>CM067539.1:30467500-31667500 GCA_034509755.1 Anisodus tanguticus | reverse complement strand
AATCCGACACCTCTCGAACCATACTCAATGAACTATACCGTACCACCGCCACAAGTCAACAATCCCCATCCTTGCCACCCGTCACTGCCACCTCCGACAGTGACTCTGACCAATTTCCGTAGCTGCCAGTCCCCATCTCCACCACTGGAATCAACCCAATGTCTACCAGTCCAATCCGAAAACCACTCTGACTTTCCACAGTCCCTACCAATCAACGCCTGTTGTGTCACCACCACACGCCACAACTCAGCCAGTTACCAAAACCCAAACCGACACACTCACACCACCGCACATTTTCTTTAGCCCCAACCCACCATCGACACCATACCCTAAATCACCCAACCAAACTCGATTTGATCTACCCAGATCGATGCATCCACCAAACCCGATGTCCAACCCAGAAATAAACCGACCGACACCCGACCCTATCGTCTAACCCAGTAAACCAATCGACAACAATCCTTCCTCTAGTTGCCCGAACCCGACACAAAAAACTGACACTGAACCTACCTCTGCTCCCACTTAATGCATGGAAACTCATGCAAAATACGGAATTTTCAAACCCAAAGTCCATTTTAACATATCCACTCAACCATATTCCTAATTCCCAAAAGACCAAAATTAGCCAAACAAGACCCCAATTAGAATGCGGTCATGCATGATGAATTTAATGCTTTAACAAATAACACACTTGGAATTTGGTTCCTAGGCCGGAGGGGATGAATGTAATCCCATGCATGTGGCTTTTTCGTTACAAATACAGAGACAATGCTGATTTAGAGAGATATAAGGCGAGACTTGTGACTAATGGCACAAATCAGCAGGAGGTTATTGATTGTGGTGAGACGTTCAATCTAGTTGTTAAACCGGCTACTATTTACACAGTTCTGAGTATTGCTATGGGTAAGCATTGGCTAATTCATCAACTTGATGTGAAAAATGTGTTTCTACATGGGATCTGAAAGAAAATTGTTTATATGCACCAGCCGCCAAGTTTTTTCCATCCAGCAGCTCCTTAGTATGTATATCGTCTCCGTAAGTCACTTTATGGTTTGAAACAGGCCCCTCGAGCGTTGCATGATCTCTTTGCAAAGTACATTATGCAAATTGGGTTTGTATGCAACAACTGTGATAATTCTCTATTTATTTTTCATCGAGGTAGTAACATTGTTTATTTATTGCTATTTGTGAATGACATTGTGCTTACTGCCTCCTCTGATTTGTTGAAAATGAGAGTATTACATTGCTTAAAATCGAATTTGCTATGAGTGACTTGGGGAAGTTAAGCTATTTATTGGGGATATCAGTGACTCATTCTGCAGATATCCACTCCGATTGACTTTAAATAAAAGCTTAGTGCTGTTGATGGTGATCCAGTGTCCGATCTCACCCTTTACAGGAGTCTTGCAGGTGCACTATAGTATCTTATTTTCACCAGGCCTGACATTGTGTATGCCGTTCAACAGGTGTGCTTATTCATATATGCCCTCATGGAGCCTCATTTTACTGCCCTTAAGCGTATCATTCGATACGTTAAGGGCACACTTGATTATGGATTGCACTTATACCCTCAGCACGACCAGATTATTATCATATACGGATGCTGATTGGGCAGGTTGTCCGGACACGCGACGCTCCACCTCTGGCTACTATGTGTTCTTAGGGGATAACCTCATTTCATGGTTTGCCAAGAGGCAAGCCACCTTATCCCGTTCGAGTGCAGAAGCAGGGTATTAGTATGTGGATATTTTCACGAAAGGCCTTCCTCGGCAACTCTTCATCGACTTCAGATCCAATCTTAGTGTCCGGCCTCCTCCCGCTCCAACTAAGGGGGTGTATTAACGTGTATAACGTGTCCATATATTTAGCCATATTTAGTGTTGTATAATTATGGTAGATATAGGATCCATATTGTATTAGGATTCTACATTGTACACACTATATATATTTGTATTAATGAAAAATACTCTCAAGAGAGATTAATACACTTCTACAATAAGTATATGATCTCTTAAAATGATTGGTTTTAAATTATATTGCTCCAATTATTTAATTAAATTGTTGAAGTATATGAATAATTAAATTTTTCAATAACATCACAATTGTCTTGATTATTTTTTAATAGTCGTCTCTGAATGGAAGAATTCATTACACAAAGAGAAAACATCAATATCAAATAACATGAAAACTTACAAAACCTATGCAAAATAGATTGTAGCATATGGTTACAAAATAGTTTCAATTACAGTGTTTAGAAGAGTAAATAGAATTGATCATCATTCGGCAACATCAAAATCATTTCTTTGAATGAGACTACCGTATTTCAGCCATTTCTTGCACCTAAAAAAAGCAGAAATTTATCAATAAAATAGAATAAATTAAATTAAAAAATCTAGACTCACTAAGAATAAAATAAGGGCATTGTATTAAGCATATGTTGAATGATAGGCATATTTATATATAGTCTTCAAGGTTAATAATAAAAACTCTTTCATAACCTACGTTGAAACTCAATTTTTTCCTATCTTTTTTGATTATTCGCTTGCAATTTTGAATATTTCGATACCCCAAAATAATTTTGAGATGCATACATATATTCGCATTGTGCACTATTATTTGCCTTTTAATATCATAAACATAGTACCCTATTATTCTGCGTTATTTTTTATTTTCACAAAATGACATCGCATTTCTATTTTTAAGTCAAGCATTAAACATTTCACAAATATTATGTTTTTATTATTATCACATTGTTATTTTTATCTTTATAATTTATATTCTTACAAAACATTTTTTTAATAAACCCCTTTTCTGTTTTGTTAACCACAATACATTCTACCCTTTCTTTATACCCTAAACCAACCGGTCCCCCCCCCCCCCAAACCAGTCAAATCCGAGCCCCAACGACTCCAACGTTTCAAATCAATCATGGAAAAGTTGTATTTTTAGTACAGTTCGTCAACACGGGAAAGTCGGACAAATTAATTTCAAACGCAAAGCAAATATTCTACCAAGTCAAGCTCATATCACTTTTTAGATGAGACATTTGAATTGATGGATTAAGGTCTCAATCGGTTGGTTAACAAGCTTTTACACTTTGATTAAGAGGGTGGAAGATAAACTAGATAATAACCTATGGATCAATTTGAGTCTTGAGGAGACAAGAAGAGGCATGCTATTGTCCAATGCACAAAAGAGTGAGCCTTTTTATATTACAAAGGAAGTGGAGGATAATTCTAGAGAGACAACACATACATGATTTTCAGATTTTTTACTCTCAAGACCTAACTTGTTCTCTCTAATCTCACAACCTCTCCTCCCTTCTCTCTTAGCCGCCACCAACATCACTGCCGGCGAAGGTTCACCGACCACCCCAACTCCGACACAGCATCATCATCGGTGATCTCCCGCGCACCTCAACCACCCACTAATGAACAACAAACACACAATACCCACCATCTTTGTCACCGTCACTGCTTCGGTGAGGATCTTTTAGCTCCGGTGAATCGGAGCAGTAAGCACTCCAACCACCACACCAACTCCCGCCACACCACCTCTGTTCGCATTGCCCAGCCACACCACCATCGTCCTCCATCACCAAATCACCATCGTCTCAACCCCACTACTCCGGCGAGAAGCTTCTAGCTCCGATGAACCAGAGCGAACCACCACCACCATCACTGCTAGCCCATCACCATTGAAACTATGATGATACTTGGTTTTTGTTGTGCTCTTCGCTTTTTCCAGATCTGACCGGAAAGAAAATTCCAGCGTCGCTCTGGCATTTTCGCCATGGAAGTGACATCGCTGCCCCTTCTATCTTGTTTTTGCTATTGAATCTTACCGAAGGTCGAACTCTGGCGACACTACGGTCGTTTCTATTTCTCTTGTGGTTATATTGTTATGTGTTTGTTGGACTGATTTAACCTCATTTTGACATACTCCAGCGAGTATGTTTTCTGGCGTGCTGGTTGATTTTGGACTGTTCTTAACATTTTGCTAATTTATGATAGTTTCTAATCGGATAATTACTCCGGCGTTTGCCTCTGTTTGCTCCGTTGATTATTTCTCCTTTTTGGGACTTTGCTATGTTTTTGGTTATTTTTATCACTGTTTTACCACGACTGTGGTCCACTGCCGTCTGCCTATTTTTTGCTCCGGGTCGGGTTAGGTTTCTGATCCGGGTCGAGTTTTCTGATCCGAGTTGGGTCGTCAGTTTCTCCCATTTTCTGAGAAAATGCAATCCGGCTACTGCCTTATTTCAAAAGAACAGATTGTTACACTTGATCAAAATTAACTGATTTGAATATGATACTACATTTGGGCCGATGAGAATAATTATTTTGAGGCCATGCCCCTTCCGGAAAGGTTGTCCCTCAGTCTGCTTTCCTTCGAAAAAGGGGCTATGATGAGACTTATAATAAAATCATACACGAGAAACCAACATGCGTTGGCGAGACAACTAGATTGACCGACGAGTCTCTAGTTCGCAGCCACGACATGAATGTAATTTCTTTTACTTAAAAAAAATATAAGTTTGAGCCTTCCGCAACCAAAACTCCTATTGTTTTGTATGGATCCGAAGTTTTTTACGCGCATTTATTTATTTCTAACTGTCTTTTGTTTATACCTTGCGAGGAACATCTAAACAATATGAGATAGCAAAGTGGGTCTCTACAGAGACGAAAGAGAACAAGATTACCGGACTTGTGCCCAAGGCCCGAGAGATGACATTCCCATCATCTTAGCCATTACAGTTTTAATCTCTTTTAAATTCCACCTCTCTTTATTTTGTGTTATAATTTAATTATTCTGCTTGTGTGATTGTTTGAACACTTAGAATAATTAGGCCTAAATCATTAGATTAATCGGGTAGTTTAAAACTGGAAGTCTGTCGCTAGTTTATTTATTTAGGCTCAGGTAGTTTTAAAATTAGAAATCTACCGCTAGTTATTTATTTTAGGCTCGTCATGCATGTTTCAAACTTTCAAAATAACTTGGTCATCTTCTATCCACATTATTAATCATACAAATAAAACTTTGTTTCTTATCCGATTTGCAAATTAAAATGACTTTCAAAAATCATTTCTTTGCATTACAAACAATTTGCTTTTCTCCTTACTAGCAAAACATATATTTTATAAATGATGACATACAAATACATGCCTTTTATTCAACATCAACTTTACATGTATTTTTAACAATGCCATACAAATGCATACTTTTACAAAATGCATCCTTTTATTAGTTATTTGCAACATCCTTTTAACTTTATATTTTCAAACATGCATTTTTAGAATAATAATTAACCTAAATTTGATCGGATAACCGCAAGTTAGTGGATCTTAAAGGGTGTCTAACCCCTTCCCTTTAGGATAATAAAGAACTCTTACCTAGAATCTCATAGTTTAGCAGATCAGTAATCGGAGTTCACTTTGCAACATTTAGTTAACATTTAAGTGTCAACAAATATATTCAACTTCTACGTTAAATTCCAAGGAAGAATAAGCAACAGTTGTAGAGGGGATGGAAAGGGTATATTTAAGATAATTAAGAGAGTGGCTTTTGTTAAATTTAATACTCCATTCGGATAAAAAAGAATGTCTACTTAATCATTTGCACACCCGTTAAAAAATACTAAATTTTAGACAAAAATAGATAATTTGACTAAAATGCCCCTAATTAAATAAGTATTGAGATTCAATCACATAACACTTAATAGAAGCAAATCTGGAAAAAATAAGGTTAATTCTTTCTTGATTTGATAAGTAGACACTCTTTTTTACTCAAGAAAAAAAGGCTAAGTGAATACTTTTTTTTACCCGGAGGGAGTACATAATATATTAATTATAAAATGAGAGAAAATCCAACAAAATGAGAAAAAAAAATATCATTCTAGAACATAGAGAGGTGTCATATCACCTTAGCTATTTCTAGTTTTATTTTATATATTGATTGGTTGATTGGGTTTCTACTGTTGTTAAAAGTTTAGAAACAATTAGCGAAAGAAAATCTAGTCCCAAAAGGCACTTTTAACGACTGGACTTGTTGGTTCCATTAAAGAATTTAACGAGCGGAATGACAATAAGCGATGGAAAAATTTAGTCGTTAAAAGGTGGTTATAACGATTTGGAATTTATGTCATCGCTAAAGAATCTATAAGACCGGATTCCCAATTCGGTTGTTAACTTTTAACGTCAAGACTTTTAGCGACCGGAGACGATCAAATTTTATTCGGCCATTATTAATATTTAGCGACCGGATTTGGACTGTCAACGACTGAATTTCCCCTCGCTAAAAGCTTCTTTTCTTGTAGTGTATAGAGAGATTTGACTGTATATCAAATGTAGAGAGGTGTCACGCCCCCAACCATGATCTAGGCGGACAAGCACGTACTTAATGTATACATATTATAACTTAAGACAAAGAAAAATGAGTATGATGGAGGTAGTGATTGATTGAAGTACGTAGCTAGAGTGGTACATTTGTTAAGTGAGTAATGGGATGATGTCTATGTCCTAGGAATTGACAAAGAAGGGTAATGATATTTGTGCAGATTTCGTAGCTGCGAGTAGAGAAAAGTTTATTGGAGGGGATGACTTAGAGTATATTCGAACTAGGGAGGAATATCGTGATGGTGTGTTAAGGCTTAAAAGGATATGTGTTAAGTTTGATACTAAATATTAGGCGCGGCTAGAACTTTGAATAATCATCTTGGTGGAAGAAAGATAATATGAGAGTGAAAGAATAAACTAGTTTTAGAATTTGATCTAGTAAATTTCATGTAGCAGTATGGCTAGGTCGGGACTCTGTCCCGACATAGTTGCACTTTTAGATTCTATAGAGACTTCAGTATGTTGTCATTCCATGTTGTAGTCAGATATCGTCTATGCTGTGTTCAAATATTGTGACTTAGTTTTCAGGTGGGTCTTAACTCAAGTCTTTTGTATTTAGACCTTCAAATATTGTTGTATATATGCAGTCAGTTTTTAGAAAGCATATTGTATCCTATATACTTTTATAGATATATCAGAGTTATTTGGGTTTCATGTATCTTATCAGATTGGTCCGCCTCACTCACATTTGAAGCGTGACAACGATTTTTAAAAGTAATATACAAAGGTAGAGAGGTTGATTAATTTGATTTGTGTCGTTTGGTTCATTTTTTCACATGATGGTTGACATTCTTTTAGGGTTCTCACTAATTTAAATTTATATCGTGTAAGACTCATCGAATAAAAGATGCTTTTTACTAGATTTGTCAACTATTTCTAAACCTCAAATGTAAGACCTATATGTAGGATTTTGTTGGGTTCAAAACACATAAGTAAGGCACAACGGAAGTTTAAACTTTTTGTTTCTTACTTATCCCAATAACTTTTCTGGTATGGTTATACAACAATCAAACCTGTAACATAAAGCACAATACTTACATGTTATAGTATCTGAAATCTTTATCTACTATAAGGTTGACATGCGGTTGCCCTTTCGACTGGAAGCTCCAAGCTTCAATGTACTTCTCTTTCGGAAAGCTAGGAAATCCGACAGAGGTTTCAGAGAGTATTTTAATTCTAAGTCTCTAAGGCTTAGAATGATAATCTGAAAATTAAATGTAGTGAACAATGAAGAGAATGCCACTATTTATAGGTGAAAATTAAGTCAAACCGAATTAGGGTTTGACCTTGGGCCTGACCCAAAAATCGAGGCAGAGGCGCCGCGGCCCTAGGGTATGGGCGTCGCGGCGCTCGACGTGTTCCTGCATTGTCTCGATTTATTTTATGTGCATTCTTAATTAAATCCAAAATCCAATTTTGACTTAATTAAAATAATCATTATTCATTTAAATATCTCGATTCTAAATCGAACATTTAATTACTCTTTCAATACATCCTTAGATCGAAAAGACAATTGACATAGTGTGACCCTACAAGCCTTCACATATCGACATTAATCAAATTAAGGTCTACGCGAAACTCTTAGACGGCGCCGCAAGACAAACTTAATATGTGAAGTACGTTTACGCAATCCAGTAAACTTAACCTCTATGTAGTAAGATAAAATCCTTTCATTCATGACACATCCGATCAAGATTAGGATTTATCAAGTGTATATCCAAATGGCTTAATCATTGTATCTCATCTATATTAGTTGACTACTAGACCATATACTAAATACGTCTATTGTGTTGGCCAACGACTTAGTCAACCTAATATCACTGAGAATCTGAGTGTTCTCTCAAATATACATTCAAGGAATGAATCCTAATCTTGGCTCAACTACGACCTTTAATCCACATTGTAATGTACCCAATACAAGTCGTATCTCAACCTATAAGGCATTAGAGCTTAGGACAGGATCAAAGTACATTACTTTGTAGACAAGGTGCGCATTGACCTCAAGTCTAAGGACTTCTATCTCCCACACACTGATCATACTTTTGACAAGTATAACAAACAGTTTATCAACAGGGTATACCAATACTTCCAAAGTATCCATGTGTCCATCACGAGTAGCCATTACTCGTAGCAGGTGAGACATACTATATCCTCTAAGCATGTGATGCAGACCATATGTCGACTTATCACATATCATCGATATCCCATTCTCGATGATCATTAGTCGAGGCTATTTTAAGAGTTACGTTATAATATTAATATCTCACACTATTAATAACAGCGTAACCTCCAGGGATGTATATTATAGAATATTACAGACAATCAATTAATAATTCAATAATTGCAAATGCCAAAATATTAATCTCCATTAATAATAATACGAATGTGTATAAAGTACATTTTTTTCTAATATAGATTGTCTCTAGGACATAAATATACTTTCACTATATATATATATTCAAGTTTGCTCGAACATCGTTCTTGTTTAAATAGGAACATGAATTTGTGATGATTATTGTAACACGAAATACACTTATAAACTCTTAACGATATAATTAGATTTTTTTATTAACAACCATTCTTTGTGACATTATTTCATTGTAATAGTTAATAATTTTTTTTCTAATCAAGGTTTTATTTGGATATTTTTTCTTTTTCTATAACAATTTTTTATTTATAACAACATTTTATCGTTATATAGCAGTACTCTTTGTATAATTACTGTAAGACAGCCTTATTAGAATTAGGACGCTACACCCAATTAACATGCTTAGCCATTAGGATTTAATCTCTATTAATTAATTGTGTAGCGTATAAAACATGTTAGAATTGTGATCTGCTGGGATAACGTACGTTACCAGTAGAGATGGCAATGGATCCTGGACCCGATCCGGATCCGGTGGATCCATATCCGTTTTATAGGATATGGATCTTCAAAATTTGGACCCGACGGATCCGGATCGGACCCGGATCCGTTTCTGACGGATCGGATATGGATCTGGATCTTGTATTTGAGATCCGTATCCGGTCCAGATCCGACCCGTGGATCCGTTTTTTATTAAATATATTCATAACCTATAATGTAATTTTATAAGTATTTTCTTAAAATTGCTAAGCACATCCTTGCAAGTTTAATTCTCAAAACAAGTTTAATTTATCCCTGCGTTAACTCAAAAACCAAAAAATAAAGAGGTAACTTCGATAATAAAATCAATGTTATATTAGTGAATGACTAACATCTCCATAGACAAGTAGTTAAAATTATATTCACTTTATTTGTGAAGATTCCAATCACATACAAGTTCTGCATTGTGGAAATACT
This sequence comes from Anisodus tanguticus, assembly GCA_034509755.1. Taxonomy (NCBI): domain Eukaryota; kingdom Viridiplantae; phylum Streptophyta; class Magnoliopsida; order Solanales; family Solanaceae; genus Anisodus; species Anisodus tanguticus. Next base: position 31,657,783 of record CM067539.1, on the reverse strand, counting down.
AGTCAGCATTTTCCACAACTATTGTCATTGTCCAACATTTTCAATTAATAGCTTACAATCAAAACGAGACAACGAACAAAATATCTCATATGAACATTTCAAAATTGTAACACAATAAACTGTTAGGTAAGTAAAAATCGTTTGTCAGTTCAAAAAAAAATTCTTAGCAAGACAATTTTTTTTACATATGGATCCATATCCGATCCATGGATCCGATGGATCCGGATTTGGATCTGATTTTTATGGACCCGACGGATTTGAATCCGGATCTGGATTCAGGTATGAAAAACGGATCTGGATCTAGTAAGATCCGATCCGTTGCCATCCCTAGTTACCAGCCGTAGGAGTACTCCCTAATGGCTCCATCATTGGGTGTATCCCGACCCATTGTTTCAGCCCACAGTGAGTTTTATACTTTCAAAATAACAATCTTGTTTCAATTAGAGCTCGCCAGTGGGCCGGGAGGACCCGAGCCCGCCTAAAAAAAAATAAAAAAATAACGGGGGCGGGACTCGAACTCGGGACGGGACGATGTCTCGTCCCGCCAGACCCGAGCCCGCCCCAGGCCCACCTGACCCGACCCCGCCCCGAGCCCGTCCCGACCCCGACCTTTACCCCGCCCCCGACCCCGCCCTTTTCCCCCCTTTGCAAAAATGGCCGTTGCACCAACGACCATTTTAGATTATGGTCGTTGGCCAACGACCATTTTAGGCCCCCCCCCTCCCCCAACCCCCCTACCCCTTAATATTTATTTTTAACCCATAAGTTATTATATTTACACTTTAACCCAATTTTTCAACTATAAATAACTCATTTTCTCTTCATCTTTTTCACAAATCTTCCTACAATCTCTCTAATTTCTCAATATCTCTCTCTACAAGTCTACATTGTTTGCTAAATATTCAATTTTATTAATTCATTTGGGAATTGGGAGTGAAGTTGGCAACTAGCTTGAGGATCTTCCATCGAGCAAAGTTTCAATTTTCAACCTCTCGATTACACGTCGACGTTACGTCGGCGTTTGGTACATTCGTTCCTTCATTAAATTATTATTGTCTGTTTATTTTATATTTTTATTTAGCGCACTTAATTTTATTGTCTTTAATTATTTATTATCATAATTAAAATGGAAGGATTAAAAGGTATGTTTAAGGGTAAGGGTAAGAGTGCTTCTTCTAGTAGGGGCAACCAGGGCAAGGGTACTTCTTCTAGTCATCTTATTCCTACACAGGATGATTTTGTTGATACTCAACATTTTCCTACAATACCATTAGATTTAGACCAGGAGCTATTTTCGGAACTCAAGAAGACTTTAATTTAGACGATGATCTAGATGATATACCCACTAATGTTGATGACAACACACCCACTAGTGCACCTTCAACTGAAATACCTCCTATTCCCCCTAGTATGAGACGAGGTCCAGCAAAACGACCATTAAAATCAGATGCATGGACATTTTTTGATAGGGACGTAGAGAATCAAGTAGCCATATGTAAAATTTGTAAAAATGTTTTAAAATTTAAAACTGGAAAAGGTCACGGTGGGACGGGGGGTTTAATTAGACACGTAGTAAGTGCTCATCCAGCTAGGTATGCCCAATACCAGGCTTCAAAACCGGGTGCGCAAACACCCGCTCCATCGGGACAAGGTTCACATACTGATACTGTCCCGGTCCAAGTACATGTTCAAATTAACCCTATGACGGGGGGAATTGTAGGCTCTAAATACAATAAACATAGAGATAGGGAAGCAATATCAAAATTAGTTGCTGTGGAGGGTTTGCCTTTTTCATTTCCTTCATCTCCCGGTTTTATTCATTACATTAGAGATATATATAATCCTGCTTTTAACGGTTTTCCTAGATCAACTGTTAAGAGAGATGTATTTAAATTCGCGCATACCATATATAGATTTTATCAACAAGAAAATACTAGTAACTTACCGGCTTTCATACCATCCTCTTCATCTTCAACCCAACCTCACAAAAGACATGCTGTTTCTGCGGCTAGTATTGAAAGCCTCAGAAATAGAATGTGCGGCCGTACCTCTACTACTAACCAAATTAACGAGTTGGATATTTTTGTTTTGCGGGGTTCGTACCGTATCAAGAAGTTATCAATGAAGATGGACAAGAAGACTTGTCGAAATCTTGGAGGGGGAATGAGAAGACCTTTCCGACACTTTCATTGATGGCTCGAGATGTTTTGAACATTCAAGCATCATCAATCGCGTCGAAAGCGCTTTTTCGGAGGCGAGATATCAAATAGGAGACCACGAGACACTCATTGGCCGGAGACGACTTGGAAATTGCGGTATTATTCGAGAGATTGGATACGAGCGGAGCGGAGAAGGTGCGGTCAATCGGAGATCAACGAAGAAGATGATGAAAACTACAACGAAATCTTAACCGAAGGTAGTGGAAGCGACGTGGATCAATTTGACCAACAAATACCAATTCCAACCGAAGAACCACATGAAATCATCAAGCAATTAGAACAGGTTTTTTTGAGAATGTAGTTTTTTTAATTGTAATTTTATTATGTAATTTGCAAATTTTGGACAACACCACAAAGTTGCAATTTAGATTTTAGACAATTGTATTTGTATTACAAAAAAATCATATGTCTATTAAATAATATAAGAGGCACAAAAACAGTCTTGGGATGTTTTTATTACACTATCTTGTTTTGTTTATTGAGTTTTTTTTATACATATGTTATTTTAAAAACAAAGAAAAAAAAAAGGAAAACCCGACCGTACCCCGCCCCGAGCCCGAGCCCGAGCCCGAGCCCGACCCGACCCCGCCCCACCCCGATACCGACGGGATCGGGATCGGGACGGGACTGGAGCAGGTCCCGCCAGACCCGACCCCGCTAGGCCCCGCTAGGCCCGACCCGACCCCCTGGCTCGTCCCGCCCCGACCCCGCCAGACCCGGCCCGCCAGACCCGAGCCCGGCCCACTGGCCACCCTTAGTTTCAATTGCTGTTTCCTTCAATTACCTCTATAGAAACAACCTTAATCAAATATACATATATTTACTATTTCATGAAAAACCGAAAACTGATCTATTGATTATATTTATAGAGACATAAATTTAATAAATTTTATAAATTCCAACAAGAAATCTGAAACGACGTCAAGGTTCGGAATACAAAATTGTTATACAAAGGTTTGACTGTATTAAAAATATTTTTGTAATGTTGCTTTTAGGATTAATGAGAGCGCACTTTATAAAATAATGGAGCTTGGACATTGGTTCACTATCGATTATCGAACAAATCACATAAATCGATTATTATCTTATATCAAGCTTGATCACTTACAACAGCAATTAATTCTTTCTTGTTGAAAAAATTCTACGTCGTCTCGGTTCAATTTTTATGTTTAAAAAAACACAATAGCATTGTAGCCACCAGCACTAATCTGCGTATTCCTTTCGTTTCTTCCATTTAATTATTTATTATTCATTTATTTTAGGGATAATGATGCTTCAGATAATTCATTCATACTATATGATGGCTTGTCCACATGAAACTTCGAATTATTCTAAGACGAATTAATTAAGTTCTTGAAAAAGAAAGCTAATTATATGTGAATCAAGATCTTTTAACCGAAAAGTAATGTTTCTATAATCTAGGTAGTGTTTGGTCTCTGTAACAATTATTTCTATAAGCACACGTGTGTATAGTCCTATTAGGGTACATATTTACCATATTTTGTATTGTATAATTATGGTAGGATTGAGATCCTTGTTAGAGAAGGATTCAACATTGTACACATATATATTTGTATTAATGAGAAAGACGCTCCCTAAGGAAGACTAATACAATCTTACATGGTATCAGTAGCCAAAACCCTACAAACTTAGAAAATTTCTCCTTTTCCGCCATGACCGCCCCCCCCCCCTTAAATTTTCTTGGTTTTGTTCCTCTATTCTCCTCCCCTCTAAATGGATCCTTTTGCTACTCCCACACCTTCTGACGCTTCCGCTTCTACCCAGGTCGTCCTTCAAACACCTCCCACAACCCCTTCTTCACTATCTTTCCATCCGGCTCTCGTCGTTACAAATATCAAGAACTTCATCCCTCTCATTCTTGATCAGGTGGATGGTCAATATTGGTCGTGGGTGGAACTGTTTAAAATTCATACATGTGTCTACCATGTGCTTGATCACATCGACGACTTTGTTCCTCGCCCACCAGAAATTGATGACATAACATGGAGTCGTCCTGATGTTGTGGTTAAACAGTGGATATATGACACTATATCCAAGGACCTACTTCGCACGATCATGAAAACGGGGGCTTCCGCCCGTGATTTGTGGTCTAGATTGGAAGAAATCTTTCAAGACAATAAGAACACTCACTCAGTGTGCTTGGAAGAGCAATTCAACAACACCCGTCTGGAAATTATTCAAATATGTCAGAATATTGCAAACAGTTAAAATTAGTGGCAGACCAATTGTTAAACGTCGGATCTCCCGTTTCTGAAACAAAAATGGTTTTACAATTGGTTGCAAGCCTACCGAAGGGTGATTATGACACTTTTTCCACAATAATACAACAGGTTGACCCTCTACCAAAATTTAACAAGGCTCGTTCGCAATTGCTATTGGAAGAAACACATCGTGCGATGAAAGACGAGCACAACCAAAAAGCCTTGGCGATTGACACATCTACACCAAAAAACGCAGCCGCCGGCCAACCGCCAATATCGAAAAATAGTCAGTCGTGGCAGAACCGCGGTGGAAGGGGCGATAGTGGTCGTGGAGGTAGGGGCCATAGCAAGGGAGGCAGGGGACAACAGTCAGGCCCACACTCGCAGTAACCCAATATAACTGCCCAGTTCCAGAACCCAACAGGAGAATTCCAGGCCCAGAAGTGGGCCACGTACCCAGCCTTCACCGCGGCCCAGTATCATGGTCCCCAGTCGGGTCTCTTGGGTCCAGGCCCAGTTCACCGACAGGCTCAATTTCAGCCTCCTCAGGCCCATGTCGCTCAAGCCCTTTACCTGCAGCCGCTCTACAGGTAATCTTTCCAAACTATTTCGTTTAAAACATCCTCAACATATAACTGTCGGAAATGACCACCGTATTCCAATTCAGAGATATGGTACCACTTATACTCAACCGCCCCATCCACCCTTTTCCCTAAGCAATGTTATGTATTCCCCAAACATAATTAAAAACCTAATCTCTGTCCGCCAATTTACTCGTAATAATTCTGTCTAGGTTGACTTTGACCCGTTTGGTTTTACTATGAAGGATCTTCGTACCGGAACCCCTCTTTCGAGATGCAATAGCGCAGGGGATCTCTATCCATTCTCATCCACCTCCGTTGCCAGATCATGCTCTCCCGTTTCTCTTGCCGCTATCTCTCCGTCAACTTGGCATAATAGGCTTGGTCATCCAGGAACTCCAGTTTTAATTTTCTTAGAGCAAATAATTTTATTCAATCTAATAATAGGAAACTTGCCCAGCACTATGTTTCTTGCTCTTTAGGCAAACATATTCGTCTTTCTTTTAAATCATCGTCAAGTGTTACATTTTCCCCTTTTGATATTATTCATGTTGATTTGTGGATGTCTCCTATTTTTAGTTCACTCGGTCATAAAACATTATCTCGTGTTGTTAGATAATTTTTCTCATTATATTTGGATCTACCCACTCAAATTTAAATCAGAAGTGTTTGCCAAATTTCTTGAGTTTCATACTTTTATCATAACACAGTTTGAAAAATGCATAAAATCATTTCAGTGTGATAATGGTCGTGAATTCAACAATTCCATGTTTCACCGATTCTGTCGTATAATTGCATGGTTTCTGTTTCTCGTGTCCCCGCACGTCGCCTCAAAATGGTAAAGCCGAACGAATCATCAGTACCATTAATAACATGGTTTGTACTCTCCTACTTCATGCCTCTCTTCCTCCGTCCTTTTGGGTATATGTAGTCAAAATAGTAGAATACACTCTAAATATTTTACCTACCAGCACCCTTCGTAACATGACCCCTACCGAAATCTTATACCGTCGAATCCGCTCTTATGACCACCTTCGCATTTTCGATTGCCTCTGCTACCCAAATCTTGCAACTACCGCTCCTCATAAATTGGCACCCCGAACTACTCAGTGTGTCTTCGTAGGTTTTCTATCCAATCATAAAGGCTACATGTTCTATGACTTATATACTCATCAGATTCACGTCTCACGTCACGTCACCTTCGATGAGATAACTTTTCCCTTTGAGAATATTCAAAAATTCCGTAACACGAATTATACCTTTCTAGATGAATCTGACACGTCTCCAGTCATACTCCACGAGCTTGCTCAATTTATCGACGCTACCACTGTACCGCCACTGCTACTGTTCCTATACCACCAACCGCTGCTACAGTTCCCGTGACACAACCTCCTTCCACAGCTACAGTCCCAACGCCCCTACTACCATCCACCAACCAAGCCCCGACGAAACCACCATTTCCCATGCCCCATCCATCGTACGCTGTCAACCTAACCCACACCTCAGACCCAGCACCATCAACCTACCATCACCGTCTCGAGCTCCAACCCAGTAGCCCCATCGTCACCAAATCCAATCACAACAGTCACCAGACTCCATCCCCGACACCTACTCCACCACCAACCTCATACCTCACTGCCCCTCACCAACACCCAGTCGATCTAACTCGTACAACCCCAATGACCCAACCACTGTTAGGACTCGATTCAGTCATTAACAAACTCGACACCAATATAGCATCCTACACCGCCAACCCCCAGATCCAGATGACTCCCACCCCACGCCATCATCCATCAACAACACCCCTGCCCCAACCCACCATATGGCAATCTGTACCCAATACGGTATTTTCAAACCCAAAGTCCACTTCAACTTGTCAACCCAAACAGTGTCACCCATTCCCAAAAACCCAACATTAGCCAAACTAGACCCCAATTGGAATACGGCCATGTGTGAGGAATTTAATGCTTTAACAAAACAGCACACTTGGAATTTGGTTCCTCGATGGAGGGGGTGAATGTGATTCAGTTCATGTGGCTTTTTCGTCACAAATATAGAGACAGTGGTGAGTTAGAGAGGTACAAGGCACGACTTATGGCTAATGACACTAATCAGTAGGAGGGTATCAATTGTGGAGAGACATTCAGTCCGGTTGTTAAACTGGCCACATTCGCACAGTTCTGAGTATTGCTATGGGTAAGCACTGGCATATTCATCAGCTTGATATGTAAAATGCGTTTCTACATGGGGATTTGAAAGAAACAGTTTATATGCATCAACCTCCTGGTTTTGTCTATCCAGCCGCCTCTCAGTATATATGTCGTCTTCGTAAGTCACTGTATGACTTAAAACAGGCCCCTCGAGCATGATATGATTGGATTTGTATGCAGTAAGTGTGATGATTCTCTATTTATTTTTCATCGAGGTAGTAGCATTGCTTATTTATTATTGTATGTGGATGATATTGTGCTCACTGTCTCATCTGAGTTGTTAAAAATTGAGATTATTGCATGGCTCAAAACAAAATTTGTTATGACTGACTTGGGAAAGTTGAGCTATTTTTTGGGTATTTCAGTGACTAGATTTGCAGATAATATGTTTCTTTGTCAACGTAAGTATGCAGAAGAGATTGTGTACAAGACTAAAATGACAAATTGCAAGATCATGGCTACTCCAGTTAACTTTAGATCAAAGCTCAGTGCTTTGGATGGTGATCCGGTATCCGATCCCACTCTCTACAGGAGTCTCGCATGTGCACTACAGTACCTCACTTTCACCAAGCCAGATATTGCCTATGTTGTTAAGCAGATATGTTTATTTATGCATGCCCCCAGGGAGTCTCATTTTACTGCCCATAAACGTATCATTCAATATGTTAAGGGCACACTTGATTATGGTTTGCATCTATACCCATCATCCCCATCCAGGTTGTTGGCATATACGGATGATGATTGGGCAGGTTGTCCGAACACGCGACGTTCCACCTCAGGCTACTGTGTGTTCTTAGGAGATAATCTTATTTCTTGGTTTTACCAAGAGGCAACCCACATTATCCTGTTCGAGTGCAGAAGCATAATACAAAGGCGTTGCTAATGTTGTTGCTGAGATCTGTCGGCTTAGAAACCTTCTTTTGGAGCTTCAGTGTCCATTATGTAAGACTTCTTTGGTTTATTGTGATAATATATCCGCCGTATACCTGTCTCATAATCCAGTTCAGCACTAGAGAACCAAGCATATTGAGATGGACATCCACTTTGTTCGTGAGAAGGTTGCTCTTGGCCATATCAGGATATTGCATGTGCCTTCTTCATATCAGTATGCAGACATATTCACAAAGGGCCTTCCTAGAAAACTATTTCTTGACTTCAGATCCAGTCTTAGCGTCCGACCTCCTTCCGCTACGATTGAGGGGGTGTATTAGCACACGTGTGTATAGTCCTATTAGGGTACATATTTACCATATTTTCTATTGTATAATTATGGTAGGATTGAGATCCTTGTTAGAGAAGGATTCAATATTATACACCTATATATATTTGTATTAATGAGAAAGGCTTTCCAAAAGATATTAATACAATCTTACAATTTCTAACCAAATCTACTACGTTTTCTTGTTTTGCTACGAGCAGAATATCATCTTATCCAAAATCTGATAGAATTTTAATTAAACTTACTAATTTGCATAGATAGATCACACATACAAAAATAAACTTTTGTATATACTAACAACATAACATATCTTTTTCTTACACTAAGTATATTTAAACATGTTGTATAAGGTAGTTTTTTTTTCCATTCTACTGGTTCCACATTTAACGGACGGTCATCTCGATCTAGTTATGATCTTTTAAATGACTTTTTAATGTAAAAAATCTTTTATATTATCAATATCAAGACTTTTATATCTTCTGATCTCACTTTTAATGCATATTTACTTGTAGGTGAGGAATACTTTTTTAAACTCATAAAACAAACTAAAGATATTCAAAACTCTACAGTGCACATGCAAGCATTACTTGAAGCTTAATTTGGCCATTTTCCGAAGAGTAAAAGCAAAATAAACAATTTAATTCTACTTACATTCAAAGCTCAAACTATATACCATATGTTACGTAGAAGCAACAACTCACCCTCCATCTATAAATTCTACAAATTGCATGCACTTCCCAAAAACATCAACACAAACCCTAAATACAACAGTACCACAAAACCATAAAAAAAAACTCTCCAACAAAATGGCAAAAGCTAGCTCTACCTTGAAGGACAAGACTTTAAATGGCCTTGGCAATCTCATAAGACTCCTCCCAACAGGAACAGTCTTCATGTACCAATTCCTAAACCCTATTCTCACCAACAATGGCCATTGCACTATTATAAACAAATACCTATCAGGCATCCTCATTGCCCTTTGTGGATTGTCTTGTGGATTTTCTTGCTTCACCGATAGTTACACCGATAAAGATGGCGCCACCCGTTATGGCATAGCCACAATGAAGGGGCTTTGGCCAACATCTTCGTCGGTGGACACAAGTTCATACAAAATTGGTGTTGGTGACTTTGTGCATGCATTTTTTACTATAGTTGTTTTTGGGGTTGTGACTATTTTGGACCGGAACACGGTGGAGTGTTTCTTTCCGGCGTTCGAGTCGACGCAAAAGATGTTGATTATGGTGTTGCCTCCGGCTGTTGGTGCTGTTTCTAGTGGTGTGTTTATGGTGTTTCCTAATAAACGTCATGGTATAGGGTACCCTCCAACTAGCCCAGATAACTAAAATGAGTTATCTTGAGTTTAAAATATTTTATACTAATGATTTATTGAGTGTGTCTTCAGAAAGTTTTTTTTTCCTTTTCACTCAAGTGAATTATTCTTTAATTCGGTGAAAAAAGGTGTGTATATTTATTTATTTATTTTGGTTAAAATAAGGTATCTAAATGATGTAAATCAAGAAATGAATATTACAAGGATTTGTGGTTTAATTACTTTGTTGGATATACAACTGAGCTTGTCATCTTGGAAGTGTTTGAATTGTCACATTATTTCTTATCTTCAAACATGCAATCAATCGGCAAACATTATATGTTCATTCCTTTTGAAATTGCTATAAATTATAATCGTAGTTTTGATAGTATTTGTTTTCTCAGCAAATTTGATGAGTTAAATTTTTCTTGAGTAACTTTAATGATTTACTATTCAGAATATTAACCTCAAAAGAAACAAATGTAATGATGTTCTAACAGTAGCGAAATTATATTATTGATCACACACGAGTTTTTGCGGGAAAAGGTAGTATTTTGTCACCAATATGTGTGTGTTAGTGTGTATATATCTATATATGAGGTAATTGTTGTTACTTAAGTTTCAATTTTATACAATCTCATGTGCACTGATGTCTTATAGGAGTAATACAAAAAGCAGAAGCATATAAAAAGCAAAAGCTAACTCCTTTTGTGTAGTTGTTTTTTTTAACATGACTAAAACATTGTTTGATCAGAGGTGGAGATGAAATTGCCGACTTAATTCCCTTCTTTCCTATACATGTACATTTATACATCTACTAGTAATACATTACCTAAATAACTAGCTTAAAGTTATAGCTCACTTTAACGAACTAGCTACCTCTCTGACTAACAAACAAGGTACAATCCTAAGCTGCGTATGTACAAGGTACAACTCAATGAAGGGGTTAGTAATTTCTACATGATCTTGTATACTTTTCAATATCATGTTCCATACATTGATATGAACTTAGATTTTAGTATTACGTGTTCGTATAAAACATATATAGGCATATTTCCACAATTTGTCACATATGAACTTCCTCAAGTAATAAATCAAATTCTGTTAGTATAATTTATGAAGGAAGCATGAAAACCGAAATAAATCAGAACAATATCTATTTCAGCAGCGTCCCAATATTTATTCTTCCATTAATACTTATTAAATTTCTTTAGAAATTGATTACTATTGAAAAAGATAATTAGAAGAGGAAAAGGAAATGGGAATAGAGATACCTGTAAGCAAGAGGAAGCTATTGCTTTGCTTCCCCGTAATTCAAAAATTCAAGTGACATAACATAATATCATCATGACATAGTGGATTCTTATCCAAAGCTTAAAATAGAAAAAACCTGTTTCTTGAGAACTACTTTTATACTCATAATATTTAATAGATTTCTAGTTTTATTGAAATATATTAATTAATCTGTCTAACTTATTTCTGATTTTAGTTAACATTTTGTAGCATCAGCATGATCTAAGTCTAGGCGTGACACAATTTTAGGAACCACATTACTTGTACGTATACCAAGAACTTTTACAACTTTTTTCCAGCACTTGCATGGTCATTATATAAATAAATGTAATCACTCTTTTTGATAAGTTCGTAATTTGCAATATAATTCTCACTGCCAAATTTAGACATTCTAATTTCTTTAACTGACCTAAGATAGGTGCATGGTGTGAGTTACAACAATGGCAGGAAATGAGAAGTAAGTAAATATTATAATAGTCAGAAAAGATAAACTACTAACGATTACAACAAACAGGAAAATAAGAACGATTACAACCACTTTGAAACTTCGTTGAGTCGAGTGATGACACTCTGTCTTTAAGACAAGAATGCCCCGTATATATCCTCTTATGTTATGGGCAATAGTCTCCCAAGATAAAACAACAACTTAACAAATGAGCAAAGGAAACTCAAGTGTTACTTTTGAAGAACTTCGAGTAATGAAATGATCCCCACAGCCCAGCCCAACCCGACCCGACCTGGACCGGGCAGGTGGGTGGGTGGTGGTGGCGCGCGTGTGGGCCTAGCCTTGAACCTAAGAACACCTAGGTCCTCCCTCCTTCAAACACATGGGTTACCCCTTGGGGTCCTAAACGCTTATCCACTTTTGAGGTTTATAAAATGAACAATTCTTCCTTTCCCCACCGATGAGGGAGATTTGTTCCACACCATATTTTTCATGCCTCAAACACCTTACTTTGTGGATCAATATCTCTTTCATTTCTTAATGAAATTTGATGATCCTTGGCCCTACGGTCATCTACTTACATAGTAGATTATTCACGTGTGAAGAAGTAAAGTCTTCAACATGCGGAACCCTAATTTTTAAGTCATTAAATATGGGTGGATACAATCCCAATCAAAGGAAAATTTCCAACAATCCCCTCTTGAAAGAGATTTTGGCGCACTCAAAAGGTGCCTATTTCCAGCAATCTTTCAACAGACAGATGTTGCATCTGGATAGGTAGCTTCCGCTTTGAACCTTCCATAGTTGAGTACTATCGGACTTACTTACTGCGCGGTGAAGGTGATGTCTTGAACCGTTAGTCTTTAGTGTAAGCCAAGTCAACGGTACCAACACAACAACTTCCCTTACTCTGTTCTTCGTAATGTTTTATCCGTTGTGGCCGTGGACACTTCTTGGATTCTTAAGTGTGTTCATTTGAGGCGGCCTGTCCTCGCACTTTAATAGGTGGTCTCCTACAAGGTATCCTACTATACCCCACTTTACAAGTGTTAGGAACCATTAAAAGTTTCTCCAAACCTAACCTCAACCGTTGAGGATCATTAAAGGTTTTGGAAACTTAACCTTTACCTACACTGCAGATAACACTTAATGTCTATCGCGGGAACGACTTTGGATTGATGTTCTTTATAGAAATCACTATCCAAAGTGGTCATGCTTCCACCGAAGCGCTCAACTGAACCTTTACAACTTAGTTTTCCTATTGAACCTAATTCCTGGGATCTCCAATCAGTAAGGTTGGGTTACCACCATATTGGTCCTTATAGCTTGGATTTTAAGCCCATTCTCCTAGACATGCAGAACATCTGATCTTTGGGTAAGCTCTTTGTCAGTGGGTCCGCTATGTTATCCTTTGATTTTATGTAATCACTGGATATTATACATGTGGTGATCAGCTCCCTAACGGTCTTATATCTCTATCAAATATGACGAGACTTGCCGTTATACATAGAACTCCGTGCCCTTTCTAGAGTCGACTGGCTGTCGCAGTGGATCATTACAAAGGGTACGAGTTTGTCCCAACAAGGAACATCCTCTAAGAAATCATAAAGCCACTCAGCTTCTTCTCTTGCTTTGTCTAAAGCGATAAACATTGATTCCATCGTGGATCGGGCAATACAAGTTTGCTTAGAGGATTTCTAAGATACAACCCCACCACCAATTGTAAATATATACCCACTGGTGGACTTGGTGTTCTCTATATCAGATATCCAATTTGCATCACTTTACCCCTCTAGTACAACTAGATATCTTGAATAATGTAACCCGTAAGTTAGCGTGTATTTCAGGTATCGTAGTACTCAACTCAATGCTTTCCAATGTTCATTACTTGGATTATGGGTAAACGTAGCCAACTTGTTGACTGCATAAGCAATATCAGGTCGGGTGCAGTTTGTTATGTACATCAATCTCCCAATCACATGTGCATATTGCTCCTAGCATACGGGTGCACCACGATTTTTATCAAGCTTTTGATTTCTATCCAGTGGTGACTTCATAGGTGAACTGTCAAATACCTCAAACTTTCTCAAAACATCCTCGATGTAGTGAGGCTGAGATAAAACCAGCCCGTCAAACGTCTTAGAGATTTTTATCCCTAAGATGACATCTGTGATACCCATATCCTTCATGTCTAAGCATTGTTTCAACATGTTCTTAGTCTCTAGGATTAAGCTAGGACTGCTTCCTGTGATCAACATGTCTTCTACGTATAGGCATATCATGACGAATGAGTCAGAGTTACCTTTCGTGTAGACACATTTGTCACACTCATTAATGGAGAAACCCTTCGATAGTAGAGTACTATCAAACTTTTTGTGCCATTGCTTCGGGGCTTGTTTCAGCCCGTACAGAGATTTGACAAGTCGACAGACTTTCTTCTCTTGCCCTGGAACCACATACCCCTCGGGTTATTCCATATAGATTTATTCTTCTAAATTACCATTTAGGAAGGCTATGTTAACATCCATTTGATGTATCTCAAGGTCATGCAATGCTGCAATCGCAATGAATACTCGTATGGACGTCATCCTAGACACCGGGGAGTACGTGTCAAAATTGTCAAGTTCTCCTTTTGTCGATAGCCCTTGACTACCAACCTGGTTTTGTGCTTGTCTATAGACCCATCTGCTTTATACTTCTGTTTGAGTATCCATTTACAACCCCACAGTTTGTTTCCCGGAGGAAGATCAACCAACTCCCAAGTATAGTTTTGCAGTATGGAGTCTATTTCACTCTCAATATCTTCTTTCCAGAGCGGTGCCTCTGGAGTTTACGATGCTTCAGCAATTGTCTTTGGTTCGCTATCAACTATATAATCTTTAAAGTCAGGAACCGAAGGTTTTATCCCTCCTAGCCCTCTTACTTTGTCTTGGTTCCATCTCTGGAGTCTCCAAGTTCTGAAAATATGGAACACTCGATTCCGAATATTCAGCTACTTCGGAGTCTACTAGATCTGAACCATCTAGATCTGGGCAGTCAACGACTCCTGGTTCCTGAGAGCTCTGTTCATAGCTTCGTTTGCGAGAGGTTATGTCTTTTTTCTTTCTAGGAAAAGTATCCTCAAAGAATTAAGTATTCCTAAATTCCATGATTGTACCCCCCGTGGATATCTAAAATATCTTACTTATGCACTAAGAAGCGATAAACACTACTGTTATTTTCATATCCGATAAAAATGCAATCTACAGTCTTAGGCAGAATCTTGACCTGCTTTGGCTTAGGCACTTCGACCTTTGCCAAACAACCCCACACCTTTAAATATTTATAGGTGGGTTTCTTTTCCTTCCATGATTCATATGGATTTTTGTCCTTACCCTTATGTGGGACTCTATTAAGAATCGTATTAGCGGTAAGGACAACTTATCCCCACATGTTTTGGGGAATACCGGAATTGATGAGCAAGTCATTCATCATTTCCTTCAATGTACGGTTCTTGTGTTCAGCAACTCCGTTCGATTGAGGAGAGTATGGAGCCATCGTTTGATGAACAATTCCCCATTGGGCACAGTATTCCTCAAATGGCGCTACGTATTCTTCCCCTCTATCGCTACAAATTGATTTAATTCACATGTTTAGTTGGTTTCCAACTTCTGCTTTGTAGCGTCGGGACTATTCAAAGGCTTCATCCTTACTTTTCAAGAAGTAAAGGTAACAATACCTTGTGCTAGCATCAATGAATGTCACAAAGTACTTGTTCCCCCCTTTAGTTTGTGCAAACTTCAAATCACATATATCTGTGTGAATAAGTTATAGAGGAGCGGTATTCCATTCGACGGATCGAAAAGGAATCTTTGTGAGTTTTGAATCTTTGTGAGTTTTGCCTCTACGCACACCTCACACTTATGTTAAGGGTTTACGTCGATAGACGGCAACAACTCCAACTTCACCAATCTTTGGATGGACTTATAGTTAACATGTACTAATCTATGATGTCATAAATTAGAAGACTCAAGCAAGTAAGAAGAAGCTTTAATTTTATTATTTGGAAGCATTACAGACATACCGTTAACTTTGAAGAGGCCTTCACAGACGAAGCCTCTTCCCACAAAAGTTCGATTCTTGGTGATTACAAATTTATTGGACTCAAATTCTAGCCTAAAACCAGCATTAACCAATAAAGGTCCTGAAATTAAATTCCTCCTAATCTCAGGGACATGTATCACTTCCTTCAAAGTGAGCTCCTTTCCAGAAGTCATCTTCAGGACCACCTTTCCTACCCCCTGCACGCCAGAGGAATCGTTGTTACCCATGAATAGCTTCTTGTATGTAACTGGTGTATATGTGGAAAAGGCATCTCTATTGGAACAGATGTGTCTGGTAGCACCCGTGTCCATCCACCATTGCATAGGATTCTCAACAAGGTTTGCTTCAAGCACCACCGCCGAGAACTCCTCAATCATGTCATCAAGAAACGTGTCTTCGACGACGTTAGCCTGTGCCTTGCCTTTGGCATTCTCTTTTTGCTCAGTCTTGAGCTTGCGGCAGTCCTTGATCATGTGACCAGGTTTCCCACAGTGGTGGCAGTTCCCCTTGAACTTCTCCGCCGTCTGGGTCTTGCCATCTTTCTGGAACTTGCGCTTCTTGCTTGTGTTCCCTTTGGCCTCAACCAGATTTTCCTTTGCCTCAGTGGGTTACTTTCTCCTAGGCACGACCTTCTTATTATTTTCCTGAATCTGGAGTTTGATAATAAGTTCTTCAAAGGTCATTTCTTTTGTCTTGAGTTTTAAGTAACTCATAAACTCATTCCACGAGGGAGGTAACTTTTCAATTAGTGATGCAACCAAAAACTGCTCATTTGGTTTCATACCTTCCAAATCTAGGTAATGTAGAATCATTTAGAATTCCTGAACTTGGGACATCACAGTTTTGCTATCCACCATTTAAAATTTCAGGAATTTCCCAACGATGAATTTCTTCGTACCTGCATCTTGTGCGTTGTACTTCTTCTGCAGTTTTTCCCATAACTAGAGATGGCAGTGGATCCTGGACCCGGTGGATCCAGATCCGTTTTATAGGATATGAATCTTCAAAATTTTGACCCGACGGATCCGGATCGGACCTGGATCTGTTTCTGACGGATCGGATCTGGATCTGGATCTTGTGTTTGAGATCCGTATCCGATCCAGATCTGACCCGTGGATCCGTTCTTTATTAAATATATGCATAACCTAGAATGTAATTTTATAAGTATTTTCTTTAAAAATTTCATAATTTTTGTATTTTACATTCAGGTTTGGAGTAATGAATATTGGAAATTTTAGGAAGAATTGGTTAGAACAACAATTTTATTACTCCACTAATCACCCTCAGCTTCCATTCTCACACCTCTTAGTTTCCTTGAATAAATAAATTAACAGACCTCTTAATTTATTCTATAGATATAAATTAGTGTTGTAATATATTTACTTTTCATGTTTGCTTCAATATGACTTTAATGCCTTTCTACTCCAAAATGGTTAAATGAAACAACTTCTTTAAATACCATGCATTCTTTAACATACTCAAATTATCTCTTGTTTACTTATTTAATTTTCTATCTATCATACTGAAAAATGCATTTTGTTACAAGTATATGTACATGTTTCTTAGATTTAATTAGGTCTTTATCATTTTATGAGGCATCCTGATTTTTTTTCCTGTTATAGAATCAAGGAGACATTCATTTGTCTAAAGCAATAGATGGATGCCAAAGATGTCATCGTCCAATTCTCCATGTGCAGCATGTAAATTATTGCGTCGAAAATGCACTCAAGAATGTGGATCCAGATCCGATCCGGTGGACCCGATGGCTCCGGATTTGGATATGATTTTTATGGACCTGATAAATTCGGATTCAGATCTGGATCTAGGTATAAAAAATGGATCTGGATCTGGATCTAGTAGGATCCGATCCAGATCCGATCTGTTACCATCCCTACCCATAACTCTTTGGTGGTGCCTACGGTGCAATACACCGTGTAGAGTGGGTCTGACAGACAGTTCAAAATATAGTTCTTACACATGAAGTCGTTGTGACTCTATGCATCAAGAACCATCTTCATGCTATTAATGACATAGATACATTGGCCCCCTTCAGCCGTTTTATTAGGCTGATGTTACATCTCATCTCCAGCTTGTGGAGGATATTCTGTTAGGAAACGAGCCATTCCCATAACAGTCAAGTAAAATAGCATATTTTGCTGCCATCTCTTAAAGTTGGAGCCCATAAATATTTCTGGGTGTTCATGGTGGAAACCAGAGGGTAGAAGAACTGTCATGTTCCCTTGAGCAGCAGTAAAGGCATTAGATGTGCCTTGGGTAGCAGTGAAGGCATTAGATGTGCCTTGAGCAGCAGTGGGAAAGGCATAGGGGTTGCCTTGAGTAGCAGCAACAACAGAATCAGAAGCGAGTTGTTCTCTTCCAGTCATCTTTCTAAGCACTTACAATAATCTTGTCTTAAATTTGTGAGTTACAACAATTGCAGGAAACGGGAAGTAAGTAAATATTACAATATCTAGAAAGGATAAAGTACTAACGATTACAACAAACTGGAAATAAGAATGATTACAACCACTTTGAAACTTCGCTGAGTCGAGTGATGACACTCTGTCTTTAAGACAAGATTGCCCCGTATATATCCTCTTACGTTATGGGTAATAGTCTCCCAAGATAAAACAACAACTTAACAGATGAGCAAAGGAAACTCAAGTGTTACTCTTGAAGAACTTTGAGTAATTAAATGATGCTAGAGAAAAAGAAGAAGATTTCTGAAAATTTCTAAGTTTTGAACAATTGAGCCAAAGGCCTCAATTTATAGTGTAAGGAGGATGACCTCTCAACTAGCCAACTAATGGCTTTCAATAGCCATGTAATGACATTTATTGAGGGGTTACAATAAGCGAAATAATGGTTGAATTCAAGTGCCAAGTAATGGAGATTCAATGCTCTAAAACCAGCCCAAGAGGCAAAAACTTTCTGCCTTCCGCCGTGAGCCTTTTCCCAATTTTATCTTTCCTGAAACTTGCAGGGACCAAACTGTAAATACTAAGAAATTTGGGATCCAAAAAGATAATATCAGAAAAAGCTCCACAGCCCAGCCCAGCCCGGCCCGGGTGGGTGGGTGGTGGTGGCGCGCCTGGGCCTAGCCTTGAACCTAAGCACACCTAGGTCCTCCCTCCTTCAAATACATGGGTTACCCCTTAGGGTCCCAAACCCTTATCCACTTTTGAGGCTTATAAAATGAACAATTCTTCCTTTCCCCACCGATGAGGGAGATTTGTTCCACACCATATTTTTCATGCCTCAAACTCCTTACTTTGTGGACCAATATCTCTTTCATTTCTTATCGAAATTTGACGATCCTTGGCCCTACGGTCATCTACTTACATGGTAAATTATTCACGTGTGAAGAACCAAAGTCTCTAACATGGGAAACCCTAGTGTTTAAGTCCTTAAAGATGGGTGGACGCAATCCCCATCAAAGACAAATTTCTAACACATAGCTATGATTGGAAGAGCATTAAATTCGAATTCATAACATTGCTCTTCACAAATTGTATTTTCTTATTGAACTATATTTTCAGTTAGAACGGACACTTAAAAAACCTAGACGTCACACAAGGAAATTGGTAGCAACTCACGACGCAAGAGAAAGATTGGAGCCCTTTTAATATCATAGTCCAAAGAGGAAAGCGAATCCTTTGCTAACGTAAATTTAACATAGAAATCAGGGATGCCTTTTGGGTGAAGCTACTAGGCACCTCATTTTTGGGGGTGCCACTTTTCATCAATATAGATTTCTTCTTGTGGATAATTATATTGCAGTTAACTGGGCCAGGCAAGTTTGTTTACGGGGCCCATTGCTAGTTTTTATGAAAAATTTGAACTCCAAATTTTAATTATTAGGTGGCAAGATCCCATTTAGGATTAAGGCTAATTAAGTAGAAATAAGTTATTGGGGAGTCAAAATAAGCTCCCAAGTATAAAAAATACAGTTTAGTCCAACGATTTAAAAAATAAAATAATAATATAAAAACCATTGTAAGTCATTTTTCCCCGTTCGTCTCTTTCGATATCCCGCATTTTTCTTCAATTGAAGCTCTCAAATCAATTATTCTCCTCTCTTTCGATCTTAACCCTAGTATAATAGAGCTTTTCTTCTCTTTTTCTCCTACTGTTCCTTCTTTTTGAGCTACCATTGTTAAATCCATTGAAGCTTTTGGAAACAAATTCTGATTTGGGTGGTTATTTCTGGGTTTTACGGCTTAGGAATTACTCTTTTTGGTTATAGTTTGGTCTGGTAAGCTTTAATTCGTGATCTGTAATCTTTAAATCATTTTCTTCAAAATTTATAATTTTTGGTAATCTGCGTCTAGTATAGACCAATTTAAGTTTATTATGGAGCGTAAAAAGATAGCAACTGGTGATTTCGATGGTAATTGGATTCGTATTAAAACCACCTGGAAATGGAATTCTCCACAAAACATTCAACCTGTTGAATTAGATACTTATTACACATGTGATGATTTGTTGAGGAACGTGATTTTGTTTGGTAATATAGACCCCGTGTCAATAAAAGTGTCCATTAGCTACGTACTTTATTCTCCTAAAAAGGGACTGTCTCCTACCTATATCACAAATGACCATCAAGTCCGTCTATACCTTATGAATGTCGATAAGGATGGTTCCATGCCTAGGTTATATATAAGTTTGAAGGAGACGATTGTTGAAAGTCCAAATTCATCAGCTGCAGCGAATTCATCAACTGCATCGAATTCATTAGGGGCAACGAATACATCAGGGTCAGCCTTATCAATCCTTGATGAAGATCCTTGCGAACCTCTAATGGACAATGATTGTCCTAATAATATTCATAGAGATGATTTGAAGAATCCAGCTTCCAGCAACCATAGCTATGTTGATGGAACATGTTTTAAGATTGGCGACACTTTCAAAGACAAGCGTACGCTAGTGGAAGCACTTGGGCTAGCTGACTTGAAGTCACACTTTAATTTTTATGACTGGAAGAATAAATCAAACAAATATGTGGAGACTACGCGCCAATAAATACATTGCAAGTTCTAGATTTATTATAATCATGTACTGTAATGTGCACACATGCGGCATACAATACATTTCTAACATTCAAAGGCATCATCTGTAGTAATAGCGAGGCACAATATGGACAAATTTGAAGAATGCGCAGGGATCACTCCTAAACAAATCTAGAAAGAAATACTTGAATGTTTTGACTGTGAAATTAGCTATTGGAAGGCCTATCAGACAGGCATAATTTCTAAGGAATTGGTAAAGGGGTTAGCGGTTGGTGGGTATTCGAAATTAATTCCTTACAGTTAGATGGTGCATAGTACAAATCCTTAAAGCAAGATAGACTTACAACTTGATAATGAGAGGATATTCTTATATTACTTATTGTCTTTTGAAGCGTGAATAAGGAGATTTAAGCACATGGGAAAGCTCAAAGCAGTTGATGGCACACACTTAAAGGAAAATTATGGAGGTGTTTGGTTAACTGTTGTGGCATAATGAGAACCATATTTTCCCAGTTGTCTGCTATGTGATTGACTCGAAGTGTGATGCCTCTTGGAATTACTTTTTCCAACAATTGCTTGAAATTATGCCTAACAACTTAGATTTATGCATAATATCTAATCGGCACGACAACATCAAGAAGGCAATATGAGCGGTTTACACTAATACTCAGCACGGTGTTTGCACAAGACATCTTTGTGAAAGAATGTGTGGGAGGTTCCATAATGGATCCTTCGTGAAATACTTTTATAGAGAAATAAAAGCATATACCTCAAAAGCATTTAATGATCACTTTAATGAAATTCAGCGTGTTACACCGAATGTAGCTGATTGCCTTAGGAATGAGTTGAGTTTGATAAATGGAGCAAGGTATTTTTCCTGGGGAACAGATTTGAAATGTTGACGTCAAACATTGCTGAATCGTTCAACTCAATATTTATGATAGAGAGGAAGTTTCCATAACTGTCATTTTCAACGCCATTAATACGAAGATTGTTATCAAATTAAATGAAATACGTACCTTAGCAAATAATATACTCTTATTAAACAACCCCGACGTGCCTAGAAAAGGATAAAGAATCGAATGAAAGCGAGAGAAAAGATTGTCATTGGGGTAAACAAAAATAAGTACACCGCGTGCGGACACGACGACCATGCAACTGTCAACTTATCGACTATGTCATGTTCTTGTAGAGTTTTCTATGTGTACAAGCTCCCATGACCACATGCCATAGCAACTCTTAGTAAGCTGTATACACATTCATTTGGAGACTCCGTCTATAATCACTCTTCTGCATATTACTCAGCAGATGCATACTACAAAGAATACGAATGCGATATTGTCCAAATTCCTCATGAAAGTAAGTGAATGATTCCTTCATATATGCATGGCACAAAATTCCTTCCACCAAAATACATTTCTAAACTGGTCAAAATAGTAATACTGTAAGGAGAGTTACTTGGAGGGAGAACGTAGTAACACAAGGAAAACAGCCAAGAGAAAAAATAAATGATCCCTATGCAAACAATTTGGACATAAGAAAACCACTTGTAATCTAAATTTGTAACAAAATTCATCACAAGTTGAGCAGTGAATTTGTTATTGGTCTATTGCTCTTTTGTTTGATTTGGCTGCAGTAAAACGTATATTTGTTGTTGGTCTATTGCCCTTTTATTTTCTATGGTTGTACTGGATGTCTTTTGTGTTTTATATACCTGCAGTAAATTTATAATCATTGTTAGTCTATTTATAAAGGTTGTTGGTCTATTTATAATTGTTGTTGGTTTATGTTAAACGTTGCCATTTTGACTTCGCTTTTGAACGAATGCATTCGGTTTATACATAACGTAAAATAAGCTAACAATTGATTAAAAAGAGAAACGCAGTCAAAAGAAATCACAAACGGCCCATTTGGTAATAAAAATGACGCTAAACACAACATCATCCTCTTCATCTTTTCTTTCCCAACTTCCGCTTCCTTCAGTTCCTTTTTTGCCTGATCCCTCTCCATTTCAGTTGCCTTTAACTCTTTTTTAGTTGATCCCTCTCAATCTGAGTTTTCTTCATTTGATTTTTAAATCAGTCCCTTGATGTTTCCGCTTCCAAGAAAAGGCTTTGACTTCTCCCAATGACTCTTTAGCTTTGTGAAGTCTGTACAGTATATTAAATTTCTCCTCTCCAATGAATGGGGTATCATCATCAATGCATCTAAAATAACTGCAGCCACCATCATCTTTCTGCACAAATCAAAACAAAATTAGTAGTGTATCAAGTTAAAACAGACGTAAGCAAATTAAATACTAACATTTCCCTTCACACAACCATACAACTCCCTTTCAGAATTTTGTGGTGTCTTTAAAATCCTAATGGAAGCTAAATCACCACACATGCATATTCCCTTTTGTGTGGCATACATATTAGACAATGAATTTTGTGATATTTTAGTAATTAATGAACGACACTTCTAATAATCTTCCCTGGTGTTATAATAAAATGTCAGTTATTTACTATTTGGTAAAAAGCCTGGGGATGGGGGTATTTATAATGGAAATATTACCATTATTTGGACGTTGGGTTTGAAAAAAATTATTGTTGGAGTTATGTGCAAATTCCGAACGTTTAGTTTATAATTCACCTACAACATATTAGTAGAATCTACAATATAACACATATTTTTTCAACCAAAAATATTTGTTAAATAAGAATTTTTACTAATTTTAAAATTTTAAACTTATATATTTGACTAAACAGTATGTTGTCATCATACAATTAGTGAAATAACATTATAATGATCTAAACAATGACACTAATTGAGCAATGTTAATAATATGCTAGTGAAAGTCTTTGGTTGTGATGATCATATGTAACAACTTGAAATTTGTGACATAATTATATGTGAATATCATATATATTTTCATTGATATTGGTGTTTATATTAATATGACGTTTGATTTTCATTGATATTTGTGATGATCATATGTAACAACTCTAAATTGGTGACATAACTATAATTTTCTCATTTAATGTGCATATGTTTCCCATTTTGTGATGATCATATGTAACAACTTGAAATTGGTGACATACCTCTATGTGAACATCATATATATTTTCATTGATATTGGTATTTATATTAATATGACGTTTGATATTGATATTTTCATTGATATTGGTTGTGATGATCATATGTAACAACTTTAAATTGGTGGCATAACTATAACTTTCCCATTTAATGTAACAACTTCAAACACGTTTAGCAGAAGATACAATTATGTCTAGTGTCTATGTGTGGCAGTTAACCGTGCATTTTTTTCATTTTTCCATTAAAATTGGTGTTTCTATTAATATGACTTTATATATTCATTAATTACTCATTTAAATGTCAACCAATATAATGTTCAAGAATTAATTAATCAATTTTAACTTGCATAATTTTTCCTATTTAATGTACATAACTTCCCCACTGTTAATAACGTTAAGTAGAAGATACAATTTTGTCTAGTGTTTGTGTGTAGTAGTTAAAAGTGCATCTTTTTCCATTTGTCCATTAATATTGGTGTTTATATTAATATGACGTTATATATTCATTAATTACTCATTTAAATGCCAACCAATATAATTTTCAAGAATTAATTCATCAATTTTAACTTGCATAATTTTTCCATTTAATGTACATATCTTCCCCACTGTTCAACAATGTCTAGTAGAAGATACAATTATGTCTAGTGTCTATGCGCCTCTTTTATGTTTTTAGTGCATATTTTTTTCCTTGTTCAATAACATCTAGTAGAAGATACAATTCCGTCTAATATCTATGCGCGGAACTCTTTTAAGTTCTCAGTGCATATTTTTTCTCATTGTTCAATTACGTTTAGTAGAATAGATAATTAGGTCTAGTATCTATATATGGCAGTTAGCAGTGCAATTTTTCCCATTATCCCATTAATATTGTTGTTAGCAATTATTATTTATTTTTTTCATTTTTCAAAAACGCTTAGTAGAAGAAAAATATGACCTAATGTCTATGTGCAAAACTCTTTAAGTTATCAGTGCATATTTTCTCATTTTTCAACAACATTTAGTAGAATAGATAATTAGGTCTAGTGTCTATATCTGGAAGAGGTAAGAGGTAAGGTCTGCGTACACTCTACCTACCAAGGTAGAGGTAAGTTCTATGTACACTCTACCATCCTCAGACCCCACGTTGTGGGATTTCAGTGGATATGTTGTTGTTGTTGTCTATATCTGGCAGTTACCAGAACCACATGCTTCACCGCTTGTGCGGGCCTCCGTCAATTCCTCTGAGTTTTATTCTTGTGAACATACTCCCCAGGCAGAAGGTCTAGTGTCTATGCATGAAATTCTAAGTTACCAGTGCATATTTTTCCATTTTACAACAACGCCTAGTAAAAAATAAAATAAGGTCTAGTGTCTGTGCGTGGAACTCTTTAAGTTATCGGTGCATATTTTCCCCTAACTAAATAGTAAAAATAAATAGAATGGAAAGAAGTGAATACCGATAAAAGAAAGAAGCTATCTTAATATTTATATAGGGTGATTTACATGGCATGCAAACAAAACAACAAAAACAACACAACAACACCATTTTCACATGACATGCAAAAATAACAACATAAGAGAAAGTAGGAACTACAACTTGATGTATATAAGGAGGGGATTGTATGGTGACGTTGGTCGGAGTTGGTTTGGGGCTAGACGGACACAAATATAGGAATCAAATAGAGGTTGGTGGAATAGGATGGTTTCCGGATAGTTTAGGTTTGTGGGAGCTGTACGAGTGCCCTTACGTGGTTTGGGGCTAAAATGTTTGGAGATGATGAAGTAGACACATTGTAGGTTATGTTGGTGGTTGGTGGTTGGTATTTGGTGGTTGGATAGTGATAAGGTGGCAGAAACTGGTCGGGACAGTAAGGTATGAAGGTTGAATCCGGTGAGGACAGTGGAGTAGTTGGTTGGGTTTTCGGGTGTTTTTGGGACGAGTTGGTTAACAACCTTTTTGGAGTAGGTTGGGGAAATATTGTAGTATATTGGGGTGAAATGGATTAGGCAGTTTAGACAATGATTGGGCATGAAATTGATAGACAAGTTCGAGTGCGGGTAAGGTGATGTAGGCCGAGATGACCTTCTAATGTGTTTGTGACAAAGTAACTGGATAGAACCTTGACTTGGTTATAGTTAGATCATAAAAGTTCTAACTAGAATTACACCTAGGGTTTGGACCACAAAAGGATCAAGGGTTGGACCACCAAAGAACCGAGGGTTGGACCACAAAAGAACCAAGGTTTGGACCACAAAAGGACTAACTAAGATAACAACACAAAAGTTGAATAACTTAGCAAAGTTTGAGAAAACTCAAATATATTTCATAAAATTCAATGTCTTTTTTCATGAATTATATCTCCTATTTATGCTAGTTATATACCTTCTAGAAGAGGAAACAAGAAAGACACAAGTATAGCACTCGGCCGAATGGGAAATGAGAAGGTGTTCGACCAGTTTGGGAGAAGGGAAAAGGCCCAACTCTTCATGTTCTATAGGCCACCCTTTTATGTCATCCATGTAGATAAGTGCATGAACTAGCTAGTTCATGAATTACCTCATTGGGGCACGTTGGAAGATTCTCATTCTAGATGGTTCTCGGCCTAGTCATCTCATCCTATTATATGACATAGTAATTAAGCTATAAGGAAATTAATCTAGGAATTAAAATAAGCTAAAAGTTGGTCTCGGCCAAGACCTACATAAAAGCCAAAAATTAATGTCACTTGGCTTGGATCTTCAAGTCTTTTCTTCAATTCCACTCCATAATCCATTCCACGTTAGGCATGTCACCATAGAATGGTTAGCAATCTTCGACACTCTTAGCAAATCACCTTGCGGCTCATGTTGGAAACTTAAGTTCACGACCTTCTTTTCATCATACTCCCCTTCTTTAACAGAATTTTCCCTCAAATTCTCGTAATCTAAGTATGGTTATAAGTCTCCAACATTAAACATTGAACTAATACCTCCATATTCGTTCGGAAGTTCTACCTTGTAGGCGTTTTCCCCGAACCTTGCCAATATCTTGAAAGGACCATCCGCCCTTGGCATTAGCTTGTTCTTCCTTATGTTGGGAAATCTTCCTTCCTTAGGTGTAGCCAAACCAAATCTCCAAGCTGGAATTGTGGTTGAGTCCTTGACTAGTTCGCATCCATTTTGTACTTGGCGTTGGCCTTCTGAATTTGTGCTCGGATTCGATCATGTAACTTCTTGAAGGCCTCAATGTGATCTTTAGCCATGAAGCTAAGGATTTCTTTCTTTGGGATTGGAACTAGATCAATAGGTAAAAATGGGTTAGTGCCATAAATAATTTCAAATGGAGTTTTACCTGTTGTACGAGATTGACTCCGATTATAAGCAAATTCCGCGTGTGCCAACTTGATGTCACAATCCTTGGTGGTCATGCTCATCAATCCTCTAAATAGTGTGCCAATAGTTATATTAGTCACTTCTGTTTGGTCATCCGTTTGAGGATGATGGGAGATACTAAATAGCAACTTGGTACCAAGAAGTCTCCATAGTGTTTACCATAAATAACTTAGGAACTTCACATCCCTATCAGACACAATAGTCTTAGGAACGCCATGTAATCTTACCACTTCCTTCAAATACAAGTCCACAATATGTGTTGCATCATCGGTCTTGTGACAAGCAATGAAGTGAGCCATCTTCGAGAATCTATCCACAACCACTATGATAAATTCCTTTCCCCGTTGTGTTTTTGGTAAGCCGAGGATGGTCACTCCGGAACCGGTAAAGGAGTATATAATCCTTTGTGGAAGAAAAGTTTAGCCTTTTGACAAGTGGAACACCTACTTATCACTCCATTTACATCTTTATCCATCCATGGCCAGTAAAAGTGTTCTGTAGAATCTCATAAGTCTTTACTACCCCAAAATGTCCAGATAGACCACCCGAATGCACTTCATGTACAAGTAATTCTCTCATGGAACATTTGGGCACGCACAATTTATTTCCTTTGAAAAGGAAACCTTCTACTATGGAATAAGAATCATGAACTCCATTATTACATTATATCATTACGTCTTTGAACTTGGGATCTCGTTCATAGAATTCCTATAGCACTTCAAATCCCACAAGTTGTTGTTCAAGCATGGTCAACATTACGTGCCTACGGGAAAGTGCATCCGCCACTATGTTGGACTTTCCATCTTTGTGCCTTGTAGAGAATGTGAAAGTTTGCAAATACGACACCCACTTAGCATGCCTTGGATTCAACTCTCTTTGCCCATGTAAATACTTCAAGGATTCATGATCTGAATATAAGACAAAGGGTTTTGGCCTCAAATAATGTTCCCATTGGACCAAGGATCTCACAATAGCATAAAATTCCTTGTCATAAGTAGAATAATTGAGTTGTGCACCACCCAATCTTTCACTAAAGAAAGCAATAGGTCACATTCAACCTCAAATAGTTTCTCAAAGTTCGGAATAACTAGGATCGGTGCTTCACACAACCTTCCCTTTAAGGTTTCAAAAGCCCTTTGTGCTCCTTGGAACCATTTAAACTCGCCATTTTTCATTAGTTCAGTGATAGGGGCAGCAAAGGTACTAAAATCTCAAATGAAACGATGATAGAAAGACGCCAAACCATGGAAACGTCTTACCTCACTTACGTTCGTAGGCTCGGGCCAACTCTGGATAGCTTCCACCTTGGATGGGTCCACATGAATTCCCTCGGATGATACTATGTACCCTAAGAATGGGACACTATTAATCATAAAAGCACACTTCTCTAACTTGCCATACAACTTTATTTCTCTTAACTTCTCAAATATAGCTTCTAGATGCGACAAGTGAGATTCCCTATCTTGACTATAAATCAAGATATCATCTAAGTAAACCACAATAAATTTACCTATGAACGGTCGTAGCACCTCGTACACGAGCCTCATGAAAGAGCTGGGAGCATTACACAATTCAAATGGCATCACAAGCCACTCGTACAAGCCATACTTGGTTTTGAAAGCAGTCTAAAATCCATCTCCCTCTCGTATCCTCATTTGATGGTAGCCACTCCTCAAATCTATCTTGGAGAATAACTTGGCCCCACTCAATTCATCCAAAAGATCATCCAATATTGGCTTAGGAAACCTATACTTCACGGTGATGTTATTGACCACTCAGCTATCGATACACATACGCCAAGTTAAATCTTTCTTTGGCACCAACAGGGAGGGCATCGCACATAGACTAAGGCTTTCTCGAACAAAGCCTTTGTCTAATAATTCTTGCACTTGTCTTTGTAATTCCTTGGACACTTCCGTATTGCATCTATAGGCTGGACGATTAGGCAATGAACTTCCCAGAAGAAAATCAATAATTCAATACCTCTTATTAGTGGTAATCTAGGTGCAAGGTCATTCGGAAATACATCTTCAAATTTCTTCAAGAGTTCTTTCAAGTCGGCATCCTCAACCGCATCTCCTATAAGACTCTTCTTATCCTTGCACTTCAATGCATATATGGGACTCCCCTTCTTCAACTGCTCTTCGATCTCCCGCACATCAAGCAAGAGGGTCTCAGATTTCTCCTTGCAGTTCTTGGCAATTTGGATCTTCATTTTCTTCACCTCACTAGGTGACAATGGTACCAACCGGATCTTCTTACCATCCTTTTGAAAATAATAGACATTCTTTTGTCCATCATGTTGCACTTTCCTATCAAATTGCCATGGTCGACCTAATAAAATATGACAATCATCCATAGGTAGGATGTCATACCATATCTCATCTTCATACTTACCAACCTGAAAACTAACAAGAGATTATTTCATTACCTTTAGCCTTTCATCTTCTCTCACCCATTGGAGAGCATATGGTTTAGGATGGTTGCGGGTAGGCAATTTCAGTCTGTCCACCATTTCTATGGAGGTAATTTTGGCACAACTTCCTCCGTCAACGATCATATTACATACCTTGTCTTTTACCTTGCATCGAGTATAAAATAATTGCTATCTTTGTGTCTCCTCTTGTTCTTCAAGTTGAACAGTCAACACACGTTGGAGTACTAAACTTCCACCCTCCTTCATAAGATCAACAACCTTTTTCTAGGGCCTCCTTGACTTCGGGTTCCTCAATAACAAAGGAATCCCTACACTCTTGATATTCTTCACTTTCATGCCTAGGGCTGTTTTTTACAACCCCAGACTCAGAATTATTGCTCACGGCACGCCCCGTAAATTCTTTTCTCAAGATTTGGGCTTGTTCCGCAAATAGGTCACTTATGATCCTCCGTAGTTCTTCATTTATGTTAGTCGTAACGTCAAGGCGTGAGATGGGAAAGCCTTGTTCTGATACCAAACTGATGTATATAAGGAAAGGATTTTATAGTTAGGTTGGTCGGAGTTGGTTTGGGGCTGGACGAACATAAATATGGGAATCAAATTGAGGTTGGTGGAATAGGACAGTTTCCAAACAATTTAGGTTTGTGGGAAGTGTACGGGTGCCCTTACGTGGTTTGGGGCTAAGGTTTTTAGAGAGGATAAACTAGACACGTAAGTTATGTTAGTGGTTGGTATTTAATGGTTGGATGGTGATGAGGTGGCAGAAACTGGTCGGGACAGTAAGGTACGAAGGTTGAACCCGGTGAGGACAGTGGAGTAGTTGGTTGGGTTTTCGGGAGGAGTTGGTTAACGACCTTTTTGGTGTAGGTTGGGGAACTATTGTAGTGTATTAGGGTGAAAGGTATTAGACAGTTTGGACAATGATTGTGCACGAAATTGATAGACAAGTTCGGGTGCGGGTAAGGTGATGTAGGCCGAGATGACCTTCTAATGTGTTTGTGATAAAGTAACCGGATAGAACCTTAGCTTGGGTATTGTTAGATCACAAAAGTTCTAACTAGACTTACACCTAGGGTTTGGACCACAAAAGGACCAACTAAGATAACAACACAAAAGTTGAATAACTTAGCAAAGTTTGAGAAAACTCAAATATATTTCATAAAATTTCAATGTCTTTTTCGTCAATTACATCTCCTATTTATACTAGTTCTAGACCTTCTAGAAGAGGAAACAAGAAAGATACAAATATGGCACTCGACCGAATGGGAGAAGGGAAGGTATTTGACCGGTTTGGGATAAGGTAAAAGGCCCAACTCTTCATGTTCTATAGGCCACCCTTTTGTGTCATCTATGTAGTTAAGTGCATGAACTAGTTAGTTCATGAATTACCTCCCTGGAGCACGTTGGAAGCTTCTCATTCTAGATGGTTCTCGGCCTAGTCATCTCATCATATTACATGGACTAGTAATTAAGCTATAAGGAAATTAAGCTAGGAATTAAAATAAGCTAAAAGTTGGTCTCAGCCAAGACCTTCATAAAAGCCGAAAATTAATGTCACTTGGCTTGGATCTTCAAGTCTTTTCTTCAATTCCACTCCATACTCCATTCCACGTTAGGCATGTTACCATAGGATGGTTAGCAATCTTCAGCACTCATAGAAAATCACCTCGCGGCTCACGTTGGAAACTTAAGTTCACGGTGTTCTTTTCATCACAACTACTGGGGGTTATGAGAGGGGGGAAGCTTGAGAGAAATGTGGGGGTAAAGGAGGGGGTGGTAGTCTTCGAGCACCTCTCCACGCTCAACGGGGAGTTCTGTGAGAATCTCATTTGTTCTCTTACGTTGCCGTTGGTTCTCTTCTCTCTCGGTCAAAGCTATGTGACGGACATACCACAATAAGTTGGTCTTGTAGTGGGATTTTTTTTAATTGAATAAACAATTTGAACATGTCCACCTTGTTCTTCAAGTAATCCAATGCCAGATCAAAACATATGTTTTCCCAAGGATTTTTGTTAAAGCGCGGCAATGATTCAACCAAACTTATCTATCTTGTCTAAACTGTTTTAGAATTGTCATGTGCCAATAAAATGCAGTGAATAAACCACAGTAAGGACACCTTAAGATTGTCTAATTTGAACAATGTTTCATTTTTCAAGCTTTTCACGAGCAATTCCAAAGTAATACCTTATTTAACTTTTATCTTATCTCCTTTTCTATGGACCTTATTCGACTTTTTTCCTCTAGAGAAGGCCCCAAAATTCAACTCAATGACCAATGCAAACTACCTTAGCCCGAAATAACATGGAATATCATCAATCAAAAAGCACATCTCATACTTCTTCTTTTGATTCAAAATTTGTCGTAGAAAAAGCGAATGAACAAACTTTCCAGTAAATCTATCACAGTGTGTGAGGGCAGGTCCAAGAAATGGCCAAAACAAGTTCTACGAAAAAAGATTTAGATATTTATGCTTTCGCAAAAGAACTTTAAATTCAAACCACGACTTCATAGAAAACCTTACTATGACCCTAATTGGGAAATCAACACCTTCCAAAAGCAACGAGTTTAATCCGAGCCTTACCAGCTTTTTTACGGCGATGGACTTGAAATATTTTGGCACGGATAGGCGATCACTATTGTACTCCTCATCTTCTGAAGCCTCGCATTCACCACATTCCTTTTCTCCAAGACCACAATTGGATACTCTTTCTTCTTCGGATTCAAATTAATGAATCTCCTTGAGAATCTTATCAAGAGACGAATATTCTACATGTGCCTATTTTATATCTCGGCTATAAATTAATGCATCTGGTTCTTCATCTCGTCTATTAATTAACTCATCTGGTTCTTTATCTCGTCTATCAATTAACTCATTTGGTTCTTCATCTCGTCTATTAATTAACTCATCATATTATTCATCTCCTCTATCAATTAACTCATCCGGTTCTTCATCTCGTCTATTTATTAACTCATATGGTTCTTCGTCTCATCTTTCAATTAACTCCTCTTGTTATTTCTGTCATGTCCCAAATTGAGGAACGCGCAGGCATCTACCTTTTTCCACCTGGTAAGTGAACCCATCCCTTAAACACTCATCAAACAACATAGATGATAAATAAGAGCACTAGAAATCTGAATCATAAATAATTATTAATGTAGATTACAACAACTACCCAATGAATCTGGTCTTAATAGTACAAGAGCTTCTAAGTATACAACTTGAATAACAGTTACAACCACAACCTGAATACAACTTCTATTTAGGAGGAGAATTAAACAGAAAAGTCTAGATGAACTCCATGAGATCCTTGAAGTCTAATTGAACCTCGCTCATGTACCTGGAACAACTCTACACCCCGAAAAGGGTGTAACAAGAGTAGTATCAGTACAAACACTATGTACTGGTATGTATCATAGACCGACAACAGTTAGCTAACATATATAAAGAAAGGAACTAAAGAATATACATGCTCACAATCAAGTACAAATACCACACAGTCTAAGAACAACAACTCAAGTATAGAAGTATCACTTCGGAATCCACGAAGTACGAGAATGAAGTGATCACTAAGCACATCCACGTAAGACTTGCAGTAATGTGAATCACACTAGATATTAATAGTCTACAGTCATATCCTAGGCGGAACCTCTAGTCCTCGAATCCATCAAGAGTCTAGGTAAGAGATTAACAAGCACACAACATCTCAAATGAATCAACAACCAAGGTATCAAGGCTGAAATTCATCATGCAATATGATAAATGCAACAACCATAATCAGAGATATGAGTGGGTGTAATATGAATGTATGTCTGATGTAATGTAATGCAATGCAATGCACTGGCCAACTGTCTCATATCGTACACACATGCTACAGACGGAATATCTCCACGTCTCGATAGTCATGACCCATGGGGGACCCATAAAGTCCATATACCAGTCACTCCACACGCTACCCAGAGATGATTCTCACCACAACACCAGCCACCGACCACTAGCCATTCCACACACAACCTAGAGATGACTACTATATCAAATATGTCCATAATCATTATGCACACATCACAGAGATGATTTTCCATCCTTCAATTTCTCCATAAGAACTACCTCACAGTATCATGAGAAATGCAGGATGAAATGCATGTATGAATGTCAAGTGTAAATTAAATCCCAATCGTGCCACACATAGTCACATATCACAATAGCAATATCAAGTCAAGCCCTTTCCTCTATCCATGATAGTATCAAGATAGGTGAGAGACAACCGTATCATAATCACAATATGGCAACTAAGTACAAGTCTAATATCACACATATGGGAACAACCAATAAGTCACAATGAGACAACAAGCCCACAAATTAGTCAATAATACCAAGCCTAAGTAATCCATCCCAACTTCATATCTGAAGGCGTAACATCCTTTCTTTGACAATAACTAGCTCTACATATACTTCGCTAACTGAAGTCTAACCATAAGGTAAGCCGTAACCTGCCTAGTAGTCGAGCAGGAGACACAAATTCATATTCAACAAGTCCTCCCGAGCGAATATCGGGCGGTCGTAGTACAAACAAGCACATGAAGTTCCTATGTTACCACACACATTCAATCAACACATAAGGATTAATTCTACATTACCATGATTCTAATGATACTGAAGCCTAAGGGTAAAATACTACGGATCACAAATTTTGATACACATCTATTACAATAATCAAAACTCAATTCTAACATCAAATGAATATAAAGATATTGAAATGTAGAAGGGGAGCGACTTGAGACAATAACTCAAACACCTAAATTTGACCAAACGAAATCCAAATCCAATTCCGAAAGTTCTTACAAGTCACAAATGATCATAGAAGCTACTCAAACTCTCAAAACACCCAAATGGATCCGTCTTGATCCGATGTTGACCATGGTCAACTCCAAACCATCTCAAAATATAGACTCTCAACCAACCACCTTAATCACATTCGAACCTCTCGGAAACCTAACCAAGCACTCGACTATGTCATAAACCACATTCCGGACCTAGCAGAATCGACGAAACTTTAAAAAAGATGCATTTGCCATCGATGTTGACTTTGATCAAACTTCCTCATTTCTTATCTTAAGGATTCTCAAAATATCATTTTTCCTTATCCCACAACTCCCCCAAAAGTCTCGGGAATCACTCCACCCATCCAGTAAGTCATAAATACTAAGTTAAACCTAATGAAAACAACAAAATTTGAATTCGGGTCTTATTATTTTCGTGACCATTCTTTCACCATAAATAGACATATTTAATGCTACAGCCGATTTAATTATCAAAAAACAACAAAACGAATTCTACAATTAGCTCCATCAATTTCTACAGGTCATAAATAATATTTCAAATCTAACCGGATCTTCAGATCTCCAATCAGAGCACGTTTTTTTTAAAATAAATAATTATCCAAATAATTGGATGCTAGAATTTCCATAGTGAAACTTTCTCCCAAAGTGAACCAAAAGACACCTGTTTGACTTCAAATTTTGCAAGTAGGTCAAAATAATTGCTACAGAGCTTCTGGAATAGACGATACGCAAAATAGAAAATCGATTCTCAAAATGACTAATCGGGTCATTACATCAAATACCAATTAAACCATCATTTGTTTTTTAACGATAAATAAGAGTACGAATGCTGACGGCAACCAAGGAATCTCTATTATAAACCTCATGAAAGCCTCCGCGGGCAAGAAATACATCGATAGTACCGCCTGTTTACATTATCAGTTAAAAATTCCTCTAACTTAACTCATTGACTCAAATTTCCACCTTTCCATACCTGAAGTTTCTTCAACCTGTGATTTCTATATACTTTGAACTGGCTCTGCTCGAATTCCCTGATTTGATATAACCCCACCTCTGCACACCATCGATTGATTCCAAAAATATCCCCTCAAATGACACAATACTTTAGATGTAGTCACAAACCATACCCAACTCAAACCGATAAAATATCCTGATTCTACTAGCTTTCCTTTTCAACTATCGAGGTCATCATTGCATAAAATCCCTTAGAAGCACATAGTCACAAGTCTAATTTTCCTCGAATCTCCAAATCACTATACTATAAGCATGCCTACTGATTACCTTGTCGTGCCAGATCTGTAGAAAATTAACTGATCACTCTACAGACTTTCCATAACCATTTGTACCTCCTCAATATATCGCCAAGTACCCATGTAAACCATTAGAACTGTCAGAATCATTGTCATCCAAAAAATATCATGAATCCTACTTGCAAACTCCAATGAGAACTGTTAACATTGTCATACCTCCATTCCGAATTGAAATCCATCGAACCCCTATCGGTGGTTTACTAGAATACTATAAGTCCTTCAGGCAATATAAACACGGGCCACTCGTCCCTAAATGAACAAATCTGACTCAGAATATAATGTTGAATCTCTAAATCATTGATAGTCATCAGAACTGATTCCATACATAACCGATAGGCTTCACATAAGCATGTAGTGACCTACTCCGTCCCTTTTCTCATGAGTAATCAATCATGTGCCATCACCAACGACTCCAAAAGTTGGATTCTATCCAAGTCATCAACTTAGTATCGAAGATTTGTACCTTTGATTCTAACATTCATGATTCTCAACTTCCACTCGATATGCAAGTCTGATAGGACCCCATAAACTCTAAATACATCAAATCCTCTTTGCACTTTCTCTTAACTCGCCAACAACTTTGAACATTTCGACGCAAAGCCTGCGGCCTTACTTACTACACCTCCACCCATCAAGTCTCTAATAGTAAGACCTCACTATCATTTATCAATCCAAAAAGCATCAAATCCCGCAACTCTTATGCCTTACCAAATCCTAACGCGTCTACTATACGATCCATGCACCTTACCTTACGTAATTACTTCTAAGTCTTTACTACCTGAAACACTGACTCGTGTTATTAATCAACAACGCTTCAACACAGTCTACCACTAGTCGCCAATCACAAACCCCATAGAAAATTTTTCATAGCATTTAGTTAATTACCATAGACCTACTCCTCCGAGCATACTAACAATTTGACCTGATATGAAAAGTGCGAAATTAAAGCCGCCATAATCCACAACTAACCCAAGAATTCTCGCTGCTTTGAATCCAAATTCTCCCCTTTCTCAAAGAGATATCTTACTCGTTCTAAATTATCTTAATTTCTCAATTCATACCTTTCATTCCAATCATAACCACCACTAGTGACCGAT
The DNA here is from genome assembly GCA_034509755.1 of Anisodus tanguticus. Taxonomy (NCBI): domain Eukaryota; kingdom Viridiplantae; phylum Streptophyta; class Magnoliopsida; order Solanales; family Solanaceae; genus Anisodus; species Anisodus tanguticus. The sequence continues at coordinate 31,621,082 of CM067539.1, read as the reverse complement.
CACTGCCCAAACTTGCTAACATTCTCATATTGTTTCATCGAAGTACCCTTGTCAAAAATCCCTAACCGAAATAATTCTTCTTCTATATTGGTTCATAAGTTCACTGACCTAATTATTGATATCGGAAAAGATCTTCACCCCTAGTATTAGTCACACTGTCATCAATCTGTTACCATAAATAGTCTCATTAATAAACACCTTATTCGGTAGTCCTTAAATGATGCTCACCTGCGAAGAACCAATCCTTACCTTATTTTGCCGAACCATAAACATCCAATTAACCGTGTAATTTTTCCATGTCCTTCGGTCAACTCCAAATTCATTCTACCAGTAATTATAGAACTTCTCAAGTATTAATCTTTACATACCAATACCAAAAAATCCCATCCAAAAACTAGATGCAACACCCGATAATCCTTTAAATATACCTCCACACTTATCTGGCGCAAAAGTTATTCCTATTAGTCGATCACTGACTCCCATTAGCCTACGATGAGTCCAACATACCAACGCATATACGACTTTCACACTCACTCAAAACTAAATAACTGTGAAATACATATCAATCAACAATCTCTTAGTTTCAACAATCCCCTACCATCACTAACCTCGAAAATGCCAAGTGAACCCATGAACACACTTTTTAAGTAAAAAAATGTGATTGTCTATTCCACTAAGCTTCACTCATCACAGTAACACTGCCACCTGATTTCGATCAGAAAACCATTCCGTGAAAGAACTCACAACCGCTAATTCTAATTCATTATCACAAAAATGTCAGATCGATGCCAATGCAATATTTCATAGCCTATACGACATCCGCCCGCGTAAACCTTGCAACTTATCCCAACAAATATGTTAGATACCAATTGTTCCCTTCCTATAGTGGAGATTGATCCATCAAAATTATCTCCCTTACATCTCCGTCCTATAGGACAAATAGCTACTCTTACCATCCAGCCCTAAGAAGTCTTACTCTCTCACACCTTATAATGATATATTGAAATGAATATAATGATATATTGAAATGTCGAAGGGGAGCGACTTGAGCCAATGACTCAAACACCTAAACTTGACCAACCGAAATCCAAATCCAATTCTGAAAGTTCCTACAAGTCACAAATGATCATATGAATCTGCTCGAACTCTAAAATACCCAAATAGATCCGTCTTGACCCGATGTTGACCGTGGTCAACTCCAAACCATCTCAAAAGTTAGGCTCTCAACCAACCACCTTAATCACATCTGAACCTCTCGGAAACCAAACTAACGACTCGACTAAGTCATAAAGCACATTCTGAACCTAATAGAATCGACGAAACTTCGAAAAAAATGCATTTCCCCCGATGTTGACTTTGGTCAAACTTTCTCATTTCTTAACTTAAGGATTTCCAAAATATTTTTTCCTTATCCCATAACTCTCCCGAAAGTCTCGGGAATCGCTCCATCCATCCCAATAAGTCATAAATACTAAGTCAGAGCTAACGAAATAACAAATTTTGAATTCGGGTCTTATTTCTTCCTGTGACCATCCTTTACCATAAATAGGCATATTTAATGCTACACCCGAGTTAATCGTCAAAATTCAACCAAACGAATTCTAAAATTAGCTCCGCCAATTTCTACAAGTCATAAATAATATTTCAAATCAAACGAAATCTTCAGATTGCCAATTAGAGCATGTTTTCCCAAAATAAATAATTTGTCCAAATAGTTGAATTCAGAATTTGCATAGTGAAATATTCTCCCAAAGTGAACCAAAAGACATATGTTTGACTTCAAATTTTGCAAGCGGGTCAAAATAATTGCTAAGGAGCTTCTAAAATAGACGATACACAAAATAGAGAATCGATTCTCAAAATGATCGATCGGATCATTACGGTTTCTTTTGTCCATTAATTAACCTCTTTGGTTGTTTATTTGCTCTATTAATTTACTTCTCCGGTTGTTTGTTTGTTCTATTAGTTAACTCCCTTTGCTGTTTTTTTGGGGCTTCAATTTCACCCACGTCTAGATCTAGGTCAATAACCTTATTTATTAACCTTTTTCATATCCGGATTGTCTTCTAATCATCACCATGACTATAAACCAAAAAGAAATAACAAATAAGACATGCAAAAAACAATGGAACTCAACAAAAAAATAGGATAAAAAAATTAGGGCTTGACAATGATTGTAAATCGGAATCAACAAATAATCAATATCAACCAATTAGAGCTCCGACATGACTGTAAACTCAGAACATCACAAAATAATACATTAAAACTACCATTTAGAACTCGAAAGAAATCAAAATAGGAAAAAATTAGGTGCTTCTAAAACCTACAACTGTTCTTCAGCTGAAATCTTCAAATCTTGGCTCCAGAAATAGATTTTTCCGCTCCCAAAGCTGCCTTCAAATATGTTTTTGGAGATGGAGACGTGGGAGAAGGAGGAAGCTCAACGATCATTGGAGTTGGAGGGAAAAAGAACGAAGAAGAAAGAGGGAAAGAAAAAAGGCCAGTTTTAAAACTTTAAAAACATAACCTCAAAAAAAATTTAAAATACAAAAAGGACTCTGCGTGTTTGCTAATCACCTCATTAGTAATTTCTGAAGCCAAAATAAATAAAAAATAAAAGGGGGGCCCTGCTACTTACAAAAAAGTTTTGGGACCCTTCTACCTCAATCTTCCAATTAACTGACTAATAGAAAAGAAAACCCCTATCTTAAAGTCGTGGATTTTTCCTAAACTTCGTCAAGCCTATCCGTTCATTTGTTCCAAACCAGAGTTTTAAGTAACGTATAGTATAATACTCAATCTATTTTTAACAATAATAAAAAGGCTCCTAATTGGTTTCTCTACAATACTCAATCTACTTTTAACCTTCTCTCTAATACTTTAGTATACTTTTACACTTTTATATTTCTTGTTTGTTTCTTCAAAAGAGTCGTTGACTAAATTGTTATGCAAGACAAGAGTTACGGTGTATGAATTTGCTATGTTTGTTTTCCTCGAGCATCTAATATTGCAAGAAGTTTATTGAAACACCAAACAAGTATTCCCAAATCGAGTTATCAACTTCTTGAATCAAGTTCTATTATTTCAAATTTTTAGTATTGTTTTCATCTAAAACTTGTTTAATTGATATTTATTATGTAGTATATATTGTCTCTTTAACTATTCATATAATATAAAATATGTAAACTAGAAAAAATGAATCCGGTTGTTCAAAATTGAAAAAGAAGAAGAGAAGAATTGAATATATTGTGTATAGGTATGTATATTATATGTATAGTGTGTGTATATTTTATGTATAGATACATTACCTATCTATGGCCTCCGTTTCTATTTATCTTTTTTCTCCTTTTTTGGACATTTTTTCTTCTTCATTTAATTTATTTTAAACTAGCTCAAAAAACCTCTAAATTAGATTAATGGTGCTAATTGCCATTCATTCTTGAGTTAATACCTACCATGAAAGCTGCAATTGCTACAAAAATATATTCAATGTTTTTTTCTGGTAATAAATGTTAGTAGTACTAGTTCCAAATTGGATTAATAGTTGTTTCTTCCTTAATAGTAAAATATTGAAGTGACTTTTCCTATTCTGTCATTAACTAGTGTTCTCCTTCCTAATATCCACATGCAACGTATGTAATTCGTAATATATATAGTAAATAGATACGGTGATCTTTCATCTCTCTCGGACAAAAAAAACACAATTATTCTTTTTCTCCATTTTTTGGATTTTTCTCTATTTTTTCCTTATTTATGTGCTATATTAAAAAGGTTCAAAAGTCACTCTTTTAACTCTCGTAATTATGTTAAAGGGTAAGATAATCTATATAATATAAAGTTAGATATAGACAAAGTGATATAGCTTCTCTCTATGGCCAGCATTAATATTTATCTTTTTTCTCACTTTTTTGCCTTTTTTCTTATTTTCTCCCTAAAAAGATAGTGCAGAATAACAAAAATATTCTACTTCGCTCATTAATTAAGTTCATTATCATTATCATTATTGTAAGTAAATTAAAAGACGTTGTTTTATGGATGCCCTCCAATGTATGTAACGTATGATTTAAAATTCTAATTTAAACTTAGCAACTCAATGGGAATTTGAGAATCTGTAAATGAGTGTTGAGTTTTTAAGTGAAATTATGTGTTAAGGAAGAAATTGGGTCTGCATTATTTTTCACAGGAATTGAAAACAATAGTGAGTGAGTGATTTGTTATTGGAGAATGATCGGTTGAACTGGTGAGTGACATTTTATCAGGTCCTGCTTCCGCAGTTTATGACGGTGGCTGATTCATCATTTAAATTTTATGAATTTAACTTTTTATTCCGTTATATTTTTAAAGTTATGATTCATATCTACAATTTGTAATTTTAGTGAATTTTTACATATGAAATTATGCCGTAAAACACTTTGCTCATTATGTAATTTTTGCGTATAAAATTATTCTCTCCACACAAATATTAGATTCAGGTGAAAACAATAGTGAGTGAGTGATTTGTTGTTGGAGAATGATCGGTTGAAACGGTGAGTGAACATTTTTTCAGGTCATGCTTTTTCGCAGTGGAATTTTATTTGGGTGGTGAAAGTAAGTGGTATATGATATGGAGAGAGAGGGAGGCGGAGGCCGATTCATGATTTAAATTTTATGGGTTCAATTTTTTATTCTGTTATATTTTTTAAGTTATGGTTCATATCTACTATTTGTAATTTTAGTGAATTTTTATGTATGAAATTATGCGTAAAACACTTTGCTCATTATGTAATTTTTACATATAAAGTTATGCTCTCTACATAAATATTGAATTCAGGTGAACTGGGCACCATAATAATGGATCCGCCCGTGGATGATGCTAAAAGAAATGGAATCGGCGGTGTTCGGTGTCGCCAACTGTTAAGAAAGAGGTATGATAAAATACAGACTCAAAGAAGACTCCCTTATATTATATGTCCAGAAAATTAAACTTAATCTTGCAGTCACTAACTTCAAATTCTCCATTTCCTTTTTGCATACCTCCAAGCAATTTACAGATTCTTTGAACTTCAAGAAGTACATTTTTAAATTTTAATCAACTAACAATGAGATGGACGGTAACCTTTTATTGATTTTTTGCCATCAATCAATTTTTGAATTATCCTTGAACATATTTTTTTCATGAGGCCCTACCCGGCGCGAATCCTGGTATGATCGAGCTCCAATGCGTGTACCAAACACAAGTTGAAAAAAAAAAGCTTTCATATTTCTTGTTCAGAAAAGCCTTGGTATCAATTAGTACTATAATTTTTTCTTTCTTTATTAATACAGGAAAAATCATTGGAGTCTAAATTATTATAATTAGGGAGTATATTTTTCCTATTTTTTTTACTTTGTGTATGGGGTTGTAATTTCCTGTGATTGATTTTCTATGTTTTGGTTTCGGATGTCGACCATGGTGGTTCAACGCTAACAAATGTGGTTTGTTACTGATAAATGATGTGTATACCCGTGATATACACTTACCATAAGTAGTATATATCACGGGTTTGGTACTGATTTTGGACCGTGATATACACTTACCATACTTAAGTGTATATCACGGTTTGCGCTGATTAATTAGTGTAAAATAATTGTATTAATTAGTATTGTACACTTACCATAATTATAGAATTTTTGTACTACTAGAATAGGGTTTTGGGATTAGAATAGGAATATAATTTTTCCTATTAAGGAAATTGTAAATTGTATATATTCTCTTTCATTAATAAAAATAATCAAGGGATTATTTCTTTCATGGTATCAGAAGTCTAGGTTTTTTTTTCCATTTTTTTCCGTCGACCTCTTGCATCTGTCTGAGAGCCTATCCTCGGTTTCCGTGCCCGACGGTATTTCTTTCCCTCTTCCTAAATTTCTTTTTCAAAATCCCTCCATCACGTCTTTGCGTTGCTATTGTGGCTAAGAACACATTTCACCCTGCCCTTACTGTTTCTAACATCAAGAATCACATCCTTATCATTCTTGAAATAGAAAACGTCAAATACGCGACATGGGCCGAACTGTTCAAAGTTCATGCACGCTCGTATCAAGTCCTCCATCACATTATTCCCCCGGCTCCCACGACTACGGGAATTCCTAAACCCGAGGATGATCCTCAATTATGGACGACTCTTGATGCTACCGTTCTTCAGTGAATTTACTCAACTATCTCTATTGACCTGTTGCAAATGATTATTGAGTCAGACGCTACGACAATGACTGCTTGGGATAGAGTACGTGACATATTCCAAGATAATCAGAATTCTCGAGTTGTTACACTTGAGCAGGAATTCTCCCACGTCAATATGAAATATTTTCCTAACGTGTCAGCTTATTTCAAAAGGTTGAAAGAATTGGCAGACCAACTCTGCAACGTTGGCGCGCCCGTTACCAATGATCGTTTGGTACTACAAATGGTTGCAGGTAGAGCTGGCAATTTCACCCTAACCCGATGGATATCTGATCCACCCGACCGGATTATATGGATAAAAATCCGACAAAACATGGATTTTAATCGGGTGACGGATGGATCGGGTGATGGATCGGGTCGGATTCGGGTGGACATACATCCAATCCACCACCCGACCCACCCATCCACCCGTTATAAATTAATTATTTTCAATCCACCCCTCTTGTAGATCTTTTAATATTTGATATAAATAATTGATAAACATGATTGCTAATTATATCTACCAATTTATGGATCTATTTTTATAAAATATAAACTTGTGGTCAACTTTTACATTTAAAATTTGAAATCTCAAATCATGCCTTTTTGGATGATTTGGAATTTCATCTCATGAGATGAAATCGCATGTCCAAATGATGATTTCATCTCATAAGATGAAATTGCATGTCCAAACGCTTAATAAATGCTATTTTAAATTTGACTGAATCATGCTAATCAAAATAACTTGAGTTAAGAAATATGTGGGTCACTAACTCGTCCAAATTTAAACAGATTGAACAAATTATATTTTTATCTGCTAATTATACCACTCTTAAGTTTGATCAAGTAAAACGTACATTGAACAACATAAGAAAGGGAAAAAATAAATGTTGATCGTTTTCACATAAAAATATGAACTCACAGTATTAGGAGGATTGATGATATTTATTTTATCTTAACAATTGATATAATCAAATGCAACTTTGTGGGTTTACCAGACCCTGTCATTCTCGAATTAATCCGTACAATTCTCTACTTCCAATAAAATGAACAAAGTAAAGTTCATTTTTGTGAAATTTGAACTGACATATTTATTAACTGTCATAAATTACCTACAAGACTTGAGTATCGACTAATTTTCATAAGTCTTCGTCGCTTCCATCCGCGAAGCACCTGATTCACCCGTGGATGATGGGTGGATCAGATGTGGATTAAAAAAATAGGGTGATGGATGGGTCGGGTGGTGGATGTATTATTGGCGGGTGGAGGCAGATTGAGCTCCACCCGATCCGCCTCCGATCCATTGTCAGCCCTAGTTGCAGGCCTATTTGAGGCTTATAGTGGTGTTGGTACGCTTCTTCGACAGAGCAATCCTCTTCCGTAATTTTATCAAGCATGTTCCATGCTTATGCTTGAGGAAGTCGTTTTGGCCAAAAAGGCAGCTACCGGTGCTAGCCCCGTCATCATGATGACGTCCTCCACTCAGTCTCCAGGTTTTGTTGATAATAAGGGCTAAAATCGTGCTCACGGTGGCGGCAAGAATACTCAGAAAAATGGCAAAACCGCTGGGGCAAACGCGGTGGTTCCGGCAGTGGTGGTGGTGGACAAAACAGTAGTGGCGGGCCCCATCCCGATAATAGTGGACCATCCAGCCCTGGCCCCCCTGACTGTGGGCCTGGGGCAGTGGCCCAAATGATCTTTTTTTCCGGCATTTCCAGCCCTTGGACTGTGGGCTGGCCAGCACTCGTCTCGGCCCAATATGCATTGGCCCAATGGTTTTCGAAACTCCTCTGGGCCTGGACAGCAAGCAGGTGTGTTTGGGCCTCGGCCTCCATAGGCTCATCATACAGCGGCCCCCACCCCTACCGATATTGAAGCCACGATGCGCACGCTTGGATTGAATCCTCCGGACCCGAATTGGTACATGGACACCGGAGCCACTACCCACATGACGTCCGACCAAGGTACTCTCCCGTCTTATTCCAATTTGAGCAACAATCGTGGCATAATTGTTGGTAATGGAAATTCCATTCAGATTAATGGTTATAGTCACAAAATTTTGTCTTCCTCCCACCCACCTCTTGTCTTGAATAATACCCTTCATGCTCCTAAATTAATTAAAAATTTGGTGTATGTCTGTCAATTCACCACTAATAATTCAGTTTCTATTGTTTTTTTATCCTTTTGGGTTTTCTGTGAAGGATTTCAAGACGAGGATTCCTCTCATGAGATGTGATAGTAAGGGGGATCTTTATCCTATCACGCCCACTTCCGATCTCTCGAGTCAAGTCTTGCCATCTACTTTTGCAGCTCTTGCTCTTTCTTTATGGCATGCACGTCTAGGTCATCCGGGGTCGTCAATTTTGTCTTCCTTAGATAAAAACAATTTTATTTCTTGAAGGATACGTGTAGTACTCCGATTTGTCAATCTTGTTCTTTAGGAAAAATTGTTAAATTGCCATTTGTAGACTCTCATAATCATATTTATGCCATTTGATATTATTCATATCTATTTATGGACATCTCCTGTTATCAGTTCTTTGGGCCATCATTATTTGTTCTCTTTTTGGATGATTATTCTAATTTTTATGGACTTTTCCGTTAGCGAAAAAATCTCACATTTTTTCCACCTTTTTAAAATTTAGAGCTTTCATCCGTACCCAATTCGAACGGGAAATTAAGAATATTCAATGTGATAATGGAAAAGAATATGATAATGGGTTGTTTCGGGAATTTTGTGGTACTAATGGTATAAATTTTCATTTCTCTTGACCCCATTCGTCCTCTCAAAATAGGAAAGCTGAACGCAAAATTCATATCATTAATAATATTATCTGTACTTTATTGGTCCATTCTTCCGCACCTCCTTTCTTTTGGCATCATTCTCTACAAATGGCTACTTATCTCCTCAACATTCTTCCTACCAAAGGTTTGGCATATTCTTCCCCCTTCAAATATTATATAATAAGACTCCTTCATATTCACATCATAGGGTCTTTGGGTGCTTATGTTATCCACTATTTCCGTACACCACAATTAACAAACTTCAGGCCCGATCTACGCCGTGTGTGTTTTTGGGTTATCCGTCCAATCATTGTAGTTGCAAATGTTTTGATTTATTGTCTAATAAAATCATCATTAGTTGTCATGTTATTTTTTATGAATCCCAATTTATGTTTTCTAAAGTGAGTAGTCATGTGCCTAGTTCGTATAATTTTTTAGATGACGATGTCTCTCCATATATTATTCACCATTTTTCGGATTTGTCCCGCACCCAAAATCAGCCACTGGGTCCACTACCTGATGGACCCACTGTTCTACTATCTCGGTCCAGTGGGCCAGCTTCACGGTCCAATCCATCTCTCAAAACTGGGCCAGTGATCCAGCCCACTGCCCAGTCAGCGTTACTGTTCCGATTATTGGGCTAGCAAGCCCACTGCCTGTTGGCCAGCCCAGTCACGCGACTGCTCCAGTTCTACCCAATTCTCCTGACCGGTCACTCGTAGTCAATGGGGTATTATTAAATCAAAAAGACATTTTAATCTAAATTCTAATGTTCTTAAATCACCCCTGCCCCATAATCATGTGTCTGCTTTAAATGACCCGAATTGGAAAATTGTTATGACCAATGAATATAATGCTTTTATTGATAATAAGACGTGGGAGTTGGTGCCCCGTCCCTGTATGTTAATATTATTCAATCTATGTGGATTTTTACTCATAAAGACAATTCTGACGGTTCTTTTGCGAGGCATAAGGCTCGTCTTGTAGGTGATGGTAAGACTCAGCATTTTGGTGTGGATTGTGGTGAGACATTTAGTCTGGTGGTCAAACCGGCTACCATTCGCACTGTGCTCAGCTTGGCTCTTTCGAAAGCATGGTTCATTCATCAGTTAGATATGAAGAATGATTTCTTACATGGTGATCTTAAAGAGATAGTCTATATGCATCAGCCCTTGGGGTTTCAGGATCCCAAATATCCTCATCATGTCTGTTTATTGAAGAAGTTCTTGTATGGGCTTAAGTAGTCCCCACTGGCTTAGTATAAGAGGTTTGCAGACTATGTTTCGACTATTGGATTTTCTCACAGCAGGTCTGATAATTCATTGTTCATATATTATCGTGGTGCTTCCCTGGCTTATATACTATTATATGTGGATTATATTATCTTGATTGCCTCTTCTGATGCATTACGCCAGTCTATCATGACAATGTTTAGTTCTGAGTTTGCTATGAAAGACTTGGGGCCCTTGAGTTACTTTTTGGGAATTGTTGTCACTCGTCATGCAAGTGGGTTATTCTTATCACAACGAAAGTATGCAGCTGAGATCATTGAGCGAGCTAGTATGTCCTCATGCAAGTCCACTTCCACTCCAGTTGATACTAAACCTAAGCTAGGGGCTGCGGCTGGCTCCCCTTATGAGGATCCGACCCGCTATCGCATTCTTGCAGGGGCTCTTCAGTATCTTACGTTCACGAGACCAGACATTACGTATGTCGTACGACAGGTGTGTTTGTTTATGCATGATCCCATGGTTGAGCACATGAATGAGCTCAAACGCATTATTCGGTACATCCAGGGGACACTTGACTTTGGCTTACATTTATATCCCTCATCGACGTCTACACTTGTCTCATATACAGATGTTGATTGGGGTGGCTGTCCAGACACCAGACGTTTTACGTCTGGCTATTGTATGTTTCTTGGTAATAACTTGGTCTCTTGGTCTGCAAAGCGTCAATCGACTTTGTCCCGCTCTAGTGCAGAGGCCGAGTATCGAGGGGTAGCCAATGTGGTCTCTGAATCCTGTTGGTTATGTAATCTTCTTTTAGAGCTTCATTGTCCTATTTAGAAAGCTACCTTGGTTTATTGTGATAATGTTAGTGTCATCACCTTTCTGGTAATCCGATTCAGCACCAGTGCACTAACACATATCGAGATGGATATCCACTTTGTTCGCGAAAAGGTAGCTCGTGGAAAAATACGTGTTTGTCATGTCCCTTCCAGTTATTAAATTGCAAACATCTTTACCAAAGGTCTTTCCTCGGTCCTTTTGGAATATTTTAGGGACAGTCTTAGCGTACGAACACCGCCCGCTATGACTGCGGGGGTGTTGTAAATGATGTGTATACCCGTGATATACGCTTACCATAAGTAGTGTATATCATGGGTTTGGTACTGATTTTGGACCGTGATATACACTTACCATACTTAAGTGTATATCACGGTTTGGGGCTGATTAATTAGTGTTAAATAATTATATTAATTAGTATTGTACACTTACCATAATTATACGATTCTTATATTACTAGAATAGGGTTTTGGGATTAGAATGGAAATAGGATTTTCCTATTAAGAAAATTGTAAATGATATATATTTTCTTTCATTAATGAAAATAATCAAGAGATTATTTATTTCAGTTATGTTCTACTTATTCGTATTCAATATCAATAAAGATGTCGTGAATACTAGACTTGCTGATATTTCCTTGATAGAAACAAACGCTTTTAGCTAAAAAATTAAAAATCAATGATGTACCTTTATATTTTAAGTACTAGCAATAAAAAAAAAATTGTGTTTAGTTTTAATCCATATTTAACATTTATGTGGTAATATTGTCATCTCCGTGGTGGAACAAAAATTTTAAGTTAAATATAGGAGTAATTTGAATATATGTAAGGACTTGAAATAGGAGAAAACCTCTCGGAATTTAACAAATAAAATGTTTATACAACTTTTTCACAACTATAAAATGTACAACTATAGAGAATGAATGAAACTATTAAAAATAATTATTTCGGTAACATTTGGCAGGTATATCTGCAGACAAGTGGGATATAATACAAAGTTTAGTTTATAAATCTAATGAAATCTTTCTTAACCGCGCGAAGCCCAAATTTACTAGTTAAAGAGTAAAGCAATGAATTGGAAGATGATATTTAACCTCATGTTAGATATGGATCTAATTAGCTTTTAGATTTTGAAGTTTAGGATTCACATGATCACCATATTTTGGACTTGTCATTCCGTTGCACCTCAATTGCAAATTAGTTGAAATCGGTCATATAAATCATCTATATCCATGTTGTTCTATCCAAGCACATCTTATGCCAATCTAATAAATAACTAGTCTTTTAAAAGCCAACCAGGAATTCTCCAAATCAGGGATTACTTAAATCTCACACTTATCCTTAAGCCAAATCTTGAATTAAGAGCTAGAAAACTATTAAAAATTAAGAGTAGAATTTTGGTGACTTAATAGTTGGCAATTAGGTCAAATAAAAAGAGAGAACATAGATCTGCATCATAACTTCCCCTCACTATATTAAACTCTACATATAATGAAATTGTTTTAATCAGTCACTAAGAAGGGAAACAAAATATTGTATACACCACCAGAAGGAAAAGAAAAAAGAAAAAAAAAGAAAAAGAAGAGGCTAAAGACCTCAAGAACTAATAACTATAGTTGCTAAGTGTTCACTTGCCAAATCCCTCTTGAAGAACAAGAACTTGTCATCCTCTCAACTCTCTCTTTCACTTTCTTCTGTTTCCTACTATTCTTCCTACCACTTCCAGCTGCTTTCATGATTTCCACCTTAACTATATGGTGATCGGACGTGCCTTTCGATGAAACAACCGAGTATGATCCAGGTAGAAATGCATAAGGAAGACCTTGTGATCTCAAAATATAATCAACTCGAGTTCCATACTTGCATGTTCCTTGCACATCTGTGCCAAAACAACAAAGAATATGATTAAGAAAAAGTTAAAAGCAACTCATATATGGTTCCAAGTAAGATAGAGAAAGATTTCATAGGAATTTTTTGAGATAAAGATTCATACTTTGGCCTTTAGCAATGATAACAACTGACTCACATTCCCCTTTAAACTCTTTTGCATCATTATACTCTTTCCCTTTCAAGAATTTCATGACTTCAACTCTGGGAGTTGGCTTCCCTATCTCCTCATAATACTGCCATAATGACATTGTGTGATCAAGAAATTGATAAAAGAATGCTATTAATTCAAGAAAGAATTGTACTTAGTAAGATTTGTTTTTTTTACCTTCACAATATCAGTCCATCTCTCTAATGAGTAATCTGATGCATCAAGAGAATTTAACCCTCCTGCTAAAATGTGAGGACTGTCATTTGACTGTATTATCGCATTGATTTGCTTCATTCTCCAATTCTCATCTAAATGATCAAGCTGAGTGCAACAGAAGTTCAACTCTCCCATCCGTGGTACATCAATCGTAGCCTTAAGCACATTCCTGCATCAAACCAAAACACCGGTCATATAAAGAATGAAAAAAGATGACCCCTCATACTAGGACTAAGTTTCAAGTTAAAACTTCTCTCTCCTTCCTATTAACCTTTTAGAAGTGTTTTTATTTCTAATAGTTTAAACGTTTAGATAATGTAGTGGATACAATTCTATGAACATAGATACAGTTAACACAAGTATTAACAGAAGTGATAGTTCCAAGAGAGGCACCTGAAATCTTTATCATCATAGATTTTCTGGATTCTCCATCTCTTAATAGGCCATTTGGATAAAATAGCATTACCAAATTCAGGAGCCCAGCTTTCCGCAAACACATAGTTCATCCCAAGAGCATGAGCCAAATCCGATAAAGGTCTCATATCTTTCTCTTCCTCAGCCTTCACATCTTGTAGAGCCAATATATCAGCATCCACTTCTTTCAGCACATCAAGAATGGTCCTTGTTCCACTCAAGCAGCAGCCTCCATAATCATTAATCATCCAACTAGCCATCGCGGGGAAGCATATCGGAGACCTCACAGGGCCTAGGCTGTTGTTGTTTAAACTCAAAATCTTGGTGGAATCATCTTCCAAGATTCCAAGTACCCTGTTCTGAGCTAATGAAATCTCATTCTCAGGAAGGTTTATTGAAACTTTTTGCTTTGGTTTTGTTCCATTCATTAATATGGGATGAAGAGGGGAATGCTTCAATATGCTCTTGGGACGATTATTTTCTGACTTTACCTGGTTTTGAAATTTGAAACCATCATCATCATGAGCAAAGATGGCTGATTTTTCAGCCTTAGGCACAGCCGGTGCAAGGGAAAATAATGCAGCATTGAATGTAGCTAGTCGAATAGGCCTAGTTTGGCCATTTGGATGTGTTGAAAATGATTTGAAACTTAGTTTTTCTTTGCGCCGACCATGATGTCCTATTGAACTCAGCTTCCCAAACCTCTTGATCACCACCTTAGTCCTTGGACGCCGCCATATCAGCCACCGCATCCTTGAGCAAAGCCGGTGAATTCTCCGGCTGAAGACATGCCACATGCAGGAAAACTGGTTTCTGCATGAAAGCTGCACTGGAACCTCTCTTGACTGCATGGGAGCTCTCTGCAATCTATTTCTCAGTGAGTTTTGGCAACTAGATGGATTTAAATGAGGTTGAGGTTAGTCAATTTCTTGAACTAAGCCTTGATTGAAGGTATGAAAGTGACTAGGATTCATTTCATTTATGCATTTTGTATATCACATTTATACTACTTCTCATGTTAGTGTTTTAGGAAATTTTGATTCCCATTGAAAGGGATATTTGTGTCTTACTGGTGAACGTCTGAGCAGGGCAAGTTAAAAGTAGATAAAGAGACAAAAGCACATGCCAACTGCTCCAAGAAATGAGGTGGGGTTTGAATATTTGACATTGGTGGCATAATGGTTGAGCTTATTGTCTGTGACAACATAACAATACCTAACTCATACCTGTGAACAACGACTTTGTTTCTCACATTAGTCTTGATTGATATATTATAATCAAGACTGTAAAGATAAAGAAATCCACAGTGTTTTTCTATCCTTGATTGAACTATTGTACTCCCTCCGCTTAAAAAGATTGTCTCGTTTTGACTTGACACAAAGTTTAAGAAAGTAGAGAAGATTTTTGAATCTTGTAGTCTTAAATTAAATATATATATATAGTCTTGATGAAGTAATGGCAGGTGAATTAGTAGAATTTGAAGAGGGTACAATAGGCATTGGTCTGAATTTGGAATCAAATAATGTTGGTGTTGTATTAATGGGCGATGGTTTATTGATACAAGAAGGAAGTTCTGTAAAAGCAACGGGAAGAATTGCTCAGATACCCGTGAGTGAGGCTTATTTGGGTCGTGTTGTAAATGCCCTGGCTAAACCTATTGATGGCAGAGGTGAAATTTCAGCTTCTGAATTTCGATTAATTGAATCTGCCGCCCGGGGTATTATTTCGCGCTGTTCCGTATATGAGCCTCTTCAAACCGGGCTTATTGTTATTGATTCGATGATCCCTATAGGGCGTGGTCAGCGAGAATTAATTATTGGGGACAGAC
Source organism: Anisodus tanguticus (assembly GCA_034509755.1). Classification (NCBI taxonomy): domain Eukaryota; kingdom Viridiplantae; phylum Streptophyta; class Magnoliopsida; order Solanales; family Solanaceae; genus Anisodus; species Anisodus tanguticus. Next base: position 31,605,553 of record CM067539.1, on the reverse strand, counting down.
GGACCGAAAAAAAAAATAGTAGCCACGGATATATATATATATATATATATATATATATTGATATCCAGCTTCCCGGCTTACGCCAGACTATTCCTGGAGATAATAGTCTCGGTCCCTCAGCACTACTACCAGTAAATCGCGGGATGTGCCTGAATGACCAGGGCTTGAGAACAGAGCAATTGATATCACCTACAAGGTCTTACCCCAGAAAAGAGCAAATTGCTCCCACCAGGGTTCGAACCCACGTTACAGGCCTCCAGTTGGATTTTAAGTTCCCCTCCTTAATCTTATGGTTTTAAAGATGTCATGTGAAAAGTTGGAATGAAAGAGTTCCTAAAAAGGAAAGAGGCATTCTTTTTAAAACGGACTGAAAAGGAAAGTAAGACAAACTTTTTGAAATTGAGGAGAATATATTAATATTCTCCATATATTCTGTAATTATTATTCTAGTGTAATTATGTAAAGTAGAAATCATTCTCCAATTAGGTTTGTAAATTATAAATACCTACAAATATTGCATTAATGAGAAGCCTCCAACCAAGGAGAATTACATTATTCTACATGGTATCAAGAACCAAACTCTAACACCCTAAAATTCTTTCTTGTCCCCCCCCCCCCCCCCTCTCTCTCTCTTTCTGATGGCAAACACCTCCCCCTCCCAAACCCTAAAGAATTTTCGTCGCCCTTCCCATCTCTTCCCAAATTTTCTGTGGCAACATGGGTTCTCATGATTCCTCCTCCTCCACACAAAACGTCACACATCCTCCTTCTTTACCAATCCATTTCATACGGCCTTCACCGTCACAAATATCAAAAACTTTATCCCTTTGGTTCTTGATCAAGAGGATGGTCAATACTCGTCGTGGGTTGAACTATTCCGAATTCATGCATGTGCTTACAATGTCCTTGATCACATCGACGCCTCCACCCCCATCCAGCCGACGTTGACAACCCAACGTAGAAGTGCCTCGATGCGATCATCAAATAATGGATATATGGCACCATATCCAAGGATTTACTTCATACCATTATAAAGACAGGTGCTTTGGCTCACGACTTATGGACGAGGCTAGAAGAATTCTTTCTAGATAACAAACATACACGTGTCGTGTATTTGGAGGAATAATTTTACAACATCCGTCTTAAGAACTTTGCTAACATGTTAGACTATTGTAGATAACTTAAATTAGTTGCTGATCAATTGTCTAATGTTGGCACTCCGATTTCTGACACAAATATGGTGCTGCAACTTATTAATGTGTTGCCAAAATGTGAGTACGATACACTTGCGATGATGATCCAGCAAGCTGACCCACTCTGTAGCTTCAACAAGGCCCGATCACAGTTGTTATTGGAAAAGACTAGACGTGTCAAATAAGATGAACATAATCAGAAGGCGTTAGTAATAGACGCATTGTTGACCACCCCTGCACCCGCCAGACCACCGCAACACGCGGACCACCACAATCAGCGTGGCGGCTGAGGCAACAATCGCGGCGACAAGGGAAGGGCCGACCCAATTCTGGTGGCCATCCACAGCAGGCCCAGTCTCCATATCTGTGGACCAGCCCAATATCGTGGCCCACCAACGGAATTTGGCCTTACCTCCTTGCCCTTACCCAATCAACCCGGCACATCGTCCGAGTCCGAGTATTCTGGGACCAGCTCCTAACCCAAGTCACACGGGTGAGCCATACCAGGCCCACCTCTCCATGACCCAATAGCAACTGCCCGACGACGCATGGTACATGGATACGGGAGCCACATCCCATCTCACTCATAACTCTGGTAATCTCTCTCAAATGTTTAATTTGCGCAATCCTCAATGTATTTTGGTCAGGAATGGCAATCACATTCCAATTCAAGGTTATGGCACCACACAAACACCACCACCTCACCCTTCCTTTACCCTAAAAATGTCTTATACTCGCTTAACATCATTAAAAACTTAATCTCTGTTAGGAAGTTTACTAGTGACAATTCTGTATCTATTGAGTTTGACCCTTTTGGTTCTTCTGTAAAGGACATACGTACTGGGACAACTCTTATGGGATACAATAGTGTGGGGGACCTCTATCCATTCTCATCCAATTCTGCTCCCAGTGACAATCCACATACCTCTTTAGCTGTAATCTCTTCATCAACTTGGCACGATAGACTTGGGCACCCAGGAGCAACCATTGTTAATTTTCTTAGGAGTCACAATTTAATTCAATGTAAAAAAGAAAAAATTTCCCACAATTGCTACTCTTGTCCATTAGGGAAGCATGTTAGACTTCCTTTTCAGTCATCACTAAGTGTAACATTCTCTCCTTTTGATATTATTCATGCGGATTTATGGACCTCTCCAATTACTAGCAAACTAGGTCACAAATATTTTTTGGTGTTTTTGGACGATTTCTCTCACGTTCTTTGGGTTTATCCGCTAAAATATAAGTCCCAAGTTTACCAAATCTTTCTTGAATTTCAAGCATATGTTAAAACCCAGTTTGAGAAAATCATTTCAATGTGACAATTGTCGTGAGTTTGACAATTCCTTTTTTCATAAATTTTGTGCGGATAATGGCATGGTGTTTCGCTTCTCTTGCCCCCATACCTCACCTCAAAATGATAAAGCTGAAATAATCCTACGCACCATCAATAATAAGATCCGCACTATGCTATTCCATGCTTCCCTCCCCATTTCTTTTTGGGTATACGCCTTGCGTATGGCGGCATACCTTTTTAATATATTACCAATACGAACACTTCAAAAAAAAGTCCAACCAAAATTTTCTTCTGTCGGATACCTTCTTATAATCACCGTCGGGTGAATGTGATTCGTTGCATGTGGCTATATCATCACAAATTCAGAGATAGTGGTGAGCTTGAACGCCATAAGGCGAGACTTGTGGCAAATGACATGGGGCAACAAGAGGGAGTTGATTGTGGTGAGACCTTCAGTCCAGTGGTTAAACCAGCCACTATTCACACTGTTTTGAGCATATCTATGGGAAAGAACTGGTTGATTCACTAACTTGATGTGAAAAATGAGTTCTTACGTGGGAATTTGAAAGAAATCGTATATATGCATCAACTGCCTGGCTTTGTGCATCCAGATGCTCCTCAGTATGTATGTCGTCTTCAAAAGTCACTCTATGGCTTGAAACAAGCCCCCAGGGCTTGGTATGAGCGCTTTGTCACTTACATCATGCAAATCGGATTCGTATGCAGCAAAAGTGATAATTCACTTTTTATTTTTCATCGAGGTAATGGCACTGCATATCTTTTGCTCAATGTGGATGATATTTTTCTGACTGCCTCATCTGATGTGCTGAAACACAAAATCATTACCCTGCTCAAATCCGAATTTGCTATGATAGATTTGGGTAAGTTGAGTTATTTTTTGGGAATTTCAGTGACCAGATCCGAAAATGCAATGTTCCTGTGCCAATGTAAGTATGCCGAATAAATTATTTACAGGGCTAAAATGGCAAACTGCAAGATCATGCACACTCCAATCGATTCAAAGTCGAAACTCAGTGCCGATGACAGGATCCCGTGCTCGATCCTTCTCAGGGAATAATGGATATATGACCTTCATCTACTTGAGCTTTCCCACATTAGTCAATGGAAAGAGATCTAAAACCAAGAAATGTTCCAACAATGGAGCAGTTTATTAGTCTTGTAACATAAAGTTTAATATGTTTTTTTATAGGAGCTACACATAAAAGGTATGTTAAGGTGCCACATGACACACGCAACAGCTAGTCAAACTCTTGGAAGATAAAGGTGGCCTATTATATTTTTATCCTTTTTGAAATGATTTTTACATGTCATTTTCAGTCTACAGGACAAAGTGATCAATTCTCTTCTGGCAGGTGCAAATGCAACTCATGACCATGAACTCGTAGCTCATTATTGGCGTATAAACACCATTTATATTAGGCATTTCAGTGCTTTAATGCTATCAAAAGTTCTACTACATTTTGGTCTACTAGAGTAAAGTAAGGGTGGCCAGTGGGGCGGGCTCGGGTCCGGCGGGGTCGGGGTCGGGGCGGGACGATCCGGGGGTCGGGATCGGGCCTAGCGGGCCTAGCGGGGTCGGGTCCGGGCGGGCGGGACTGCTCCGGTCCCGTCCCGATCCCGATCCCGTCGGTATCGGGGCGGGGCGGGGTCGGGTCGGGCTCGGGTCGGGGCGGGGGCGGGGTCGGGTTTTCCTTTTTTTTTTTTTTTTTAAATAACATATGTATAAAAAAAACTCAATAAATAAAACAAGATAGTGTAATAAAAACATCCCAAATTTCGTTTTTGTGCCTCTTATATTATTTAATAGACATATGATTTTTTTGTAATACAAATACAATTGTCTAAAATCTAAATTGCAACTTTATGGTGTTGTCCAAAAGTTGCAAATTACATAATAAAATTGCAATTAAAAAAATTACATTTTCAAAAAAATCTGTTCTAATTGCTTGATGATTTCATGTGGTTCTTCGGTTGGAATAGGTATTTGTTGGTCAAATTGATCCACGTCGCTTCCACTACCTTCGGTTAAGATTTCGTTGTAGTTTTCATCATCTTCTTCGTTGATCTCCGGTTGACCGCACCTTCTCCGCTCCGCTCGTATCCAATCTCTCGAATAATACCGCAATTTCCAAGTTCGTCTCTCGGCCAATGAGTGTCTGTGGTCTCCTATTTGATATCCGCCCGAGAAAAAGCGCTTTCCGACGCGCGATTGACGACGCTTGAATGTTCAAAACATCTCGAGCCATCATTGAAAGTGTCGGAAAGGTCTTCTCATTCCCCTCCGATTTTGACAAGTCTTCTTGTCCATCTTCATTGATAACTTCTTGATACGGTACAGTAACCCCGCAAAACAAAAATATCCAACTCGCTAATTTGGTTAGTAGAGGTACGGCCGCACATTCTATTTCTCGAGGCTTTCAATACTAGCCGCAGAAACAAAGCATGTCTTTTGTGAGGTTGTGTTGAAGATGAAGAAGATGGTATGGTAGCCGGTACGTTACTAGCATTTTCTTGTTGATAAAATCTATATATATTTTTGCGGTGGTGTTCTACGCTATTCAACACTTCTTCTTTAGTTTGTTCAATAGGTGGTGGGTGATTTAGATTTTTGGGACTTGGAGGTGGTAGTACTTCTATACAATCGTAAATAGTTTCAATTAGTGATTTAGTACCGTCTATTTTAATAGTAGGATTTAATACAGAACCAATAATATAAATAGAAGGAATAGGAATAAAATATTTTTTTATTTTGACAAACATTTTTTTAATAATTCGCCTTATAATTTGGTTTTTCCATATATTCACTAAGTAATAAAAATATTAGAGTTATATAAAATAACATAGTTGAAATAGTAGGATAATATATACCGGAAAATTCTTTTGTTGCTTGAAAAATTTCTCTAAAAATACAATAAGTTCGGAAATTTTTTCCCAATCACTATCTAAAATCATATCATTTGGCTTTTTATTATGAGAGTTAAAAAATAAAGTTATAGGTAATTTATAGTCATAAGCAACAAGTAGTTGCTCGTATAAAGAATTCCACCTAGTGGATACTTCTTGTGGAATTCTTCTAAAAGGTAGTCCACAATCATGACAAATTTTTTTATATTCTTTTCTACGTTGTACTTTATTACTTTTAAAAATAAAGTTTATAGCAAATTGTATTTTACTAAGAATGTCTTCAAAAAGTGATAGACCATCCTTTACAATTAAGTTATATATATGGCACGCGCATTTTATATGAAAATGGTCCGGAAAAGATGGAGCTAAACTATTTTTTAACATTGTAATTGCGTAATTGTTATTAGAAGCGTTATCTAATGTAATAGTCATAATTTTATCGGTAATTCCGTAATAATCGCACACTTGATAAATATTTTACGCAATAAAAGTACCAAGTGTGCCTATCATCTATATATCTATACGCTAAAATACGTTTTTGCATAGACCATTTATAATCTATCCAATGACAAGTTACGAGTTAAATAATCATGGCCGTTAGTACTACGACCTATATCACACGTGATAGATACTTTGCCATTAAAATGATATAATGAAAAACATAAATATTGTTGATATTCATGCGCAAATTTAAATACATCTCTCTTAACAGTTGACCTAGGAAAACCGTTAAAAGCGAGGATTATATATATCTCTAATGTAATGAATAAAAAAGGGAGATGAAGGAAATGAAAAAGGCAAACCCTCCACTGCAACTAATTTTGATATTGCTTCCCTATCTCTATGTTTGTTGTATTTAGAGCCTACAATTCCCCCCCGTCATAGGGTTAATTTGACCCGTACTTGGTCCGGGACGATATCGTATGTGAACCTTGTCCCGATGGAGCGGCCGTTTGCGCACCCGGTTTTGAAGCCTGGTATTGGGCATACCTATTTGGATGAGCACTTACTACATGTCTAATTAAACCCCCGTCCCACCGTGACCTTTTCAGTTTTAAATTTTAAAACATTTTTACAAATTTTACATATGGCTACTTGATTCTCTACGTCCCTATCAAAAAATGTCCATGCATCGATTTTAATGGTCGTTTTGCTAGACCTCGTCTCATACTAGGGGGAATAGGAGGTATTTCGGTTGAAGGTGCACTAGTGGGCGTGTTGTCATCAATATTAGTGGGTGTATCGTCTAGATCATCGTCTAAATTAAAGTCTTCTTGAGTTCCGAGAAAATAACTCCTCGTCTAAATCTAATGGTATTGTAGGAAAATGTTGAGTATCAACAAAATCATCTGTGTAGGAATAAGATGACTAGAAGAAGTACCCTTGCCCCGATTGCCCCTACTAGAAGAAGTCTTACCCTTACCCTTAAACATACCTCTAATTCCTTCCATTTTAATTATATGCTAACAAATAATTAAAGTAAATGAAATTAAGTGCGCTAAATAAAATAAACAGACAATAATAATTTAATGAAGGAACGAATGTACCAAACGCCGACGTAACGTCGACGTGTAATCGAGAGGTTGAAAATTGAAACTTTGCTCGATGGAAGATCCTCAAGCTAGTTGCCAACTTCACTCCCAATTCCCAAATGAATTAATAAAATTGAATATTTAGCAAACAATGTAGAGAGATATATTGAGAAATTAGAGAGATTGTAGGAAGATTTGTGAGAAAGATGAAGAGAAAATGAGTTATTTATAGTTGAAAAATTGGGTTAAAGTGTAAATATAATAACTTATGGGTTAAAAATAAATATTAAGCCTGCATTTCTGTCAGTTCCGGGTAGGATATACCTAGCCTGTAAAAGAGAAAAAACAAATATTACTGTATGAGCGAAAGAGATGTGTTGTACTTATACAGTTTTCAAACACACTACAGTTTCGACCAGCAATTTGCAAGCAGACCATTATAAGAAAGTCTCGTTCTGGATTTTAAGTCTCAGAGAGATACAGCACGCTCAAATCAGAAATCAGATTAGCACTACCTGGACCAAGTTATACATTGATAGTGGAACGTGTGACAGAACATATGCATTCTATCTCTCAAGAAACTGGAAACTTGCTATAATTTTCACTTTTATACAACATCCATCAATCCTTGCAAAGAATTTAATCACTATAATCAAGTAATGCAGTAAAAGTAGATCAATTGTTTGTGATACGAAAAAGATCAAACCTGCAGCCTCGAAATCCAAGCATGGGATTGACTTCTGACAATTTCTCAATCCTAGAATAGACATCTTCCTCGTGCATGCCTATATCTGTTGTTAGTTCACTCACAATCTCTTCCAGGTTTCCTTCTGGCAAAAATTCATGAAGTGGTGGGTCTAACAGTCGAATTGTCACCGGAAGACCTGAAAAGATAGAAAACTTAGTACATCTGACATATTCACTTTGGAAGTTTATGTCAACTTGAAAATTTGGACAGACATTCCACTTTCTTATGAATATAGAAATGAACCTTTATGTAGCAAGGTAGTGATTTACAAGATTTTGACACCATTCTAAGCCCAACAAATCCCATCATTTTTCTTAGGTAATTCTCAGTATGGAAAGGCAATAATATTAGTTGCTATTGGAGTTACCATCCATTGCACGGAAAATGCCCTCAAAGTCAGATCTCTGGTAAGGCAACAATGAGTCGAGCGCTTCTTTTCTCTGCTCAATAGTAACTGCCATTATCATCCTTCTCACAGCTTTTATCCTTTCGTCTGATGCAAAGAACTGAAAGAGAGATATACATCAGCTCATAGAGAATGAAAAATGAATTTCATACATAAAAGATGTGGCACTTCTCTTGAGACAGTACTGATTATTATTCCCCTTCATTGAAGAAGGTAAGAAAATTGGAAACTACCGAAAGAGAGGCAACGTATATTGCAAGATATTACAACAAGACAGTATACATAGTAAAAGAAGAAAAAAGTACCATGTGCTCTGTCCTGCATAGACCAATCCCTTCAGCACCATTATTCCTTGCTGTTAGTGCATCTTCTGGTGTGTCAGCATTTGCCATAACCTAATCCGTTGGCAACATATTCATGATCAGTTAAAAGTATCATTGTTACTTATGCAACATAATACTACTGTATATCCTGCGGCACCTTGATACGCCTGATCTTATCAGCCCAAGACATGAAGATCTCCAAATCACCACTCATAGCTGGAGGTGCTACTGGTTGCTTGCCCAAGATTACGTCACCTGTTGATCCATTCAACGAAAGCCACTCGCCTTCATGAATCACTTTGTCTTTAATGATGAGGACCTGCATTAAACTGGTCAAATGAATTCTTCCAAGTTCGTTGATGTCAAAAATTGTGTTTCATTTTGAGTAGCTATAGGCGTACCTTTTCCGACTCATTAACACGAATATCAGCACACCCGGACACACAACATTTACCCCAGCCACGGGCTACAACAGCTGCATGAGATGTCATGCCACCTCGTGCGGTTAAGATTCCAGCAGCAGCATTCATGCCTCCAACATCCTCTGGACTTGTTTCAGTTCTCACCTTTATATTCCATAAGGGAAAAGTTCAATTTCAAGAATGGAGAAACTGTTAATTGCACAAGGCAAGAATTTTGTGGATGTTGTTTCCAATATTTCCAACCAACATCCAAGAACTTCCATTAACTCAAGAAGCTGAAACACTGACACTGTATCCATAAAGAGTTGATGAAAAGATTTCAGTAACCAATGTCTTATTTAGAAATACTCCCCTTCCCTCATCCACAGGAACAATATAAAAGAAAATAAATAAAGGCTAATTCACATAAACAAAGACACCACAGTGCAGTATCATAGCTATCACCGTAAATAGATACAGGGTGAGGTGAGGAAATACCAAAATAGCACTCTTCCCTTGTGCATGCCATGCTTCAGCATCTTCAGCGTTGAACACAACCTGTCCTACTGCTGCCCCAGGAGAAGCAGGAAGGCCCTTTGCAATCACCTGGTCTTTATAACCTGATGGATTTTCAAACTATGACAAGCAAAAGAACAAAATAAGTATTTATCTTTACATTTCCCATAAACGGATAAGCATAACCTATGTTGCTCGGACTCTTCAAAAATATCGACGGTGCGCGTCGGACACTCCAAAAGTAGTGCATTTTTGGAGAATCCGACACGGGTGCGGCAACGAAAGTGAAGAGTCCGCGCAACTTAGAGCATAACTACCAAAAAATAGATGAATTTCAAGCACAAGTACAAGTGACTAGAGCTAGAAAATTCAAATGCAGTATCTAAAATATTAATGTGAGGCAGTTCTTATTGCCTATCCGAGAATGATTCTCCAGCAAATCCCTTTTGATGTACAGTTAGAGTGGGTTACTCAAATAATACCCAAAGGGCAGACCATTACCCCAGATCGGGGTTAACAATTGATACATTCTAGAGTTAACACCTTTCTGTCTATTTGATTATTCTCTACAAGCAAGATTTAACAACATATCTGGACCTGGGGGTGAAGAAGTTGGTCTAGATGCTGCGGCTCCACCATCTTTATAGCTGTGCGCTTGTCAACAAGTCCCTCATTCACCATGTCAACTGCTATCTTTACAGCTCCTTTACCCGTACGCCTCCCTGTTCGGCATTGCAACATCCACAGTCTACTGTCTTGAACAGTGAATTCGATATCCTGCCATTTATCAAAACATAAACAGAAAAAAAGATTTGTAATAAAGTTCTGATTTTTCTATCTAGTGGAGGTGTATAAATTTTTTAACCAATCTGAAAATAGAAAGGTAAAACAAACAAGCAAGAAATAAATGTTCTAGTCCACTATAATGCTAGAGGTTTTACCATCATATCTTTATAATGTCGCTCTAAAATCTCACAGTTCTCAACAAGCTCCCTGTATGCTTCAGGCATACACTCCTTCATTGTTTCCAAGTCCTGAGGTGTTCTAATTCCAGCGACAACATCCTCTCCCTGATTAATGCAGTTTTATCAGCTTTTTTGACAGAAATATGAGACATTGTTAAAACTCAAATACACCATAAAATGAACCAAATATAGGATATTCTAGACCTGAGCATTGATTAGAAACTCTCCATAGAGCTTCTTCTCACCAGTGCTTGGATTCCTAGTGAAGAGAACACCTGATCCTGAAGTGTTACCCATGTTCCCGAACACCATGCATTGAATGTTTACGGCAGTTCCTCTAAGTCCTGTTATCTGATTAATGCTCCGATATTTGATTGCTCGTGGACTGTCCCAAGAATCAAAAACTGCTTTGATAGCCAACTCCAACTGTTTTTTGGGATCTGTATTCAGTGTCGGATCCACAAAGTTTACTCTCATAAGTAAGATTTGGAATTTAGTTTAAACCAAAAAGTTGACAGAGCAGGGCATCAGTGAAAGATGGTTGTGGTTTACATTACCTGAAGGAAACTTTTCACCCTTAGCTTCAAGGTAGACATTTTTGTACTGCTCCACAAGCTGTTTAAGATCAGATGCTGTGAGCTCGGTGTCCAGGTTCACTCCTTTGGCGTCCTTCAACTTCTCTAACTTCTCCGCAAATAATGAATGCGAAATACCCATTACCTTCAATCAAACAGAATAAGCACTGTGAAAACCATAGGAGATAAATCTACAATGAGATTTTAACCAGAATTCTATTTCCTTTTCAAGATATATATGAAAATTTGATAAAGAAAGAAGTTGACACAAGTGGAAGATTAGAGAAGAGAAAAGACATTGATGAGTATACTCACCACATCTCCAAACATGTCAAGGAATCGTCTGTATGAGTCATAAGCAAACCTCTCTCCACTTTTGGCAGCCAAACCAGTAACCACTTCATCATTGAGTCCAAGGTTCAATACAGTGTCCATCATCCCAGGCATAGAGATCTATAAGTAGATCAAACGAAATCAGCATTGTATGATATGCAAATCAAGTAAACTGCATACACCCCGTTAAATGGACTAACATGCACAATGCCCTATGATAATAAATGGATCTTGGCCCTAACTCAACACCAAAAGCTAGCTCAAGGTGAGTATTGTCCAGACCAAGTACCCCATCCTCTACCAATGTGGTAATTTAACAGCCTAGCCCTGAACTTATGATCATTCTCAAATAGGCCAATCAGAAAGATTAAAGATAATGTACACTCAATCAAGAGATTTTTCAGTGCATTTTCGACAAAAAGATGTTTAGACTAGAGATGCTTAACTAAAAAAGCACCTCCTGAGGAATCAAAATATGCATCACATATTACATTGTCAACAAACAAGCTCAAATATTACCGATTCAATGATACGAAATATCACAAAATGCATCAATTAGGTGACTGTTATAGAAGCCATGCTCCTTAAATTGATATTTTACAGAGAGTGAACATATAAGCAAGTACAATTGATGAAGGCTTAAGATAATGCAATTACAGAGAAGAGACTTACAGCAGCACCAGACCGAACCGACAAAAGGAGGGGCTTGGAGGGGTCCCCAAGGAAAGCTCCCATGTTTTTCTCCACAGCCTCCAAACCTTCCAGTATCTCCTCCCAAAGTCCTTGTGGAAGCTTTTTTTCAATCTGATACTCCTGGCATGCTTCTGTTGATATAGTAAGGCCAGGCGGCACGGATAATCCAATGCTTGCCATTTCAGCAAGGTTTGCGCCTTTACCTCCCAGCTACAACACATACACAAATGTGCATCATAATCTTAAGCTTCAAACTATCAAAATATACAAGTTTATATAAAAGATTTACACTTTCAGGCCACCTAAAATAACAAGTAAAGTTAACCATTAATAAGTGAAATTAAGGCTACAACAGGTTAAATTACACTGATAGTATAAACTATCAATATCAACATGTTTCTCCTGCATTCTAAGTTCTAAGAGGATAGTTAACTCTATACCAATATATCAAAAAATTTATAATTTGTGTAGCTTGTGACATTTTCCAATTGCATCAGTTATTTGTTGATGGAAGTTCAACAATTTACATTTTTTTTTTAGCTGAAGGGTGAGGAAAGAAGAGAAAAAAAGATTTTTTTAATTAAAATTTAGTGAAAACAAATTCTGGAGGCATGTGAATTGCTGAGGAAGGAAATTAAAAAAAAATGAAGGAGATAGAAATGAACTTACCAAGGACTTCATGCCCTTGTTTCCTTCGCTTCTTCCTTTTCCAAAAGTATAAACTCTCTGTCCACCAAACAGAAAATTGAACCATTGAAATTCAACTTACACAAGAATAAAAGTCCCCTATAAGTTACATAAAAGATACATTTTGACGTTCTCTTATTATTAGTACTAACAAAGGCGTTTACGCGCGAATCTGGATTAGTCGGTCCAAATCAATCGCCCCACCCCAAAAAAAGGCATATAAAATACGTGACTTTCTGAAATAATAACTATTAAGTGACAGTTCAATACCAAAAGCAATGAGTTCAATTGATCCACAAATTTCCATAGTCCAAAAATCACTAACCAACTCAAGTACAACATTTTTGGATAAAATTGAGCACAAGTGTACCTGCATGATTACTTCTCAACAACAAAACACTGTCTTTGTGACTGTAGAATTCAAAGAACTCTTAACAACAATTGAGGACTTGTGACAGAGTGAAGTAATCAATGTCAATAGGCCACGTGTCAAGTGGCATATGTAAGTGTCAAGTTTTAGTCTACTTAATGACAAATTCAACAGAGCACGTGTAAACTCTCAATTTAAAAGTCAAAGTTTTTATTAATGCTCAACTATCGCCATTCTAAGGCCTCATATGTTTCTATTAGGATTAAAATGCTAAATATTAAAATGTGCATTAAAATTTAGATATTTGAATCTAAATACATATTTAAATATTATGATATTATTTTTTAAATTGAATATTGAATAATTAAAATTTAATATCTGCATGTGCATATAAAATTAAACACAATATTCATAAAATATTATAAATATCTCAATTCAGCATAATAAATTTATTTTTTGATAAAAAATAATATTTTGAATAATTATATTTGATTAAAATTTTGAACTATCTCTTTATTGTTTTTTATAAATATAATATTTGAACTATCTTAAATACAAATAAAATTTATGCATCAATATAAAAAATTATTGTAACAAGATAACATGAAATCTTTATGTATTTGTGCTTATTATTAAAATTTTAAACTTTTCTCTATCAACTAAAAGTGATTTAAAGAGAGTTGTTATGATTGAATCCTACAAGGTATTTTTAGTAAAAAACTTTGTTAAAATAAGATAATTGACACAATTTCTGAGCGTTTCTGTTGTTTCTTGAAGCTTGATATTATGTATTTAGTTTCAAATTTAATTAGAGGGTTATGCAGTATTCATTATTTTTTTAATTCGTTGTTATTGTCTCGAGAAACATTAAAATATACAGTTATTGTGATCTTTCAAAGATTGAGAAATGAAGGTACAAATTTTATTGAGAAGATGGATTCACTCATATTTAATTTTTCTGGTGCAAAATAGATTATGAACTGGGTAAAGATATATAGGATTTCAAACAATTTTTTTGACATATTCAAAAACTCTTCAAGTTTTTTTTTGTTACAGTTAATCAATTAATATTTGTGGCAACAAGAGTTTTTGGTAATATTTGGTTGAGAAAGGATAGCTAGAGGCGTAAAAAATTTGCTGAGAAGAGAAGTCGTGAAAGTTTTTATGGAAAAAATATTTTAAATGAGTCTGAATGGTGTTAAGGTTGTTACAAATCTGGTTCATTCAGATCCATTAAGAGGCTTCATAAGAAAAGAAAATAAATGAACTTAATGGGCTGAATCTGAATGATTAACATTTAGACCTTCAAAACAAATAAATTTAATGGACTGAATCTGAATGATTGAGATCTCCATTAAGTGTAAACAAATGAGGCCTAAGTAGGTCTTCTATGTAAAGAATGGATTTTGGGCATAACTCAACCCCAAAAGCTAACTTGTAGAGTGAGGATTGTCCAAGTCCATATAAGGAGTTCATGTTCCCATTCCATATTCGACGTGGGACTCTTAACTGGAGCGTGGATAATATAATTTGGGGACCCAACATCGGTGGACAAAGAATTGAAATGGGTTTGACTCTGATACCATGTAAAGAATGAATCTTGGGCTTAACTCAACCCCAAAAGCTAGCTTGTAGAGTAATCATTGTCCAAGTCCATATAAGGAGTTCATGTTCCCATTCATATCTAACATTCTATTGGTTGCTAATCATTAGCTACTCATTAATAAAAGTAATTTAATCAAATATTCTTTTATGGATAATGCTTTTAAATGGATGTCCTAAATCTTAGGCGACAAATATAAAGGAACTAAACGAGTATCTAGGTGTGGGAAAATCTATATGTTACCATATGCATAATAAAATGAAACTCCCTCTGTCTCAAAGATTTATTCTTAGTATTAAAAATATTTGTCTCAAAATACTTGTTATTTTAAGGGTTGAAATCAAAATTAGTTGACTTTTTGTTGTTTTACCCTTAATAGTAATTATTCTTGAAGACTATAAACATCCAGTTATGACACATAAAAATAGTAAATATTCGATGAAATTTTTTATATCTTAAGAATAAATAAGAGAAAAATAATGAAACTGTTAAATATACATATGATATACAATTTATCATATGTATATTTCGGATGGTGTAGATTAGTTTAGGTTGTATTTGAGTGTAATTAGTATTGTATACTTACCATAATTGTATAGTTAGTGTCCAAGTAGAATAAGGTTTTAGGGGTAGAATAGAAATAGGATTCTCATATTATGGAAATATGTAAATTGTATATATACTCTTTCAATTAATGAAAATAATCAAGAGATTATTTCTTTCATGGTATCAGAAGTCTAGGTGTTTTATTCCTCTCTCCAAAATTTCCGTCGGCCTCTTCCAATTTCCGGCGACTTGCCTTGATTTCTGAGCCCTCTTTCTCGGATATCGTGCCCGACGGTACCTCCTCTCTTCCCAAGTTTTCCCTTCCGCATCCCTCTATCACTTCCTGTTCTTTCTTTATGTCTACGTCAAGGAACATGTTTCATCCTGCCCTCGTTGTTTCTAACATCAAGAATCATATCCCTCTAATTCTTGAAATGGAAAACGTCCAATACGCGACGTGGGCCGAGTTGTTCAAAATTCACGTTCGTTCGCATCAAGTCATCCATCACATAATCTCTGCGGCTCCTGTTGACACGGAGGTGCCTCAACGCGAGGATGACCCAAAATTATGGACCACACTTGATGCCACCGTCCTTCAGTGGATTTATTCTACTATCTCTACCGACCTATTGCAGACGATTATTGAGCCAGACGCTACGGAGATGGCTGCATGGGATAGGCTACGTGACATATTTCAGGATAATCAAAATTCCAGAGATGTTACCCTTTAATAGGATTTTCCCATGTGAACATGGAAAATTTCTCAAACGTTTCATTTTATTGCAAAAGGTTGAAAGAATTTGCTGACCAACTCCGCAACGTTGGTGTGCCAATTAGTGAAGATCGTCTTGTTCTACAGATGGTTGCTGGCCTATCCAAGGCCTATAGTCGCGTTGGAACTCTCCTTCGTCAAAATAATCCTCTTCCAAAGTTCTATCAGGCCCGCTCCATGCTTACCTTGTAAGAAGACGGCTAGGCTAAAAGGACGGCTATGAGTGCTAGCCCCGTGGTCATGATGACATCTTCCATTGTTCCTCCAAATTTTGGTGACAATTCGAACCAAAATCGATCTCATGGTGGCGGCAAAAATAGTCAGAAAAATAATGGCAAAAATTGCGGGGGCAAATGTGGCGGGTCCGGCAATGGTAACGGGGGCTGAAACGGTGGTGGAGGACAATATTCCGAATACAATGGGCCACCGAACCACTGGTCCCCGCCTTGGGCCACTGGACCGTGGGGCTTGAACAGTGGGCAGTGGCCCAACAACCCAGTTTCGTCGTCCAGTCCAGCCCAGTTCCAGTGGGCTTTCCAGCAGGCTCCTCGGTCTAATACCAACTAGGCTAGTAGGTCTTCCCGAAGCAGCACTGGGTCGGGGCAGCACACAAGGATACTTGGGGCCTGGCCTCCGCAAGCCCACCATGCAGCAGGCCCCACTCAGACCGATATTACGGTCCCGATGCACACACTTGGTTTGACTCGACCGGACCCGAATTGGTATATGGACACAGGTGCCAGTACCCACATGACATCCGATTCAGGTACTCTCTCGTCTTAATCCAATTTGAGCAACCCTCGTGGCATAATTATTCGTAATGGTAATTCTATTCCAATTCGTGGTTATGGTCATAAAACTTTGTCTCCCCCTCATCCACCCCTTATCTTGAAAAACACCTTACATGCCCTCAAATTGATTAAAAACTTAGTCTCTGTCCGTAAATTCACTACTGACAATTCTGTATCTATTGAATTTGATCTGTTTGGTTTCTCTGTAAAGGATTTCAAGACGGGGAGTCCTCTCATGAGGTGTGATAGTAGGGGAGATCTTTATCCTATCACGCCATGTTCCGATCTATCGAGTCAAGCCTTGCCATCAACCTTTGCAGCCCTTGCTCATTCCTTATGGCATGCTCGTCTAGGTCATCCGGGGTCGTCTATTTTGTCTTCCTTAGATAAAAATAATTTTATTTCATGTAAGGGTATGCGTAGTACTCCGAATTGTCATTCTTGTTCTTTAGGAAAAATTGTTAGGTGCCATTTGAAGAATCTAATTCTCATATTTTAATGTCATTTGATATTATTCATAGCGACTTATGAACGTCTCATGTTCTTAGTTCTTTGGGTCATCGGTATTATGTTCTCTTTTTGGATGATTATTCTAAATTTTTATGGAGTTTTTCGATAGCGAAAAAATCTCAAGTTTTTCCATCTTCTTAAAATTTTGAGCTTTCATTAGAACCCAATTTGAACGAGAAATAAAAAATATTCACTGTGATAATGGCAGAGAATATGACAACGGGGTGTTTCAGGAATTTTGTGCAACTAATGGGATCAATTTTCATTTTCCATGCCCTCATAAGTCTTCACAAAATGGGAAAGTCGAACGCAAAATTCGTACCATTAATAACATTGTCCGCACTTTATTGATTCATGCTTCCGTACCCCCTTCGTTTTGGCATCATGCTCTACAAATGGCTACATATCTCCTTAACATCCTTCCTTCTAAAGGCTTGACATATTCTTCCCCCCTTCAAATATTATATAATAAGACTCCTTCGTATTCACATCTTCGGGTCTTTGGGTGCTTATGTTATCCGTTATTTCCATCCACCACAATTAACAAACCTGAGGCCCGGTCTACTCCGTGTGTGTTTTTGGGTTTTCCGTCCAATTATCGTGGTTACAAATGTTTTGATTTATCCTCTAATAAAATCATCATTAGTCGCCATGTGCTTTTTGATGAATCTCAATTTTCATTTGCTAAGGTTAGTACTCCCGTGCCTAGTTTGTATAATTTTTTAGATGATGGTATATCCCTGTATATTATTCACCAATTTTGGATGTCTCCCGCACCCCAAATCCGTCAGCGGGCCCACTGCCCGCTGGCCCCACCACCCCATCACTCGCTACAGGGTTCTGTCCAGTTATTGGGCCAGTGACCCAGCCGAGTTTCGCCACTGGTCGAGTTCCTCCTTCCAGTTCCCGTTCCCAGATTGGGCCAGCAGACCCACTGCATGCTGGATAGTCCGTCCCAAATCTTGAGACTTCCCAAAATCCACCCGCTTCCTCCCTGAGTCATAGACCAGTCACTCGTAGTCAACGGGGTATTTTTAAACCAAAGAGACATTTTAATTTGAATTCTAATGTGCTTAAATCACCCTTACCCCGTAATCACGTGTCTGCATTAAATGACCCGAATTAAAAAATTGCTATGACCGATGAATATAATGCTTTTATTGATAATAAGACGTGGGAGTTGGTGCCCCGTCCATCTGGTATTAATATTATTAGGTCTATGTGAATTTTTTATCATAAAGATAATTCAGACGGTTCGTTTGCAAGGCTTGGCTCGGCTTATGGGTGATGGTAAGACTCAGCAGGTTGGTATGGATTGTGGAGAGACGTTTAGTCCGGTGGTCAAGTCGGCTACCATTCGCACTGTGCTCAGCTTGGCTCTTTCGAAAGCATAGCTCATTCATAAGTTAGATGTGAAGAATGCTTTCTTATATAGTGATCTCAAGGAAATAGTCTATATGCATCAGCCCTTGGGGTTTAGGGATCCCAAATATCCTCATCATGTCTGTTTGTTGAGAAAGTCCTTATATGGGCTTACGCAATCTCCCCGGGCCTGGTATACGAGGTTTGTCGACTATGTTTCGACTATTGAGTTCACTCACAGTAGATCGGATAATTCATTGTTCATATATCGTCGTGGTTCTTCCTTGGCTTATCTCCTATTATATGTGGATGATATTATCTTGAATGCCTCTTCCGATGCATTACGCCAGTCGATCATGACAATGCTCAGTTCTGAGTTTGCTATGAAAGACTTGGGGCCCTTGAGTTATTTTTTGGGGATTGTTGTCACTCGTCATGCAGGTGGGTTGTTCTTATCGCAGAGGAAGTATGCAGCTGAGATCATTGAGAGCTGGGATGTCATCCTGTAAGTCCACTTCTGCTCCAGTTGATACTAAGCCCAAGCTTGGTGTTGCGGTCGACGCACCATACGAGGATCCGACCCGTTATCGCAGTCTTATCGGGGCCCTTCAATATCTTACATTCACGAGATCAGATATTATGTATGTCGTACAACAGGTGTGTTTGTTTATGCATGATCCCAGAGTTGAGCACATGAATGCGCTCAAACGCATCATTCGGTATATTCAGGGTACACCTGACTATGGCTTGCATTTATATCCTTCATCAACGTCAACACTTGTTTCGTATACAGATGCTGATTGGGGCGGCTGTTCAGACACCAGACGGTCTACGTCTGGCTATTGTATATTTCTTGGTAATAATTTGATCTCATGGTCTGCGAAGCGTCGTCGACTTTATCCCGTTCTAGTGCAGAGGCCGAGTATCGAGGGGTAACTAATGTGGTCTCTGAATCATGTTGGTTACATAATTTGTTGTTAGAGCTACATTGTCCTATTCAGAAAGCGACCTTGGTTTATTGTAATCATATTAGTGTCATCTACCTTTCTGGTAATCCGGTTCAGCACCAGCGCACTAAACATATCGAGATGGACATTCACTTTGTTCGCGAAAAGGTTGCTCGTAGTCAAGTACGCGTCTGCCATGTCCCTTCCATGTATCAAATTGTAGACATCTTTATAAATAGTCTTCCCTCGGTCCTTTTTGAAGATTTCAGGGACAGTCTCAGCGTTCGAAGATCGCCCTCTATGACTGCGGGGGTGTGTTAAATATACATATGATATACAATATATCATATGTATATTTCGGATGGTGTAGATTAGTTTAGGTAGTATTTGAGTGTAATTAGTATTGTATACTTACCATAATTGTATTTCCATAATTATATAGTTAGTGTCCAAGTAGAATAAGGTTTTAGGAATAGGATTCTCCTATTATGGAAATATGTAAATTGTATATATACTCTTTCAATTAATGAAAATAATCAAGGGATTATTTCTTTCAGAAACATCCCTCCTAATTAATATTTTTTTAATGGGAGTGCAAATGAAAAACACGTCAGATATTTTGAGACGGGGGAGTAGATAAGAATATGATTATTAGTACGTATTAGATATGGATTAAATTAAAATAACTAACATGACAAAAAGTTAACCTCATTGAACTAAACATATTTTATTTTGCTTAAAAAATAAATATGTATTTTAAATTATTTGTTGTAGACTAATTTTTAACACATCAATGTGAGCTAACAAAACTTTAATCTTTGCATTAGTACTTTTGCATAACTTTCTGCAATATTAATCCCGAAATGACTTGATCTAAATAAAACTTTTTGTACCACCAAGAGTTATTGGTGGGATGAACAAAATCACTCTACATTTGACTAGAACTCTTGAGTTCGAGCTCTAGAATAGAAGCGGACTTTACTGTAAAGCCCCGTATTTTCGGGTAGCGGTTGAACTCGTAACGTAGGTGAGTAGACCCGGACCTGAATTTTTTTTTGTTGTACTTGTGAATATTAATAAGAGGATTAGTATATAAAGGGCGTGATCCCGAAATAATTTTGGGATTTAGTAAGAGTGACGACGGAGTTGAATAAAATTGTGTGTCCCCGAAGTGAGTATAGACTGATATTTTTTTATTACGGGAAGTATGATATTGACATATGAGGATTTTAGTAATCGTCGGGATTTAAATAATTGGAGACCGGAAAATTAATTGTGTGTCTAATTAGTTAATAGTGGGATTAATTAATTAGGGAGGGGACAATTTATAGTGGGAGTTGGTAAGTGAGATTTTATAATCGATTTGGGGGGGACCAAGCCCCAAACCGATCGACGATATCAGCGCCCCTAAGTCTTCTCTTCTCCATTTCTTTTCATTTCTTCAACTCCATCAGTTCTTCAAGCTCTCTTCATCTCAATCAAAATCCCTCCATCAATTCGAGTCTAGCAGAACAAGAAAACTCCATTGGTAGGTTCCCTAGAGCTCTCAGTCGAAGTTGGGGGAAATACTGTGAGTTTCCGCACAACCAAAAAAAAGGGAAATTTATGACGTTTTGAACCTTGATTCTAGCTAAATCAAGTTCTTGGACTAGCCTACGTATTTCGAGGTCAGGCAAGAGACCCATAATTGTTGAAGGAGTTCTGGGGGTCATTTTTTGGGGGCCCTGTTTCTGCGTTTTCTGTGGTCGAAAGTTGTGTCGAGCAAAAGGGTTTCCCAACGATTCTCATCGATGTGTTTAATGAGGTAATCTTCCTTATTCTCTAAGTTTGTACAAGTTTTGGACTTGATTCTTGCTATTAGTTCTTAAGACGATTGTCGACAAATGCGAATTTGGGTCGGGTATCGTTAGGACTGCTGTAATTGGGAGTTACTGGGTTTGCATGTGAAATTGTGGTACTGTTTTGGAGATTGTAGTAGTATAAGAAGGAGGATTAAGAGAGTTGGATGTTTCACTACATAGATTTCGATATAGAAGGAATATAGGTTCTACGCGATTAAGGTGTTCGTTAGAATATCCCTAAGAATCTGTTTTTAATATGTTGTGTCGATTATGATTTAAATCATCCGTATGATGTAGATAAGCATTCATAGGGGCTTACAAGGACCCGCGGAACTTAGATAAATTCGACAACAAGGTTGAAGTTCTAAAACGAGGCGTACGCTAATATTGAGTCGATTAATTCGTCTAAGAGGTATGTGAAACCCTTACTTCTTTCTTTTGGCATGCTTTAATGAAAGTACGGCGGACGTACTTAATTCTTATATAGTTTAATTCCTAAAGAGGATTGTTATGAGAAGTGCCTATGAGTTTTCAGCAAAGAGTTTATTATGACATTATTGTAATGAGTTTATTGAGAGTCAAATGATGATTTTTACTTGCATGGCACTCATGATATCTATTCGTGCTAAGTGTTACTACTTCACCTCATCGAGTCCCGGGCTGGGTTACGATTCGTGCACTACCTTGCATTGTTCATCGAGACCCTCACTAGGGAGCCAGGTTACGTAGGATGGATCCATAGATGAGAGATGATTTACCGAGTCCCAGCATGGGCCGGGTTATGATATGATTCACCGAGTCCCGCATTAGTGGGCCGGGTTACGTTACAGGTATATATATGTATATGGACAGGCATACATGTTTTTCTTGACTTGCCTCTCATGTTTATAAGGCACAACTGACTTTTATGGTTTATGGCACAGTTGGATTTGGATCCTGATTTTTATACTGATCTCATGTTTCTGTTCGCTACTTATGATCTCTTTTACAACTTCATGTTTTACATACTCAGTACATTATTTCGTACTGACCCCCTTTCCTCGGGGGGCTGCGTTTCATTCCCGTAGGTACATGTTTTCAGTTTGGTGGACCTCAGGCCTAGGTTCCTAC
The DNA here is from genome assembly GCA_034509755.1 of Anisodus tanguticus. Lineage (NCBI taxonomy): Eukaryota > Viridiplantae > Streptophyta > Magnoliopsida > Solanales > Solanaceae > Anisodus > Anisodus tanguticus. Next base: position 31,583,110 of record CM067539.1, on the reverse strand, counting down.
TCAGCAGGTTGGAAAGCTCCTTTGATCCAGAGTTTTGTCATATTGGTACCGAATCTCTTTAGAGCTTCTGTTTGTATTTAGGGGCACGACGGGGCCCTATCCCGTCATATGTCGTTCTTCTTCTTATAGAGGTCTGTAGACAGTGGTGGGTTGTACGTATGTAAGGGTTATGACTCTGTTTGGGTTAGTCATGTTATTGTATTCTGTGCTGGGGTGTTCCCATGTATATACGTTACTATCTGGTGGCAGCCTTGTCGCCTTGCTTGTTATGTTATGTTGGCTAATTGTGACTCCTCAGGAGACAGGTAAAATCTTGGGTAAAGGTAGCCTTGTCGGCTTGCCTACCCTGGCATATGTTGTTATTGCAGTGTTGTGCTGCCGGATTTCCGACTCATTAAGGGTTAGTTGGATTATGTGTGACAGGTTAGTATAATGACGTCATTAGGGCGGTTAGTCGCGGCCCGTCGGGTCGGGTCGTGACAAAGTGGTATCAGAGCGGTTAGTCCTCGGAATGTCTACAGACCGTGTCTGGTAGAGTCTTGCGTATGGGTATGTTGTGCACCATACCTATACGTAGGAGGCTGCAGGGCATTTAGGATTGGTTTCTATTCTTCTTACTCTAAGATCGTGCGATAGAGCTATGTTATTAGGTTATTCCCTCTCTGACTTATTAATGTGTTACAGCTATGCCTCCAAAGAAAGCGACAACCGCCAGAAGGGAAATACGAATTCAAGGTTATGAGAAACTATCTTACTCGTATACGGGAAGAAATAATGTAAGCTTGGGACACGGAATATTTGAGACCTTAGGTATACAAGGCCTTCTTGAGTAAAATATTTTATGTTTGATCTGGGTTATAGTACATGGTATATGTGAAGTCTATTAGTTGTGATGACTCCTTGGTATGCTTATGTTAAAATGAAAAGGAATATGAGATATGCCAAAAACTGGAATTTCTACTGTTGTACATATAAGGTTTGTTGTCTCTGAGCAAGTTGTCTGGATAAGTCCTTGAAATTTGTTCAGCAGTTAGTTGATAGTCGTTAACGGGTTGTCCTACTTGTGGATGGGGCTTAGGAGTAGACGGTCCTCTACATGTTGTAATATTACCATGTTTAAGTTGATGTGTTCCAGCTTTTCTTATGAGTTATGCTATCCATGTTATGTATAAATGTATTCCGTCTTGGTCATACTTCTTTCGAAACAGGGTGGTCTGTTAATGTCCCTGTACAGTATGTGGGTTGAGTATAAATCACTTGTGTTAGGACCTATCCTTGCCAATTTTGCTAAGTGGAACTACCTCTAAACAGTTAATTAGACTTGCCTAGATATCTTTTATGCTTGATTAAGATTTCCCCCGTAATTGTCTTTGTGTATCATAATGTAGAATGCAAAATGTTCTACTAACCCAAGCCTGCGTTTTGTCTCTTAAATAGGGAATAGACTCGTATGCTAAACATGTTGTCAATAGTTGCTTAAAGGAGTGGAAAATTGAGTAATTACATAATTCCAGGAATGACTTGCTGCTGCAATAAACGGTATACTTATTTAGTTAACTATAGAACCGTGAATATATTATGCCAAGCATTATGTAATATATGTGAATACTGTGGCTATTTGTGACTACTCTATTAATGTCTAGCAGGTTCAGTTGATGAAAACACTGTTAGAGTATTGTGTGACGATTATTTGTGTGTTAAGTGGTTGTCTTGTTAAGTTTAAGGGTTATTTGACCTTGTATGACCCGTTTAAATGATTGGAGGGCTTAATGTTTTTTTTATTATTTATTTATCTACCTATAATAAGGGAACTACGATTTAGCATAAGAATGTTGTTCTAATTATGATAGGATCACCTAATGACTTCGAAGTGGATGTGTGTCTTGTTTAAGTGCTGCCGTGATCTGAAGGATAGTTTAGGAGACTATTTGGTGTATGTTTTGTTGGTTAAAGGGTCATATCTATCCTTGGCATGTCCCAATGAAAAATGAAAAATGAATATCTGAGTAGTTCCTCGACTATGTGCATTCCCTTGCTTCTGCCGATTTGGTTAAGTTATTAAGTGAGTAGTGATGAGGTTAGCATGACATGGATTGGCAGGTTGGATTGAAGTTAGGTTTAGCATGTATGGGTTATTACATTAATGTGATGACCGATATATTATTTTGGAAACTCTTTGGCTATCTGTAAGTCGTTTGGTCATATTATCTACCTAAAACAAGCGCCACTAATTAAGAGCAAGATTAGTTGTCCTATTTAGCAAAACTTGTCTTATATTGTCTGATATGATAATTTAAAACTAGAAGAGAATGAGTTAAGTGTGTTGATATGGTCGAGGTTATGTGATGTTAATTATGATGGGAATTGATCAAGGGTAGCCTATGTGATGATTGTGAATTATGAATAGTACCTAAATTCCGAGCCTGCTTTACTGATTTGGGGGTATGTTAGAAGACATGACTAAGCATGCCTAAATAAATGGTTATATGTTTTGGATTAATCAAAAAGGAATATGTGGATCTTGCATGTTGATTGATAAGGTTGTTGCATAGTTTGGTGTAATTTTAGTTGAATCATGAAATGACTTTTAAACTATTGTATGCATAAGTTAAGCGATAATAATCTTGTTTGGATTGATTTTGGAGTGATTAGTATTGTTAGAGACAAATTTCGACTTGATATGAATCTAACCTAAAGTTAGGAGTAAACTATAACTTATTGGTTATAGTAAAAAGACCGGTGTGACTTCTATTACATTTTTCATATAAGTACAATAGTAACCTTGGCGGAGTATAAGCTTAGAGAATATGTCGGCTTACCATTTTTTTTGGTTTTTCTATGTGGTATCCAATAATTTGAAATGATGTAGCCTACATGTGGTCTCCGATGACATGTTTAGTTTCAATTATGACTACATGATGTCCTGTCTGTGCTATTAATCTTGTTACTTCTATGGATACATACTGTGATATAAACTGGATTTTTTTTAAACCAAAGGACTTATTTTAGTTTATTATTGGACCTTATGAGCTTAACACTAACCCAAGAGGTTGTGATATGTCCAAAGGGAAGTTTAATTCCTAATTTGTTTTCTTAGGTATGTACTTGTTGTATCTATGTTCTTGTAACTTGAACTTTATGTGGTCTGAATGTTGAAGTTATGTTATGAATGCCTAGAAAAGAGTATTTCTGCACCCATTCATGTATCCATGTTATCAATGCCAATGTGTAAACCAATCCACCTAGTTAAGTGCATGTATAAGTAGGAATAAAAGCTTAGAACCACTATGCTAGTTGACATGTGCTCCTAACAAGTTAAAATGATAAACTTAGGCTAATTTCAGCATGATGGCCTTTAAAGGGGTGATTCAGAAAATCCCTCTGGACCCTGTAATTCTGCTTATATGGACTGTTGGTATGCAGCCTCTTAGGGTATTTGTTGTGGCCCTGGATATGGTGTGATCATAGGTTAGGTGCAGATATTGAAGCAAGATTAATCCGGCAAGTATTTGATGTCTATTAACTATGGTATAAAGGGTTGTTTGACTTAGTATTTGCATTTCAAGTTGCTTACTTTTTTTATGATGTTAGGCTTTACATAACCATGTCCATAGGTGAGTGGCACAACCAATCTAGACCTGAATTTGGTAAATGAATCTGTACTAATTAAGGTGCCGACTGTTTATGCTTGAAATAGAGGCTCAACATGGTCAAGCCCCATTTCTGCATACCTAACCAAAGTAGGTTGCATTTAGTTACTTGTTTTCATGTTGCCTAAGGACCAGCTGGTTTATGAAATTTCTAGCATGTTTAGACTAGTCTTGTTACCGCGATTAGGCATTGCTTTGTTTTGTTCGCTATCACTCTTGTCCCCTGTGAGCCTTTAATCATATATTATTGCCTCAGTTGGCACAGATGTTGCTGCCACTTTTTCAGTCTCAAAGGTCCTGTTTTCAAGCATGTTGTCCTCTCCTAGTTATCTACATTCCTTGTTAAGGCTTGTGTCTCTTAAAATACCGAATTCGAATTATAGTTCTTTGCAGTGATTGAGGTGATAAATCTTTGTGTGTTTAAGGCTGGAACCTGTCATATTTTGAGATAATTTTAGACCTTGAGGACTGCTATACCTTAGCCATTAACACTTTACTTTTCGTATGACTTATTGCAAAATTTTGGGCCATTCTACTTTGATTACAAAATGCTACATTCTTATCCAAGGTGCTGCAGTATATTTTCTGCAGTGCATGATCTTGATGAGCTGCTGTCCTTTCCTCAAGGATAAGGCAGATACTACACTATAGGAAGACATTGTGATGTGTTGTGTAAGGTATAGCTGAGTGAGGGTGCTGGGTTGAAGTGCCATGGGGTAAGTAGTGGCTGCATTGTGACCAAATTTTGTAGCATTCTACCTCCTTTGTGGCTGCTGTTTTGATTGTAAATTTGAGCTCATTTTTCTGCTGATATTAGCTGTTGTTTTGGACTGCTTTGTTTTTGCTGTTATTTGAGCTCAGTTTTTGCTGTAATTAGCTGCTGTTTTGGCTGATATTTTGGCTGTTATTTGAGCTCAGTTTCTGCTGTATTTAGTTGCTGTTTGGCTGCTGTTTTTGTTGTTATTTGAGCTCATTTTTCTGTTGATATTAGCTGCTGTTTTGGCTGCTGTTTTTGATGTTATTTGAGCTCAGTTTTTGCTGTATTTAGCTGCTGTTCTGACTGGTGTTTGGACTGTTATTTGAGCTCATTTTTCTGCTGATATTAGCTGCTATTTTGGCTGCTGTTTTTACTGTTATTTGAGCTCATTTTCCTGTTTGTTATTAGTCAACGTTCGTTGGTGTTTGACCGTTATTTGAGCTCATTTTCTCTATTGTTATTTAGCCGCTTGTTTTGACTACCGTTGATTGCTATTTTCTTCTTTTTTTTGTTGTTATTTGCTACGTAATCACTGCTTGTATTTTGGTGAAATTGTGCCCCTGCACAAACACATGTTTCGCCTTTATTTTGAGACAATTTGTAGGTGAAATTACGGACGGGGGCGAGTGAAAAAAATCAGCAGTTGTATTGCTGCACTCTAGCCCAAAAATAGTGCAATAAAAGAATCAACCGCAATGGTATAAAAACAGTTGCATGGCTAATTGTATGGATGTGTGAGCTATTTTAAATAACTATGTTGCGTATAGAACTCAAAAAAAATTAGATATTAGGACCTTCTACCTCCTTTACCTATTGTTTGAATTTAAAGAATGTAGTCACCATGTGTTTATTTGGTTCGCATATGAAATTTGAGTCTATCCTTTAGAGGTAGTTATGGATGGATATGTATCTTCTCACAGTTTAAAAGATAGTCTGAATTAATCCCTGAATGTCGTACCCCTTGTTTTTTTGAGGAATTGGAATAGCAATTTGTGTATTCTTTTTGTATGGTGTCAAAGGTTAGAAATGCCGTACCGACATTCGAGGACGAATGTTTCTAAGAGGGGAAGGATGTAACGCCCCGTATTTTCGGGTAGCGGTTGAACTCGTAATGTAGGTGAGTAGACCCGGACCCGGAAAAAATTTCGTTGTACTTGTGAATATTAATAAGAGGATTAGTATATAAAGGGCGTGATCCCGAAATAATTTTGGAATTTAGTAAGAGTGATGACGGAGTTGAATAAAAACTGTGTGTCCCCGAAGTGAGTATAGACTGATATTTTTTTATTACGGGAAGTATGATATTGACATATGAGGATTTTAGTAATCGTCGGGATTTAAATAATTGGAGACCGGAAAATTAATTGTGTGTCTAATTAGTTAATAGTGGGATTAATTAATTAGGGAGGGGACAATTTATAGTGGGAGTTGGTAAGTGAGATTTTATAATCGATTTGGGGGGGGACCAAGCCCCAAACCGATCGACGATATCAGCGCCCCTAAGGCTTCTCTTCTCCATTTCTTTTCATTTCTTCAACTCCATCAGTTCTTCAAGCTCTCTTCATCTCAATCAAAATCCCTCCATCAATTCGAGTCTAGTAGAAGAAGAAAACTCCATTGGTAGGTTCCCTAGAGCTCTCAGTCGAAGTTGGGGGAAATACTGTGAGTTTCCGCACAACCAAAAAAAAGGGAAATTTATGACGTTTTGAACCTTGATTCTAGCTAAATCAAGTTCTTGGACTAGCCTACGTATTTCGAGGTCAGGCAAGAGACCCATAATTGTTGAAGGTGTTCTGGGGGTCATTTTTGGGGGGCCCTGTTTCTGCGTTTTCTGTGGTCGAAAGCTGTGTCGAGCAAAAGGGTTTCCCAACGATTCTCATCGATGTGTTTAATGAGGTAATCTTCCTTATTCTCTAAGTTTGTACAAGTTTTGGACTTGATTCTTGCTATTAGTTCTTAAGACGATTGTCGACAAATGCGAATTTGGGTCGGGTATCATTAGGACTGCTGTAATTGGGAGTTACTGGGTTTGCATGTGAAATTGTGGTACTGTTTTGGAGATTGTAGTAGTATAAGAAGGAGGATTAAGAGAGTTGGATGTTTCACTACATAGATTTCGATACAGAAGGAATATAGGTTCTACGCGATTAAGGTGTTCGTTAGAATATCCCTAAGAATCTGTTTTTAATATGTTGTGTCGATTATGATTTAAATCATCCGTATAATGTAGATAAGCATTCATAGGGGCTTACAAGGACCCGCGGAACTTAGATAAATTCGACAACAAGGTTGAAGTTCTAAAACGAGGCGTACGCTAATATTGAGTCGATTAATTCGTCTAAGAGGTATGTGAAACCCTTACTTCTTTCTTTTGGCATGCTTTAATGAAAGTACGGCGGACGTACTTAATTCTTATATAGTTTAATTCCTAAAGAGGATTGTTATGAGAAGTGCCTATGAGTTTTCAGCAAAGAGTTTATTATGACATTATTGTAATGAGTTTATTGAGAGTCAAATGATGATTTTTACTTGCATGGCACTCATGATATCTATTCGTGCTAAGTGTTACTACTTCACCTCACCGAGTCCCGGGACGGGTTACGATTCGTGCACCACCTTGCATTGTTCACCGAGACCCTCACTAGGGGGCCGGGTTACGTAGGATGGATCCATAGATGAGAGATGATTTACCGAGTCCCAGCATGGGCCGGGTTATGATATGATTCACCGAGTCCCGCATTAGTGGGCCGGGTTGCGTTACAGGTATATATATGTATATGGACAGGTATACATGTTTTTCTTGACTTGCCTCTCATGTTTATAAGGCACAGCTGACTTTTATGGTTTATGGCACAGTTGGATTTGGATCCTGATTTTTATACTGATCTCATGTTTCTGTTGGCTACTTATGATCTCTTTTACATCTTCATGTTTTACATACTCAGTACATTATTTCGTACTGACCCCCTTTCCTCGGGGGGGCTGCGTTTCATGCCCGCGGGTACATGTTTTCAGTTTGGTGGACCTCAGGCCTAGGTTCCTACTCAGCAGGTTGGAAAGCTCCTTTGATCCAGAGTTTTGTCATGTTGGTACCGAATCTCTTTATAGCTTCTGTTTGTATTTAGGGGCACGACGGGGCCCTGTCCCGTCATATGTCATTCTTCTTCTTATAGAGGTCTGTAGACAGTGGTGGGTTGTACGTATGTAAGGGTTATGACTCTGTTTGGGTTAGTCATGTTATTGTATTCTGTGCTGGGGTGTTCCCATGTATATACGTTACTATCTGGTGACAGCCTTGTTGGCTTGCTTGTTATGTTATGTTGGCTAATTGTGACTCCTCAGGAGACAGGTAAAATCTTGGGTAAAGGTAGCCTTGTCGGCTTGCCTACCCTGGCATATGTTGTTATTGCGGCGTTGTGCTGCCGGATTTTACTCCAAGTAGAACAACTCACGTGGTTGCTAGAAGGGTACTTTGATTGAAACTGTTGTTCTGCATACTTCTCTTTTAGTAATTTTCTGATGTAAATGTCATTTGTATTGGACTTCAACAGCAACCCCTTCATGGTTGAACTCATCTTAGCTTCTTCAAATCCTACTCACCAAATTAAGTTCCCTGTTATAACAAATATTTTTAATTAAACAAACAATATGGTCATCAAGAAAAGGACAACCACCGTAAAATCTCTCTATAACATGCGTTGTTTAGATATTCTTTTGCTACTATAACAAAATGTTGTTATAAAAAAAAACATCCCGGTGTACTAAGCTCCCCCTATGTGCGAGGTTTAGGGAAGGACCGAACCACAAGAGTCTATTGTACGCAGTCTTACTTTAAAGAGGTTATTTCCACGGCTTGATATAATAAAATATTGATATAGAGAAAATATAATATAATCTAACATGAAAAATCAGTTCCAAAAAAAATACTTGGTACGATAATAAAATGTTGTTATAGAAAAATCGCTTTCTATATTTAATAAATTATTAGTTCAATCGCATTTCATTTTACCCCTAGTGATATTCTGTTTGAATGACATGATATATTTAATGCCACATGAAAATACATAGGATTTCTACAGTATATATATTATATATACCTTTCGTTTGAATCCACAAAATTATAAAGGTCATCTTTATATTTTTTTATTTCATGGTTAATCAAATTAAGAAATATAAAATAAAACAGAGAAAGTAGCATTTTTAATCCTTAAAAATGGTGGAGTGGTTTTTTGCTCTTTTGTCAACTACTTAAATATCCTCTCTTACAAATTATTTGACTAAATCTTTTATCTATTTCGAGCATCTAGTCTATCTCCTCCTTAATGGGGTACATTCTTTTTAGACATCTCTAATTTTGTTTCAACAAAAAAGTGAATAACGATGTAAACAGACCACGCCACACATAAAATTAAGTTAAAGTCATTAATCTAGATATATGTTAACAGTTCACTTTTACCTGTAGATTAATATATGAAATTCACCCGAATTTCTCTTTCTTATATTTTGTTATGGGTTATGGTTTCTGGCGTTTCTTTGAACCCCGTACATAGCGGAAGTTTAGTGCACCGGACTGCCCCTTTTTTATTATGGGTAATAAAGTTGATACAATATTATTGTTAGGGTGGAATCTGCATGAATTTTGATGATATAATTGCTTTAGCCGTTTAACAGTCGTACATAATATCAACAAAGAGGTAATGTCATATGAATAGAACATTAAAGTATAGCGAATCTTAAATATTTTTCAAATTAAATGAAGTCCATTTGTTTTACTACTAATAATTCATTTTCACTTAATAAGCGGGTGACTAACGAACCCCGGCGCGAAAAGCGTCAAGGAATACTGAATTGATAGCCCGCCTCTCACGCCCAGTCCGCGGTGCGCGCGGGAAGACGTGTGCTTCTTTTGAAACGAAAATGACTCTCGGCAACGGATATCTCGGCTCTCGCGTCAATGAAGAACATAGCGAAATGCGATACTTGGTGTGATTTGCAGAATCCCTTGAACCATCGAGTCTTTGAACGCAAGTTACGCCCGAAGCCATTAGGCCGAGGGCACGTCTGCCTGGGCATCTCGCGTCGCCCCGCACGCCGCGCCCACACTCTAGGATGCGGCGGTGTCGCGGGGGATACTGGCCTCCCGTGCGCCTCGAGCTTATGGCCGGCCTAAATGCGAGTCCATGTCTCGACGTTGTCGAAAAATGAGAAGGTGTGAAATTCAATTTCTTTTACTTTCATTTGATTCATTGTTAAGACGAGATATTCTTAACTGCCTTCCATCAAGATAGAAAATAAAAATGTGTGAAATACTTTTAGTGCAATCTGTTGGGATTCTATTGTTGTAGGGAACGGGAAGTAAGTAACTATTACAATAGTAGAAAGGATAAACAAACTATTACAATAAAACTAGAAATCAAAACCTTAACAAACTGCTTGTGTGATTTGTTGAGTCGAGTGATGGCACTCTGTCTTTAAGACAATATTGCCCCGTATATCTCCTTTTACGGTATTGGGCAATAGTCTCCCAACATACAACAACAACTTTAACAAGTGAGCAAAGAAAACTCAAGTGTTACTCTTGAAGAACTTTGAGTATAGTAACTTTGCTAGAGTGGAAGAATATGAACTCTGAAAAATCTGGAGTATTTTCTAAGTGTTGAGTGTAGTGTGTTTCAATTGAGCCAAAGGCCTTAATTTATAGTGTAAGTAGAAGACCCCTCAACTAGCCAACTAAAGGCCTTCAATAGCCATGTAATTGCACTTGACTGAGGGGTTACATTCAGCCAAATAATGGCTGAATTCATGTGTCAAGTAATGGAGAATCAATGCTCCAAAACCAGCCCAAATGTCAGATTTTTTCAACTTCCCATCGCAGAATTCTGCCTCCGAAGCGCCGCGGTGCTGTGAATCAGCGCTGCGACTCCAGTAGCTGACTAGCCAATTTGCGTCGCGGCGCTCCGGCGCCGCTGCTCCGACGGTTGTGGCGTCGCGGCCCTTCACTGCTCCGCGGTGATTTCCGACTCATTTCATTTTACACTTTGTGCACTTCTTCCTTCATTTACCAACGTGGAATACTTTGTCATTTGGCCAATAACCGTCCATAATTCTATGTCTCAAACGTATTACATACGTACCAATATCTCTTTCACTAATGAAATTTGCGATACTTGGCACTACGTGTGCACGTGTGTGGAAATGACGTTTCCGACGTGCGGGCCCAATAGTTCGAGTCATAAATTAATGGGATATACTTATTTCCACATTTAGTAAATTTCCAACAATCCCCTCTTGAAAGAGATTTTGGCGCACACACATGGTGCCTTTTTTAGCAATCTTCCAGCGGACCGATGTTGCATCTGGATAAGTAGCATACGCTTTGAACCTTCCATAGTTAATTACCATCGGACTTACTTACTGTGCGGTGAACGTGATGTCTTGAACCGTCAGTGTTTAGTGTAAGCCAAGTCAACGGTACCAACACAACAACTTCCTCTACTCAGTTCTTCGTAATGTTTTATCCGTTGTGGCCGTGTACACTTCTTGGTTTCTTAAGTGCGTTCATTTGAGGCGGCCGGTCCTCGCACTTAAATAGGTGGTCTCCTACAATGTATCCTGCTATATCCCACTTTATAAGTGTTAGGAACCATTAAAAATTTCTCCAAACCTAATCTCAACCGGTGAGGATCATTAAAGGTTTTGGAAACTTAACCTTCACCCACACTGCAGATAGCGCTTATAGTCTATCACGGGAATGACTTTGGATTTGGTGTTTCTTCACAGAAATCACTATCCGAAGTGCTCATGCTTCCACCGAAGCGATCAACTGAACCTTTACAACTTAGTTTTCCCATTGAACCTAATTCCTGGGATCTCCAGTCAGTAAGGTTGGGTTGCCACCATATTGGTCTTTATACTTTGGGTTTTAAGCCCATTCCCCTAGACATGCAGAACATCTGATCCTTGGGTAAGCCCTTTGTCATTGGGTCAGCTATGTTATCATTTGATTTTATGTAATCAATGGATATTATACCCATGGTGATCAGCTGCCTAACGGTCTTATGTCTCCGTCGAATATGACGAGACTTGCCGTTGTACATAGCATTCTGTGTACAGAAGGTACGGGTTTGTTCCAACAAGGAACATCCTCTAAGAGGTCATGAAGCCACTCAACTTCTTTTCCTACTTTGTCTAAAGTGATAAACTCCGATTCCATCATGGATCGGGCGATGCAAGTTTTCTTAGAGGATTTCCAAGACACAGCCCCACCACCAATTGTAAATATATACCCATTGGTGGACTTGGTGTTCTCTATATCAGATATCCAGTTTGCATCATTGTACCCCTCTAGTACAACTAGATATCTTGAATAATGCAACCCGTAAGTTAGCGTGTATTTCAGGTATTGAAGTACCCGATTCAACGCCTTCCAGTGATCATCACTCTGATTACGGGTAAACCTAGCCAACTTGTTGACTGCATAAGTAATATCAGGTCGGGTGCAGTTTGTTATGTACATCAAACTACCGATCACCTGTGCATATCGCTCCTGGCATCTGGGTGCACCATGATTTTTATCAAGTTTTTTATTTCTATCCATTGGTGACTTTATAGGCGAACTGTCTAACATCTCAAACTTTCTCAAAACATCCTCGATGTAGTGAGACTGACATAAGACCAGTCCGTTAGACGTCTTAGAGATTTTTATCCCATAAGATGACATCTGCGATACCCATATCCTTCATGTCGAAGCATTGTTTCAACATATTCTTAGTCTTTAGAATTATGCTAGGACTGCTCCATGTGATCAACATGTCGTCTACATACATCATATCAAAACAAATGAGTCAGAGTTACCTTTCATGTAGACATATTTGTCACACTCATTAATGGCGAAAGTCTTCAATAGTAGAGTACTATCAAATTTTTCGTGCCATTGCTTCGGGGGTTGTTTCAGCCCGTACAGAGATTTGACAAGCCGACAGACTTTCTTCTCTTGCCCTTGAACCACATACCCCTCGGGTTGGTCCATATAAATTTCTTCTTCCACATCACCATTTAGGAAGGCTGTCTTCACATCCATTTGATATATCTCAAGGTCACGCAAAGCTGCGATTGCAATGAATACCCGTATGGATGTCATCCGAGATACCGGGGAGTACGTGTCAAAGTAGTCAATAACTTCTTTCTGCCGATAGCCCTTGACTACCAACCTGGCCTTGTACTTATCTATAGACCCATCTGTATTATACTTCCGTTTGAGTATCCACTTACAACCCAACAATTTATTTTCCGGATGAAGATCAACCAACTCTCAAGTATGGTTATGCAGAATGGAGCCTATTTCACTCTCAATAGCTTCTTTCTAGAGCGGTGTCTCTGGAGTTGACAATGCTTCAACAATTGTCATTAGTTCATCATCAACCATATAAGCTACAAAGTCAGGACCGAATGATTTATCCTTCCTGGCCATTTTACTTCGCCTTAGTTCCATCTCTAGAGTCTCCAAGTTCTGAGAATTTGGAACACTAGATTCCGTATATTCAGCCACCTCGAGATCCACTAGATCTAAACCATCTAGATCTGGGCCGTCGACGACTCCCGGTTCCTAAGAGCTTTGGTCATAACTTCATTTGTGAGAGGTTATATCTTTTTCCTTTCTAGGAAAGGTACCTTCAAAGAATTAAGCATTCCTTGATTCCATGATTGTACCTCCGTGGATATATGGAATATCTGACTTATGCACTAAGAAGCGATAATCACTACTGTTATTTGCATATCCGATGAATATGCAATCTACAGTCTTAGGCCCAATCTTGACCTGTTTTGGCTTGGGTACTTCAACCTTTGCCAGACAACCCCACACCTTTAAATATTTATAGGTGGATTTCTTTCCCTTCAATGATTCACATGGAGTTTTGTCCTTACCCTTATGTGGGACTCTTTTAAGAATCGTATTAGCGGTAAGGACAACTTCTCCCCACATGTTTTGGGGAAGACCGGAATTGATGAGCAAGGCATTCATCATTTCCTTCAATGTGTGGTTCTTACTTTCTGCCACACCTTTCGATTGAGGTGAGTATGGAGCCGTCGTTTGATGAACAATGCCTTTTTGGGCACAATATTCCTCAAATGGCGCTACATATTCTCCCCTCTATCGCTACGAATGGATTTAATCTGCATGCTTAGTTGGTTCTCAACTTCTGCTTTGTAATGTCGAAACGCTTCAAAGGCATCATCCTTACATTTCAACAAGTAAAAGTAATAATACATTGTGCTATCATCAATGAATGTCACAAAGTACTTGTTCCCCCTAGTTTGTGCAAACTTCAAATCACATATATATGTGTGAATAAGTTCTAGAGGAATGGTATTCCTTTCGACAGATCGAAAAGGAAGCTTTGTGAGTATTGCCTCTACACACACCTCACACTTATGTTGAGGGTTTACGTCGATAGACGGCAACAACTCCAACTTTACCAACCTTTGGATGGACTTGTAGTTGACATGTCCTAATCTATGATGTCATAAATTAGAGGACTCAAGCAAGTAAGATGAATAGGCTTTAATATTATTGCTTTTACGTAATACAGACACGGTGTTCACTTTGAAGAGGCCTTCACAGACGAATTCTCTTCCCACAAATGTTCCATTCTTAGTGACTACAAATTTATTGGACTCAAACACTAACCTAAAACCAGCATTAACCAATAAAGGACCTGATATTAAATTTATTCTAATCTCAGGAACATGCATCACTTCCTTCAGAGTGAGCTCCTTTCCAGAAGTCCTCTTCAGGACTACCTTTCCTACCCCCAGCACGTTAGAGGAAGCGTTGTTGCCCATGAACAGCTTCTTGTTTGTAACCAGTGTATAAGTGGAGAAGACATCTCTATTGGAACAGATGTTTCTTGTAGCACCTGTGTCCATCCACCATTGCATAAAATTTTCAACCAGGTTTGCTTCTAGCACCACCGCTAAGAACTCATCAATTATGTCATCCAGAAATTAGTCCTTGATAACGTTAACCTGAGCCTTGCCCTTAGCCTTGGCCTTCTCTTGTTGCTCAGTCTTGAGCTTGCAGTAGTCCTTGATCATATGACCAGGTTTCCCACAGTGCTGACAATTTCCTTTGAACTTCTCCGCTGCTTGGGTCTTGCCGTCTTTCTGGAACTTATGCTTCTTGCTTAGGTTCCCTTTGGCCTCAGCCAGATTTGCCTTTGCCTCAGCGGGTTGTTTACCCCTAGGCAAGGCCTTCTTATTATCTTCCTGAATTTGGAGTTTGATAATAAGTTCTTCAAAGGTCATCTCCTTTGTCTTGAGCTTTAAGTAGCTCATAAATTCATTCCACGAATGAGGTAAATTTTCAATCAGCGATGCAACCAAAAACTGCTTGTTTGGCTTCATACCTTCCAAATCCAGGTGATGTAAAATAATTTGGAATTTCTAGACTTGGGACATCACTGTCTTACTATCCCCCATTTGAAATTTCTGAAATTTCCCAACGATGAATTTCTTAGTACCTGCATCTTGTGCATTGTACTTCTTTTGTAGCTTCTCCCACAACTCTTTGGCAGTGCCAACGGTGCAATACACCATGTAGAGAGGGTCTGACAAGCAGTTTAATATGTAATTCTTACACATGAAATCACTATGACTTCATGCATCAAGAACCATCTTCATGCCATTAATGACATGTATACCTGGACCCCCTTCACCTGTTTCAGAAGGCGTAGGGTCCATTTCATCTCTAGCTTGTGGAGGATTTTCTGTTAGGAAACGTGTCATTCCCATAACAGTCAGATAGAAGAGCATCTTTTGTTGCCATCTTTTAAAGTTTGACCCCATGAACTTTTCAGGGCGTTCATGGTGAAATCCAGCCGGTGGAGGAGCGGCAACATTCCCTTGAGCGGCAGCAAAGGCATTGAATGAGCCTTGAGCAACCGGAAAGGCATTAGGAGTGCCTTGAGCAGCAGCAGCATAATCAGAAGTAGTTTGATTTATACCAGTCATCTTTCTAACTTACTTACAACAAAATCTTGTCTTAAAATTGTTGGGATACAATTGTTGCAGGGAACGGGAAGTAAGTAACTATTATAATGGTAGAAAGGATAAACTAACTATTACAATAAACGGAAATCAAGAACTTAACAAACTGCTTGTGTGATTTGCTAAGTCGAGTGATGACACTCTGTCTTTAAGACAAGATTGCCCCGTATATCTCCTTTTACGTTGTCGGGCAATAGTCTCCCAAGATACAACAACAACTTAACAATTGAGCAAATGAAACTCAAGTGTTACTCTTGAAGAACTTTGAGTATAGTAACTTTGCTAGAGAGGAAGAAGATGAATTCATAAAATCTGGAGTATTTTCTAAGTGTTGAGTAGTGTTCTTCAATTGAGCCAATAGCCTCAATTTATAGTGTAAGGAGAAGTCCCCTAAACTATCCAACTAATGGCCTTCAATGGCCATGTAATGGCACTTGATTGAGGGGTTAGATTCAGCCAAATAATGACTGAATTCATGTGCCAAGTAATGGAGAATCAATGCTCCAAAACCAGCTCAAAGGTCAGATCTTTCCAACTTCCGGTCGCAGCATTCTGCCTCCGAAGCGCCGTGGCGCTGTGAATCAGCGCCGCGGCTCCAGTAGCTAACCAACCAATTTGCATCGCGGCGCATCTTGGGAGGCGTCATGGCGCTCCGGCGCCGTGACTCCGACGGTTGTGGCGTCGCGGCCCTTCACGGCTCCACGGCGATTTCCGACTCGTTTCATTTTACACTTTGTACACTTCTTCCTTCATTTACCAACGTGGAATACTTTGTCATTTGGCCAATAACCGTCCATAATTCTATGTCTCAAACATATTACATATGTACCAATATCTATTTCACTAATGAAATTTGCGATACTTGACACTACGTGTGCACGTGTGTGGAAACGACATTTCCGACGTGCGGGCCCAATAGTTCGAGTCATAAATTAATGGGATATACTTATTTCCACATTTAGTAAATTTCCAACACAATCTATCTATTAATATAATAAGGTTAGGCATAGACAAGGTAATGTGACACCTCTTTATGACCAGCGTTCCTATTTATCTTTTTTCTCTTCTTTTTTTTTTTTGCATTTTTTAATTCATTTATCTACCTAATTGACTAACTAATTGGATTTAAAAGAAAACCTCGTGCATTAAATATTCTTTTGTAAATGGGTCCTTAAACAACATGTAAATGGGGGTTTTATATTTCCCTCCACTATGCATGCATGTATGTCTATTTACTATGAGTGTTTTAAATAATTAGTAAATGTATTTTCCCTCCTCCGCGTAAACTGTACATATTCCAAACACCATACTTTCTAAGATTTTCTTTCAGTAAATCAGTTTTTGGTATCCTATATTTGATTCTAACTTCTAAACAAGAACATAACATGTATGATTTTTTAAAATTAATGTATTATATATTAGATAGCCAAAAACTCACTCTTAATTCTATTAATTACACCTCTTGATTCTCTTAATTACACCTTTTCCTCTTCCTCTCAACTGTTCAAAATATTTAAGAAATTTTCTACGTTTGAATTCACTTACTAGCAAAAACCAATGCTTATTCCTTTTTTTTTTTTCAATCCTTATCATAGACCATTGTGGTCCAGCCTTTTTCCGAACCATGCGCATAGCGGGAGCTTAGTGCACCGGACTGCCCATTTTCAAAGTTTTTCTCCTCAATTTAATTAGCATAAAATAGAGTAATAAAGAAAATAAAAGGTCTCATCCGTTTAATTTGCCTAATAAAGCCCAAGTAGCCCGTAAAGGCTAATATCCATTTTCTTAAACAGAGCCCACGTAGCTATAGCACTTAATACCATTTGCACTTACCTTTTTCCTCTTCTTTATTTATTTTTTCTTCTTTATTTGCTTTAAATTTTGAACTCAAAAGACACTAATTAAATTCTCTTAATTACCACTTTCTTCCTTCATCTTCTTTCTTGGATTTATATTTCACAAATGAATGGTTTCTTTTATCAAAATTCTGCTCATCCTAAAAACTTACTGTTTCGATCTTGCTATTACATAGTTGCAGTGTGATAGAATATGGAGGAGCATCTACTTTGGTATTTTCTTTCTATTTTTCTATGATTAAGGTTGTAAGAATGATGTGTTTATTATTATTTTTTTTCCTTATTTTTTTTTGTATGTTCTCATTATACCTCTTTAGTTTGATTTTAAAAAGACTTGTGACTGTTGTTACTAACAAATAACAACAAAATGCATAAGTTGATCAAGTTTAT
Source organism: Anisodus tanguticus (assembly GCA_034509755.1). NCBI lineage: Eukaryota > Viridiplantae > Streptophyta > Magnoliopsida > Solanales > Solanaceae > Anisodus > Anisodus tanguticus. Next base: position 31,565,411 of record CM067539.1, on the reverse strand, counting down.
ATTCAAGTGAAATTTCCCACCTTCCTGGTCATTTAGAAAAATGTTCATGCGGCCTACTCCTTGTTGGGCTAAACTCTCTTCTTTTTTCATGTTGTCACCTTCTTTTAGAATTGAAAGCTATGAAATACATTTTGCTGAAAGCTTCTCAAATTCTTTGTGCTACATTTAATCTTTCTTATTGACAGTCTGATTAAATATAATTAAAGTCCACTTCGCGCATGGAATCTTGTTGGTTAGACAACAACTTATGCATGCCTCAATTTGAAGTTTGAACTGAATGAGTAGTACTCATAAATTTTGACAACAAAAAGAAGAGAAATGGATGAAAGTAGATGTCTTTGTTTGGTATCCACTCCTAAATGTCGAGAGATCAGACTGAACGAATGGCTGATTTTCTCTTTACAATATGTTGTTTCTATTAGCAATATTATAAAATATTCTAATATATTTTGTAATATTTAGTGTTGTATAATTATGGTAGATATAGGATCCTTAGTATTAGGATTCCACATTGTACACACTATATATATTTGTATTAATGAGAAAGGCTCCCCAAGGGAGATTAATTCAATTCTACATGGTATCAGAAGTCAACAATCCTTCCCAACCCAAAACCTAATTTCGGTCGCCCATTCCCTTCTTTTTCCGGCGCCGAACTGACCTTCTACTGCCGGTATACCTTCGATATACGCTGATATACCCAGCCCCCCAATTCTGCTAACAACTCTGTGTACCCCTGGTATACTGCTGATATACATCCCTCCCTCCTTCCCTATCTTTCCAACAGGTCGTATACCCATTGTATACAACCTATACACGCCAATATACACTATGTATACGGCTGATATACCATCTCTGCCACTGTATACTACCCATATACAACCTCCCTAAGCCGTTATACGCCTCGTATACAGCTGTTTCTGCCTCATATACGCTTCGCATACATCCCAAACCCCCCTTACTGTTTTCTCTCTCCTATCGGATCTTTGGAAACCACCATGGTCGGAAACCACTACGGATATGGTTGTGGACATAAGAGCAGGGGTCGAGCTGGGAACTGGACTTCCAGCTTGGGCCCAGCAGCCGCCAGACAGAGACCAGAAGCTGCGGCCTAAGTTCCAGCAACTGTGTAGCAGCCCCAGACCAGCTGTTGGGCCACGACCATCCATCCTACCATCCTTCAGCCCAGCAACGACCCAACAGTATGGGATCACGTCCGACGGTCCACAGAATTCAGGCCCAATTTCATGGGGGGCACTTCTCTACTCCAGGCCTTCCCCAATCTAGTTTGGGCCAGGCTTTTGGCACATTGATTCCTCGGAAGCCCGATAATGCGTGGTATATGGATACGGGTGCCACGTCTCACCTCACCAACAATTCTGATAATATTTCTCAAATGCGTAATTTAAATACTCTGCAATTTATTCCGGTTGGAAATGGTCATCACATTCCCATTTAGGGTATTGGCCACACTCTAACCCCACCACCGCATCCCCACTTCTCCCTAAATAACGTCCTCTATGCCCCACACATTATCAAGAACCTAATCTCTGTTAGAAAATTTGCCACTAATAACTTTGTATCAATTAACTTTGACCCGTTTGGGTTTTCTATAATGGACCTACATACCGGAAAACTCCTTACCCGATGCAATAGTGAGGGGGACCTCTATCCTTTCCTATCCAAGTTCGTTGCCAGTGTCACCCCTCCCACTTCTTTAAATGCCCACGTCTCTCCTCCCACCGCTTTAGCAACATTCTCTGTCAACATGGCATAATAGACTTGGACACACGGGAGCACCTATTTTAAATTTTCTTAGAAATAATAATTTAATTTGTTGTCATAATCGAAAATTTGCCCAACAATGTCTTTTTTATCCTTTAGGCAAACATGTTCACCTTCAGTTTCAGACTTCTTCGAGTGTTACATATTCTCCCTTTGACATTGTTCATGCATATTTATGGACATCTCTCATTACTAGCTCACTGGGTCATAAATTTTATCTCGTCTTATTAGATGACTTTTCTCACTTTGTCTGGGTCTATCCGCTTAAATTCAAGTCTAAAGTGTTTGCCAAGTTTCTTGCATTTCGTGTCTATGTCAAAATACAATTTGAAAAAAAAATCGCTTCAATGTGATAGCGGTCGCGAGTTCAATAATTCTGTGTTTCACAATTTTTTCTCTGCTTATGGCATGGTTTTCCGGTTCTCGTGTCCCCACACCTCCTCCCAAAATAGAAAGGCCGAATGAATCATTCGCACTATCAATAACATGGTTCATAAGACCCTGTTTCATGCCTCTCTCCCTCCCTCTTTTTGGGTCTATGTTGTTAAATGGCCGAATATTCTAAATATTTTTCCCACCCAAACCCTTCACAATAGAACTCCGAAATTCTATTTCGTAGAACCCCAACTTCTAAGAACCTACGAATTTTTGGTTGTCTGTGCTACTCGAATCTTGCTTCCACAGCCCCGCTTAAACTTGCACCCCCGCACCACTCCTTGTGTGTTCTTAGGTTTCTCCGCCTAATCATAGGGGTTATATGTGCTATGGCGTGTCTTCCCGCAAAATTATTGTATCTCATCATGTCACGTTCAATGAAGCAATCTTCCCTTTTGCAAACATCGAAAAGTTTTGAAACATGGACTATACCTTTCTAGACGAGTCCGACACCTCACCCGCCATACTCACCGAACTCTATCGAACAACCACCACCGTCCCTGCATCGCCGTCGCAGCAAAACACCACTTCCACTGCCAGTACTATTTCTGGCCACCTCCGCCACCGCCGATTGCCACTGCCATCACCAGCAATCAGTTGGCTGTCCCCCAGAATAGCCCCACCACCGTCCCATCGACCCTTCGGCCATTCCTTGTGTCACCACCACCCACAGTTGCTCTAGTTACCCTAATTGACCCAGATACCGTACCAATCCATCGGAACAGTCACCATCCTAGCAACCCGACATAAACCTACCCATTGGAACAGTCACACAATCTACCCACTCTATCCAGACCCACTATAAACTCTCATCCACCTACCGGCTCTGACCGAATCCTCTACATCACCTAACCCATCACTGACACCCGACACCACCAGCCCGTCACCGACACCCGACACCACTAGCCACATCCCCTACCCTGTTGATCTATCCCAATACCAAACTCTATCCGTCACTACATCACAGGTACCAAACTCATAGACTAACCCAGACCCGGCACCCCATACAATTACCGAACCTGCCCCTGCCCCTACGCACCGAATGGAAACCCGTGCCCAATACGAGATTTTCAAACCCAAAGTCCAATTTAACCTATCAACACAAATCATATCCCTAATTCCTAAAAACCCAAAATTAGCCAAACTAGACCCTAATTGGAATGCGATCATGAGTGAGGAATTTAATACTTTAACAAAATAACATACTTGGAATTTAGTTCCTAGACCAGATGGGGTGAATGTGATCCGATGCATGTGGCTATTTCGTCACAAATTTAGAGACAGTGGTGACTTAGAGCGATATAAGGTGAGACTTGTGGATAATGGTACTAAACAGTATGAAGGTATTGATTGTGGTGAGACGTTCATCCTGGTTGTTAAATCTACTACTATTCACACAGTTCTGAGTATTGACATGGGTAAGCATTGGCCAATTCATCAGCTTGATGTGAAGGATTCAAGAAACTATTTACATGCATCAGCCGTCAGGTTTTATCCATCCTGCAACCCCTCATTATGTATGCCGTCTTCGTAAGTCACTTTATAGTTTGAAACAGGCCTCCAGAGCGTGGTATGAATGCTTTGCTAATTACATCATGCAGATTGGGTTCATTTGTAGCAAGTGTGATAATTCTCTATTTATTTTTCATTAAGATAGTGACATTGCTTATTTATTGTTATATGTAGATGATATTTTGCTCACTGCCTCATCTGATGTTTTGAAATATGAGATCATTGCACTGCTTAAATCCGAATTTGTCATGACCAACTTAGGGAAGTTGAGTTACTTTTTGGGGATATCAGTGACTAGATTTGCAGATACTATGTTTCTATGTCAGCGTAAGTATCCAGAGGAGATTGTGTACAGGGCTAAAATGACAAATTGCAAAATCATGTCTACTCCGGTTGACTCTAAATCGAAGCTGAGTACCGCTGACAGTGATCCAGTGTCTGATCCGACACTTTATAGGAGTCTTGCATGTGCATTTCAGTATCTTACTTTCACCAGGCCTGCTATTACTTATGTTGTTCAGCATGTGTGTTTGTTTATGCATGCCCCTAGGGAGCCTCATTTTACTGCTCTTAAGCTTATCAGTCCATGTGTTAAGGGCACATTTGATTATGGATTGCATCTATATCCCTCTGCATCGATCAGGTTGCTATCATATACGGATGTAGATTGGGCAGGCTATCTGGACACGCGACGCTCCACTTCTGGATATTGTGTGTTCTTAGGGGATAAAATCTCATTTCCTGGTATGCCAAGAGGCAAGCCACCCTATCCCGCTAGAGTGCAGAAACATAATATAAATATGTGCTAATGTTGTTGTTGTTGAGATCTGTTGGCTCCGAAACATTCTTTTGGAGCTCCAGTGTCCTTTGCGTGAGGCGTCTTTGGTTTACTGTGACAACATATCTGCCATATATTTATCTCATAATCCGGTTCAGCATCAGCGAACCAAGCACATTGAGATGGATATACACTTTGTTCGTGAGAAGGTTGTTATTGGTCATGTTAAGGTATTGCATGTCCCTTCTTCGTACCAGTATGCAGATATCTTCACGAAAGGCCTTCTTAGACAGCTATTCCTCGACTTCATATCCAGTCTCAACGTCCGGCCTCCTCCCGCTCCAACTGAGGGGGTGTATTAGCAATATTATAAAATATTCAATATATATTTTGTAATATTTAGTGTTGTACAATTATGGTAGATATATGATCATTATTGTATTAAGATTCTACATTGTATACACTATATATATTTGTATTAATGAGAAAGGCTCCCCAAAGAAGATTAATACAATTCTACGGTTGCATTTCAACAAGTTTCAAAATTTGCATCTGATTGTTTAGAAGGAATAAATTTTAAACATTGAAATACACCCTTCATTGGGTGTTCGTTATTTTTAAGTTTTTAGAACCACTAAGAAATATGCATAGCTTGAAAGTTGATAAATATAAAACCATATGGCGGAAGAAGAATACAACACACTCAGTGAAATCCCATGAGGAAAAAGAATAAGATAATTTTAAATTTTTTATATATATGAAGAAGAAGAATTTATGTTTTATTTAAAGAGTTATTTATTTATTCTTTTTTCTCTTACTTTAAGAAATTGTGTATTTGTGTGATTTATTTTGAAATCGGTTTAAATTACGAGAATAAAAGTGTGTTCTTTCACGTATAAAGAAGATAATCACATATGAATTCTAAACGTTTTTTATGGAATCAAAAGATATATATGGTATTTATATAAAACTGACCAAGTGGGTGTAATTTTTTTTTTTTTTTGTATTTTTCTATTTCACATTCTTTTTTTTTATGTAAGGAGGAACTCTCAAAAACTATTTAAAACCCTTGACTTAGATATGCATATATTAAATATATATTGGATAAAGACATTATTAGTTATATATAAAAAAGATACAAATTTACTTCAACATCAACATTTTAAGAAATCGAAGAGATAATTGATTAAAAAATACATATCAACTTTACAAATATAGTCTCATTTATAAAAGTCTGGTCATAGTATGCTTTCATGTACAACTTCTAAAATGTAATATTTCTTGAAGTATGAAAGTTGCCACCATATCATTAAAAGTGCTTTATATTTCTGATTTCGTCAAGCAATTATATATATATATATATATATATATAAAAAATTTTTTGTCCTTCATTAAAAGACTCTACAATAGACAAAATTGTCATTTGATAATATTTAGAATTTTAAAATAAACTAAAATTTATTTATTAAATCTTTCCTTATTTGACTAAAAGTCTAATATTTAGGAATTTAAATAGTTTAAGCAGGAATTCTGATATAATTAAAATTAATTAAGATTTACCATATAAAAAATTAAGACTTACCTTAAGAACGTAAAATTAAGGCTTTTGTTCTAATCAAATCTACCTTAGTTAGAACCACACGAGATCTAATATATAAATTTATGTCCACTTAGAAAGCATATCGATAAAGTTACTATTTTTTTTAGAGATAATTCGTCTTTAGTTTTGAGTTATAATAATCAAGTATATTGGAACTTTATATTTTCATTGAGCATGATGTTTTTCAATTTTAATCAATTGAAGAAAACAGACAAACTAAGAATTAGAATTCTTTTACCCGTTAATGTTATTTTGGTTAATTTTTAGATTTTTAAAACCAAATTATTTGGAATAAAAAATAGATGAACACTTCTATTAAAGAAGTCAGTATTCCACATTCTATAACATGAAACTCTGAAAGTATCGATAATCGCGGAGATAAAGTTGGTATATCTTTAGTTTATTCTTGAAGTTATGTAATAATAAATTATCATGCGTGATAGACAATTAGAAATTAAAAAGTAGGCAGTTGTCACTAATTCTATTTAGCGATAGATTAGTAATGACTTATTTAACTATGAGCAATATAACAACTGATTAGTGACGAAGTTCGTCGTTAAGTCCAATTTTTTCTATAGTATTTGTTATGAAATGAGATACACATTTTCATTACACAAAACGCGTATATATATATATATATATATAGTACCTCTTCTATCTATATTATATTTAGTAAATTATTAGTAGTGTTTTCACATGACCGGGCGAAACGCAGATAAATTTCCTAGTTTTATGCATAATCTTACTGTACAATCCAAATTATCAACTCACTTATTAGAGGAAGATTTTGGCGTAAATGTAATAGATAAATAAACATGGAGGAGGAGGAATTAGGGGTATTTCTGGCAAAGCATTTTGTATGATGCTGAGCATGAATTTATGATGATGTGATGACTTTAAAGGAGATAAAAGGAATAGCAAAAATGAAAAATAGTAACCAAGTATACCCAAAAAGTGTTCCAGACTCGTTGGAATATACTTTTCACCAAAGATTTTATGCCACGTGGCCTTTCTCCCAACACACATATAAAAAAATAAGGGATTTTTTTTCTTCATATCTCGTAGTTTTCCTTTTTTGCCATTGGGTCTCCTAAGAATGGGGAAGATCCTTTTTTGTTTGGACATTTATAAAACAGAATATGGGAACTTTTTATTTTAAAATTCAACAGCTCAATTATGGAACAAAATTTCAAAAACCACAACAAATTTGAAGCTCAAAATAAGCTACATGAGATTTATTTGATAGGATCAAGAAAATCAAGTAGTAAGATTTAAAATTTGTAAAAATATTTATAAATTTAAAATCAGAAAAGGTCAGGGTTGGACGGGAGGTTTATTAAAACATGTACAAGGCTTTCACAAAGTTAGGTGGGGTGAATACGAGGCTGCAAAGTCGGGTGCGCCAATGCGCTCTGAGTCGGGACAAGGTTCACATAGTGTCCCGGACCAAGTACAGGGTCAAATTAACCCGACGACGGGGGAATTGTAGGTCCTAAATACGATAAACACAGAGATAGGAAAGCAATAGCAAAATTAGTTGCGTGGAGGGTTTGCCTTTTGCATTTCCTTCATCTCCTGGTTTTATTAATTACATTAAAGAAATGTATAATCTTGCTTTTAACGGTTTTCCTAGATCAATTGTTAGGAGAGATGTTTTTAAATTTTCACATGAATATCAACAATATTTACATTATGCATTATATCATTTTTCTGGCAAAGTATCTATCACTTCTGATATAGGCCGTAGTACTAACATCAATGATTATTTAACTGTAACATGTCATTAGATAGATCATAATTGGTCTATGCAAAAACATATTTTAGCATATAGATATATTGATGATAGGCACACTGAAAAATTTATTGCACAATATTCATGAAGTTTGCGATTATTATGGTATAACTGACAAAATAATGATTGTTACGTTAGATAATGCTTCTTCTAATAATTATGTTGTGAGACTTTTAAAAGATCTGTAAACTCCATCTTTTCCTAATCATTTTCATATAAAATGTGCGTGTTATATTTATTGTTGACACCCAATTTTGTCTCATCTTTTCCAATTTATTTGCAATTTTAAATATTTTTTAACACCTCAAAATAATTTTAATCTATATACATACATGCATATATATATTATTCTCATTATTATTATTATTATTCACATTTTTTACTGTCATTTGCATTTTTTATCATAATCATAAGTTTTATCCGAAAATTCTATATTATTCTATTTTCCGCAAAAATGGCATCGCATTTCTATTTTTTATTAAGCATTAAACATTTCGCAAATATTATATTTTTATTATTATCACATCGTTATGTTATAATTTACATCTTTTACAAAAAAATATCTTTTTATAATAAACTCCCTCTTATTTTTTAACTAACCCATTCATTTTCCAACCCAAAACAATTTCTACCCAAACAATTTCACCCAAAACCCATTTTCGTCCAAGCCCAACCCATCACCCCCTTATTTCCCCAAGCTCGGTGGCCTAACTCCCACAGCCCACACCCGAACCGGACCAGCCCGGAAACTCCCAACATCTTCCCCTTCATTTTTCGGCCCAGCCGAAACCTTCAACCCGAATCGGCCCAACCCGTCGGCCCATAACCCATCTCGCTTTTATTCCCCTAAACCAAAACAAAACCAAAAAAAAACAAAAACCCTAACACCCCTCACCCAAGTCGCCGCACCAACCCCATACCGCATCACCTCGCCGACCCGACACAACCACCTACCCCCCATCTGTTGCGCCGGTCACCTCACACGCCTGCCACCACCAACTCCCTGCTACCAACCCTTCGACCCATACCCAAAAAATCCGCGACCCATATCCCCTTAAATCCGTCCCAAATCATCACTTTATTTTGAAATTCAAACTCGTTTTTGAACGTTGAGGGGTACGGATCCATCTATAAATACCCCCCTTTTGTTTTACGTTTGGGAGGAGGATTTTTGGGGAGGTCCGATTCCATCTATAAAAATACTTGTTGTATTCTTGAGTTTTTAGCATTCGCTTTCATTGTTATTCAAGAAATAAGTCCGAAAACTAGTCCAAAAATCCGAAAGAAAGGGGTGAGTTTCGTCCTTGAACTTTGGTTTTAAATACTCCTATTTGGCTTTATAAAGCCGAATCTGAAAAAAAAATCTCGGCTTTGACATATTGTTGTTGTTCTTCATTGTTGTGGTTTTGATTTTTTCGATTCGGGTCGAGTCGACCCGGGTCGGGTAAGAATTATGTTTTTTTTTGTTGTTGGTTATGTGAAAGCTTGAGAAAATCGATTCGGGTTTGAATCTCTGATTCGGGTCGGGTTGACCCGGTTTGGATATTTTCCAGAATTCTTGCACTTTTATATTTTGTATGTTGGTTATCTGAAAATCTGAGAAGAATTTGATTTCGGGTTGAATTTCTGATCCGGGTCGGGTCGACCCGGTTTGGATATTTTCCAAAATTCTTGCATTTCACATCTTGTATATTGGTTATCTGAAAATCTGAGAAGAATTTGATTTCGGGTTGAATCTCTGATTCGGGTCGACCCAGTTTGGATATTTTCCAGAATTCTTGCATTTCACATCTTGTATATTGGTTATCTGAAAATCTGAGAAAAATTTGATTTTGAGTTTGAATCTCTGATTCGGGTCGGGTCACTGACCCGGGTCAGGTCGACCCGGTTTGGAAATTTTCTAGATTCTTGCATTTTACATCTCATTTGTTGGTTGTCTGAAAAATTTGAATTTTGATTCCGTTTCCGGTCACTACTTCGGGTTGCATTTCTCGGGACGTTTATCCGGGTCTGTTTTCAGAATTGAATCACCCATTCGGGTCACTGTTCAGAACCTATTCTGTATTTCATAAACATTTCCTAATCCTGTCTCGGTTCTGAAATTTCAGAATTCGGGTCGAATATTTTAATTGCTTACTGTTTGTTATTTTGGCACTGTTATTATTTTATTGATTAAACTAATACCGCATTCTCTTTGTTATTCTATCGATTTGAACCAACACTGCATTCTCTTCGGAAATTGTTTCTCGGTTTCAGATTACTATTTTATTTTACTGATTTAATACCGCATTTAGGCCGATGAAATTGAATTTGAGGCCGCACGTTTTTTTTTTCGTTTTTTCTATTTCAGCAATTGATTCTCTGTTTCAGTTTGCCCTGTTTCAGTTTTGGCTGTTTTGATAATATACTGATTTTTGTTTCGGTATTTGTTTTACTGTTTTTAACTAAATACCGCAATTAGGCCGATGAAATTGAATTCGAGGTCGCGCTTTTTTCGTTTCTCTGTTTGTAGTTTACTGTTTTAAACATCCGTGCAACAGATATCTTACTGTTTTACTGTTTTGAACCAAATACCGCATTTAGGCCGATGAAATTGAATTCGAGGCCGCGCTTTTTTCATTTCTCTGTTTTCAGTTTACTGTTTTAAACATCCGTGCAACGTATATCTTACTGTTTTACTGTTTTGAACCAAATACCTCGTTTAGGCCAATGAAATTGAATTCGAGGCCGCACCTTCCGGGCATTGCTTTCCTGTTTTAGTCCACTGTTTCAGCATTTAAATATCCGTGCAACTGATATTTACTGTTTTACTGTTTTAAACTAAACATCGCGTCATTTCAAAAATTGCCTCTCTGTTTATTCTGCTTACTGCTTTGATTTAATTTTTGCTTATTTGAACACGATACTACACTGGCTGATGAAAAATATCCGTCGATTTTGAGGCCTCCACAGTCGTAAAGACGGAAAATATAACTTCTGGGCAAGGATGAGACTTAAACCTTTTTACTTCATCCGAGGGATCAACATGTTTAGTAGGCGAGGCGACTAAAATAACCAACAAGTTATATGTTCGCAGCCACGACGTGATTATAATGATCTTTTCTTTTTCATCCAAGAGGCCAACATGTTTAGTAGGAGAGACAATCAAAATAACTACCGAGTCATACGTTTGCAGCCACAACATGATTGGAATGGTCTTTTCGAAATTTAAGTCTGAGCCCTCCGTGACCAAAACACTCATTGTTTTGGATACGGGTCCGAAGTTATTTGTATTTAACTGTTTCTAACCGTTTGTTCTTGACAACTTGCAGGGAATAAAGTAAATAAAGGCAGATATTCCTCGGAGTTTATTTATTTTATTTACTTTCTTTAATTCAGCTTTTATCCCGCTCTGTATTGTAATATTATTTATCTTACTTATGTAACTATTGAAATGCTTAGAATAGGCAAACTTATAATTAATTTATAGGGTAGTTTAAAACTTAGAAACCCTTCGCTAGTTATTTATTTTTAGGCTCGTCATGCATGTTCAAAATTTTCCAAACAACTTTGGTCATCTTTTATTCGCTTTATCAATCATACAAATAAGTTTATCTTTTTTAATTTGCAACTCAATGATTTCCAAAAAAATTTACTTCTTTGGCAATATAAATAATTTGTTTTTACTATCAATTGTTACAAATGCATACTTTTCAACTTTACATGTATTTCTCTTTAAATACCATACAAATGCATACTTGTACAAAATGCATTCTTCTACTAAATACTGGCAACTTTACTTTAACTTTCTATTTTTTAAAACATGCATTTTCTTAGTATAATAATTAACCTGAGTTTGACCGTATAATCGCAAGTTAGCGGATCTTAAAGGATGCCTAATCCCTTCCCTTTAGGATAATAAAGAACCCTTACCTAGAATCTCACTAGTTTCGCAGACCTTAAAATTGGAGTTATTTTGCATCATTTATAGTCAACATTTAGGTGCCCTAATTCACCTAGAATAATTAGGTGGCGACTCCTCAATCCAATTGACCCAGGAATCACCGAATACGTCATGCTCCGCTCTGACCTCTCGCGGGGTCGGGTTAAAAACGGGCGCGACATTTATAACTTAGTTGTAAAGGATGGTCTATCACTTTTTGAAGACATTCTTAATAAAGTACAATTTGCTATAAACTTTATTTTTAGAAGTAATAAAATATAAAGAAAAAAGAATATAAAAAACTTGTCACGATTGTGGATTACCCAGCGACTAGGTGGAATTCTCTATATGAACAACTACTTGTTGCTTACGATTATAGAATACCTATAACTTTATTTTTAACGCCCATAATCGAAATTCAACTGATATGCTTGTAGATAATGATTGGGGAAAAATTTCAGAACTTATTGGATTTTTAGAGAATTATTTTCAAGCAACTAAAGAATTTTCTGGTATATATTATCCTACTATTTCAACTATGTTATTTTATATAGCTCTAATATTTTTGTTACTTAGTGAATATATGGAAAATCCATCTTATAAGGCACTTATTAAAAAAATATTTATCAAATTTAAAAAATATTTTGTTCATATTTCCACTATTTATATTATTGGTGTTGTATTAAATCCGACTATTAAAATAGACGGTTGTAAAACACTTATTGAAACGATTTATGATTGTATAGCAGTACTTTCACCTCCAACTCCAAAAAACCCAAATGAACAACCACCTAAAGAATCAACTAAATAAGACATTTTGTCTAGCATACACAATGAATGAAAATATATATATATATGCATTACCAATAAAAAAGTGCTAGCAACCAACCATCTTCTTCTTCAATACAACCTTATAAAATACATGTTGTTTCTGCGCCTAGTATTGAAAGCCTTAGAAATAGAATGTTTAGTGGTTCCACTGCTAATCAAGTTAGCGAGTTTGATGTTTTTGTTTTGCAGGGTGTTGTACCATACCAAATAGTTCTCAATGAAGAAGGATGTGAAGACTTGCTTAAATACTAGAGGAAAATGATAAGACATTTCCGATACTAGCAAAGATGGCCCAAGATGTGTTGAACATTCACGCGTCATCAACAGCGTCTGAAAGCACTTTTTCTGCCGGAATATTTCAAATAGGTGAGCACAGACACTCATTAGCGGGAGACAACTTGTAGATTATAGTTCTATTCAGAGATTGGATACGAGTGGAGCGTAGAAGGTGCGGTCAACAAGAGATCAACGAAGAAGACAATTTAAACTACAACAAAATCTTGTCCGAGGAAACTGGAATCGACGTCGACCAATTTGACCAACAAATTCCAATTCCAACCGAAGAACCACAAGACATTGTGAAGAAATTAGAAAATGTGTTTATAACTATGTAATTTTTTTAATTGCAATTTTACTATGTGATTTGCAACTTTTGAACAACACCACAAAGTTGCAATTTTGAAATTGTATTACAAAAAAAAATCATATTTCTATTAAATAATATAAGAGGCAAAAAAACAGCTTTGAGATATTTTTATTATACTATCTTGTTCAATTATTTAAGTGTTTATATTCACAACTTTTTTGAAATTAAGTGTCTAAAAAAATGGAATCCCGGACCCGACCCGACCCCGCCCCGCCCAACCAACACTGGTCCCCTTTTCGGGTAAGATGAGGGACGGGACGGGACATTGGCCTGTCTCGCCAGTCCCGACCCGCCGAAGGACTGGTCCCGACCCTTTCCCCAGTCCTGTAGGATCCTATCCCGCCGGGACCCGGCTCCTTGGACAACCAAAGATTATATTGCTATCTTATTTCTCAATACAATGTATGCACTAACAAAATTTCAGTGCACTTATATGAATCGAATCATTGAATAGCTTTTGTTTTCTTAGTTTTTTAAATTACACTGTATACTAGCATGACTTATTCGCTTTTGATACCAGTATTTTCATATTGCTTTAAATTTTTTCTGACCAGGTCTGATCGTTTCTTTTGCTTTGCTTTTTATTTTGCTTTGCTTGTGCTTACGCTCTGTCTTGAGCCGAGAGTCTCTCGAAAACAATGTTCTACATACCAAGGTAGAGGTAAGGTCTGCGTATACTCTACCATCCACAGACCCCACGTTATAGGATTTCACTGGATGTTGTTGTTGTTATATTGTATACTATTTAGTAAATATATCGTTGCCTACTGCAAGATAAATGATGAGGTAAGAGTTAATCTTTGAAATTATTCTTATACTAGTTTATGCGAACGTGTGTTACTCTTATCATGAAATTTAAAAAACTATACAAAAAAATTAAATTATGTAAAGTCCTGTATTGAGTGAAACATGTAGAAGTTATACTATAAAATAATTATTATATCTATTGAGCTAACCTTTTTCATCCCAAGCTAAAATTTTGGTTGATTATCAGGTTCTCCACAGGGAGAAAATTAGCCTCCTCACTTAGCTTAACTCTAGAGATTTTGCATATTGCACCAAATCGGTCAATAATATCAAAATATGATAAATCGGTGTTGAACATATAACATAGCGCAACAACAATAACAACATACCCAGTGTAATCTCACAAAGTGGATTAGCGCATCCAGTGTAATTATCAACGACCTAAACATTTTCTAAACCCCTATTAGCAATTAAAGAAAGAACTAAAAACATTATAAAACAAACACTGGCAGTTGACCCTCAAGATTTTTCAAAATAAAACTCAACATACATTATTTTATGATATCTAAGAATTGTGATAGACAATTTTCATTATCTTTTTATCTCCCTAATTTTTAAAATAGCCTTGTAATATTCTACAGAGCAAAAAAAGGGGGAAACCAAATTAGTGACATGAAACACAAAGGGAAAAAAAATTAGTGACTTGAAGTTTACTGTTTCGTCTGCATTTTTTTTGGGTGAGATCACAAATTCTAGCGACCATAAATTATGCCAATTAAAAATATATGAACCAATTTCACCTAAAATTAAGAATAAATATCAATCAACAAATAAGAATAAATATCAACTAAAATTATTTTAAAGTTTCAGTGCAATTCTTACTGACATATGTTTGTTAAATTACTGGAGAAAAAGAGTTTTGAAAAATTCGGTCAACAAATAACTTGTAAATTAGAACTTCCATCTTAAGTCATATTACGTGTTAAAATAATTGACGTAATGAAATCATTAAAAAATAAAAGTAATGACAATAATATAGATAATATGTAAATTACGATTTTATCTAATGTAAAATTTATTTTTAAAGGGTAAAAAACCAAAAAGGACTCCTACCGTAATTATTATTTTGGTGGTTTTCAAAGCCAAAAAGGACTCCTATGGCAGTTATTATTTTACCAAAATAACGGTGGATTTTTTTACTTTTCAAAAGAAAATTGCGAAAGTAAAAAAGGACTCCAAAAATAATGGTGCCTTTTTTAATTTTCCAAAAATAAAATAGATGAAATATTATAAATAATTAAATAATAACTTGAGAAAAATAGGGAATGACAATTTGACTATTATAAAATCTTTTAATGAAGGAAAAAAGTTCAATCAACATTTCTAGAGCCCTTCATACTTTTAATATAACTAATTTAACGTACGTGCATTGCTCGTGTGCATTGCGTCAATCAGTAGATAACTATAAGAAAAACAAATTGTTGGAAAATATCAATTGATGTTAAAGTACATGTAATTTATTTATATGATGAAAATAATGTTGGTACTCTATTGTACTTTATAAAGCAGGACGGGAAGTAAATAACTATTACAAGTATTCGAAAGGATAAGCAAATATTCAATATTCAGAAATTGAATCTTGTTGAACAAATAGGCCAATCTTCAAAACTGCCGCAAGCTTATTATGTCTTGAATCTTGATAACCTGAAATCAAGAAACAACTAAATCTGGATGGTTACAACGTTGTGTGTTGAGTCGAGTGATTGCACTCTGTCCTTAAGACAAGATTGCCCCGTATATATGCTTTTACGTTAGCGGGCAATAGTCTCCCAAGATAAAACAACACTTTAATCTCAACGCTACAAAACCAACAGGTTGAGCCTGACGAAGAAAACAAATATAAATCGACTTGCCGAAGATATGGAAAATGAAGGAAGAGTTTCTGTTTACTCTTCTCTTTTGTCTCTGTTGTGTATATCACATTGTATTTCGTCACTGTTTTGCACTGATTTTCGCCACTGTTTTGTACAGATTTTGACCACTGTTTTGTGCTCTTTTGTGACTGAAATGTGCTTCTATTTTCGTGTGCATTCTCTCACGTTATTGAGCCAAAAGAGGCACCAATATATAGCATGGAGAAGGGCTGTCCAACTGCCCAAACATGGATGTTAATGGCCATTAGGAGGGCTGTAAATGGCAGGTTTAATGTCATTAGTGAGGCTGATTTATGGTCTTAAAGGAGGTTGATGATGGTCATTGAAGGAGGGTTGTTGATGGAGTAGTTAACAGCCAAGTAATGGCTGGTTAATGCTCCAAAAACAATCCAAACGGTAGGTAAAAAGTTTCTGCCTTCCGTCACTCCCAAAATCAACTTTCCAGAAACTCTAGGGACCAAACTGTAAATATTAAGCAATTTGAGGTCCAAAAAGAAAATATCAAAAAGTCCCCACAGCCCACAGCCCACGACCCGTGACCCGAGCCCGAGCCCGCAACGAACGGGACGGGCAGGCGGCGACGGCGCGCGTGTGGGCTTAGCCTTGAACCCAAGCACATCTAGGTCCTCCCTCCTTTAAACACATGGGATACCCCTTGGGGTCCCAAACCCTTTACCACATTAGAGACTTATATAGAGAGCAATTCTTCCTATTCCCACCGATGTGGTAGATTTGTCTCATACCACATTTTCATGCCTCAAACACCTTACTTCGTGGACCAATATCTCTTTCATTTCTCAATGAAATTTGACGATTCTTGGCCCTACGGTCATCTACTCACTTAGTAGATTATGCATGTATGAAGAGACAAAGCCTCCAACATGCGGAACGCTAGTGTTTAATTAATCAAAGATGGGTGGACGCATCTCCCCGCCAAAGGCAAATTTCCAACAATCCCTTCTATGAAAGAGAGATTTTGGCGTACACACAAGGTGCCTACATTTCAGCAATCTTTCAGCGAAAAGACATTGCATCAGGAGAGGTAGCTTCCGCTTTGAACCTTCCCTAGTTGAATACCATCGGACTTACTTACTGCGCGATGAACGTGATGCCTTGAACCGTCAGTGTTTAGTGTAAGCCAAGACAATGATATCAACACAATAACTCTTCTTATTCGTTTTCCTTCTTACGTTTTTGTTCGTTGTGGCCGTGGACACACTTGGATTCTTAAGTGCGTTCATTTGAGGCGGCCATCCTCGCACTTAAATAGGTGATCTCCTACAAGGTATCCTGCTATACCCCACTTCACAAGTGTTAGGAATCATTAAAAATTTCCCCAACCTTAACCTCAACTGTTTGAGGATCTTTTAAAGGTTTGGAAGCTTAACCTTTACCCACCATGCAGGTAGCACTTTAATGTCTATCGCGGTAATAGCTTTGGATTCATGTTTCCGTACAGAAATCATCATCCGAAGTGCTTCTTGCTTCCACCGAAGCGTTCAACTGAACCTTTTGCCGCTTAGTTTTCCCATTGAGCTAAATTCTTGGGATCTCCAATTAGTATGGTTGGGTTACCACCGCAAAGGTTCGTATTGTTTGGGTTTTAAGCCCATTCCCCTAGACATGCAGAACACTCGATCTCCGGGTAGTCCCTTAGTTAGTAAGTAAGGATGTGACACCCGTGATGATCAACTGCCATACGGTCTTATGTCTCCTGAGAGATATGTCCAGACGCCATCATCTGTGTCCTTCCTGAAGTCGACCGGCTAGCCACCGTGTATAACTGCTGAAGGCACGGGTTTCTCTCAATAAGGGACGTCCTCTAAGGAGTCATGAAGTTACTCAACTTCTTTCATGCTTTGTATAAAGCGATAAACTCCGATTCCATCATGAATCGGCCATTGCAAGTTTGCTTAGAGGTTTTTCTAAGACCCACCATACACATTTACTTGTGGCTTTGGTGTTCTTCGGATCTGATGTCCAGTTTGCATCATGGTGTTCTCCCAGAACCGCTGGACATCCAGAATACTATAATCTGTAGATAAGTGAATAATTCAGATATCGTCATATCCGACTTAACGCCTTCTACCGATCATGTATTAAAATCATCAGTGAACCTTAGTTCAACTGATCTATTTTGTAGGACGATACCAGGTCGGTTGTAGTGTGTACAATACATTGAACTACATGTGACCTGTGCATATCGCTCCTTGTCTATGGGTGCACTATGATTTCAATCAGTTATATGATTCATATCCATTGGTGGTTTCAACGAGACTGTCAACTATTGACCAGTCCATTAGATGTCTTAGAAATCCAATTCCTAAGATGTTATCTGTGATACCCATATCTTTCATATTGAGACTTTGTTTCAATATGACTTTTACTTTCAGACTGTTGATTCTCCAACTGTTGGCTTTCTAACTTCAGAGTCAATGTTTCTGTGGTCAGATTCATTGTGTCTGCTTTATCTGAAACTTTCAGGGACCGAAATGACAGTCCAGGAAGAAGCCCAATAGTTCAGCAAACCAACTCTGATCCTTTTCTTCCAACTCTCCGGTTGGGAAGACTAATTCAACATCCATGCCACGCAAGACTGCAATGGCCCAGGATGTTAAGCTACTCGTAGGGGAGCACTTGTACAAGTAACCGAGGCTTTATACTCGTCAGTAGATCCATCTACTTTGTACTCACATTTGAGTATCCATTTTCACAACCCAAAGGTTCTTTTCTCGGAGGAAGATCAACCATTACGCAAGTATTGTTCTATATGATAGAATCTACTTCTCTCTTTGTAGCTTCTTTCCAAAGCAGCGCTGTTGAAGATGACAATTATTTGTTAATTGTCCATGGTTCATTCTCAACCATACACGCTAGAAGGACTGGAACAAGTCTTTGTCCCCTTCTTTGCTCCGTCTTGGTTCAACATCTAGAATCCCTGAGTTCTGTAGATCTGGAATATTAAGTTCCGGATAGCCAGCAACTTTCAAGTCCTGTAGATACGGAACGTCTAGTTCCGGACAGTCAGGCCCTCACGGGTTCTTGTTAACCTTGAGCAATTACTTCTTTTTCCTTTTTAAGGAAAGTTATCTTCAAAGAATTCAGCATTCTTTGACACAAAGAGGAGATCAGCACTACTGTTATTTGCAGATCTAGTGGATATGTAATTTATAGTCTTAGGTATAACTTGACCTGTTTCAGTATTCCAACTTTTACCAAGCCACCCCACATAATTTGGGCGTACGACTTTGCGCTTGGCTAACACCGTTGGACTGAGGTGAGAAATGAACAGTCGTTTAATGAACGATGCTTCACATTCTCCCCCTCTATCACTACGAATTTCGCAATCCATAGGCTTAGTTGATATCCAACTTCTGCTTTGTAGCGCTTATCCGCTTCAACAACTTCATCTTTGATTTTCAACAAACAAATGATACAATATGTTGTACCATCATCAATGAAGGTCACAACGTACTTGTCTCCCCCCTCTATTTTGTATAAACTTCAAATCACTTAAGTAGGTGTGACTAAGTTCTAGAGGAGCGGTGCTTCTTTCGCTATTCCCTTGACGGAATTTGGAAAGGTGATTTTGCCTCTTCATCTACCTCACATTTATTTTGAGGGTTTATGTCGACAGAAGGCAACAATCTCAACATCGTTAGCTTTTGAATGACTTGCTATTTAACGTGTCTTAATCTATGATGGAATAGATGCACGGATTACAAATATATCATTCATTTGGCTACAGACATACTGTACCATTCTTAGTTATTACAGACTTGTTGGACTAGTCTCAAACCAACTTGACCAACAACGTCCCTTAAATCAAGTTTGGGACATGTATCACCTCATTTTAGATTGATCCCATTCCCTGAAGTCCTATTGAGGACAACCTCTCCAACCCCTTCTACTTTAGAGGTGGCGTTGCTTCACATGAACAACCTCTTGCCCGTGGTTAGGGCGTAACCGGATCATATGTGATCTAGATACTCTGGCCCACTCCAGTTGCTTTGGCAGACTGAGTGTCCAATTTCTTTTCTGCCTTTCTTTAGGCCTTCAGATCATTAAGACCTGGAAACTCTGGCCCACCTTACTAGGTGTCCATTACTTTTCATATGAAATGAATTCTGGCCCCACTCTAGTCGCCCGGAGGCTTTATATGACTGAGTGTCCAATATCATCATATCAAAGGTATTTTGGCCCACTCCAGTCGCCCGGAGGCTTTGTATGACTGAGTGTCCAATATCATCCTATGAAGGATATTCTGCCAAAAAGTGTGACAGGCTCAACGTCTTTAGCTTTTAGACTACTTCCGTTATGATTGGTGCCCAGATAATTCTTGGCGCTTACTTAAGAGTGATAACATTTTTCGCACAGTTAGTGGACTTTTCTCCATCATATGTGCGAACATACTTTACACACTTTTAATCATTACACTTAAAAGAACGGATCTTTTTAAGTCGTTTACAAAATCCAATCTTTAAACGGGAAAGAAGAAGAGATTAAACTTCTGATTTTTAAAGCGTAAGGAATATAAATTATTTCGGAAAATATTTTCATATTCCTCCTTACTTTAAGCCATTTTTAATCAGACATCTTTTAATCTTTATTCTTGACAAGGAAGAAAATAACTTATCCCAATTTCGGATTCTGGCCCACTTTAGTCACTTCATCGGACTGAGTGTCCATTTCCTCCTTACCTTAATTCGGATCCTTTGTCTGGGACAGATATAGGTCTTCTGCTGCAAGATAGAACCACATCTTCAGCCTTCTCCTCTTGTCCCAGTTGACATCCTCAGCCTCTCGTGAGCGCTTGTAGCCACCACTCTCGGGAGCGGTGACACCATGAACATGTTGAACTTCAACAATATCATCATCATTGTCTTCAAGCAGAAAACCACAGCCATATCCAGATTTGGTCACACAACTTTTTACCGACATCTTTCGAACACTAATAGTAATACAATACACTCTTGTCTTAAGTTGTTGGTACTCTATTGTACTTTATAAAGCAGTACGGGAAGTAAATAACTATTACAAGTATTCGAAAGGATAAACAAATATTCAATATTCAGAAATTGAATCTTGTTGACCAAATAGGCCAATCTTCAAAACTGCCGCAAGCTTGTTATGTCTTGAATCTTGATAACCTGAAATCAAGAAACAACTAAATCTGGATGGTTACAACGTTGTGTGTTGAGTCGAGTGATTGCCCTCTATCCTTAAGACAAGATTGCCCCGTATATATGCTTTTACGTTAGCGGGCAATAGTCTCCCAAGATAAAACAACACTTTAATCTCAACGCTACAAAGCCAATAGGTTGAGCCTGACGAAGAAAACAAATATGAAATGACTTGCTGAAGATATGGAAAAGGAAGGAAGAGTTTCTGTTTACTCTTCTCTTTTGTCTCTGTTGTGTATATCACACAGTATTTCGTCACTATTTTGCACGATTTTCGCCCCTTTGTTTTGTACAGATTTTGGCCACTGTTTTGTGCTCTTTTGTGACTGAAATGTGCTGCTATTTTCGTGTGCATTATCTCACGTTATTGAACCAAAAGAGGCACCAATTTATAGAATGGAGGAGGGCTGTCCAACTGCCCAAACATGGCTGTTAATGGCCATTAGGAGGGCTGTAAATGGCAGGTTTAATGCCATTAGTGAGGCTGATTTATGGTCTTGAAGGAGGTTGATGATGGTCATTGAAGTAGGGCTGTTGATGGAGTAGTTAACAGCCAAGTAATGGCTGGTTAATACTCCAAAAACAGTCCAAACGGTAGGCAGAAAGTTTCTGCCTTCCGTCACTCCCAAAATCAACTTTCCAGAAACTCTAGGGACCAAACTGTAAATATTAAGCAATTTGGGGTCCAAAAAGATAATATCAGAAAGTCCCCACAGCCCACAGCCCGAGACGGGCGGGCGGCGGCGGCGCGCATATGGGCTTAGCCTTGAACCCAAACACATCTAGGTTCTCCCTCCTTTAAACACATGGGATACCCCTTGGGGTGCCAAACCCTTTATCACATTAGAGACTTATATAGAGAGCAATTCTTCCTATTCCCACCGATGTGGTAGATTTGTCCCACACCACATTTCCATGCCTCCAACACCTTACTTCGTGGACCAATATCTCTTCCATTTCTCAACGAAATTTGACGATTTTTGGCCCTACGGTCATCTACTCACTTAGTAGATTATGCATGTGTGAAGAGACAAAGCCTCCAACATGCGGAACACTAGTGTTTAATTCATCAAAGATGGGTGAACGCATCTCCCCGCCAAAGGCAAATTTCCAACAAATAAATATTATTACGTCAACGCAATAGTTGAATTCAATATCTTTTGAACACATACAGAGGAAGAATTTAGAATCTAATTCAGAAGGTTAATGTCAATGTAATTATTGACTTAATATGTGACTTCAAAATTGTTGCAATTTTTTGTGAGGGAAACCAGTGATCCAAACAACCCCTACAATTTTTTTAAATAATTCAATTTTAAATTGATAATATTATATGATACATTTTAGATGAAGATACCACGGACAATCTTTCAATTTGCAATTATCATCAAGAATACATTGAACGTTTATCATCACATAATTTCAGGAACAAACTAAATGTTAGAAAATTTACCTCAGATGATTACAAGCATGTTTAATTACCCCTTCAATCATCGTCATACTATCAAGAGTTCATTAAATAATGTAGCCTACAATAATTTTGGTGAAAGGGTCATAAAACCTAAAGAAAATTCTAAACCTAAACAAAGAAGCGACACAATGTAAGTAGTTAATACTAATTGGTATAAGATAATTCTAAACCTAAAGTGAATCATAAATCAAAATAAAGAAAATCGTATCAAAAGAATAAAAAAAAAAATGTCCCCCTTCTCTCTCTAGGCGAAAAACCCTAGTGAGAGAATCCGACCATCTATGGCCAATCCGACCACCGGACAGCCTCCTCCCGAGGTTTTCCACCACCCTACAACATCCAAAACACCCCTAGACTACTCACATATCCTCAAACCTACATCATTAAACCTGAAATCACTCGCTACTGCCGAAAACCCTAGCGGTCACATTATTCCCACTTCAATCCAAATTCCTATAAAACTTATTACCTACCTACATGGAGAGCCTAAAATTTGTTATGACATGAAAGAACTTGAATTGATGATTGTTCAACAAGAATTACAATACGCCGTAGTTGGAAAATTTTCTATGGTTGGACCGAAATTAATTCATTGAGAACTTCAATTCCGACACAATGTGAGTTAAAAGGAGGCGTTAAAATTGGTTTTCTATGCAATAGACATGTTTTGATTGGATGTACATTATTTGAAGACTATGTTACATTGATGTAGAAGCCAAACTTTTGGATTAAGGAGAAAAACACTTATTATTCAATGAGAACCCTTAAGTGGGATCCATGGTTTAACCCGGAGGAGGAGACAAGTATGGAACTGGCATGGATATCATTACCAGCCTTGGCTCCAAATTGGTTTGGAGAGTCTCAATTGTTTTCCTTGGCGGCGGCAATTGGTAAACCACTTACTATTGATGTTGCAACAAGAAACAAAACTAGACCTAGTTGTGCTACGGTTAAAGTTGAAGTGGATTTACTTAAGGAACATCTGAATAGGGTTCAAATTCAATAAGTAAGGTTTTACTCTTTTGAGTAACTTGCGTAAATAGCTATTCTTTATAGGCGTTTAACGTGAAAGACTGATTTTTCCCTTATCAATGTTTGAGATGCCTTATTGTGTCAATTTCAATGATATAGCTATAGTTTCGATTATTACATTTCGTAGCTAGTATTTACCAGCTATGTTGTGTATTATGTTGTATTTGAATACAAATTTTTTTGTTTTGATTGTATTTTAGCTCCAATCAACAAAGTCAACGGCGTTGCGACATCCGACGGCGATCAAATCTTAAAATGATTGCTTTATTTTTTTTAAAAATGTATTCGAACTCTGAAATACAGGGACCACTTACGTATTTACAACGACCAGATCTCAAATCCGAAATACAGCAACAACAGGCATATTAATTTCTTTCTTCTCCCTCCACCAAAGGTGACGAAAACGGCGACGGAGAATTCCAGAAGGAAACGTATTGCCCGCCGGCGGAGGGAGAAAAAAGAAATGACGACGGATTCTCAGTCAGGAATAAGGAGATGATGACTTCTTTTCGTGGAAGAAGAAGGAGATCATGACATAATTGTCAAAGGTATTCCTCCCAAAGCCTGAACAGATACTCAGTCAAAAATAAAAATAGAGTATTCATTTTAAATATATAATATAGTTATGATAGATAATTAAATATATAATATAACTGTGATAGATAATTAATTTAAAATATAATTACTATAGGTAAATATCTCTTAAATATTATCTACAACATGTAACTAATTCTACATTCTTTCAGTGATTCAGTCTGAGAATGATGCACTTCTTTCTTCTTCTTCTTCTTTTTTTTAACACATGAATGATGAATATCGGAAATATTACTTTTAGGAAGATGTTTGGTTTAGATAAAAAAGTTAAGATATCCTTTTTCGAAATAAATTTCAACAACGATTTGATTAAAAAATATAAATTGATATTTGAGTATTAAGCTGAATTTATAAGTGAAAAATAATCAAAAAGTAGGTCTCTGTACAGACCAACAAAAATTATATTAATTTTTAAAACATAAGCTAACCCAAATACATAGCCTTCTATCTAATATTGTTTTTTAAGAAGTTATTAGAAACTAATCTTCCAACTTTAAAATAATTTTAAGAATTTTATGACAAGTTTTAAAGGCGCTTCTGGTATCTATTGATTTTTTTTTTACTTTTAAAAAAAATATATATATACTCGTTTGAATATGGCCATATAAAAGGAGAAGAAAATATATACTCAGTTACACAATATAATATTTTCGTCAAGTGCTACAATGCCAAAAACACTACTTTTAACTAAGGGTGGCCAGTGGGCCGGGCTCGAGTCTGGCGGGGTCGGGGTCGGGTCTGGCGGGACCTGCTCCCGTCCTGATCCCGATCCCGTCGGTATCGGGTCGGGGCGGGGTCCGGCGGGTTTTCCTTTTTTTTAAAAAAATAAAAATAAATAACATATGTATAAAAAAAACTCAATAAACAAGATAAGATAGTGTAATAAAAACATCCCAAGACTGTTTTTGTGCCTCTTATATTATTTAATAGACATGATTTTTTTGTAATACAAATACAATTTTCTAAAATCTAAATTGCAACTTTGTGGTGTTGTCCAAAAGTTGCAAATTACATAATAAAATTGCAATTAAAAAAATTACATTCTCAAAAAAATTTGTTCTAATTGCTTGATGATTTCCTGTGGTTCTTCAGTTGGAATTGGTATTTGTTGGTCAAATTGATCCACGTCGCTTCCACTACCTTCGGTTAAGATTTCATTGTAGTTTTCATCTTCTTCTTCGTTGATCTCTGGTTGACCGCACCTTCTCCGCTCCGCTCGTATCCAATCTCTGAATAATACTGCAATTTTCAAGTTGTCTCCGGCTAATGAGTGTCTGTGGTCTCCTATTTGATATCTGCCGGCAGAAAAAGCGCTTTCAGACGCAGTTGATAACGCTTGAATGTTCAAAACATCTCGGGCCATTAATGAAAGTGTCGGAAAGGTCTTCTCATTCCCCCTCCAGTATTTCAGCAAGTCTTCATGTCCATCTTCATTGATAACTTCTTGATACGGTACAGAACCCTGCAAAACAAAAATATCAAACTCGCTAATTTGGTTAGTAGAGGTACGGCCGCACATTCTATTTCTGAGGCTTTCAATACTAGCCGTAGAAACAACATGTCTTTTGTGAGGTTGTGTTGAAGATGAAGAAGATGGTATGGAAGCCGGTAAGTTACTAGCATTTTCTTGTTGATAAAATCTATATATTTTTTTGCATTGGTGTTCTACGCTAGACAACACTTCTTCTTTAGTTTGTTCAATAGGTGGTGGGTGATTTAGATTTTTGGGACTTGGAGGTGGTAGTACTTCTATACAATCGTAAATAGTTTCAATTAGTGATTTAGTACGGTCTATTTTAATAGTAGGATTTAATACAGAACCAATAATATAAATAGAGGGAATAGGAATAAAATATTTTTTTATTTTGACAAACATTTTTTAATAGCTGCCTTATAAGCTAGTTTTTCTATATATTCACTAAGTAATAAAAATATTAGAGTTATATAAAACAACATAGTTGAAATAGTAGGATAATATATACTGGAAAATTCTTTTGTTGCTTGAAAAAATTTCTCTAAAAATACAATAAGTTCAGAAATTTTTACCCAATCACTATCTAAAATCATATCAGCTGGATTTTTATTATGAGAGTTAAAAAATAAAGTTATAGGTTTTCTATAGTCATAAGCAACAAGTAGTTGCTCGTATAAAGAAATCCACCTAGTGGATACTTCTTGTGGAATATGGCACGCGCATTTTATATGAAAATGATCTGGAAAAGATGGAGTTAAACTATTTTTTAAAATTGTAATTGCGTAATTGTTAGAAGAAGCGTTATCTAATGTAATAGTCATAATTTTATCGGTTATTCCGTAATAATGGCACACTTGATAAATATTATCTGCAATAAAAGTACCAGTGTGCCTATCATCTATATATCTATACGCTAAAATACGTTTTTGCATAGACCATTTATAATCTATCCAATGACAAGTTACAGTTAAATAATCATGGTCGTTAGTACTACGACCTATATCAGACGTGATAGATACTTTGCCATTAAAATGATATAATGAATAACGTAAATATTGTTGAAATTGCTTCCCCATCTCTATGTTTATTGTATTTAGAGCCTACAATTCCCCCCGTCATAGGGTTAATTTGACCCTATACTTGATCCGGGACAATATCAGTATGTGAACCTTGTCCCGATGGAGCGGGCGTTTGCGCACCCGATTTTGAAGCCTGGTATTGGGCATACCTAGCTGGATGATCACTTACTACGTGTCTAATTAAACCCCCCGTCCCACCGTGACCTTTTCTGTTTTAAATTTTAAAACATTTTTACAAATTTTACATATAGCTACTTGATTCTCTACGTCCCTATAAAAAAATGTCCATGCATCTGATTTTAATGGTCGTTTTGCTGGACCTCGTCTCATACTAGGGGGAATATGAGGTATTTCAATTGAAGGTGCACTAGTGGGTGTGTTGTCATCAACATTAGTGGGTGTATCGTCTAGATCATCGTCTAAATTAAAGTCTTCTTGAGTTCCAGAAAACAACTCCTCGTCTAAATCTAATGGTATTGTAGGAAAATGTTGAGTATCAACAAAATCATCTGTGTAGGAATAAGATGACTAGAAGAAGTACCCTTGCCCTGGTTGCCCCTACTAGAAGAAGTCTTACCCTTACCCTTAAACATACCTCTAATTCCTTCCATTTTAATTATATGCTAACAAATAATTAAAGTAAATGAAATTAAGTGCGCTAAATAAAATAAACGAGACAATAATAATTTAATGAAGGAACGAATGTACCAAACGCCGACGTAACGTCGACGTGTAATCGAGAGGTTGAAAATTGAAACTTTGCTCGATGGAAGATCCTCAAGCTAGTTGCCAACTTCACTCCCAATTCCCAAATGAATAAATAAAATTGAATATTTAGCAAACAATGTAGACTTG
The DNA here is from genome assembly GCA_034509755.1 of Anisodus tanguticus. Classification (NCBI taxonomy): domain Eukaryota; kingdom Viridiplantae; phylum Streptophyta; class Magnoliopsida; order Solanales; family Solanaceae; genus Anisodus; species Anisodus tanguticus. The sequence goes on along the minus strand of CM067539.1, from coordinate 31,537,741 downwards.
TAGAGAGATATCTTTGAGAGATTAGAGAGATTGTAGGAAGATTTGTGAGAAAGATGAAGAGAAAATGAGTTATTTATAGTTGGAAAATTGGGTTAAAGTGTAAATATAATAACTTATGGGTTAAAAATAAATATTAAGGGGTAGGGGGGGTTGGGGGAGGGGGGGAGGCCTAAAATGGTCGTTGGCCAACGGCCAAAATCTAAAATGGTCGTTGGTGCAACGGCCATATTTGCAAAGGGGGACAAAGGGCGGGGTCGGGGTTGGGACGGGGTCGGGGCGGGGTCGGGGCAGGCGGGCGGGCCTGGGGCGGGCTTGGGTCTGGCGGGACGAGACATTGTCCCGTCCCGAGTTCGAGTCCCGCCACCGTTTTTTTTTTTTTTTTTTAAGCGGGGTCGGGGCGGGACGGGGTCGGGTCGGGCCGTCCCGGCCCACTGGCCACCCTTACTTTTAACTCATTTTAGGCAAATTATGAACTCCACGAAACTTTATTAAACCAACGCAATTTATCCTTTTGAACTAATGCAACAAACCACGGGAGCCTCACAGCGAGGCCACATAAATTCAAGATTGAAATGTAAAACAAATAAGATATCAGAACAAGATTATATAAGGGGTATTTGAAAGAAGAACAAACTTCTTTTTTGTTATTTCTCAAACATAAAAACACTCGTTTCATGTCTTATGAAAAGAAAGTAATAGATCTTGTTCCCCTCTTCCTATAAAACTTTTTCGTTTGGTACTAATTGTATTTATTTATTTACATCTGCTAAATATTGAGTTGATCTTCCTACTTCCTTGAGCCCTGGCTTCAAACTACAACTTGTGCTGCAGCTAGCCTTGCAATAGGCACCCTGTTTAAGCACATGGATTATACAGTTAATTAATATAATCGTTAAACACTAACATATTTTTACAAGTTTTTTGGAAGAACCCATTGTTTTAGTCAATAATATTGAATATATAGAAGAGGAAAAAGACCTGAATGGAGAGCAAGAAACATAATCCAATCCAGCCTCAGCAAAAAATGCAACTGAAGAAGGCTCCCCACCATGTTCTCCACAAATTCCAACCTGTTATGTTGCCACACTTTAGTCAACCAACAAGAAACCTTACACACTGAACCAAAAACCAAGAATCTAGTACCAGAGGGACAAACAATCAGATTGATCCAAAAATGAAAAATGGAACTTGAGGAAATTAAAAGTTTTGATTATGGAATCACTTATTCAAGAGTTTCAACTTCTATACACTAACAATGTTAAAGAATATCTTCTTGGAGGCTCAATTACACTACTGTTAAGTGTATATAAGTTACATCCCTTATTCAATTAGTTCAAAATCATAACTGACCTTCAAGTTTGGCCTTGCCGCCCGACCTCTTTCTGTAGCTAGCTTGATGAGTTGGCCAACACCCTTTTGATCTAGAACCTGAATGACATTAAATCCTCAAGTGTCAACATGCTAGTTTCCGAAGTTTTGCATTTCACATGGACAGTAGTTTGAGATATGGCAAGCTAACCTCGAATGGATCATGTTGGAGGATGCCTTTCGCTAGGTATATAGGAAGAAACTTGCCTACATCGTCTCTACTATATCCAAATGTCATTTGTGTGAGGTCATTGGTCCCAAAGGAAAAGAACTCTGCTTCTATAGCAATCTATCACCAATTATCCATAAAATATGGAGCATAAGCAAATCAATATAACAAACTGGAAGCTTCCCTAGAGTTAGAAGTCAGATATTTCATGCTTGTGACTTGTGTAGCACTGAGCTTGAAATATATCATTGAAGAGATTGGCAGATTGATAATAGTAAAATAAGAGAGAGCAACATACCTCATCTGCAACCAAAGCAGCTCTAGGAACCTCTATCATGGTGCCCACCTTATAATTCAATGAGGTACCCATCTCTGAGAAAACTTTTTTGGCGACATGACGGATTAAATCAACTTGATGACCTAATTCCTGTCAAACCAAAGATGTATGATTACTTTGAAATGAATTTTTCAGAAAGGTCGTTATAAAGGAAACAAAGGTATAGACCCACTTAACAAAAATAACCAATTCATCCCCTTTGTATACACTTGATAAAATGAAAGGGCAATGATATCTCCGTATTCTTGATGCATCATCTATGCTAAAGATGCAAGGGTAGGAAAACATTTCTTCTATATGCCACGGAAGACATACCTGAGGTGTTCCAACAAGGGGAACCATTATCTCTGGAAAGACTGAAATACCCTGGTTGTTCATCGTTATAGCAGCTTGAAAGATCGCACGAGCCTGCATTTCTGTCAGTTCCGGGTAGGATATACCTAGCCTGTAAAAGAGAAAAAACAAATATTACTGTATGAGCGAAAGAGATGTGTTGTACTTATACAGTTTTCAAACACACTACAGTTTCGACCAGCAATTTGCAAGCAGACCATTATAAGAAAGTCTCGTTCTGGATTTTAAGTCTCAGAGAGATACAGCACGCTCAAATCAGAAATCAGATTAGCACTACCTGGACCAAGTTATACATTGATAGTGGAACGTGTGACAGAACATATGCATTCTATCTCTCAAGAAACTGGAAACTTGCTATAATTTTCACTTTTATACAACATCCATCAATCCTTGCAAAGAATTTAATCACTATAATCAAGTAATGCAGTAAAAGTAGATCAATTGTTTGTGATACGAAAAAGATCAAACCTGCAGCCTCGAAATCCAAGCATGGGATTGACTTCTGACAATTTCTCAATCCTAGAATAGACATCTTCCTCGTGCATGCCTATATCTGTTGTTAGTTCACTCACAATCTCTTCCAGGTTTCCTTCTGGCAAAAATTCATGAAGTGGTGGGTCTAACAGTCGAATTGTCACCGGAAGACCTGAAAAGATAGAAAACTTAGTACATCGACATATTCACTTTGGAAGTTTATGTCAACTTGAAAATTTGGACAGACATTCCACTTTCTTATGAATATAGAAATGAACCTTTATGTAGCAAGGTAGTGATATACAAGATTTTGACACCATTCTAAGCCCAACAAATCCCATCATTTTTCTTAGGTAATTCTCAGTATGGAAAGGCAATAATATTAGTTGCTATTGGAGTTACCATCCATTGCACGGAAAATGCCCTCAAAGTCAGATCTCTGGTAAGGCAACAATGAGTCGAGCGCTTCTTTTCTCTGCTCAATAGTAACTGCCATTATCATCCTTCTCACAGCTTTTATCCTTTCGTCTGATGCAAAGAACTGAAAGAGAGATATACATCAGCTCATAGAGAATGAAAAATGAATTTCATACATAAAAGATGTGGCACTTCTCTTGAGACAGTACTGATTATTATTCCCCTTCATTGAAGAAGGTAAGAAAATTGGAAACTACCGAAAGAGAGGCAACGTATATTGCAAGATATTACAACAAGACAGTATACATAGTAAAAGAAGAAAAAAGTACCATGTGCTCTGTCCTGCATAGACCAATCCCTTCAGCACCATTATTCCTTGCTGTTAGTGCATCTTCTGGTGTGTCAGCATTTGCCATAACCTAATCCGTTGGCAACATATTCATGATCAGTTAAAAGTATCGTTGTTACTTATGCAACATAATACTACTGTATATCCTGCGGCACCTTGATACGCCTGATCTTATCAGCCCAAGACATGAAGATCTCCAAATCACCACTCATAGCTGGAGGTGCTACTGGTTGCTTGCCCAAGATTACGTCACCTGTTGATCCATTCAACGAAAGCCACTCGCCTTCATGAATCACTTTGTCTTTAATGATGAGGACCTGCATTAAACTGGTCAAATGAATTCTTCCAAGTTCGTTGATGTCAAAAATTGTGTTTCATTTTGAGTAGCTATAGGCGTACCTTTTCCGACTCATTAACACGAATATCAGCACACCCGGACACACAACATTTACCCCAGCCACGGGCTACAACAGCTGCATGAGATGTCATGCCACCTCGTGCGGTTAAGATTCCAGCAGCAGCATTCATGCCTCCAACATCCTCTGGACTTGTTTCAGTTCTCACCTTTATATTCCATAAGGGAAAAGTTCAATTTCAAGAATGGAGAAACTGTTAATTGCACAAGGCAAGAATTTTGTGGATGTTGTTTCCAATATTTCCAACCAACATCCAAGAACTTCCATTAACTCAAGAAGCTGAAACACTGACACTGTATCCATAAAGAGTTGATGAAAAGATTTCAGTAGTAACCAATGTCTTATTTAGAAATACTCCCCTTCCCTCATCCACAGGAACAATATAAAAGAAAATAAATAAAGGCTAATTCACATAAACAATATAAAAGAAAATAAATAAAGGCTAATTCACATAAACAAAGACACCACAGTGCAGTATCATAGCTATCACCGTAAATAGATACAGGGTGAGGTGAGGAAATACCAAAATAGCACTCTTCCCTTGTGCATGCCATGCTTCAGCATCTTCAGCGTTGAACACAACCTGTCCTACTGCTGCCCCAGGAGAAGCAGGAAGGCCCTTTGCAATCACCTGGTCTTTATAACCTGATGGATTTTCAAACTATGACAAGCAAAAGAACAAAATAAGTATTTATCTTTACATTTCCCATAAACGGATAAGCATAACCTATGTTGCTCGGACTCTTCAAAAATATCGACGGTGCGCGTCGGACACTCCAAAAGTAGTGCATTTTTGGAGAATCCGACACGGGTGCGGCAACGAAAGTGAAGAGTCCGCGCAACTTAGAGCATAACTACCCAAATAGATGAATTTCAAGCACAAGTACAAGTGACTAGAGCTAGAAAATTCAAATGCAGTATCTAAAATATTAATGTGAGGCAGTTCTTATTGCCTATCCGACAATGATTCTCCAGCAAATCCCTTTTGATGTACAGCTAGAGTGGGTTACTCAAATAATACCCAAAGGGCAGACCATTACCCCAGATCGGGGTTAACAATTGATACATTCTAGAGTTAACACCTTTCTGTCTATTTGATTATTCTCTACAAGCAAGATTTAACAACATATCTGGACCTGGGGGTGAAGAAGTTGGTCTAGATGCTGCGGCTCCACCATCTTTATAGCTGTGCGCTTGTCAACAAGTCCCTCATTCACCATGTCAACTGCTATCTTTACAGCTCCTTTACCCGTACGCTTCCCTGTTCGGCATTGCAACATCCACAGTCTACTGTCTTGAACAGTGAATTCGATATCCTGCCATTTAACAGAAAAAAAGATTTGTAATAAAGTTCTGATTTTTCTATTTAGTGGAGGTGTATAAATTTTTTAACCAATCTGAAAATAGAAAGGTAAAACAAACAAGCAAGAAATAAATGTTCTAGTCCACTATAATGCTAGAGGTTTTACCATCATATCTTTATAATGTCGCTCTAAAATCTCACAGTTCTCAACAAGCTCCCTGTATGCTTCAGGCATACACTCCTTCATTGTTTCCAAGTCCTGAGGTGTTCTAATTCCAGCGACAACATCCTCTCCCTGATTAATGCAGTTTTATCAGCTTTTTTGACAGAAATATGAGACATTGTTAAAACTCAAATACACCATAAAATGAACCAAATATAGGATATTCTAGACCTGAGCATTGATTAGAAACTCTCCATAAAGCTTCTTCTCACCGGTGCTTGGATTCCTAGTGAAGAGAACACCTGTTCCTGAAGTGTTACCCATGTTCCCGAACACCATGCATTGAATGTTTACGGCAGTTCCTCTAAGTCCTATTATCTGATTAATGCTCCGATATTTGATTGCTCGTGGACTGTCCCAAGAATCAAAAACTGCTTTGATAGCCAACTCCAACTGTTTTTTGGGATCTGTATTCAGTGTCGGATCCACAAAGTTTACTCTCATAAGTAAGATTTGGAATTTAGTTTAAACCAAAAAGTTGACAGAGCAGGGCATCAGTGAAAGATGGTTGTGGTTTACATTACCTGAAGGAAACTTTTCACCCTTAGCTTCAAGGTAGACATTTTTGTACTGCTCCACAAGCTGTTTAAGATCAGATGCTGTGAGCTCGGTGTCCAGGTTCACTCCTTTGGCGTCCTTCAACTTCTCTAACTTCTCCGCAAATAATGAATGCGAAATACCCATTACCTTCAATCAAACAGAATAAGCACTGTGAAAACCATAGGAGATAAATCTACAATGAGATTTTAACCAGAATTCTATTTCCTTTTCAAGATATATATGAAAATTTGATAAAGAAAGAAGTTGACACAAGTGGAAGATTAGAGAAGAGAAAAGACATTGATGAGTATACTCACCACATCTCCAAACATGTCAAGGAATCGTCTGTATGAGTCATAAGCAAACCTCTCTCCACTTTTGGCAGCCAAACCAGTAACCACTTCATCATTGAGTCCAAGGTTCAATACAGTGTCCATCATCCCAGGCATAGAGATCTATAAGTAGATCAAACGAAATCAGCATTGTATGATATGCAAATCAAGTAAACTGCATACACCCCGTTAAATGGACTAACATGCACAATGCCCTATGATAATAAATGGATCTTGGCCCTAACTCAACACCAAAAGCTAGCTCAAGGTGAGTATTGTCCAGACCAAGTACCCCATCCTCTACCAATGTGGTAATTTAACAGCCTAGCCCTGAACTTATGATCATTCTCAAATAGGCCAATCAGAAAGATTAAAGATAATGTACACTCAATCAAGAGATTTTTCAGTGCATTTTCGACAAAAAGATGTTTAGACTAGAGATGCTTAACTAAAAAAGCACCTCCTGAGGAATCAAAATATGCATCACATATTACATTGTCAACAAACAAGCTCAAATATTACCGATTCAATGATACGAAATATCACAAAATGCATCAATTAGGTGACTGTTATAGAAGCCATGCTCCTTAAATTGATATTTTACAGAGAGTGAACATATAAGCAAGTACAATTGATGAAGGCTTAAGATAATGCAATTACAGAGAAGAGACTTACAGCAGCACCAGACCGAACCGACAAAAGGAGGGGCTTGGAGGGGTCCCCAAGGAAAGCTCCCATGTTTTTCTCCACAGCCTCCAAACCTTCCAGTATCTCCTCCCAAAGTCCTTGTGGAAGCTTTTTTTCAATCTGATACTCCTGGCATGCTTCTGTTGATATAGTAAGGCCAGGCGGCACGGATAATCCAATGCTTGCCATTTCAGCAAGGTTTGCGCCTTTACCTCCCAGCTACAACACATACACAAATGTGCATCATAATCTTAAGCTTCAAACTATCAAAATATACAAGTTTATATAAAAGATTTACACTTTCAGGCCACCTAAAATAACAAGTAAAGTTAACCATTAATAAGTGAAATTAAGGCTACAACAGGTTAAATTACACTGATAGTATAAACTATCAATATCAACATGTTTCTCCTGCATTCTAAGTTCTAAGAGGATAGTTAACTCTATACCAATATATCAAAAAATTTATAATTTGTGTAGCTTGTGACATTTTCCAATTGCATCAGTTATTTGTTGATGGAAGTTCAACAATTTACATTTTTTTTTTAGCTGAAGGGTGAGGAAAGAAGAGAAAAAAAGATTTTTTTAATTAAAATTTAGTGAAAACAAATTCTGGAGGCATGTGAATTGCTGAGGAAGGAAATTAAAAAAAAATGAAGGAGATAGAAATGAACTTACCAAGGACTTCATGCCCTTGTTTCCTTCGCTTCTTCCTTTTCCAAAAGTATAAACTCTCTGTCCACCAAACAGAAAATTGAACCATTGAAATTCAACTTACACAAGAATAAAAGTCCCCTATAAGTTACATAAAAGATACATTTTGACGTTCTCTTATTATTAGTACTAACAAAGGCGTTTACGCGCGAATCTGGATTAGTCGGTCCAAATCAATCGCCCCACCCCAAAAAAAGGCATATAAAATACGTGACTTTCTGAAATAATAACTATTAAGTGACAGTTCAATACCAAAAGCAATGAGTTCAATTGATCCACAAATTTCCATAGTCCAAAAATCACTAACCAACTCAAGTACAACATTTTTGGATAAAATTGAGCACAAGTGTACCTGCATGATTACTTCTCAACAACAAAACACTGTCTTTGTGACTGTAGAATTCAAAGAACTCTTAACAACAATTGAGGACTTGTGACAGAGTGAAGTAATCAATGTCAATAGGCCACGTGTCAAGTGGCATATGTAAGTGTCAAGTTTTAGTCTACTTAATGACAAATTCAACAGAGCACGTGTAAACTCTCAATTTAAAAGTCAAAGTTTTTATTAATGCTCAACTATCGCCATTCTAAGGCCTCATATGTTTCTATTAGGATTAAAATGCTAAATATTAAAATGTGCATTAAAATTTAGATATTTGAATCTAAATACATATTTAAATATTATGATATTATTTTTTAAATTGAATATTGAATAATTAAAATTTAATATCTGCATGTGCATATAAAATTAAACACAATATTCATAAAATATTATAAATATCTCAATTCAGCATAATAAATTTATTTTTTGATAAAAAATAATATTTTGAATAATTATATTTGATTAAAATTTTGAACTATCTCTTTATTGTTTTTTATAAATATAATATTTGAACTATCTTAAATACAAATAAAATTTATGCATCAATATAAAAAATTATTGTAACAAGATAACATGAAATCTTTATGTATTTGTGCTTATTATTAAAATTTTAAACTTTTCTCTATCAACTAAAAGTGATTTAAAGAGAGTTGTTATGATTGAATCCTACAAGGTATTTTTAGTAAAAAACTTTGTTAAAATAAGATAATTGACACAATTTCTGAGCGTTTCTGTTGTTTCTTGAAGCTTGATATTATGTATTTAGTTTCAAATTTAATTAGAGGGTTATGCAGTATTCATTATTTTTTTAATTCGTTGTTATTGTCTCGAGAAACATTAAAATATACAGTTATTGTGATCTTTCAAAGATTGAGAAATGAAGGTACAAATTTTATTGAGAAGATGGATTCACTCATATTTAATTTTTCTGGTGCAAAATAGATTATGAACTGGGTAAAGATATATAGGATTTCAAACAATTTTTTTGACATATTCAAAAACTCTTCAAGTTTTTTTTTGTTGTTATAGTTAATCAATTAATATTTGTGGCAACAAGAGTTTTTGATAATATTTGGTTGAGAAAGGATAGCTAGAGGCGTAAAAAAATTGCTAAGAAGAGAAGTCGTGAAAGTTTTTATGGAAAAAATATTTTAAATGAGTCTGAATGGTGTTAAGACTGTTACAAATCTGGTTCATTCAGACCCATTAAGAGGCTTCATAAGAAAAGAAAATAAATGAACTTAATGGGCTGAATCTGAATGATTAACATTTAGACCTTCAAAACAAATAAATTTAATGGACTGGATCTGAATGATTGAGATCTCCATTAAGTGTAAACAAATGAGGCCTAAGTAGGTCTTCTATGTAAAGAATGGATTTTTGGCATAACTCAACTCCAAAAGCTAGCTTGTAGAGTGAGGATTGTCCAAGTCCATATAAGGAGTTCATGTTCCCATTTCATATTCGACGTGGGACTCTTAACTGGAGCGTGGATAATATAATTTGAGGACCCAACATCGGTGGACAAAGAATTGAAATGGGCTTGACTCTGATACCATGTAAAGAATGAATGTTAGGTCTAACTCAATCCCAAAAGCTAGCTTGTAGAGTAATCATTGTCCAAATCCATATAAGGAGTCCATGTTCCCATTCATATCCTGAGACGATTAACATTCTATTGGTTGCTAATCATTAGCTACTCATTAATAAAAGTAATTTAATCAAATATTCTTTTATGAATAATGCTTTTAAATGATTTTTAAATGGATATCCTAAATCTTGGGGGACAAATATAAAGGACCTAAACGAGTATCTAGGTGTGCGAAAATCTATATGTTATCATATGCATAATAAAATGAAACTCCCTCCGTCTCAAAGATTTATTTTAAGTATTAAAAATATTTGTCTCAAAATACTTGTCATTTTAAGGGTTGAAATCAAAATTAGTTAACTTTATGGTGTTTTACCCTTAATAGTAATTATTCTTGAAGACTATAAACACCAATTATGACACATAAAAATAGTAAATATTCGATGAAATTTTTTATATCTTAAGAATAAATAAGAGAAAAATAATGAAACTGTTAAATATACATATGATATACAATATATCATATGTATATTTCGGATGGTGTAGATTAGTTTAGGTAGTATTTGAGTGTAATTAGTATTGTATACTTACCATAATTGTATAATTAGTGTCCAAGTAGAATAAGGTTTTAGGGGTACAATAGGAATATGATTCTCCTATTATGAAAATATGTAAATTGTATATATACTCTTTCAATTAATGAAAATAAGCAAGAGATTATTTCTTTCATGGTATCAGAAGTCTAGGTTTTTATTCATCTCTCCAAAATTTCCGTCGGCCTCCTACAATTTTTGTCGACCTGCCTCAATTTCCGAGCCCTCTTTCTCGGATTTCGTGCCCGACGGTACCTCCTCTCTTCCAAAATTTTCCCTTCCACATCCCTCTATCATCATGTTCTTTCTTTATGTCTACGTCAAGGAACATGTTTCATCCTGCCCTCGTTGTTTCTAACATCAAGAATCATATCCCTCTAATTCTTGAAATAGAAAACGTCCAATACGCGACGTGGGCCGAGTTGTTCAAAATTCACGCTCGTTCGCATCAAGTCATCCATCACATAATCTCTGCGGCTCCTGATGACACGAGGGTGCCTCAACGCGAGGATGACCCAAAATTATGGACCACACTTGATGCCACCGTCCTTCAGTGGATTTATTCTACTATCTCTAACGACCTATTGCAGATGATTATTGAGCTAGACGCTACGGAGATGGATGCGTGGGATAGGTTGCGTGACATATTCCATGATAATCAAAATTCCAGAGATGTTACCCTTGAATAGGATTTTCCCACGTCAACATGGAAAATTTCCCAAACGTTTCAACTTATTGCAAAAGGTTGAAAGAATTTGCGGACCAACTCCACAACGTTGGTGCGCCAATTAGTGAAGATCGTCTTGTTCTACAGATGGCTGCTGGCCTATTCGAGGCCTATGGTGGCGTTGGAACTCTCCTTCGTCAAAGTAATCCTCTTCCAAAGTTCTATCAGGCCCGCTCCATGCTTACATTATAAGCCGACTTGGCTAAAAAGGCGGCTACGAGTGCTAGCCCCGTGGTCATGATGCCATCTTCCACTACTCCTCCAATTTTTGGTGATAATTCTAACCAAAACTGATCTCATGGTGGTGGCAAAAATAGTTGGAAAAATAATGGTAAAAATTACGGGGGAAAACGCGGCGGGTTCGGCAATGGTAACGGTGGCGGAGGACAATATTCCGGATACAATGGGCCACCGAACCACTGGTCCCAGCCTTGGGCCACTGGACCGTGGGCCTGGAACAGTGGGCAGTGGCCCAACAACCCAATTTCGCCGTCCAGTCCAGCCCAGTTCAAGTGGGCTTTCCAGCAGGCTCCTCGACTTAATACCAACTGGGCCAGTGGGTCTTCCCGAAGCAGCACTGGGCTGGGGCATCACGTAAGAATACTTGGGCCCCGGCCTCCGCAAGCCCATCATGCAGTAGGCCCCATTCAGATCGAAATTGAGGCCGCGATGCACACACTTGGTTTGACTCCACCGGACCCGAATTGGTATATGGACACAGGTGCCACTACCCACATGACGTCCGATTCAGGTACTCTCTCATCTTATTCTAATTTGAGCAACCCTCGTGGCATAATTGTTGGTAATGGTAATTCTATTCCAATTCGTGGTTATGGTCATAAAACTTTGTCTCCCCCTCATCCACCCCTTATCTTGAAAAACACCCTACATGCCCTCAAATTGATTAAAAACTTAGTCTTTGTCCGTAAATTCACTACTGACAATTCTGTATCTATTGAATTTGATCTGTGTTGGTTTCTCTGTGAAGGATTTCAAGATGGGGAGTCCTCTCATGAGGTGTGATAGTAGGGGAGATCTTTATCCTATCACGCCATATTTCGGTCTATCGAGTCAAGCCTTTCCATCAACTTTTGCAGCCCTTGCTCCTTCCTTGTGGCATGCTCGTCTAGGTCATCCGGGGTCGTCTATTTTGTCTTCCTTAGATAAAAATAATTTTATTTCATGTAAGGGTACGCGTAGTACTCCGAATTGTCATTCTTGTTCTTTAGGAAAAATTGTTACGTTTCCATTTGTATAATCTAATTCTCATACTTTAATGTTATTTGATATTATTCATAGCGACTTATGGACGTCTTCTGTTCTTAGTTCTTTGGGTCATCGGTATTATGTTCTTTTTTTGGATGATTATTCTAAATTTTATGGACTTTTCCGATAGCGAAAAAAACTCAAGTTTTTTCCATCTTAAAATTTTGAGCTTTCATTAGATGTCAGTTCGAACGAGAAATAAAAAATATTCACTGTGATAATGGCAGAGAATATGACAACGGGGTGTTTCGGGAATTTTGTGCAACTAGTGGGATCAATTTTCATTTTCATTGCCCTCATAAGTCTTTACAAAATGGGAAAGCCGAACGCAAAATTCGTACCATTAATAACATTGTCCGCACTTTATTGATTCATGCTTCCGTACCCCCTTCATTTTGGCATCATGCTCTACAAATGGCTACATATCTCCTTAACATCCTTCCTTCCAAAGGCTTGACATATTCTTCCCCCATTCAAATTTTATATAATAAGACTACTTCGTATTCACATCTTCGGGTCTTTGGGTGCTTATGTTATCCGTTATTTCCATCTACCACAATTAACAAACTTCAGGCCTGGTCTACTCCGTGTGTGTTTTCGGGTTTTCCGTCCAATTATCGTGGTTACAAATGTTTTGATTTATCCTCTAATAAAATCATCATTAGTCGCCATGTGCTTTTTGATGAATCTCAATTTTCGTTTGCTAAGATTAGTACTCCCGTGCCTAGTTTGTATAATTTTTTGGATGATGGTATATCTCCGTATATTATTCACTAGTTTTCAGACGTCTCCCGCACCCTAAATCCGCCAGCGGGCCCACTACCCGCTGTCCCCACCACCCCGTCACTCGCTACAGGGTTCTGTCCAGTTATTGGGCCAGTAACGATAATTGGGCCAGTGACCCAGCTCAGTTTCGTCATTGGTTGAGTTCCTCCTTCCAGTTCCCGTTCCCAGATTGGGACAGCAGGTCCACTACATGCTGGACAGTCCGTCCCAAATCCTGAGACTTCCAAAATCCACCCGCTTCCTCCCCGAGTCTTAGACCAGTCACTCGTAGTCAATGGAGCATTTTTAAACCAAAGAGACATTTTAATTTGAATTCTAATGTGCTTAAATCACCCTTACCCCATAATCCTGTGTCTGCATTAAATGGCCCGAATTGCAAAATTGCTATGACCGATGAATATAATGCTCTTATTGATAATACGACATGGGAGTTGGTGCCCTATCCATCTGGTATTAATATTATTAGGTCTATGTGTATTTTTGGTCATAATGACAATTCAGACAGTTCGTTTGCATGGCATAAGGCTCGGATTGTGGGTGATGGTAAGACTCAGTAGGTTGGTGTGGATTATGGGGAGACGTTTAGTCCGGTGGTCAAGCCGGCTACCATTCGCACTATGCTTAGCTTGGCTCTTTCGAAAGCATAGCCCATTCATTAGTTAGATGTGAAGAATGCTTTCTTACATGATGATCTCAAGAAAACAATCTATATGCATCAGCACTTGGGGTTTAAGGATCCCAAATATCCTCATCATGTATGTTTCTTGAGAAAGTCCTTATATGGGCTTAAGCAGTCTCCCCGGGCCTGGTATAAGAGGTTTGCCGACTATATTTCGACTATTGGGTTCACTCACAGTAGGTCGGATAATTCCTTATTCATATATCGTCATGGTTCTTCCTTGGCTTATCTCCCATTATATGTGGATGATATTATCTTGATTGCCTCTTCCGATGCATTACGCCATTCGATCATGACAATGCTTAGTTCTGAGTTTGCTATGAAAGACTTGGGGTCCTTGAGTTATTTTTTGGGGATTGCTGTCACTCGTCATGCAGGTGGGTTGTTCTTATCGCAGAGGAAGTATGCAACTGAGATCATTGAGAGCTAGGATGTCATCCTGTAAGTCCACTTCCACTCCAGTTGATACTAAGCAGAAGCTTGGTGCTGCGACCGGCGCACCATACGAGGATCCGACCCGCTATCGCAGTCTTGTCGGGGCCCTTCAATATCTTACATTAACGAGATCAAATATTACGTATGCCGTATAGCAGGTGTGTTTGTTTATTCATGATCCCAGAGTTGAACACATGAATGCGCTTAAACGCATCATTCGGTATATTCAGGGTACACCTGACTATGGCTTGCATTTATATCCTTCATCAACGTCAACACTTGTCTCGTATACAGATGTTGATTGGGGTGGCTGTCCGGACACTAGACGGTCTACGTCTGGCTATTGTATATTTCTTGGTAATAACTTGGTCTCATAGTCTGCGAAGCGTCAGTCGACTTTATCCCGTTCCAGTGCAGAGGTCGAGTATTGAGGGGTAGCTAATGTGGTCTCTGAATCATGTTGGTTACGTAATTTGTTGTTAGAGCTTCATTGTCCTATTCAGAAAGCGACCTTGGTTTATTGTAATAATATTAGTGCCATCTACCTTTCTATTAATCCGATTCAGCACCAACACACTAAACATATCGAGATGGACATTCACTTTGTTCGCGAAAAGGTTGCTCGTAGTAAAGTAACCGTCTGCCATGTCCCTTCCATGTATCAAATTGCAGACATCTTTACAAATGGTCTTTCCTCGGTCCTTTTTGAAGATTTTAAGGACAGTCTCAGCGTTCGAAGACCGCCCGCTATGACTTCGGGTGTGTGTTAAATATACATATGATATACAATATATCATATGTATATTTCGGATGGTGTAGATTAGTTTAGGTAGTATTGGAGTGTAATTAGTATTGTATACTTACCATAATTGTATTACCATAAGTGTATAGTTAGTGTCCAAGTAGAATAAGGTTTTAGGAGTAGAATAGGAATAGGATTCTCCTATTATGGAAATATGTAAATTGTATATATAATCTTTCAATTAATGAAAATAATCAAGAGATTATTTCTTTCAGAAACATCCCTCCTAATTAATATTTTTTTAATGGGAGTGCAAATGAAAAACACGTCGGATATTTTGAGACGGGGGAGTAGATAAGAATATGAATATTAGTACGTATTAGATATGGATTAAATTAAAATAACTAACATGATAAAAAGTTAACCTCATTGAACTAAACAAACTTTTATTTTGCTTAAAAAATAAATATGTATTTTAAATTATATGTTGTACACTAATTTTTAACACATCAATGTGAGCTAACAAAAGTTTAATCTCTGCATCAGTACTTTTGCATAACTTTCTGCAATATTAATCCCGAAATGACTTGATCTAAATGAAACTTTTTGTACCACCAAGAGTTATTGGTGGGATGAACAAAATCACTCTACATTTGACTAGAGCTCTAGAATAGAAGCGGACTTTACGCGGCAAAAATTTGAATTAGTTAGGCTTTTAAAGTGAGTATCAAGCATCAGGTGAGAAACAAAAACACCACCGATAATAAGTAGTACATAATTTCGAGGCCAAGTGAGTACCTTTTTTGCAGTAGATGTAGGATCTGAAACAGGACTCAAAATTGCCTGAGGTGGAAGATTTTGCTTTCTTGTAGTTGGGGAATTTGAAAAGCCATTAGCTTCTTGTTGATGGCACCTAATGACTTTACTCCAAGTAGAACAACTCACATGGTTGCTAGAAGGGTACTTTGATTGAAACTGTTGTTCTGCATACTTCTCTTTTAGTAATTTTCTCATGTAAATGTCATTTGTATTGGACTTCAACAGCAACCCCTTCATGGTTGAACTCATCTTAGCTTCTTCAAATCCTACTCACCAAATTAAGTTCCCCTGTTATAACAAATATTTTTAATTAAACAAACAATATGGTCATCAAGAAAAGGACAACCACCGTCAAACCTCTTTATAACATGCGTTGTTTAGATATTCTTTTGCTACTATAACAAAATGTTGTTATGAAAAAAAAACATCCCGGTGTACTAAGCTCCCCCTATGTGCGGGGTTCAGGGAAGGACCGAACCATAAGAGTTTATTGTACGCAGTTTTACTTTAAAGAGGTTGTTTCCACGGCTTGATATAATAAAATGTTGTTATAGAGAAAAAAACTTGGTGTGATAATAAAATGTTGTTATAGAAGATCTGGCTGTGAACTGCACTTAACATCTTCAAGATCAGACACTAACTGAGAACACACAACTACGCAAAACTTAGTAAAAGACAGAAAAAATTTCATACTGTAAGAAGAATTGTCTTTAATTGATACACACAAATTAAAAGTCCCCTCCTATATATACTAACAAATATACTCATTACGAACAAAAGGTTAATCAAGAAAAGGAATTTCAACATAAGCTGCAACTTAAATATGAAGATGCATACACATAATAGGAAAACACACAGCTAATTAAAGACTATATGATCAGCAAAAGTTGCATACCTCTGTTTTAGAAGAACTGAAAGTTAAAAGTATTTCAGTTATTTCTGACATCAAAATGGAAAATTGCAGTTGGGTTATGTGTACGAATTCTAGTATATGAATATACGAAAATATGAATGAATAGCCAAGAAAAGAAAGAAAGAAAAAAAAAGCATTATATGTGGACGATGGTTAACTGTGACTTTGACTAATTAGGAGGGAAAAACATTTGTGATATGTTAAGGAATTTCCAAAGTTACCCTTCATCAATACACCATATGCAAGTTGAGTTGGTTATGTATGGGCCAATTTATGGCATGACACACTTATCAATTCGAAGGATAATATTGCTTGGCAGGTTTTTCATGATACTTCTTTTTTCTTCAAATAATAATACTAATAATATGAGGTTGAATGATAAAAGAAACAAAAGGCGAGAAGAATATGACTTTTGTGGAGTAGATGTTTTGCACCTAAATGATATATAAATAAATTCCTTCCATTTTGAGTAGTGGAGCCATCATTTTTATTTAGAGAGTCAAAAAATATAAGAAAAAGCCAATGCATTCAACGGATATTTAGAGAGTCATAAAATATAAGAAAAAGCCAATAAATTCAACGGATAGTATGTATACATATTCAGTGAATGAGTATCAATTGACATCCTTTGAAAATGGCTGTCTATCATTGTCAATTTTAATTTATCGTATCTTACTTTTTATTTTATTCTGTTTCAAAATAAAAATATTGCTTTCTATATTTAATAAATTGTTAGTTCAATCGCATTTCATTTTACCCCTAATGATATTCTATTGGAATGACATGATATATTTAATGCCACATGAAAATACATAGGATTTCCACAGTATTATATATATATATATATATATATGTTTTGTTGGGTACAAAGCACATAAGTAAGACACAACGGAAGTTTTAAAAGTTTTGTTTCTTACTTACCCCAACAATAATTTCTGGTATGGTTATACAACAATGAAACTTGTAACATAAAAACATTTACTTACAAGTTACAATAATCTGGAATCTTTATCTACTATAAGGTGCACGCGCGGTTGCCCTTCCGATTGCAAGCTCCAAGCTTCAATGTACTTCTCTTTCGGAAAGCTAGGAAATCCGACAGAGGTTCGAGAGTATTTGATTCTAAGTCTCTGAGGCTTAGAATATTTTTCAGAAAATGGTGTGTGAATAATGAAAGGGAATGCCTCTATTTATAGTTGGAAATTAGGTCAAAACCGGATTAGGGTTTGACCTTGGGCCTGGCCCAAAAATCGATGCAGAGGCGCCGCGGCGCTCGACGTGCACCTGCACTGTCTCGATTTATTTTCCGTGCATTCTTAATTAAATCCAAAATCCAATTTTGACTTAATTAAAATAATCATTATTCATTTAAATATCTCAATTTCAAATCGAATATTTAATTACTCTCTCAATACATCCTTAGATCGAAACGGACAATCGACATAGTGTGACCCTACAGGACTTCTCATATCGACATTAATCAAATTAAGGTCTACGCGGAACTCCTAGATGACGCCGGAAGACTAACTCAATATGTGAAGTACGTTTACGCGAATCCAGTAAACTTAACATTTATGTGGTAAGATAAAATTCTTTCATTCACGACACTCTCGATCAAGCTTAGGATTTGTCAAGTGTCTATCCAAATGGCTTAATCATTATATCTCATCTATATTAGTTGACGACTAGACCATATTCTAAATATGTCTATTGCGTTGGCCAACGACTTAGTCAACCTAATATCACTGAGAATCCGAGTGTTCTCTCGAATATACATTCTAGGAATGAATCCTAATCTTGGCTCAACTACCACCTTCAATCCACATCGTAATGTACCCAATACAAGCCGTATCTCAACCTATAAGGCATTTGAGCTTAGAACGGGATCAAAGTACACTACTTTGTAGACAAGGCGCGTATTGACCTCAAGTCTAAGGTCTTCTATCTCCACATGCTGATCATACTTTAAACAAGTATAACAAACAATATATCAGCAGGGCATACCAATACTTCCAAAGTATTCATGTGTCCGTCATGAGTAGCCATTACTCGTAGCAGATGAGGCATACTACATCCTCTAAGGATGTGATGCAGACCACATGTCGACTTATCACATATCATCAATATCCCATTCTCGATGATCATTAGTCGAGGCTATTTTAAGAGTTACGCTCTATCATGAATATCTCGCTCTATTAATGACAATGTAAGCTCAAGGGATGCACATTAATGAATAATTACAAACAATCAAATAATAATTCAATAATTGCAAATGCCAAAATATTAATCTCCATTAATAATAATACGAATGTGTATAAAGTACATTTGTCCTAATACAGATTGTCTCTAGGACATAAATATACTTTCAATATATTATATATATCTTTCGTTTGAATCCACAAAATTATAAAGGTCATGTTTATATTTTGTTATTTCATGGTTAATCAAATTAAGAAATATAAAATAAAACAGAGAAAGTAGCATTTTTAATCCATAAAAATGGTGGAGTGATTTTTCGCTCTTTTGTCAACTACTTAAATATCCTCTCTTACAAATTATTTGACTAAATCTTTTATCTATTTTGAGTATCTAGTCTATCTCCTCCTTAATGGGGTACATTCTTTTTAGACATCTCTAATTTTGTTTCAACAAAAAAGTGAATAACGATGTAAACAGACCACACCACATATAAAATTAAGTTAAAGTCATTAATCTAGACGTATGTTAGCAGTTCACTTTTACTTGTAGATTAATATATGAAATTCACCCGAATTTCTCTTTCTTATATTTTGTTATGGGTTATGGTTTCTGGCCTTTCTTCGGACCCCGTGTATAGCGGAAGTTTAATGCACCGGACTGCCCTGCCCTTTTTTATTATGGGTAGTAAAGTTGATACAATATTATTGTTAGGGGGGAATCTACACGAATTTTGATGATATAATTGGTTTAGCCATTTAACAGTCGTACATAATATCAACAAAGAGGTAATGTCATATGAATAGAAATTAAAGTATAGCGAATCTTAAATATTTTACAAATTAAATGAAGTCCATTTGTTTTTACTACTAAATAATTCATTTTCAAAATGACTATTATGCTTTACTAAGCTTAATGGTTTAGTGAATGGATCAGCTAGATTATCGTCTGTGGGAACATAGTCTAATCTAGGGCTGGCCAGTGGGCCGGGACGACCCGACCCCGGCCCGACCCCGTCCCGACCCCGCCCCGGTCCCGACCCGACCCCCCTCTAAAAAAAAAAAAAAAAAAATTAACGGGGCGGGACTCGAACTCGGGACGGGACGATGTCTCGTCCCGCCGGACCCGAGCCCGCCCCGGGCCCGCCGGACCCGAGCCCGCCCCGAGCCCGTCCCGACCCCGACCCCGACCCCGACCTTACCTTTGCAAAAATAACCGTTGCACCAACGGCCATTTTAGATTATGGCCGTTGGCCAACGGCCATTTTAGGCCCCCCCCCTCCCCCAACCCCCCCTACCCCTTAATATTTATTTTTAACCCATAAGTTATTATATTTACACTTTAACCCAATTTTTCAACTATAAATAACTCATTTTCTCTTCATCTTTCTCACAAATCTTCCTACAATCTCTCTAATTTCTCAATATATCTCTCTACATTGTTTGCTAAATATTCAATTTTATTAATTCATTTGGAAATTGGGAGTGAAGTTGGCAACTAGCTTGAGGATCTTCCATCGAGCAAAGTTTCAATTTTCAACCTCTCGATTACACGTCGACGTTACGTCGGTGTTTGGTACATTCGTTCCTTCATTAAATTATTATTGTCTGTTTATTTTATTTAGCGCACTTAATTTCATTTACTTTAATTATTTGTTAGCATATAATTAAAATGGAAGGAATTAGAGGTATGTTTAAGGGTAAGGGTAAGACTTCTTCTAGTAGGGGCAATCAGGGCAAGGGTACTTCTTCTAGTCATCTTATTCCTACACAGGATGGAAGGAATTAGAGGTATGTTGCTTATGACTATAAATTACCTATAACTTTATTTTTTAACTCTCATAATAAAAAGCCAGCTGATATGATTTTAGATAGTGATTGGGAAAAAATTTTCGAACTTATTGTATTTTTAGAGAAATTTTTTCAAGCAACAAAAGAATTTTCCGGTATATATTATCCTACTATTTCAACTATGTTATTTTATATAACTCTAATATTTTTATTACTTAGTGAATATATGGAAAAACCAGCTTATAAGGCAGCTATTAAAAAAATGTTTGTCAAAATAAAAAAATATTTTATTCCTATTCCTTCTATTTATATTATTGGTTCTGTATTAAATCCTACTATTAAAATAGACGGTACTAAATCACTAATTGAAACTATTTACGATTGTATAGAAGTACTACCACCTCCAAGTCCCAAAAATCTAAATCACCCACCACCTATTGAACAAACTAAAGAAGAAGTGTTGAATAGCGTAGAACACCACCGCAAAAATATATATAGATTTTATCAACAAGAAAATGCTAGTAACGTACCGGCTACCATACCATCTTCTTCATCTTCAACACAACCTCACAAAAGACATGCTTTGTTTCTGCGGCTAGTATTGAAAGCCTCGAAATAGAATGTGCGGCCGTACCTCTACTAACCAAATTAGCGAGTTGGATATTTTTGTTTTGCGGGGTTCGTACCGTATCAAGAAGTTATCAATGAAGATGGACAAGAAGACTTGCTTTGAAATCTTTGGAGGGGGAATGAGAAGACCTTTCCGACACTTTCAATGATGGCTCGAGATGTTTTGAACATTCAAGCGTCGTCAAGTCAACGTCGTCGGAAAGCGCTTTTTCTGCAGGCAGATATCAAATAGGAGACCACAGACACTCATTGGCCGGAGACGAGCTTGGAAATTGCGGTATTATTCGAGAGATTGGATACGAGCGGAGCGGAGAAGGTGCGGTCAACCGGAGATCAACGAAGAAGATGATGAAAACTACAACGAAATCTTAACCGAAGGTAGTGGAAGCGACGTGGATCAATTTGACCAACAAATACCTATTCCAACCGAAGAACCACATGAAATCATCAAGCAATTAGAACAGATTTTTTTGAAAATGTAATTTTTTTAATTGCAATTTTATTATGTAATTTGCAACTTTTGGACAACACCATAAAGTTGCAATTTAGATTTTAGACAATTGTATTTGTATTACAAAAAAATCATATGTCTATTAAATAATATAAGAGGCACAAAAACAGCCTTGGGATGTTTTTATTACACTATCTTGTTTTATTTATTGAGTTTTTTTTTATACATATGTTATTTAAAAAAAAAAAAAAAAAGGAAAACCCGAGCCCGCCCCGCCCGACCCGAGCCCGCCCGACCCCGCCCCGCCCCGATACCGACGGGATCGGGATCGGACGGACCGGAGCAGTCCCGCCCGGACCCGACCCCGCTAGGCCCGCTAGGCCCGATCCCGACCCCCCGGATCGTCCCGCCCCGACCCCGACCCCCCGGACCCGGCCCGCCAGACCCGAGCCCGGCCCACTGGCCACCCTTAGTCTAATCTAATCTCTTCAGTCTCCACCATCTCCCTGAGTATGTGGTACGTTCTTGGTACATGCTTGTTTCTGTTGGTTGATCTTGGTTCCTTAGCTTGCGCAATCGCACCAGTGTTGTCACAATAAATCGTTATTGGACAAGTGGCACTTGGAACAACCCCTAGTTCCTTCAGGAACTCAGATATCGCGACAGCTTCCTTCCCAGCTTCCGATCCAGCAATGTACTCAGCTTCTGTTGTCGAATCAGCAGTTGTAGCTTGCTTAGAACTTTTCCAACTTACTATTCCGCCATTGAAAATGAAGGCATATCCAGACTGAGATTTGAAGTCATCATGATCTGTCTGGAAGCTAGCATCAGTGTACCCAGTACATACCAGCTTCTCTTGTCCACCATAGACTAAGAAATATTCTTTAGTTCGTCTAAGATACTTAAGAATACTCTTGACTGCTTTCCAGTGTTCTTCCCCAGGATTCTACTGGAATTTGCAAGTCATACTAAGTGCATGGGCCATATCTGGCCTCGTACAGGTCATGGCATACATGATAGATCCTATAGCTGAAGCATATGGGATTATTTTCATGCGTTCAAGTTCTGCAACAGTAGAAAGACTATCCTTCTTTGATAACTTGATCCCTTGACCCATAGAAAGATTTCCCTTCTTGGAGTTTTCCATAGAGAATCGTCTTAGCACTTTGTCTATGTATGTGGATTGTGACAGCCCTAACAATCTATTAGGTCTATTTCTGTAAAACCTAATTCCAAAAATGTTACAGGATTCACCCAAGTCCTTCATCATGAAGGTGCTGGATAACCATTCCTTGACTGATTCCATGAGAGTCTTATTATCTCTCATTATCAATATGTCATCTACATATATAACAATGAAGACAATACTCCCTTCCTTGCACTTACTATAGACGCAGGAATCTTCTTTGCTTCTAACAAAGTCAAACAATTTGACTGCTTTGTCAAAGCAAATATTCCAACTCCTTGAAGCTTGCTTAAGCCCATAAATGGACTTTTGTAGTTTGCATACATCATTTGGTTTGGAGTCAAGTGAAAAACCCTCAGGTTGTTTCATAAACACCTCCTCAACTAGATTACCATTGAGGAAAGCAGTTTTGACGTCCATCTTCCAAATGTCATAGTCATGATATGCAGCTATTGCAAGCAAAATTCGAATGGACTTAATCTTCACAACAGGTGAAAAGGTTTCATGATAATCGACCCCATGCCGTTGATTATAACCTTTAGCCACCAATCTTGCCTTATAAGTCTGTACCTTGCCATATGCATCAATCTTTTTCTTGAAGACCCATTTTCATCCTATGGGTCTAACCCCTATTGGCAAATCAACCAAGTTCCAAACTTGATTGATGTACATCAAGTCTATCTCAGATTTCATGGCTTCTTGCCATCTCTGCGAATCAATGTCTAACATAGCTTCGTTGTAGGTTGTAGGTTCATCGTCATCAGGAATATCTATCTCATTGTGTGTTTCAACAAGAAGATTAAGTATTTCAGGCGGACGATGAGTCCTAGTGGTTCTACGGAGTTGAATATTCTGCGTTTCAGTGTTTGTTGCATTCTGATTGTGAGAATGTATTTGTGTGTTGGACAATCCATCACCTTGAGAGCTTTCAGGAATGTCATTTTCATGTATTTCCTAAATGTGATGATGTACAACTATTGTATCATCTTCCATTGGTTGTGTATGAGAGTCTTGCATTTCTGCACTATCTCTCACAGCACTCCCACTGGCTGAAAGGCGTACTCTAAGTACCCAATCTTCACCAGATACTCCCACTGAATCCTAGTTTAGGTCATTCGACAAGGGTTCATTTTCTGTGTTATCTTGTGGTTCTTGAATTTCTTCAAGTTCTATCTCTGTGCAGCTATGTTCCTTGTAGACTTATTCTTCTTCAAGAAAAGTTGTGTTCCTGGAAACAATGACCTTATGTTCTCCAGGAAGATAGAAGTAGTATCCCTTAGTTTCCTTTGGATACCCCACAAAATAATATTTCTCACTTTTAGATTCCAACTTATCAGTAAGCATCTTCTTTACATATGCAGGGCACCCCAGGGTTGCATGTGTTTAAATGCTGTCTTCTTGCCGTTCCATATCTCATATGGAGTTTTCTCTACTGACTTTGAAGGAACTCTGTTCAGAATATAAATTGAGTTTTGCAATGCATAGCCCCAAGGAATGTCGGTAGAGCTGAGAAACTCATCATGGATCTAACCATATCTAATAGGGTTCGATTTCTCCTTTCAACAACATAATTCAATTGTGGCGTTCCAGGAGGTGTCCATTGTGATTGGACTTCATGAAGCTTCAAATAATCCAGAGATTCTTTACTTAAGTATTCACCTCCTCGATCCGATCGAAGTGTCTTGATACTTGTTTCAAGTTGCTTCTCTACTTCTTACGTGTACTCCTTGAATTTCTCAAAGGCTTCAAACTTATGTTTCATAAGATACACATGCCCAAACCTTGTGAAATCGTCTGTAAAAGTGATGAAGTAAGGGCAACCTCCCTTAGCTTGAGTTGAAAATGGCCCACATACATCAGTATGGACCAACTCAAGTACCTCTTTGGCTCGTACCCCTTTACCAGAAAGTGGTTTGTTGGTCATGTTTCCTCTCAAGCAAGATTCGCAGTTACCATAAGACTCAAAGTCAAATGGTTCGAGGTAGTCTAACTTCCTCAATCTTGATATCCTTGATTCGTTGATATGACCAAGTCTGCAGTGCCATAAGTAGGTGGGGTTTCTTGAATTACTTATCTTAGCTCGTTTATTTTGGACATTGAAAATTTCACGACTACAATTTAAAATATACAATTCATTCACAAGCGGAGCATTTCCACAAACAAAGC
Source organism: Anisodus tanguticus (assembly GCA_034509755.1). Taxonomy (NCBI): domain Eukaryota; kingdom Viridiplantae; phylum Streptophyta; class Magnoliopsida; order Solanales; family Solanaceae; genus Anisodus; species Anisodus tanguticus. The sequence continues at coordinate 31,512,706 of CM067539.1, read as the reverse complement.
CATTAAAAGACAGTACATAACTGTCATTGGCAATGAATAATGAAAACCCCTCAATGTCTAACATTGGGATAGAAATGATATTCCTCATTAATGAGGGAACAAAATAACCATTATTTAGTTCTAAACAAAAGCCTGAAGGTAAATCTAGTCTATAAGTTCCTAAGTTCAGCATCTACTCGTGCTCTATTTCCAACGCGCAGGTCTACCTCCCAAGGTCCAACCTTTCTGTTGTTAATTAGGCCCTGCACATTACTACAAATGTGCGAGCCACAAGCGGTATCCAATACCCAGCAGTGAGAGTTACTTGTAGACATATTTATTTCAATTACAAACATACCTTGTCCAGTAGAGGTAGAAGCACCTAGTGCTTTGCCTCCTCTTGGAGCTGTGTAGTCCTTCTTTAGAACATGCGCTGGCATTTGTCCCCTTTCGTTCAGATTACATTTGAAAGGGTCTCTCAACAGTTCATAATCCATTGTTTGAGACTGATTTTCATAGAGACTCTTCAAGTGTTCTAGCATTTCGTTGGGGCTCATGTTTTCATGTTGCCTTTGTAACTCCTTAGTCATGAAAGACAACATTATACATTTTGTCAAGGCAACATCGTTCAAACGTTTCTGATAAGTCGCCTTGTCAAACAGGGCATACTTATCAGAGTTTTCAGCAGAGACTGTGGGGAATACTGTGTCTAACACATACTCAATTTTTTCTAGTCTTAACACCAATCACAGATTTCTTAAACAGTCAGGGTATTTTTATCCAGTCAACTTGTTTGTCTCGATGAACATTTTCAGCAATAGATTCGACATTTTATACGACTGAAGAAACAAATAGACTTGAAATTACACTCTAATATTATTTCTATTGAACACATTCGTTAACTAATTAACATGGCCTTTAGTTTAACTAGCTCCCACTATTTTAACATACTCTTCGACCCCATGGAAGAATACAGACTCATATCAAATATGGTTATAATGGGTCATGATCCAGGTTCATGCTATCTCCACGTTTGCTGTGGCTGATAACTTCAACAGCACAACCTGGTAGGTCTCTAAACCAATTACAAACAATTTGTAACTCATGTTTGACCGAATATTCTAAACAATCAATCTGCGTCCCTCGGCTTGTCCGACACTGTGGCGCTAAGACAGCCTAGCAAGTCAACCCCGTTATGCGATTGCAATTATGTATCTAAGTGAGTTTTTCCTCATAGAGCAAACACTGTGGTGTAAATACTCATGAAGGTTTATCACCCACTTCTACATTTAACATGCATCTATGAAAGAGTCTGAATCCTCGTAGACTTAGAGCAATGTTGTGGCATTAATACTCATCTCGCCGAAAAAGATTTTGCACTATAATCAATTATAACGGACGACGCGTTCATTTAAATGAGACTTGTATTAAGTTTTTGGGGAGCATTTTAATTCATGGTTTTAACCAAGATCAACTCTTTTACGCCATATCCAATATGACATCTTAACATCAAGCAAACTAATGACACATATAGTTGGGAACCGTCAATCCAATATGCATGATATAAGATGGTTTAATCAAACACTGGGCACCGTCAGCCCAGATAGTTATAGCGGACACTATTCTAGTAATTTAAATGACAAACAATTTGACATTTAGCACATAAACAGTATACTTATCAAATATATTGTATAATAATAATCATGGGTTAAACATTCTGAACAATTTTTTTTTCGACCGTCGGGGCCGCGACGCTAATCATTAGGGTCGCGGCACCAGTGAGGCAGAAACCGAATTTCTGCTTCTGCAATGCATTAAAGTCGCGACGCTCCACCATGGGGCCGCGACGCTTGCAAGGCAGAAACCTTCGGCTTGCATTAGGGCTGCGGCGCTCCACCATGGGGCCGCGACGCCTAATGTCCAGAAAGTCCGAAACTTAAAAAAATAAAGCATTAGGGCCGCGGCGCTCCACCATGGAGCTGCGGCGCCCTACCATAGGGCCACGACGCCGACGTCCTGACAAAACATTTCTGTGTTGATTCTTAAAATCGTTCGAGCCCTAAATCCAATTTAGGGACCAAATCACAGGTCCTTATCATCACCCACCATTATCAATAATGCCCATATCGACCATCATCTGTTCTTACTCGTTCTTAGTCGTGCACCATGCAATGATCGGGACAACGCACTTTGGCTTAGTTCGAGTTAGAGTGGAATGAGTATTGACATGGGTAAGCATTGACCAATTCATCAGCTTGATATGAAGGATTCAAGAAACTGTTTACATGTATCAGCCGTCAGGTTTTGTCCATCCTGCAGCCCCTCGTTATGTATGCCGTCTTCATAAGTCACTTTATGGTTTGAAACAGGCCTCCAGAGCGTGATATGAATGCTTTGCTAATTACATCATGCAGATTAGGTTCGTTTATAGCAAGTGTGATAATTCTCTCTTTATTTTTCATCAAGCTAGTGACATTGCTTATTTATTGTTATACGTAGATGATATTGTGCTCATTGCCTCATCTGATGTTTTGAAAAACGAGATCATTGCATTGCTTAGAACTGAATTTGTCATGACTGACTTAGGGAAGTTGAGTTACTTTTTGGAGATATCAGTGACTAGATCTGCAGATACAATGTTTCTATGTCAGCGTAAGTATCCAGAGGAGATTGTGTACATGGCTAAAATAGAAAATTGCAAAATCATGTCTACTCTGGTTGACTCTAAATCAAAGCTGAGTGCCGCTGACAGTGATCCAGTGTCCGATCCGACACTTTATAGGAGTCTTGCAGGTGCACTTCAGTATCTTACTTTCACCAGGCCTGCTATTGCTTATGTTGTTCAGCATGTGTGTTTGTTTATGCATGCCCCTAGAGAGCCTCATTTTACTGCTCTTAAGTGTATTAGTCGATGTGTTAAGGGCACATTTGATTATGGATTACATCTATACCCTACTGCACCGATCAGGTTGCTATCATATACGGATGTAGATTGGGCAGACTATCTGGACACCCAACGCTCCACTTCTGGCGACTGTGTGTTCTTAGGGGATAATCTCATTTCCTGATCTGCCAAAAGGCAAGCCACCATATCCCGCTCTAGTTTAGAAACAGAATATAGAGGTGTTGCTAATGTTGTTGTTGTTGAGATATGTTGGCTCCGAAATCTTCTTTTGGAGCTCCAGTGTCTTTTGCGTGAGGCGTCTTTGGTTTACTGTGACAACATATCTGCCATATATTTATCTCATAATCCGATTCAGCATCAGCGAACCAAGCACATTGAGATGGATATATACTTTGTTAGTGAGAAGGTTGCTATTGGTCATGTTAAGGTGTTGCATGTGCCTTCTTCGTACCAGTATGCGGATATCTTCACGAAAGGCCTTCTTAGACAGCTATTTCTCGACTTCAGATCTAGTCTCAACGTCTGGCCTCCTCCCGCTCCAACTGAGGGGGTGTATTAGCAATATTATAAAATATTCAATATATATTTTGTAATATTTAGTGTTGTTCAATTATGGTAGATATATGATCATTATTGTATTAGGATTCCACATTATATACACTATATATATTTGTATAATGAAAAAGGTTCCCCAAGAAAAATTAATACAATTCTACAGTTTCATTTCAACAAGTTCCAAAATTTGCATTTGATTGTTTAGAAGGAATAAATTTTAAACATTGAAATACACCCTTCATTGGGTGTTTGTTATTTTTAAGTTTTTAGAACCACTAAGAAATATGCAAAGCTTGAAAGTTGATAAATATAAAACAATATGGCGGAAAAAGAATACAACACACCCGGTGAAATCCCACGAGGAAGAAGAATAAGGTAATTTTAATTTTTTTCTATAAATGAAGAAGAAGAATTTATGTTTTATTTAAAGAGTTATTTATTTATTCTTTTTTCTCTTACTTTAAGAAATTGTGTATTTGTGTGATTTATTTTAAAATCGGTTTAAATTGCAAGAAGAAAAGTGTATTCTTTCACGTATAAAAAGATAATCACATATGAATTCTAAACGTTTTTTTATGGAATCAAAAGATATATATGGTATTTATATAAAACCGACCAAGTGGGTGTAATTTTTTTTTTTTTGTATTTTTCTATTTCACATTCTTTTTAGTGTAAACTGAATTGTTAGTGTTGCTTTGTACACATCTGATAACATTGAATAATTGTTAAATTCTCTTTTTGTAGTTTAACTTCCGTATAACCCGTAGGTGAGTTCTCAATTTTTGTTGATGCTCTTTAAGCTCTTTTTTCACTTTTTGCTTCTTCTTTTCTTGCTTACGATATATTATGTGATTTTACTGCGTTTTAGGGATTTGATCTCTCACGTTCTTTCAACAAGTCTTTAAGGTATAACTTTTTCATCTTATCAATTTTAGCTTGTTGATTTCTGTAACGAGGTTCATAATTATATTGTGCAATTTGTGGCTGCAACTAACACCAGACATTAATTTTAGGTTAAGATGGGGATTATATGTTCAAGGCATATCTATTCTATTATTCATTTTGTTAGTGATGCAAATAACTTCTTATAACTTTGCAACATTCATCTTTTTTTTTTGTTTTGTCTCTTTTAGTTGATAGCACGTGAAGTACACACAAAATATGGAGCAAACACATGCCTTTTGCTATTGATTTGAGTGAGGGTAATTCAAAGTTACGTTTATACAGTTAGCTCAAGATTCTTGAAGAGATAAAGTTGGTATATCATTAGTTTATTCTTGAAGTTATGTAATAATAAATTATCATGCGTGATAGACAATTAGAAGTTAAAAGTAGGAAGTTGTCGCTAATTCTATTTAGCGATAGATTAGTAATGACTTATTTAGCTATGAGAAATATAACAACTGATTAGTGACGAAGTTCCTCGTTAAGTCCAATTTTTTCTATAATGCTTGTTATGAAATGAGATACACATTTTGATCACACACAAAACGCGTATATATATATATATATATATATATATATATATAGTACCTCTTCTATCTATATTATATTTAGTAAATTATTAGTAGTGTTTTTGTTGGGTTACAAGGATTTGCAAGAAACGGAAATTACAAGTAACTGCTTATGTAAGAATTGAAATTACAATTCAACTAGAAAACTGAAAATTGCAATATAACAACAAAACTGAAATTACAATATTTGTTGAACAAGAAGATCGGAAACTGCTTTGATTTTTGCTGAGTCGAGTGTGGCACTCTGTCCTTAAGACAATATTTCCCCATATGTATCCTTTATACGTCCCGGACAATTCGTCTCCCAAGATAAAATAGCAATGGAACAATTGAGCAAAGGAAACTCAAGAGCTACCGTGAAGAATATTGAATAACGAAATGATGCTTGGAAGCTATAGGAAGAACTGATTTCTGGATGTATATTTTCGTGTATATGAAGTGTGCCTCAACAATGGTGTAAGGGGTGTTTATATAGGTGAGGAATGGGCTGTTTGACTGTCTCCATAACAGCCATTATTGGCCAAATAATGACCATTATGGAGGTAGTAAAGCCACAAAATAAATCGAGAGAGAATACCAACGGATGGCCATTATAGGAGGTGTAATTCAGCCAAAATAAATGGCTGAATTGAGTGCTTGACGTTTCTGTTCTCTTCTGCCGAAATTATGACTTTCTGGAAACTTCAGGGACCAAACTGTACATGTTGAAACTTCAGGGATCAAACTGTACATCTGAAAGAATTCGGTCCAAGCGCACATCCGAAACTTCTGGGATCAAACTGTACTTCGGCAAAGTTTTCTGGCATCCAAAAGATAATATCAGAAGGCCCACAGCCCACGACCCACGACCCGTGGACCCGTGAACCCGGAACCCGGAACTCGGAACCGGAACCGGAACCGGACCGGACGGGCGGGCGGCGCGCGTGTGGTCTTTTCTCGAACCGAAGCACATCTAGGTCCTCCCTCCTTTAAACACATGGGATACCCCTTGGGGTCCCAAACCCCAAACCAATTTCGAGTCTTATATACACAACAATTTTTTCTTCTTCTACCGATGAGGGAGAATTGATCACACACCACACTTTTCCATGCTTCAAACACCTTACTTCGTGAACCAATATCTCTTTCATTTCTCAATGAAATTTGACGATTCTTGGCCCTACGGTTATCCACGTACTTAGTAGATCATGCATGTGTGAAGAACCGAATTCTCCAACATATGTAACACTAGTGTTTAAGCCGTTAAAGTTGGTTAATCGCAACTCCCGCCAAAGGTTAATTTCCAACAATCCCCTCTTGAAAGAGATTTTGGCGCACTCACATGGTGTCTTTTCATTTCCAGCAATATTTCAGCGGACCGATATTGCATAAGGAGAGGTAGCTTCAGCTTTGAACCTTCCATAGTTGAATACCATCGGACTTACTTATTGCGCGGTGAACTTGATATCTTGAACCATCAGTGTTTAGTGTAAGCCAAGACAATGGTACCAACACAACAAATTCCCTTACTCTCTTCTTCGTAATGCTTTGTCCGTTTTGGCCATGGACAACGTCTTGGATTCTTAAGTGCGTTCATTTTGAGGCGGCCCGTCCTCGCACTTAAATAGGTGGTCTCCTACAAGGTATTCTGCTATACCCCACTTCACATGTGTTAGGAACCATTAAAAGTTTCCCAAGAACCTAACCTCAACTGTTGAGGATCATTACAGGTTTTGAAAACTTAACCTTTACCCATACTGCAGATAGCACTTAACGTCTATCGTGGGAACGGCTTTGGATTTGGTGTTTTTTTTTCAGAAATCACTATCCGAAGTGCTCATACTTCCAAGCGATCAAGCGAACCTTTACAACTTCGTTTTCCCATTGAACCAAATTCGGGATCTCCGATTCGTAAGGTTGGGTTACCTTTGTATTGGTCCTTATATTTTGGGTTTTAAGCCCATTCCCGTAGACAGGCAAGCCATCTGATCCTTGAGTAGGCCCTTTGTCAATGGGTCTACTATATTATCCTTTGACTTGATGTAATCAATGGATATTATACCCGTGGTGATCAGTTGCCTAACGGTCTTATGCCTCCGTCGAATATGACGAGACTTGCCGTTGTACATAGTATTCCGTGCCCTTCCTAGAGCCGACGGCGTCGCGGTGGATCATTACCGAAGGTACGGGTTTGTTCCAACACGGAACATCCTCTAAGAAGTCATGAAGCCACTCGGCTTCTTCTCCCCGCTTTGTCTAAAGCGATAAACTCCGATTCCATCGTGGATCGGGCGATGCAAGTTTGCTTAGAGGATTTCCAAGACACGGCCCCACCACCAATTGTAAATATATACCCACTTTGGTGGACTTGGTGTTCTCTATATCGGATATCCGGTTTGCATCTTTGTACCCTTCTAGTACAATTTGGATATCTCGAATAGTGCAACCCGAAATTTAACGTGTATTTCGGGTATTGTAATACCCGATTCAACGCCTTCCGGTGATTATCACTTGGATTACGGGTGAATCTAGCCAACTTATTGATCGCATAAGCAATATCGGGTCGGGTGCGGTTTGTGATATACATCAAACTACCGATCACTGTGCATATCGCTCCTGGTATACGGGTGCACCAAGATTTTTATCAAGCTTTTGATTTGTATCCATTGGTGACGCTATCGGTGAACTGGCTAACATCTTGAACTTTCTCAAAACATCCTCGATGTAGTGAGACTGAGATAAGACCAGTCCGTCAGACGTCTTAGAGATTTTAATCCCTAGGATGACATCTGCGATACCCATATCTTTCATGTCGAAGCATTGTTTCAACATGTTCTTAGTCTCTAGGATTACCCTAGGACTGCTTCCTGTGATCAACATGTCGTCTAGATACAGGCATATCATAACAAATGAGTCAGAGTTACCTTTCGTGTAAACACATTTATCACACTCATTAATGGCGAACCCCTTCGATAGTAGAGTACTATCAAATTTTTCGTGCCATTGCTTCGGGGCTTGTTTCAGCCCGTACAGAGATTTGACAAGTCGACAGACTTTCTTCTCTTGCCCTTGAACCACGTACCCCTCGGGTTGGTCCATATAAATTTCTTCTTCCTAATCACCGTTTAGGAAGGCTGTCTTAACATCTATCTGGTGTATCTCAAGGTCACGCAAAGCTGCGATCGCAATAAATACCCGTATGGATGTCATCCGGGATACCGGAGAGTATGTGTCAAAGTAGTCAAAGCCTTCTGTCTGTCGATAGCCCTTGACTACCAACCTGGCCTTGTACTTGTCTATAGACCCATCTGCCTTGTATTTCCGTTTTAGTATCCATTTACAACCCAACGGTTTATTTCCCAGAGGAAGATCAACCAACTCCCAAGTATGGTTATGCAGAATGGAGCTTATTTCACTCTCAATAGCTTCTTTCCAGGGCGGTGCTTCTGGAGTTGACAACGCCTGAGCAATTGTCCTTGGTTCATCATTAACCATATAAGCTACAAAGTCAGGACCGAAGGATTTATCCTTCCTGGCCCTCTTACTTCGCCTTAGATCCATCTCTGGAGTCTCCAAGTTCTGAGAATCAGGAACACTAGATTCCGGATGTTCAGCCACCTCGAGATTCGCTAGATCTGAACCATTTAGATCCGGGCAGTCAAGGACTCCCGGTTCTTGAGAGCTTTGTGCATAACTTCGTTTGCGAGAGGTTATGTCTTTCTCCTTTCTAGGAAAGGTACTTTCAAAGAATAGAGCATTCCTTGATTCCATTATTGTACCCTGGTGGATATCTGGAATATCTGACTTATGCACTAAGAAGCGATAAGCACTACTGTTATTTGCATATCCGATGAATATGCAATCTATAGTCTTAGGCCCAATCTTGACCTGCTTTGGCTTAGGTACTTCAACCTTTGCCAGACAACCCCACACCTTAAAATACTTGTAGGTGGGTTTCTTTCCTTTCCATGATTCATATGGAGTTTTGTCATTACCCTTATGTGGGACTCTGTTAAGAATCGTATTAGTGGTAAGGACGGCTTCTCCCCACATGTTTTGGGGAAGACCAGAATTGATAAGTAAGGCATTCATCATTTCCTTTAATGTGCGGTTCTTTCGTTCCGCCCATTCGACTGAGGTGAGTATGGAGCCGTCGTTTGATAAATAATGCCTTCTTGGGCACAGTATTCCTCAAATGGCGCTACATATTCTCCCCCTCTATCGCTACGAATGGATTTAATCCGTAGGCTCAGATGGTTCTCAACTTCTGCTTTGTAACGTCGGAACGCTTCAAAGGCTTCATCCTTATTTTTCAACAAGTAAAGGTAACAATACCTTGTGCTATCGTCAATGAAAGTCACAAAGTACTTGTTCCCCCCTCTAGTTTGTGCAAACTTCAAATCACATATATCTGTGTGAATAAGTTCTAGAGGGGCGGTATTCCTTTCGACGGATCGAAAAGGAAGCTTGGTGAGTTTTGCCTCTACGCACACCTCACACTTATGTTGAGGGTTTACGTCGATAGACGGCAACAACTCCATCTTTACCAGCCTTTGAATAGACTTGTAGTTAACGTGTCCTAATCTATGATGCCATAAATTAGAAGACTCAAGCAAATAAGAAGAAGGTTCAACTTTATTTCCTTGACGCAATACAGACATGGCATTCACTTTGAAGAGGCCTTCACAGATGAAGCCTCTCCCTACAAATGTGTCATTTTTAGTGAGTACAAACTTATTGGATTCAAACACTAGCCTAAAACCAGCATTAACCAATAAAGGTCCAGAAACTAAATTTCTTCTAATTTCTGGGACGTGCATCACTTCCTTCAGAGTGAGTTCCTTGCCGGAAGTCATCTTCAGGACCACCTTTCCAACCCCTAGCACGTCCGAGGAAGCGTTGTTGCCCATGAACAGCTTCTTGTCGGTGACCGGAGTGTACGTGGAGAAGGCATATTTGTTGGAACAGATGTGTCTTGTTGCACCTGTATCCACCCACCACTGCATCGGATTCTCAACCAAGTTGGCTTCTAGCACCACTGCCGAGAGATCCTCAATCATGTCATCCAGGAGCGTGTCCTTGACGACGTTAGCTTGAGCCTTGCCTTTCGACTTGGCTTTCTGTTGTTGCTCAGTCTTGAGTTTGCGGCATTCCTTGATCCTATGACCAGGTTTCCCACAGTGATGACAGTTACCTCTGGACGTCTCCGCTGCGGGGGCTTTGCCGTCTTTGTGGAACTTCCGCTTGTTGCTTGTTTTCCCTTTGGCCTCAGCCAAATTTGCCTTTGCCTCAGCATGTTGTCTACCCTTTGGCAAGGTCTTCTTATTATCTTCCTGGATTTGCAGTTTGATAACAAGCTCTTCAAAGGTCATCTCCTTTGTCTTGAGTTTCAAGTAACTCATAAACTCATTCCATGAAGGAGGTAACTTTTCAATCAGCGATGCAACCAAAAACTGCTCGTTTGGTTTCAGTCCTTCCAAATCCAGGTGATGTAAAATCATTTGGAATTCCTGGACTTGGGACATCACTGTCTTACTGTCCACCATTTGGAATTTTAGAAATTTCCCAACGATAAACTTCTTAGTACCCGTATCTTGTGCGTTGTACTTCTTTTGCAGTTTTTCCCACAGCTCTTTGGCAGTGCCAACGGTGCAATAGACCGTGTAGAGAGGGTCTACCAAGCAGTTCAGTAAATAGTTCTTGCACATGAAATCGCTATGATTCCATGCGTCATGAACCATCATCATGCCATTAATGACATGGATACCAAGGCCCCCTTCACCCGTTTCATTAGGCGAAGAGTCCATTTCATCTCCAGCTTGTGGAGGATCTTCCGTAAGGAACCGGGCCATGCCCATAACTGTTAAGTAAAACAGCATCTTTTGAATTCTGATCTCATGAATTTTTCAGGGCGATCATGGCGATGTGAAGAAGAGGGTGGAGCTCCAGCAGTCGGGAATGCATCAGTGTTACTGGCTTGAACAGGAGCCGCAACAGAAGCAGTGAAGGCGGCGGAGTTACTGCCTTGGCCAGTAGCGGCAGTGGCGGGGAAGGCAACAACGTTGCCTCGAGAGGCAGCAGTAGTAGCAGCAACATCGGTCATATTTCCAGCCATGTTATTGCAGTTACCGTAAGAAAAATATTGTCTTAAGTTGTTGGGTTACAAGGATTTGCAAGAAACGAAAATTACAAGTAACTGCTTATGTAAGAATTGAAATTACAATTCAACTAGAAAACTGAAAATTACAATATAACAACAAAACTGAGTTGAGTGTGGCACTCTGTCCTTAAGACAATATTGCCCCGTATGTATCCTTTATACGTCCTGAACAATTCGTCTCCCAAGATAAAACAGCAATGGAACAATTGACCAAAGGAAACTCAAGAGCTACCGTGAAGAATATTGAATAACGAAATGATGCTTGGAAGCTATAGGAAGAACTGATTTCTGGATGTATATTTTCGTGTATATGAAGTGTGCCTCAATAATGGTGTAAGGGGTGTTTATATAGGTGAGGAATGAGCTGTTTTACTGCCTCCATAACAGCCATTATTGGCCAAATAATGACCATTATGGAGGTAGTAAAGCCACCAAATAAATGGAGAGAGAATACCAACGGCCCACAGCAAAAGATAATATCAGAAGGCCCACAGCCCACAGCCCGTGGATCCGTGGACCCGTGAACCCGGAACTCGGAACCGGAACCGGACCGGACGGGCGGGCGGCGGCGGCGCGCGTGTGGTCTTTTCTCGAACCGAAGCACATCTAGGTCCTCCCTCCTTTAAACACATGGGATACCCTTGGGGTCCCAAACCCCAAACCAATTTCGAGTCTTATATACACAACAATTGTTTCTTCCTCTACCGATGAGGGAGAATTGATCACACACCACACTTTTCCATGCTTCAAACACCTTACTTCGTGAACCAATATCTCTTTCATTTCTCAATGAAATTTGACGATTCTTGGCCCTACGGTTATCTACGTACTTAGTAGATTATGCATGTGTGAAGAACCGAATTCTCCAACATACGTAACACTAGTGTTTAAGCCGTTAAAGTTGGTCGGTCGCAACTCCCGCCAAAGGTTAATTTCCAACAGTTTTTACATGACCGGGCGAAACGAAGATAAATTTCCTAGTTTTATGCATAATCTTACTGTACAATCCAAATTATCAACTCACGTGTTAGAGGAAGATTTTGGCGTAAATGTAATAAATAAATAAACATGGAGGAGGGGGAATTAAGGGTATTTCTGGCAAAGCATTTTGTATGATGCTGAGCCTGAATTTATGATGATGTGATGACTTTAAAGGAGATAAAAGGAATAGCAAAAATGAAAAATAGTAACCAAGTAAACCCACAGTGTTCCAGACTCGTTGGAATATACTTTTCACCAAAGAATTTATGCCACGTGGCCTTTCTCCCAACACACATAAAAAAGAAGGGATTTTTTTCTCATATCTCGTAGTTTTCCTTTTTGGCCATTGGGTCTCCTAAGAATGAGGAAGATCCTTTTTTGTTTGGACATTTATAAAACAGAATATGGGAACTTTTTATTTTTAGATTCAACAGCTCAATTATGGAACAAAATTTCAAAAACCACAACAAATTTGAAGCTCAAAATAAGCTACATGAGATTTATTTGATAGGGATCAAGAAAATCAAGTAGTTAGATGTAAAATTTGTAAAAATATTTATAAATTTAAAATCGGAAAAGGTCAGGATTGGACGGGAGGTTTATTGAAACATATACAAGGCTTTCACAAAGTTAGGTGGGATGAATACGAGGCTACAAAGTCGGGTGCGCCAATGTGCTCTGAGTCGGGACAAGGTTCACATAGTGTCCCGGACCAAGTACATGGTCAAATTTACCCGACGACGGGGGAATTGTAGGTTCTAAATACGATAAACACAGAGATAGGAAAGCAATAGCAAAATTAGTTGCGTGGAGGGTTTGCCTTTTACACAGAGATAGGAAAGCAATAGCAAAATTGTTTCTGCGGCTAGTATTGAAAGCCTTAGAAATAGAATGTTTAGTGGTTCCACTGCTAATCAAGTTAGCGAGTTTGATGTTTTTATTTTGCAGGGTGTTGTAACATACCAAACAGTTCTCAATGAAGAAGGATGTGAAGACTTGCTTAAATACTGGAGGAAAAATGATAAGACATTTCCGATACTAGCAAAGATGGCCCAAGATGTGTTGAACATTCAAGCGTCATCAACAGCGTCTGAAAGCATTTTTTCTGCCAGAATATTTTAAATAGGAGAGCACAGACACTCATTAGCGGGAGACAACTTGTAGATTATAGTTCTATTCATAGATTAGATACGAGCGGAGCGTAGAAGGTGCGGTCAACCAGAGATCAACGAAGAAGACAATTTAAACTACAACAAAATCTTGTCTGAGGGAACTGAAAGCGACGTCGACCAATTTGACCAACAAATTCCAATTCCAACCGAAGAACTACAAGATATTGTGAAGAAATTAGAAAAGGTGTTTATAACTGTGTAATTTTTTTAATTGCAATTTTACTATGTGATTTGCAACTTTCGAACAACAACACAAAGTTGCAATTTTGAAATTGTATTACAAAAAAATCATATTTCTATCAAATAATATAAGAGGCACAACATCCTTGAGATGTTTTTATTGTACTAACTTGTTCAATTATTTAAGTGTTTATATTCACAGCTTTTTTTAAATTAAGTGTCTAAAAAAATGGAATCCCGGACCCGACCTGACCCCGCCCCGCCAACACTGGTCCCCTTTTCGAGTGGGATGAGGGACGAGACGGGACATTGGCCTGTCTCGCAAGTCCCAGACCGCCGGAGGACCGGTCCCGACCCTTTCCCCAGTCCTGCCGGATCCTGTCCCACCGGGACCCGACCCCTTGGACAGCTATAGATTATATTGCTATCTTATTTTTCAATACAATGTATGCACTAACAAAATTTCAGTGCACTTATTTTAATCTAATAATTGAATAGCTTTTGTGTTCTTAGTTTTTAAAATTACACTGTATACTAGCATGTCTTATTCATTTTTTATACCAGTATTTTCATACTGCTTTAAATTTTTTCTGATCGGATCTGACCGTTTCACTTGCTTTGCTTTTTATTTTGCTTTGCTTGTGCTTGTGCTTGTTCTTACGCTCTGTCTTGAGCCGAGGGTCTCTCGAAAACAACCACTCTACCTACCAAGGTAGAGGTAAGGTCTGCGTATACTCTACCATCCACAGACCCCACGTTATAGAATTTCACTGGGTCTGTTGTTGTTGTATTGTATACTATTTAGTAAATATATCGTTGCCTACTGCAAGATAAATGATGAGGTAAGATTTATTCTTTGAAATTATTCTTATACTAGTTTCTGCGGACGTGTGTTACTCTTATCAATAAATTTAAAAAATTATACAAAAAGAATAAATTATGTAAAGTCATGTATTGAGTGAAACATGGAGAAGTTATACTATAAAATAGTTATTATATCTATTGAGCTAACCTTTTTCATCCCAAGCTAAAATTTTGGTTGATTATCAAGTTCTCCACAGGGAAAAAATTAGCCTCCTCACTTAGTTTTAGCTCTAGAGATTTTGCATATTGCACCAAATCGGTCAATAATATCAGAATCTAATAAATCGGTGTTGAACATATAACATAGCTCAACAACAATAACAACATAACCAGTGTAATCTCACAAAGTGGAATTAGCGCATCGAGTGTAATTATCAATACCCTAAACATTTTTTAAACCCCTATTAGCAATTAAAGAAAGAACTAAAAACATTATAAAACAAACACTGGCAGTTGACTCTTAAGATTTTTCAAAATAAAACTCAACATACATTATTTTATGATATCTAAGAATTGTGATAGACAATTTTCATTATCTTTTTATCTCCCTAATTTTTATAATAGCCTTGTAATATTCTACAGAGCCAAAAAAAGGGGGGGGGGGGGGGGGAACCAAATTAGTGACATGAAACACAAAAAGGAAAATAAAATTAGTGACTTGAAGTTTACTGTTTCGTCTGCATTTTTTTGGGTGAGATCACAAATTCTAGCGAACATAAATTATGCCAATTAAAAAAATATGAACCAATTTCAACTAAAATTAAGAATAAATATCAAAACCACACATAATAAATCACAAAATTAGATTAACGACAAAACCAAAAAATGTTTAGTGATGAATTTAAGCTGACGGTAAACGTATGCCTGCAACAGATAAAAGAAACAAAAACAGATGCAAATCAAATAGAAAAGAAAATGGGCCAAAATTTGTGGGATTACTTGGATGTTAGTGTTTTACTATTTCCTTAAACATCCTTTTATATCTTGACATTAAAGGGGCAATGTTTACGTAAAATTTGATTTTAAAGTTTCAGTGCAATTCTTACTGACATATGTTTGTTAAATTACTGGAGAAAAAGAGTTTTGAAAAACTCGGTCAACAAATAACTTGTAAATTAGAACTTCCATCTTAAGTCACGTGTTAAAATAATTGACGTAATGAAATCATTAAAAAATAAAAGTAATGACAATAATAAAGATAAATATGTAAATTACGATTTTATCTAATATAAAATTTATTTTTAAAAGGTAAAAACCAAAAAGGACTCCTATCGTAATTATTAATTTGGTGGTTTTCAAAGCCAAAAAGTCCTATGGCAGTTATTATTTTACCAAAATAACGGTGGACTTTTTTTACTTTTCAAAAGAAAATTGCGAAAGTAAAAAAGGACTCCGAAAATAATGGTGGATTTTTTAATTTTCCAAAAATAAAATAGATGAAATATTATAAATAATTAAATAATAACTTGAGAAAAATAGTGAATTACAGTTTGACTATTATAGAATCTTTTAATGAAGGAAAAAAAGTTCAATCAACATTTTTAGAGACCTTCACACTTTTAATATAACTAATTTAGCGTACGTGCATTGCTCGTGTGCATTGCGTCAATCAGTAGATAACTATAAGAAAAACAAATTGTTGGAAAATATCAATTGATGTTAAACTACATGTAATTTATTTATATGATGAAAATAAATATTATTACATCAACGCAATAGTTGAATTCAATATCTTTTGAACATATACAGAGGAAGAATTTAGAATCTAATTCAGAAGGTTAATATCAATGTAATTATTGACTTAATATATGACTTCAAAATTATTGCAATTTTCTGTGAGGGAAACCAGTGATCCAAACAACCCCTACTATGTTTTTTAAATAATTCAATTTTAAATTGATAATCTTATATGATACTTTTTAGATAAAGATACCACGGACAATCTTTCAATTTGCAATTATCATCAAGAATACATTGAACGTTTATCATCACATAATTTCAGGAACAAACAATGTTAGAAAATTTACCTCAGATGATTACAAGCATGTTTAATTACCCCTTCAATCATCGTCATACTATCAAGAGTTCATCTTAAATAATGTAGCCTACAATAATTTTGGTGAAAGGGTCATAAAACCTAAAGAAAATTCTAAACCTAAACAAAGAAGCGACACAATGTAAGTAGTTAATACTAATTGGTATAAGATAATTCTAAACCTAAAGTGAATCATAAATCAAAATAAAGAAAATCGTATCAAAAGAATAAAAAAAACCTCATCCCCCTTCTCTCTCTAGGCGAAAAACCCTAGTGAGAGAATCCGGCCATCTATGGCCAATCCGGCCACCGGACAGCCTCCTCCCGAGGTTTTCCACCACCCTACTACATCCAAAACACCCCTAGACTACTCACATATCCTCAAACCTACATCATTAAACCCGAAATCACCCGTTACCGCCGAAAACCCTAGCGGTCACATTATTCCCACTTCAATCCAAATTCCTATAAAACTCATTACCTACCTACATGGAGAGCCTACAATTTGATATGACATGAAAGAACTTGAATTGATGATTTTTCAACAAGAATTACAATATGCCGTAGTTGGAAATTTTAGCTAAGGTTGGCCCGAAATTAATTCATTGAGAACTTCAATTCCGACACAATGTGAATTAAAAGAAGGCGTTAAAATTGGCTTTCTATGCAATAGACATGTTTTGATTAGATGTACATTGTTTGAAGACTATGTTACATTGATGTCGAAGCCAAACTTTTGGATTAATGAGAAAATCACTTATTATTCAATGAGAACCCTTAAGTGGGATCCATGGTTTAACCCGGAGGAGGAGACAAGTATGGAACTGGCATAGATATCATTCCCAACCTTGGCTCCAAATTGGTTTGGAGAGTCTCAATTGTTTTCCTTGGCGACGGCATTTGGTAAACCACTTACTATTGATGTTGCAACAAGAAACAAAACTAGACCTAGTTGTGCTACGGTTAAAGTTGAAGTGGATTTACTTAAGGAATATCTGAAAAGGGTTCAAATTCAAGTTGTTAATGGTGGGAAGTTAAGTCAAAATGGATTAAAATACAATATGATTTTTTGCAATATTATAACACTTGCAAATTGCAAGGACATGATGAGAATGGATGCTGAAAAATTCATCCAGAGCTGTTGCTAGAAAAGGGGAAGGAGGATGACGACTACGACGATGATGGGAAAGCACATACTAATGTCGTACAAGGCAAAGAAAAGATGAAGAACCCTAACCCTAATTGTACCTATGCAAACACTAACCCTCGATATGTAAACCCTATTAAAATTTTGCAAAGTGGAAGAGTAGTGGGCAATGTCAATGATATATATGCCTGGAAAACTATCAAGAACAATGATTGAGCTAAAAAAACAGCCAAAAACAATCGGAAACACTGAAGGAACAATAACCCTTGCTCGATAAACCCTAACCCTAACCCGATAAATCCTAGCACTAATCCTTATGTTGTGTTGGGAACTGAAGATGAGGCTATTGGGAAGGAGAGGGGGTTATGACGGAGATGGGTAATGAATTGATAGATGTGGAGATGGTATGAAGGGAAGTGATCATTACACCACAAGCACAACCGGCAGTTCCATTAACTGCAGATTGTGAAGGTGATGTGGGAGGTGTTGCAGTTGTTGAGAAGAACATGGGGGAGTCTATGGGGGTTAATGGTGCTGCTATAAACACACAAGAAAAAATTACAACACCAATTTCGACCAAATAATGGGTGCATAAGACCTTTGCTGGAATTGCTAACATTGTAGATCCTAGTTTTAATATTGCATTGAATCAATAATGTACAGAAGTACCTTCTACTACATATGAGACTACAGAGAAGGATATAAGAATATGGAATGATGATGTTGATGAGGAAGAGGATGAGGGAGAAATTCCTAGTTCTGGACATCAAGAACATCCTGAATACTCAATCACTTCTTCACAACAAATGAAAGAGATGTTTGAGGAGGCTGTAGAAGTTGAGGTTGAGCACGTTGTTGAGGCAATCGATTATCCTAAAAATGTGGAGAAGGATAGGGATATGGTTGTCAAGGCTCAATAATAAATAACATAGGCAACACTAGCTCTAAATTAAAAGCACATAGAACAAAAGTAAGCATAATTCATTGGCTAAGGTGTCTAGAGGAGAGCAACAAGTAGCACTACCTGAAAAGATGAAAACAAGACTTGATCTTGATGAAGAATCCACAACTCAGAATTTCCTTAATGCAGCAAGAGAGGGTGATTTATCACCTAAACAGATTGAGAGGGGTATGGGAAACACAAGGAAGAAATGAACTAGAGAGAATATCACATCTCAACATATAGGGGTGCAAACAAGGAGTAACATTGTTTCTAAATCCAACATGTAGTGATGAATGCACTAATTTGGAATATAAGATCAGTGAACATAAAGAAAGCTTTTAAGAGGCTTTTGACAATGCATAATAAACATAGATTTTTTCTTATTGCCTTGATGGAACCTTTTCAGCAGGCCTTTAAGATGAAATCATATATGAGGAGACTTGGCTTAGAAACTGCCATATGTAATATATCTAGAAAGATTTGGGCCTTTGTTGATGAAGAATGGCAAGTGACAACACTGATAGATAGTTCCAACATCTTATTTTGAAGTTATTCAATTGGGATCTGGATATGGAGATGGTGATAACTTTGGTGTATGCAAAGTGTGACAGAATAAAGATAATTGAATTGTGGGATTCTTTGTACAATTTTGCATCTGACATGAGTTCTCCTTGGCTTGTTGGTGGTGACTTTAATGTAATTGTTGATGAAATAGAAAGTATGGAGGGTTGCCAGTATTCTTAGCAGAAGTATAATACTTTAGACATTGTATTCAGACTTGTAACGTAAATGACTTGGGCTACAAAGGGAGCATTTATACATGGTGAAATGGAAGAGGGGTGAAGAATGTATTTTCAAGAGGCTTGATAGGTGCTTAGGCACCCTGGAATTGCAGCAATTATTTCTAGGCTTGGAGGTCAGCCACTGTATCAATCTAGGATCAGATCACTCACATATGTTGTTGGAGTTCAAACAAGAATTCCAATAGTGTATGAAGTCATTTAAATTCCTTAATTTTTGTACCAAAAATAACAAGTTCTTGCAAGTGGTTAAGGATAATTAGGATATACAAGTTGAGGGCAACTCTTTCTGGAAGTTCAACATGAAATTGAAGAATATGAGGAATGTGTTGGCTGAATGGAGTAGAAACACATTTGGTGACATTTTTCAAAAGGTTACAAATATGGAAGATATTATCAAGGTTCATGAAGCTAATTTTAAGACAGATCCTTCTTATGTGAATATAGAGAAGCTTATGAAGGTGAATGCTGAATTGAAACAGGTATTGCACATTAAGGAAGAATTTTGGAAACAAAAGGCTAGCATGTCTTGGTTTCAGGATGGGGATAAAAATTCAAAATTCTTCAATGCATATGTAAATGGTAGAAGAAAGGTATTACAACTTAGAAGAATTAAAAACAGTGATGGAGTATGGTTAGAATTTGATCAAGTTATTGCTGAAGAGGCTGTGAAATTCTATCAAGAACAATTTCAGGAAACTGCCCATTCTAATCAGTTTGATATATTGCATCATGTACATCCAATGATATCCAATGTACAAAATCAGCAACTTGTCCAAATGCCTACCAAAGAAGAAGTTAAGGATGTTGTTTTTGGACTCAGTCCAACAAGTGCAGGAGGACCAGATGGATACAATGACCTATTTTTTCAAACATGTTGGGATATAATTGGTGATGATATATTTAGTACGGTATTTTCATTCTTCAATGGCAAAGAACTGCCAAGGTATATTACTCACACAAACCTTGTCATTCTGCCTAAGAAAAAGGAGGTACAAACCTTTGGTGATATGAGGCCCATAAGTCTGAGCAATTTTATTCAAAAATGATTACAAGGGTGAGGAACAAACTACAATGATGGAAATGGAAGCTATTATCCTTTGGTGGTAGGGTTGTTTTGTTAAATCATATATTGCATGATATGCCTATACATCTTCTTTCTGCAGTAGATCCTCTTGCATTTGTAATTGAAAAATTGAATAAGATTTTTGCTCAATTCTATTGGAGCAATACAGTGGTGGAATAGAGAAGACATTGGAAAAAATGGAACATTGTCTGCTTGCCACAAGATGAAGGTGGACTGGGATTTAGAGCATTGAAAGACATGTCTATGGCCTTATTTGCAAAGTTATGGTGGAACTTCAGAACCAAACCATCTTTGTGGAGTGCATTCATGAGCAACAAATACCTTAAAAAGAACAATACAGTGCTAGTACCATGGAAGGAAGGATCACATGTGTGGAGGAAGATGTTGCAAGCTAGACATCATATTGATCATCATATTTGGTGGCAGTTGAGGATGGGATCATCTCTATTCTGGTTTGACAACTGGATAGGACTTGGTCCATTGTATTTTCACACACCTAGTGAGATAAATATAAAAGATAACTTACCTGAAGACCTAGCAGACTACATTATTCAAGAAGTCAAGCCACCTGCAAGGGAAGAAGAATTGGAAAAACGTTGGTGGATGCTAGAACCTAAGGGTGAGTTCACTATTAAATCAGCCTAGGAGTTGGTACGAAGCCAGGCAGAAAAGAAAGAGGCATACAAAAAGATGTGGGTAAAAGGGCTGTCTTTCAAAATAGCATTCATTCTGTGAAGGGTGTGGTATTTAAAAGTGCCACTGGATGATGTAGTAAGGAGTTGGGGTTATCACATGCCTTCTAAGTGTACATGTTGTTCTAAATCTAAGCAAGAATTTGTTACACATGTATTCCTAAAGAGTGAAGTAACACAAAATGTATGGTCTTACTTTTCTTTGGCTGCAGGTTTGAATATCACAGGTATGCATCTACATCATGTGATCATGACATGGTGGAAAGCAAATGTGGTGCCAAGATGTAAGCCTCTATTCTATGCAATGCCTACTATCATAATCTGGGAATTGTGAAAGAAAAGAAATGATGATCTACATAACAGGAAGGTATCAAATAGTATGGTGATATATCAGGTCCTAACAACCATATAAAACATGGTGAAACTGAGGAAACCTGGCATAAGGAATGTGCCTCAAAGATGGCTTGAAATGCTTAGAGTGCTGGAGCAATTTGTTCCTACATTACAAGTAACTAAGGTGGTGTGGAAATTACCTTCACAAGGCTGGTGGAAGTGTAATACAGATGGGGCAACAAGAGGTAATCCAGGCAGTACTGCATATACATTTTGTGTGTAAGATGTTGCGGGGGACTTAGTGCATGCATGGACTAAGGAAATGAGAGAGGCTACAAACACAAAAGCTGAGGCATTGACACTACTAGAGGCTGCTAAATAGTGTTTGTCTCAACAACAGTACTCTTTCATATTAGAAACAGATTCACTTTTAATGAAAAAAATATTGAATAGAGAATGGAGGCCACCTTGGAATATTGCTGTGGTGGTGGATGAATTGTTGGACATAGTTGATAATGCTCAAGTTGATGTTTTGCATATAATTAGGGAAGGCAACCAACTAGCTGATCACCTAGCTAATGTTGCTCTTGATGTTGGTAGTACTAGCTAATAGCTTTGCAGAACTGGATTCAAAAGGAAGGAAGATTCTCAATAGTGACAAGCTACTATGTCCGTATTTAAGAATAAGAGCTCAAAGCATGTATTGAGGAGGGTGGAACCTGGGGCAAGGAAGTGGAGAAGGGTTCACCATTATACTCAAATCCGGCTGGAGGATAGTATAATGGTTCAATTTTCTATTAACTTTGTTTTCTGTTTTGCAGGTCTTCAGTTGTGCCAGAAGCCTTGTAACATTCAGGAAAACATTTTCACAAGGATCACAACAAAATAATATGCAGAATGTACACTTTGGTTCAATTCTACACAAGATACAAGTACAAGCAGGACCTATGCATTGAATAATTTGCAGTGTGTGGTATTAGCTAGTTTAGCTCATTCTGCTGCAATTTGGACAATACATAGGAATTGGTTACATGTTTATAGAGGAAAGTGCAGGTTTGTGGGAATATGGACAACTGCAGTACATGTCAAAATCAAATTTGGTTACTGCACAAGACAAGAACCATTTGAGTGTGTGATACAACCAAATGGTTCTTGTCTTGTGCAGTAACCAAATTATGTTTCCTCTGATTTTGGCATGTGTTGCAGTTGTCCATATTCCCACAAGCCTGCACTTTCCTCTATAAGGATGTAACCAGTTCCCATGTATTGTCCAAATTGCAGGAGAATGAGCTAAAGTAGCTAATACCACACACCGCAAATTATTCAATGCACAGGTCCTGCTTGTATTTGTATCTTGTGTAGAATTGAACTAAAGTATACATTCTGCATATGCATTTTTTTATGATCCTTGTGCAAATGTTTTCCTGAATGTTACAAGGCTTCTGGTACATCTGAAGACTTGCAAAACAGAAAACAAAGTTAGTAGAAAACTGAACCATTATACTCTCCTCCAGCCGGATTTGAGTATAATGGTGAACCCTTCTCCACTTTCTTGCGCCAGGTTCCACCCTCCTCAATACCTGCTTTTAACTCTTATTCTTAAATAGGGACATAGTAACTTGTCACTATTGAGAATCTTCCTTCCTTTTGAATCCAGTTCTGCAAAGCTATTAGCTAGTACTTCCAACATCAAGAGCAACATTAGCTAGGTGATCAGCTAGTTGGTTGCCTTCCCTTATTATATGCAAAACATCAACTTGAGATTGTCAACTATGTCCAATAATTCATCCACTACCACAACAATAATCCAAGGTGGCCTCCATTCCCTATTCAATATTTTTTTCAATAAAAGTAAATCTGTTTCTAATATGAAAGAGTACTGTTGTTGAGACAAACACTATTTATCAGCCTCTAGTAGTGCCAATGCCTCAACTTCTGTGTTTGTAGCCTCTCTCATTTCCTTAGCACATGCATGCACTAAGTCACCTGCAGTATCTCTCACACAAAATGCATATGCACTACTGCCTGGATTACCTCTTGTTTCCCCATCTGTATTACACTTCCACCTCCTTGTGAAGGTAATTTCCACACCACCTTAGTTACCTACAATGTAGGAACAAATTACTCTAGCACTCTAAGCATTTCAGGCCATCTATGAGGCACATTCCTTATGCCAGGTTTCCTCATTTTCACCATGTTTTGTATGGTTGTTGAGACCTGATATATCACCCTACTATTTGATACATTCATGTTATGTAGATCACCATTTCTTTTCTTCCATAATTCCCAGATTATGATAGTAGGCATTGTTTAGAATACATGCTTACATCTTGGCACCACATCTACATTCCACCATGTCATGATCACATGATGTAGATGCATACTTGTGATATTCAAACCTGTAGCCAAAGAAAAGTAAGACCATAAATTTTGTGCTACATCACTTTTTAGGAATACATGTGTAATAGATTCTTGCTTAGGTTTAGAACAACATGTACACTTAGAAGGCATGTGATAACCCCAACTCCTCACTACATCCTCCAATGATACTTTTAAATGACACACCCTCCACAAAATGAATGTTATTTTGAAAGGTAGCCCTTTTATCTACATCTTTTTGTATGCCTCTTTCTTTTCTACCTTGCTTCTTACCAACTCCCAAGATGATTGAATAGTGAACTCACCCTTAGGTTCTAGCATCCACCAAGGTTTGTCCAGTTCTTCTTCCCTTGCATGTGGCTTGACTTCTTGAATAATGTAGTCTGCTAGGTCTTTAGGTAAGTTGTCTCTTATAGTCATCTCCTACCACCTTCCTTCTATTACCACATCCTTAACATTCTGTATGTCTTTATTATAATAGAAATCACTAGGTGTGTGAAAATACAATGGACCAAGTCATGTCCAGTTGTCAAACTAAAATAGAGATGATCCCATCCTCAGCTGCCACCAAATATGATATTCAATGTGGTGTCTATCTTGCAACATCTTCCCCTACATATGTGATCCTTTCTTCCATGGTACTAGCACTGAATTATTCTTTTTAAGGTATTTGTTGCTCATTAATGCACTCCACAAAGATGGTTTGGTTATGAAGTTCCACCATAACTTGGCAAATAAGGCCATGGACATGTCTTTCAATGCTCTAAATCCCAGTCCACCTTCATCTTGTGGCAAGCAAACAATGTTCCATTTTTCCAATGTCTTCCCTATTCCCCCACTGTATTGCTCTAATAGAATTGAGCAAAAATCTTATTCAATTTTTCAATTACAAATGCAGGAGGATCTACGTGATAGAAAATGATTGTCTTGCTATACCTGTCACCCTTTCGACCTTCTGGAATTCTGCCTCAACCACTTTATGATGCAAATATATTGCACTCTTATTCTTGTTAATCAACTGCCATGATGCCCTCTCATAATCACCCAACACATCCATGATCATTTGCAAGGATATCTGGCAGGCTGAGGCAAATATGATTGTATCATCTGCATAACACAAATGATTGATTCTTGAACTCCATATTGGCTAGCCAAATCCACAGAATCCTAGATCATCATGTAAGGAGTTCAAGGCCCTCGTCAGAACTTCTACAGTAAGGATAAATAAGGTAGGTGATAAATGATCACCTTGTTTAACACCTCTAGTAGAGTGGATGAAACCATGTGGTTGGCCATTCACCAGCATTGGATACCAATTATTTGCAACCAACTCATATATATGGCCAATGAATGTTTCACAAAATCCCATCTTCCTTAGTACATTAGTTAGAAAGCCCCAAGATAACCTATCATAGGCCTTTGTCATAGCCAACTTCATCACCACATTAGGGACTAATTGATGATTACCCCTCTTTGTTCTAAGCATATCTGTTATAATTTCTTGTGTCAATAATATATTCTCCACTATACTTCTTCTTATCACAAACCCTGCTTGATTCTGTGAGATCAAGTCAAGCAGAAAAGCTGTTAATCTGTTGTGAACCACCCTTGAAAACACCTTATTGATAAAATTGCTCAAACTTATGGGCCTTATATCACCAAAGGTTTGTACCTCATTTTTCTTAGGCAGATTAACAAGGTTTGTGTGAGTAACATACCTTGGAAGTTCTTTGCCATTGAAGAATGCAAATACCATACTAAATATAACATCACCAACTATATCCCAACAGGTTTGGAAAAACATGCCATTGTATCCATCTGGTCCTCCTACACTTATTGGAACATCCTTAACTTCTTATTTGGTAGGCATTTGGACAAGTTGTTGATTTTGTACACTGGATATCATTGGATGTACATGATGCAATATATCAAACTAATTAGAATGGGCAGTTTCCTGAAATTGTTCTTGATAGAATTTCACAGCCTCTTCAGCAATATCTTGATCAGATTCTAACCATACTCCATCATTGTTTTTAATTCTTCTAAGATGCAAAATCTACCTTCTACCATTTACATGTGCATGGAAGAATTTTGAATTTTTATCCCCATCCTGAAACCAAGACATGCCAGACTTTTGTTTCTAAAATTCTTCCTCAATGTGCAATACCTATTTCAATTCAGCATTCACCTTCATAAGCTCCTCTCTATTCACGTAAGAAAGATCTGCCTCATAATTAGCTTCATGAACCTTGATAATCTCTTCCATATTTGTAACCTTCTGAAAAATTTCACCAAATGTGTTTCTGCTCCATTCAGCCAACACCTTCCTCGTATTCTTCAATTTCATGTTGAACTTCCAGAAGAGTTTCCCTCAACTTGTATATCCCAATTATCCTTAACCACTTTCAAGAACTTGTCATTTTTGGTCCAGAAATTAAGGAATTTAAATGGCTTCCTATACTGCCAGACTTCTTGTTTGAACTCCAACAACATAGGTGAGTGATCTAAGCCTATATTGATATAGTAGCTGACCTCCAAGCCTGGAAATAATTGCTGCAATTCCAGGGTGCCTAAGCACCTATCAAGCCTCTTGAAAATACATTCTTCACCCCCTCTTCCATTCCACCATGTATTAATACTCCCTTTGTAGCCCAAGTCATTTAAGTTACAAGTATGAATACAATGTCTAAAGTATTCTACTTCTGCTAAGGATACTGGAACCCTCCATACTTTTCTGCTTCATCAACAATTACATTAAAGTCACCACCAATAAGCCAAGGAGAACTCATGTCAGGTGCTAAATTGTACAAAGAATCCCCCAATTCAATTATCTCTGTTCTGTCACACTTTGCATACACCAAAGTGATCACCGTCTCCATATCCAAATCCCAATTGAATAACTTCAAAATAAGTTGCTGGGAACTATCTATCGGTGTTGTCACTTGCCATTCTTCATCAACAAAGGCCCAAATCTTGCCAGATATATTACATATGGCAGTTTCTAAGCCAAGTATCCTCATATATGATTCCATCTTAAAGGCATGTTGAAAAGGTTCCATCAAGCGAATAAGAAAAAATCTATGTTTATTATGCATTGTCAAAAGCCTCTTAAAAGCTTTCTTTGTGTTCACTGATCTTATATTCCAAATTAGTGCATTCATCACTACATGTTGGATTTAGAAACAGTGTTCCTCCTTGTTTGCACCCCTATATATTGAGATGCAATATTCTCTCTAGTTCCTTTCTTCCTTGTTTTTCCCAAGCCCCTCTCAATCTGTTTAGGTGATAAATCACCCTCCCTTGCTGCATTAAGGAAATTCTGAGTTGTGGATTCTTCATCAAGATCAATTCTTGTTTTCATCTTATCATGTAGTGCTACTTGTTGCTATCATCTAGACACATTAGCTAATGAATTATGCTTACTTGTGTTCCATGTGCTTTCAATTTAGAGCTAGTGTTGCTTATGTTCTTTGATTGTTGAGCCTTGTCAACCATATCCCTATCCTTCTCCACAGTTTTAGGATCCTTTTATTGTACATTATCCTTGTCCTCAACCACAACCAGGGCTTCCTTTTGTCTCTCTTTACCCTTTGTAGCTCTTTCTTTTGACAAATATTGTGACTGAACGCCATTCTCAATTGCCTTAACAACCTACTCAACTTCAACTTCTACAGCCTCCTCAAACATCTCATTCATTTGTTGTGAAGAAGTGATTAAATCTTCAGAATGTTCTTGATGTCCAGAACTAGGAATTTCTTCCTCCCTCTCTTCTTCCTCAACATTATCACTCCATATTCTTCTAACCTTCTCTGTAGTCCCATATGTATTCGAATATACCTTAGTACATTCTTGATTCAATTCAACAGTAAACCCTACCGGATTAGGATCTATAGTGTCAACAGTTCCAGAAAAACCTTTTTCACCCATTGTTTGGTCAAAACTGATGTTGTAAGTTTTTCCTATGTATTTATAGCAGCACCATTAACATTTATATATGCCCCCATATTCTACTCAACAACTGCAACATCTCCAACATCATCTTCACAACCTGCAGTTAGTGGTACTGCAGGTTGTGCCTGTGATGTAATGATCAATTCCTTTCCTACCATCTCCACCTTTATCAATTCATTACCCATCTCCTTCATAACCCCCTCTCCTTCTCCCATAGCCTCTCGAGTCCCCAGCACAGCATAGAGATTAGGGTTAGGGTTTATCAGGTTAGGGTTAGGGTTAAGGTTTATCAAGCTAGGGTTTACTGTTCCATTAGTTTTTGTTGTGTTTTCGACTAGTTTTGGCAGTTGTTTCTGAGCTCGATCATTGTTCTTGATTTGCTAGATAGTTTTCCAGTTATATATATTATCAACATTGCCCACCACTCTTCCACTTTGCAAAATTTTGATAGGGTTTGCATGCCGAAGGTTAGGGTTTGCATAGGTATGGTTAGGGTTAGGGTTCTTCATCTTTTCTTTGCCTTGTACGACATTAGTATGTGCTTTCCCATCATCGTCGTGGTCGTCTTCCTCCTTCCCTTTTTCTGGCAACAACTCTGGATGAATTTTCCAACATCCATTCTCATCATGTCCTTGCAATTTACAAGTTTTACAATATTTTGGCAAAAAATCATATTGTATTTTAATCCATTTTGACTTAACTTCCCCACCATTAACAACTTGAATTTGAACCCTTTTCAGATGTTCCTTAAGTAAATCTACTTCAACTTTAACCGTAGCACAACTAGGTCTAGTTTTGTTTCTTGTTGCAACATCAATGGTAAGTGGTTTAGCCGCTGCCAAGGAAAACAATTGAGACTCTCCAAACCAATTCAGAGCCAAGGTTGGGAATGATATCCATGCCATTGCCATACTTGTCTCCTCCTCCGAGTTAAACCATGGATCCCACTTAAGGGTTCTCATTGAATAATAAGTGTTTTTCTCCTTAATCCAAAAGTTTGACTTTGATATCAATGTAACATAGTCTTCAAACAATGTACATCTAATCAAAACACGTCTATTGCATAGAAAACCAATTTTAACACCTCCTTTCAACTCACATTGTGTCGGAATTGAAGTTCTCAATTAATTAATTTCGGGCCAACCATAGCTACATTTTCCAACTACGGCATATTGTAATTCTTGTTGAACAATCATCAATTCAAGTTCTTTCATGTTATATCGAATTGTAGGCTCTCCGTGTAGGTAGGTAATGGGTTTTATAGGAATTTGGATTGAAGTGGGAATAATGTGACTGCTAGGGTTTTCGGCAGTAGCAGGTGATTTCGGGTTTAATGATGTAGGTTTGAGGATATGTGAGTATTCTAGGGGTGTTTTGGATGTTGTAGGGTGGTGAACAACCTCGGGAGGAGGCTGTCCGGTGGCCAGATTTTCTCACTGTGGTTTTTCGCCTAGAGAGAGAAGCGGGTTTTTTTTTTTGGGTTTTGGGGTTTTTATGGTCATTCCTATCGTAATTATGTCTCATATTTTAGATAGAATTATATTTCCTATTGTAATTAGATTGACTAGTTACCGAGTTAAATATTTTTGTACTACTATATATATTGTACATTATTAATGAATACAATCAAGGGAACATATATTCCTTTAAATAAAATAAAGACCTTCATGCTTTAATATAATATATACTCCTATTACTTCTGGTGTAAGGATAAAAAACAGATAGACAGTATATTAATATTATGGAGTGAATTAGTGACAACAATATATTAACCTTACCTCTTGTCAATGATGTTCTCTCCACAAAACCCACAAGAGTAACTCTTCTAAGAAAATATTTATGATTTTTTTTGCAAGGACAAGACACTGAAAGAAATAATCCCCTTGATTATTTTCATTACTTGAATAGGTATATATACAAGATACAAAATATTTCTATTTTATTCCTAAAATCTTGTTCTACCATAATTCTAACTCTACAATTATGGTAGTGTATAATCCTACTTTAGGTAACAAATACATTACAATATACTACACATATATTTTCCAAATATACAATATTCTCATGTCCAAAATAAGCCAAAACCGAGAGAACCAATATGGGCAGATTTCGTGGCATTGAATAAGGCAATATACACTTGTATATTGTGTGTATATTGCCTTATTTAACACACCCCCGCAGTCATAGCGGGCGGTCTTCGAAAGCTGAGACTGTCCCTAAAATCTTCAAAGAGTACCGAGGGAAGACCTTTTGTGAAGATGTCTGCAACTTGATATCTTGACGGGACATGCCATACGCGTACCTGCCCCCAAGCAACCTTTTCACGGACAAAGTGAATGTCCATTTCGATATGTTTGGTGCGTTGGTGCTGAACTGGATTACCTGAGAGGTAGATGGAACTAACATTATCACAATATACTAAGGTCACCTTCTGAATGGGGCAATGAAGCTCTAAAAGAAAATTACATAACCAACATGATTCTGAGACCACATTAGCTACCCCTCGATATTCTGCCTCTGCACTTGAGCGGGATAGAGTCGCCTGACGCTTTGCAGACCAGAAGACCAAGTTGTTGCCAAGGAACATACAATATCCTGACGTAGACTGTCTGGTGTCCGGACAATCACCCCAATCTGCATCTGTGTACGAGACAAGTGTGGATGTAGAAGAAGGATACAAGTGCAACCCATAGTCCAGTGTCCCCTGAATATATCGAATGATGCGTTTGATTGCATTCATGTGCTCAACTCTGGGATTATGCATGAATAAACACACCTCTGAACCAGCATACGTAATATCCGTCCGGTAAAGGTAAGTTACTGGAGGGCCCCTGCAAGGCTGCGATAGCGAGTAGGGTCCTCGTATGGTGCACCTGCCGCGGCACTAAGCTTGGGTTTTGCATCAACTGGAGTGGAAGTGGACTTACAGGATGACATCCCAGTCCTCTCTATGATCTCAGCATCATACTTTCGTTGGGACAAAAACAAACCACCTGAATGACGCTTGACGGCAATCCCCAAAAAGTAACTCAAGGGCCCTAAGTCTTTCATAGCAAACTCGGAACTGAGCATGACCATGATAGACTGGCGCAAGGCATCGGACGAAGCAGTCAAAATGATATCATCCACATACAACAGAATATAGGTCAAGGACGAACCACGACGGTAGATGAACAAGAAATTATCTGACCTGCTGTGAGTGAACCCAATAGTCGAAACAAAGTTAGCAAACCTCGTATACCAGGCCCGTGGAGACTGCTTAAGCCCATATAATGACTTCTTCAACATACAGACATGATGAGGACGGTTTGGATCCCTGAAACCCAACGGCTGATGCATATAGACTGTTTCCTTGAGATCACCATGTAGGAAAGCATTCTTGACATCCAACTGATGAATAGGCCAAGTCTTCGAAAGAGCCAAGCTAAGCACAGTGCGAATAGTAGCCGGTTTGACCACCGGACTAAACGTCTCCCCACAATTTATCCCAACCTGTTGAGTCTTACTATCACCCACAAGCCGCGCCTTATGACGAGCAAATGAACCATCTGAATTTTCCTTATGAGCAAAAATCCACATAGACTTGATAACATTAATACCATATGGACGGGACACCAACTCCCACGTCTTATTATCAATAAGACCATTATATTCATCAGTCATAGCAATTTTCCAATTAGGGTCATTTAAGGCGGACACCGGATTACGGGGCAAGGGGGATTTAGAGACATCAGAATGTAAATTAAAATATCTTTTAGGTGTAAAAATACCCCGCTGACTACGAGTGACCAGTCTATGACTCGAGGAAGAATTTAGTGAATTTTGGGAATTTGTTGGGCTCGGGACGGACTGGCCAGCAGGCAGTGGGCATGCTGGCCCAAATCGAGAAGTTGTGGTGTGAACTGGACCAGTTCTAGAATTGGGCTGGACTTGCCCAATTGCTGGAACTGTTCCAGTGGCTGAAACTGGGCACGGGATAGTGGGGCCAGCGGGCAGTGGGCCCGCTGGAGAGTTTTGGGTACGGGAGATGTCCGAAAAATTCCGAATAATATACGGGGATATTTGGTCATCCAAAAAATTATACGACCTAGGCTCGGGAGTATGAACTTTCGTAAAAGGAAATTGGGTTTCATAAAAAATGACATGGCGATTAATTATGATTTTCTTGGAGGATAAATCAAAGCATTTATAACCACGATGATTAGACGGATAACCCAAAAATACACACGGGGTAGACCGAGCCTGAAGTTTGTTAATTGTGGTGGATGGGAATAACGGATAACACAAGCACCTAAAAATCCTAAGATGATAATAAGAAGGGTTCTTATTATATAGGATTTTGAGGGGGGAAGAATATGTCAGACCTTTGGACGGAATTATGTTAAGGAGTTATGTTGCCATTTGCAGAGTATGATGCCAAAAATACGGGGGTACGGAAGCATGAAGTAAGATAGTACGGAGAATGTTATTTATGGAACGAATTTTATGTTCGGCTTTCCCATTTTGAGAAGATGTATGAGGGCACAAAAAATGAAAATTTATCCCATTATTATCACAGAACTCCCGAAACCCCCTATTGTCATACTCTTTCCCCTTATCACATTGAATATTCTTTATTTCTCTTTCGAATTGTGTTATAATGAATGCTCTAAATTTTATGAAGACAGAAAACACTTGAGATTTATTGGCAATTGGAAACGTCCACAAAGATTTAGAATAATCATCCAAAAACAGAACATAATATCGATGACCTAATGAACTTAGAACAGGAGACGTCCATTGGTCGCTATGAATAATATCAAATGGTTGTGAAGTATGAGAATTTGAGTCCACAAAAGTCAACTTAACAATTTTCCCTAATGAACAAGATTGAAAAATATGAGTACGACTCGTACCCTTACAAGAAATAAAGGTATTGTTATCTAAAACTGGTAAAATAGAAGATCCCGGATGACCCAGGCGAGCATGCCACACAGAAGGAGAAATGGCTGCAAAAACTGACGGCAAGGCTTGACTCGATGGACTGAAATCGGGCATGATAGGATACAGATCCCCCCTACTATCACACCTCATGAGATGACTCTCCGTCTTGAAATCCTTCACAGGGAAACCAAAAGGATCAAATTCAACAAAAACGGGATTGTCAGTGGTAAACTTTCGGACAGACACTAAATTTTTAATCAATTTGGGAGCATGTAAAGTATTCTTCAAGATAAGGGGTGGATTGGAGGGAGACAACGTTTTCTGACCATAACCCTGAATAGGAATAGAGTTGCTATTACCAACAATTATACCCCGAGGGGTGCTCAAATTGGAATAAGATGAGAGAGTACCTGAATCGGAAGTCATGTGAGTAGTGGCCCCGGTGTCCATGTACCAATTTGGATCCGGTTGAGTCAACCTCAATGTGTGCATCGCGGCCTTGATATCAGTCTGAGTTGGGCCTGCTGCATGATGGGCTTGCGAAGGTCGGGGCCCAAGGATTCCAGACCGTGACTGAGCTGGGCCGTAGCTGTTGGGGCGTTGTTCTTTGGGCCACCGGCGGCCGGTGGGCCGCCACCGCTTGGTTGTTGGGCACGAAATGTTGGCCAGCCCCACCGGTTCGCTGGAATTAACCGATGGAGTATAAGGGATGCTGGCCCACTGCTGGGACCAGGGGGTGGTGGGCCACTGTTCCCTGGATGGGGCCCACCGCCTGCTTGCTGACCACCCGAACCGCCGCGTTTGCCCCCGCGGTTTTTGTTATTATTCTTACGATTATTTTTGCTGCCACCATGATTATGGTTTTGGCCCGAATTATTAACAAAACCCGAAGAACTTGGAGAGGACGCCACCATGACGACGGGGCTTGCTCCGGTAGCCGCCTTTTTAGCCAAACCGGCTTCTTCCAAAGTAAGCATAGAGCGAGCTTGATAAAAGTCAGGAAGAGGGTTGCTTTGACGAAGGAGAGTTCCAACGCCATTATAGGACTCCGAAAGGCCGGCAACCAATTGTAGAACTAGTCGATTATTTGTTATAGGTGCGCCAACATTACAGAGTTGATCCGCCAACTCCTTGAGTTTCTTGCAATATGCAGAAACGTTTGGAAATTCGTCCATTCGAACTAGAGAGAATTTCTGCTCGAGTGTGACGACACGTGAATGTTGGTTATCTTGGAATATGTCACGCAATCTATTCTAGACAGCCATAGCTGTGGTATCCGACTCATTAATCGTCTGTAGAAGGTCAACCGAAATAGTGGAGTAGATCCACTGGAGAACGGTAGCATCCAGAGTAATCCATAACTGAGGATCGTCCGCGGGAAGAGGTGTAGCGGGAGGAATGATATGATGGATAACTTGGTGGGAGATAGCGTGTATTTTAAATAGTTCTGCCCACGTCGCATATTGGACGTTTTCCATTTTAAGTACAAGAGGGATACTGTTCGTGACGTTAGAAACCATAAGGGCAGGATGATAATTGTTCTTAGACATATTGAAAGAACAAAGAAGGAGAGGAAATTTAAGAGAGGTTTTTGAGAGACAACCCGAGGGGGGGGGGGTTCTCTCGGCCGAAAGAGAGGGCAAAAGTTGGGAGAGAAAAACTTTTGTTTAGACCTAGTCTCTTGATACCATGAAAGAAATAATCCCCTTGATTATTTTCATTACTTGAATAGGTATATATACAAGATACAAAATATTCCTATTCTATTCCTAAAATCTTATTCTACCATAATTCTAACTATACAATTATGGTAGTGTATAATCCTATTTTATGTAACAAATACATTACAATATATTACACATATATTTTCCAAATATACAATATTCTCATGTACAAAATAAGTCAAAACCGAGAGCACCAATATGGACAGATTTCGTGGCATTGAATAAGGCAATATACACTTGTATATTGTGTGTATATTGCCTTATTTAACAGACACATGATGAGACGCCTACCTTATCAGTGGTGGCGAAGGCGCATGCTAATCAATTTTAACGACAAACTCCCTCCACGGCATAACAAGAGTCAATTCTTGTACCCAAAATAAGAAGAGTACAGAATGCCTAGGAAATTGAAAAATAGAGAATTCATAAATGCTAGTGTATAAAAAAGGGGCTGAAATTAACTACCTTGAATTCAATATATTTAAATGAAAACATAAATAATATTACATTGACATAATAATTGAACTCAAAGTCCTTAAATATTTTCTGAACCAACAAAAACAAAGAATTTAGGTAAGTTAGTTATATAATATCTGTCCATATTAATTGATGTACTGTTAATTAATATAATTTGTATTGAAAGTTATAGAATTTTACGTGAACCGTTTTCTAAAATTCTTTTCTTCTGTTAAGTTATAGCCCACAAAGTTCTCGTCACATCTTAATTAGATTTTTGAACCAACTAAAAAAAAAGTTTACATCTCAAAAGATTTTCAATTTCATGACATTTTTTTTGGACCAACTATTCAAATTTTTAGTCCAATCCTTTTCTAAAAAAATATGAATTACTTGAAGCAAGTAGCTTTTAATAGTGTCTTGCATAGGCAAATCCACAACTAGTATCAAATGCCTTAAAAATGCTTGCATAACGTATTGTTAAGGATACAAATTCTTAAGCATTTATAAATCATAGGGTGTTAGTTTGATTTTTTAATGGTACCTACGGTCTTTAATCTTAAAATTAATTTAAAAGATTCAAACATTGATTAACTTTTCAACAATTTCATTAAATAATTTATTTTTGAAACCTCGAAGAATCTGATCACAATTCGAGAGTTAAATAGTTGGAAAGGAGTTCCTATATAGATGAGCAAATATGAGCCCAAAAAAAACTGAGCAAATAAGGATATATTTCTAATGTGGAGAGTTCTCTTCTTGCTCAAGTTTTTAAATACCGATTTTTAAAGTTTCTAAAATAATTTGAATCTTAAAAATCTCTATTCCCAAAAGCATAACCAAATTGCTGGAATGGAAAAAACTCTATGTAAACATTAATAGGAGCTTTTTTACTTCATTATTAAATATGGAAAGTCAAAATTTATTATTTTTGTAGAGAGAGAAAAAATACTCATTTAAGTCCTATACGATTAAAGATTGACATACTAAGCTTCTCCCTTTTTTTCCTTCTATAGTTTCAGAAATAGCAAATAGTATTCAGAATTTTAGGGGTTGTTTTTAGCTTTTATTCTCCTCCGTTTATCTGCTATATTGTAACGGAGTGACTATTTTACATGTACATGGATGAATAACCTTTTTTATATAATCAAGACATCTCCGAAGATCAGTTGGTAGACAGTTTGAAACTCGATGAATACTGAGATCGACTTTCTACTCTTCTCCACTTAAATACCAGGATTTTGTTCAACAGATGTAATAATAAATTATATTACTCACCAATCACGACGCCAAGAATTAGTCGCAACTTTCAACAAATTTGATGAATTATGTCGATAAATGAACTGTAGCATAAACAAAAATCACAATATTAATAAATAAATAAATTTAGATAAATATTCAACCACATCAAATTATTAGAAGAAGAAAAAATAACTTGAGATATGAGAACAAAAAGTAACAAACTCATAAATATTGTTAGCGGAAGCATCCAATGCAAATCACAGAGTAAAACCCCAGTTCAATCCTCTCAACTTTTCATAAAGGACGTACATATAATTTCCATACGTAGAATCCAATGCAAATTAGGATCTCTTTTTAGCGTAGTGATTTACCATAATTAGGAGTGAACAAAATTGTAGAAAATAATAGATATGCATGTTATAAACTTTTGATGATTAAAAAAAAAAAAAAAACTCTAACCTTTTTGTCTTCGAGCTAGATAGAAAGGTAGAAAAGAGCAACATGCCAGAGCGATAGAATTAGTGACATAAATCATTAATCTATGAAAAATAAAAAAATATTCACATCATTAATCAACATCATGTGAAATTTTAACTCATATAATTTTAAAAAATATTGTATAATTGAAAAGAACACAATTTCAAAAGAAAAGGTTGTCGAAAATTTTTTAAGGAGGTTTTTTTTTTTCACACATTGATGAAATTCTTTTATGGATGCCTAGATACACTTTTTGAATTTATTTGTCATATAAATTTGAAAATAGTATTTAATAACAACTCTACTCCTTACAAAATAAATATGAAAAAATAAAAAAAATTATGACCCTTGGCGTTGTAGAAGGGTAGAAGTTAGAAGTGCACTCTGTCCTTATATCTCTCTGCTAAAAACACTTGACAACAAAATAGGAACAAGAGTCTTCGATGAAAAGTAAAAATTGCCAACAAAATAAGAATAGAAATTTTGGATGGAAAGTAATTGAATGTTATTTTTCTTCTTCTTCTTTTTTTGTATAAAGGTAAAAATTAAAATATTTTTCACCAAAAATAATGATAGATTTTTATTGCAGTTTAATGAAGGCAAAATATTCAATCAACACTTAAAGCGATGGAAGTTGGTTGAAGTCACATACCTTTGCTTGATGGCTTGATGATTGAAGAGAATTTGTCTTGAGCAATTGATATCAAAACATCGAACCTGTTACAACTTATTATAAACAATGATCATAATCGATCTCTTTGAATAACTAAAACTTAACAATTTTATCTCACCTATTAATATAAAAAAGACTCTGCAATAATGAAACTGGACGAATACAACTCGTTCGAGAAAAATTAAAATATTAAAATAGAAAATAAATTTAGAAAGTAAGTTGAAGTCACATGATGACCCTAAAGTTGTTAATGTGATTACCTCCAAACTTATCTGAGGCTTTAAGAATTTCATTAAAATCACCCCCTACTAACCAACTATCAGAAGTGTGATCAGCAATAGAACATAACTGGTCCCAGAGGGTTTTCCTATCAGCAAAATTGTTACTAGCATAGATAGTTGATAAAATCCAAGTATATGAGGAGTTTAATACCTTAGCAAGAGCATGAATGCCTTGACTGGAGGTGGTGATATCTTCTAACCTCAAGATATCATCCTTCTACATCACCACAAGTCCACCAGAGTTACCCACATTAGGAGACTAGAGATGGCAGCTGAAGCCAAGATTCTGAGCAATGTGCTTATGCTCATCCATCTTAGTTTCAAGTAAGCATAGCATAGCAGGATTATGAAGGCCTATCATGGCAGTGCGTGCCTTTTGAACTCCAGATTGTTGGCATCCCTAGCATTCCATATGATGAAGCTCATTAGTAACATATTTCATGGGTTTGCCTTCTCATTCCTTACCCATTTCCCTTTTCCCTTCGTGTTTGCATGGGTTATGGGTTGGGCTACTGGCCTCCTTAGTGTTGGATTTAACAATGTTTCAAAGTTCCCCATGGATGAATCCACTAGGAACTTGATTCCTAAGGCATATTTGGTCAGGATTCTGGGGAAAAGCACTATAAGCATCTCATTCATTGGGCCATTGAACTCCACCAGCCTTAGGCTATCTAGGGTTATTGCATCCGACTTTGGAACTTTCATGGAAGTCAACATAGTTTCTAGCTCCTTGTTGTTGGATCTCAGAGCCTACATAGAAGACTCTTTCAGGGTTTGACTCTCCATAGGACTTGGGATGGTTGACACTATTGTGGACTCTGTCTGCATGGGGTTTGGTGGTGGTAGAGCAGTCTATTAGACTAGTTGAGGATTGAAGGGAAGAATTTCTGGGTTGAGAGTAGGGAAGAATGGGATGTTTTTTTATCACATCTCCCATAACAGTTATCAGGGCTTGAGGTGTGACAGGATGTGTTACATCCTGGCTTATTGCCTGAAATAGGGTCTGCAGCCACATTTGGTGGCCATAATTTGTCAACCCTTGGTTCAGGCCCTCCTTCACAAGATGGGCTAGGAAAGCTGCATCCTGCAATATGATTTGGATATGGCGTCCATCCGCTTCTAGGCTCAGTGAAAAGAACTGAACTTGCAGACCCCACTCCAACCATGACGTTGGCATATAGTCGAGGGGTGGTAGAGCTGTTACAAAGATCAAACTGCTGGTTTGTTCTTGGGGATTGATTGCCATTTTTGAAGGAAGGAAGAGCAGGACAAGAAGAGAAGATGGCAGAGAGGTTGGTAGAGTTAGAGCTTAGAGAAGGTTGATTGTGACAGTGGGAGAGCTCATAAGAAATAAGGGGAAAAGCATTAAATGCAAATGCTTTGGTTTTGCTGAAGTTTTGCATGTCCGCAGTGATATAATCATTTCCCTCAGTTGAATACATGAGAGTAGTTTTGGAGGAAGTAGTATCCCTTTTGTTAGATACGTTATCAGAGAGGGAATTAGGAGTACTATAAAGAGCAGAAATATTAGTAGTATTATTTCCAACCTCATTTTTCCCTTTATTTGACAAGTAGCTAGTGTCTAAATTAGTAGATTGCAAAAAGTTATTTTTATCCTAATTGGAGAGTTCGGTGTGGTCCCTTTTCTTTGACCTTTTCTTATTTGAAAAGGTGTAATCCGAACTCCGCCTAGAGGTGGGGTCAGAAGAGGTCCCCGTTTTCAAATTTAAAATCATTTGACTTGGTAATGTCAACTTGGGTTGTTTTTTCATAGTTACTGAATTGGCATGGGCTTTTTCTGATAACCCATTTTCTTTTTAAAACTACCAGGTTTGGGCCTGTCTAACGAAGTACCACTTTGGCCCAATTCAGTTGGCCCACTGAAAACTCAGCCCACATGTTTTACCCTAGGTTCCTCCGCCACATCTTTTCCTTTGCCGGTAACATTCCGACTAGCTTTGGGATCGAGAAACTTACCTGCCCTCTTATCGAATTATTTTACCTTCATTGATGGGTCAATTTTGCTTGTAGAAGTTGGATTGCTCCTTGAAATCAGGTTCTTCTTTGGACTCCTTTGTTTTCTCCGTCTAAAGGAGATTGTTTGCTCTTCTGACTCAACCGGTGTTGGAGTTCCCATTTGAGGGTCTGATGTAGATTTCGTCAACGGTGGTACGATGATAGTTTGTTTAGGGACAAAGGTACAATTGATAATTATATGTCCTAGCCTTCCACAGCTAGTACATAGAATCTCATCCCCTTCATAAATGAGAGGTTGTTTGTGAGTTCCTATGGTAATTGTCATTTTAACCGGTGTTCCCATATTCACTTCCACACAAATTCGGACATATCTCCCTCTTAGGGTGGAAGAAGTGCAGGTGTGCATTTTGGCGAGCCTGCCTATTGTTCTTTCTACCCTTTCTAGGATACTCTGATCATAAAATTTCGTAGGCAATTAGGGTAGGCGAACCTAGATTGTTGTAGAGTCGATCTTAGAGTCTTAATGGACAAAATTTGGCTCACATCTTCTGATAGAGAGAAAATGGCTAGCGAGAAACCATGGCCCTTGTTGCATGACTCTGTGTAGACTTTCATCTCTCATAAACTTAACTACATAGAAATCTGAACCCAAGTCAATAAGGTTTAGAGGTTCCTCATGTTTCCATGATTTCGTTAATTTTCCTTTTAGGTATTGATGGTTCAATCTCTTGCCCAGATGTTTAATGATAAATGAAAGTCTTTATGGTCGGTAAGTTCTATTTCTTTCTTCTGGGGAGAGTGTGATTGCATCGAGATCTTCCAGAGGCTCTACAACTTGGGCCTTACTACTCTGAACATTATAGAGTGGTGGAAAGAACTCTTCTGTACTTAAATTTTTTTCTAATACAACATCTTTGTAGGATGTAGTCTTAGGTATGTCCACTTCCATATTCGGATTGCCTGGATCCGGAGGTTTCAGTGGAATTTGGGGTGTAGATTCTATGTTTAATTGAGAAGGCTGAGACATAGCTGATCAAAGGGGTTAGTGTTACAGTTCACATTTACGCAGGGCATAAAAGCTACTAGAAAAATATGAAAACCATATTAAAAGGGGGTTTTCAAATTAGAGAAAAATCAAATATTTAACCAGAGTTCGGGTAAGGGTTCAAATGATCCCCCGAAAAAGGTGTTAGACACCCCGGTATTAAGGATCCGTAGAATACAGTTGACCTCGAGTCTTATATAA
Organism: Anisodus tanguticus; assembly: GCA_034509755.1. Classification (NCBI taxonomy): domain Eukaryota; kingdom Viridiplantae; phylum Streptophyta; class Magnoliopsida; order Solanales; family Solanaceae; genus Anisodus; species Anisodus tanguticus. The sequence continues at coordinate 31,472,051 of CM067539.1, read as the reverse complement.
TATAAATTTGCTTAAAACTGTTTATGTATTTAAAATATCGCAAAATAATAGTCATTCAAATCATTTCCCGCCAAAAGCTTTTACCCACTTTTTAAAAGATTGAGCACAAAAATCTCCTTTGTCAAATTCCTTTCTTTTGGAAAATAATTCCCTTTGTCTTTTTTAGAAAAAAAAATAAAGCATTTGATTCTTTTTAGAAATAACTTTAAAAATATAGATCTTTAATTAAATAACATGAGGTCAACCTTTTAAAGCTTGTTCCCTTTCCAAAATTATGGTTTAATAAAGGAAAATTCCATTTGTTTTATGCAAAGGCAATTAACTCACTAATTTCGTTAAACACATTAATTCCAACTTGATTTTAAAATTTATACCAAATTTGTAGAAAGAAAGATCATTTTTGACAACTTCAAACCAAACTATTCCTTTTATTTAGCAAAAGTGTAAACTTTTAGAAAGTCCGATAATTGATTAATCAAAAATGAAAGTTTATTTAAAGGCATAAAAGGTAACTCTATGTAATTAAGTTCTAATTAAAAAATTCAATAATATTTAAGTGTTTTACACACAGCAAATAACAAAAACGGATTGGCCCGTATACCCGTCCACCAAACAACGTTGATAAAAATAAAAGAAAGGAATTTCTATTGTCTAGGCCATTTTTATTCATGACGGGCCTCATACAAATATTAACACCATTTACACCCATGATTGGGCATTCATTTATTGGACTCGACAAAGGATGATGTTGTTGGGCCCTCAGGCCCAAAGGCTCTATTATCTCACGGGAATGGAGGGATGTGGGGCCCGTGTGCCCATATTCATGCAAGAGGGAAAAGCAAATGTACAAGTCAGTAAAACACCCAAGATTCATCAACAGTGTGGATAAATAGACACATATCAATTGAGCACGTGTACAGGATGAATTGACATTAATTACAGTAGCCCAGAAGATGAAACAAACCCAAAACATGGAAACTATTCAACCAAAAGCTAATACACATAATATTCTCAAAGATACATGGTATATTCATAGGTACACGAGGACATGCAATCTTAATATACACCTCATGTATATATAAATCTCTATGTCCTACATGCCTTGGAATATACCTTGTACGTCCAGCAAACCATGTAACAAAAATGCTAGAACAGCAAACTAAGATGGGCCAGTTTCAGGTTACAACAGAGGCAAAACACAACTATGCATTTTTACAATTCGACAAAGCAAGCTGGATCAAAACAAGTAGGAAAAGGCAATCAAAGGAAGCTAGGATCTAGTTTGCACACCAGCAGATAAAGCAAAGACACACCATAGATCCTTTGAATTCATGCAGGGTCTCATCATCAAAATAAAGGGAAGTAGGAACCTGAATGTTCTACCCAGATTTTATACAAAGTAACTGAGAAATTTGATAGTAGCTTATCACTCATCATGAAAGATTAGGCAATACCAGTTCATTGGAACTAAGAGTGCTTCTTAACCTGTCATCTGCTTAACTATCTATAAATAAACATAATTTTCATGAACCAAAGAATCACACACATTCTTGACAGTTAACCTAAATATGGAGGTCTAAATCTTGTCACTTGTTCATGAACCAAAGAATCACACACATTCTTGACAGTTAACCTAAATCTTGTCACATAGACAGAAACATTTTCTAGAACAATGCCTACTTGAACAGATATATGAGACATGGAGAAATGCTAACAACTGCTTGCAGGGAACAATTCCAGATGTAAAAGCATATTCATTCAACATAAGGCAATAAGTAGTTCTTGTTCAAGGTTAGGTGAAAACAGGCACAAACAACCACACTAAACATCCATCCTTCCAGCCTTCTCAATCCTGTTTTAACATGTTAAAAGAAACTCATATTTTGCTCTTGTTTAGGCTATGGCTGGTTAATGTATTTAGGGGAAAATCAGATGTTAAGCAGGCATTAAAATATATTGATGATAGGATTAGGTCAATGGTAACTTCAAGCACTAATCATGCTTAAACAATCAATCAGGAGAAGACAAGGGTCATTAAAATCCAGCGAAAGGGGACTGTCACTTTGCTATTTTGATCGAAGGAAGAGCGTAAGGGAGAGTGTGAAGGGTGGGATGAGAGCTGAAAGGGCCTTTCCTCCTCCTTCGTTGGTTTAAGGCGCCGTGGGTTTGGGCCTGGTCCGAAAATGGACTGGGCTTCAACTAATTAAACAAGGAAAATGGCCCAAATATCGTTAAGAAGGATAAAGGGGGTTGGGGTCTGGGAAGCCACTTAATATTTCAATTGTGGCCTAAATCAGCCAGGCTAAAACTGACACAAAGCTAAATAAAACAAAATCTTTCATAATTAAATCAATTTAGAGAGTAAAAATAAGATGCTATTCGATACCGTATTTAATTAATTAAATTTTCTTAATTTTAAGGAGTAAAATACTTATCAATTTAATATAATTAATTAGATAATTGTCCTCTTTAAATCATAGAAATTGATATATATTTCTTAAAAAATATGTAAAATATGCTAATGATATACAATAATATATTCGATAATATTTGCCAAATAACATAACAAAATGTCACCGAAATAATTTCACAAAATCATTTTCAGTTCGTAAAAATGCATACTTCACTCCGTTCATAACTCAGGAACTCTGAATAATTAAATATAGTATTGAAGGATAAAAATTAGGTGTCAACCGTTAAATTTTTGGTGAAAAAGCTAAAGAGAAGTTAGAGTGTCTCTCTAGGAAAAAAAAATGCTCAACGCGTTTGTTTGCAAATGTGTTTCGCACATTCCACATAACACATATTTATTTATATTTAACTAAGGGTGGCCAGTGGGCCGGGCTCGGGTCTGGCGGGGTCGGGGTCGGGGCGGGACAGGAGAATGGGTCTGGGTCGGGGTCGGCGGGGTCTGGCGGGGTCGGGTCTGGCGGGACTTGCTCCAGTCCCGTCCCGATCCCGATCCCGTCGGTATCGGGTCGGGGCGGGGTCGGGGCGGGGTCGGGGCGGGGTGGTATGTTTTTAAATAACATATGTATAAAAAAACTCAATAAACAAAACAAGATAGTGTAATAAAAATATCCCAAGGCTGTTTTTGTGCCTCTTATATTATTTAATAGACATATGATTTTTTTGTAATACAAATACAATTGTCTAAAATCTAAATTGCAACTTTGTGGTGTTGTCCAAAAGTTGCAAATTACATAATAAAATTGCAATTAAAAAATTACATTCTCAAAAAAACTTGTTCTAATTGCTTGATGATTTCTTGTGGTTCTTCGGTTGGAATTGGTATTTGTTGGTCAAATTGATCCACGTCGCTTCCACTACCTTCGGTTAAGATTTCGTTGTAGTTTTCATCATCTTCTTCGTTGATCTCCGGTTGACCGCACCTTCTCCGCTCGTATCCAATCTCTGAATAATACTGCAATTTTCAAGCTGTCTCCGGCTAATGAGTGTACGTGGTCTCCTATTTGATATCTGCTGCAGAAAAAGCGCTTTCAGACGCAGTTGATGACGCTTGAATGTTCAAAACATCTCGAGCCATCAATGAAAGTGTCGGAAAGGTCTTCTCATTCCCCCTCCAGTATTTCAGCAAGTCTTCATGTCCATCTTCATTGATAACTTCTTGATACGGTACAGAACCTTGCAAAACAAAAATATCCAACTCGCTAATTTAGTTAGTAGTAGAGGTACGGCCGCACATTCTATTTCTGAGGCTTTCAATACTAGCCGCAGAAACAGCATGTCTTTTGTGAGGTTGTGTTGAAGATGAAGAAGATGGTATGGAAGCCGGTAAGTTACTAGCATTTTCTTGTTGATAAAATCAATATATGTTTTTGCATTGGTGTTCTACGCTATTCAACACTTCTTCTTTAGTTTGTTCAATAGGTGGTGGGTGATTTAGATTTTTGGGACTTGGAGGTGGTAGTACTTCTATACAATCGTAAATAGTTTCAATTAGTGATTTAGTACCGTCTATTTTAATAGTAGGATTTAATACAGAACCAATAATATAAATAGAGGGAATAGGAATAAAATATTTTTTTATTTTGACAAACATTTTTTTAATAATTTGCCTTATAAGCTAGTTTTTCCATATATTCACTAAGTAATAAAAATATTAGAGTTATATAAAATAACATAGTTGAAATAGTAGGATAATATATACCGGAAAATTCTTTTGTTGCTTGAAAAAATTTCTCTAAAAATACAATAAGTTCGGAAATATTTACCCAATCACTATCTAAAATCATATCAGCTGGCTTTTTATTATGAGAGTTAAAAAATAAAGTTATAGGTAATTTATAGTCATAAGCAACAAGTAGTTGCTCGTATAAAGAATTCCACCTAGTGGATACTTCTTGTGGAATTTTTCTATAAGGTAGTCCACAATCGTGACAAGTTTTTTTATATTCTTTTCTACGTTGTACTTTATTACTTTTAAAAATAAAGTTTATAGCAAATTGTATTTTACTAAGAATGTCTTCAAAAAGTGATAGACCATCCTTTACAATTAAGTTATATATATGGCACGCGCATTTTATATGAAAATGGTCTGGAAAAGATGGAGTTAAACTATTTTTTAACATTGTAATTGCGTAATTGTTATTAGAAGCGTTATCTAATGTAATAGTCATAATTTTATCGGTAATTCCGTAATAATCGCACACTTGATAAATATTTTTACGCAATAAAAGTACCGGTGTGCCTATCATCTATATATCTATACGCTAAAATACGTTTTTGCATAGACCATTTATAATCTATCCAATGACAAGTTACAGTTAAATAATCATGGCCGTTAGTACTACGACCTATATCAGACGTGATAGATACTTTGCCATTAAAATGATATAACGAAAAACGTAAATATTGTTGATATTCATGCGCGAATTTAAATACATCTCTCTTAACAGTTGATCTAGGAAAACCGTTAAAAGCAGGATTATATATATCTCTAATGTAATGAATAAAACCGGGAGATGAAGGAAATGAAAAAGGCAAACCCTCCACAGCAACTAATTTTGATATTGCTTCCCTATCTCTATGTTTATTGTATTTAGAGCCTACAATTCCCCCCATCATAGGGTTAATTTGACCCTGTACTTGGTCCGGGACGATGACGTATGTGAACCTTGTCCCGATGGAGCGGCGTTTGCGCACCCGGTTTTGAAGCTGGTATTGGGCATACCTAGCTGGATGAGCACTTACTACGTGTCTAATTAAACCCCCCGTCCCACCGTGACCTTTTCCAGTTTTAAATTTTAAAACATTTTTACAAATTTTACATATGGCTACTTGATTCTCTACGTCCCTATCAAAAAACGTCCATGCATCGATTTTAATGGTCGTTTTTGGACCTCGTCTCATACTAGGGGGAATAGGAGGTATTTCGGTTGAAGGTGCACTAGTGGGTGTGTTGTCATCAACATTAGTGGGTATATCATCTAGATCATCGTCTAAATTAAAGTCTTCTTGAGTTTCAGAAAATAGCTCCTGGTCTAAATCTAATGGTATTGTAGGAAAATGTTGAGTATCAACAAAATCATCTTGTGTAGGAATAAGATGACTAGAAGAAGTACCCTTGCCCTGGTTGCCCCTACTAGAAGAAGCACCCTTACCCTTACCCTTAAACATACCTTTTAATCCTTCCATTTTAATTATGATAATAAATAATTAAAGACAATAAAATTAAGTGCGCTAAATAAAATAAACAGATAATAATAATTTAATGAAGGAACGAATGTACCAAACGCCGACGTAACGTTGACGTGTAATCGAGAGGTTGAAAATTGAAACTTTGCTCGATGGAAGATCCTCAAGCTAGTTGCCAACTTCACTCCCAATTCCCAAATAAATAAATAAAATTGAATATTTAGCAAACAATGTAGACTTGTAGAGAGATATATTGAGAAATTAGAGAGATTGTAGGAAGATTTGTGAGAAAGACGAAGAGAAAATGAGTTATTTATAGTTGAAAAATTGGGTTAAAGTGTAAATATAATAACTTATGGGTTAAAAATAAATATTAAGGGGTAGGGGGGGCCCTAAAATGGCCGTTGGTCAATGGCCATAATCTAAAATGGTCGTTGGTGCAACAGTCATATTTGCAAAGGGGGGAAAAGGGCGGGGTCGGGCTCGGGCTCGGGACGGTCTCGGGGCGGGGTCGGGTCGGGCGGGCCTGGGGCGGGCTCGGATCTGGCGGGACGAGACATCGTCCCATCCCGAGTTCGAGTCCCGCCCCCGTTATTATTATTTTTTTAGCGGGGTCGTGGTGGGACCGGGGCGGGCTCGGGACGGGGTCGGGTCGGGGTCGGGCCGTCCCGGCCCACTGGCCAGCCCTATATTTAACTATAAGGAGAAAATTAAGTATAAAATAATCTTATTGGAATTATTCAATGATCACGTTGTAAATTAAACATACAACAACATATCCAGTGAAATTCCACAGTGTGGGGTCTATGGGGGTCTATGGAGGGTAGAATGTACGCAGACCTTACCTCCACCTTGGTAGGTAGAGCAGTTGTTTCCGAAAGACCCTCGGCTCAAGACAAGCATAAGCACAAGCAAAGCAAGAGAAACGGTCAAATCCGGACAAGAAATTTAAAGCAGTATGAAAATGATGGTAACAAAAATGGATAAGCCATAATAGCACATTCTGAAAAAATAAGCAGTTACTAACGTAGGTAAATAAGATAAATAAAGTACACTAAAGAACACATAGCATCAGAAATCAAACGACATGTGACTATAAAGCAATATTGCGCCTACTAGTATGATAGGCAACGTAGTCCTACACTGCAACTACCAGTATTTAAGCGTAAGTAGGACTACGCTCAACTACCTACTACCCTTTTACCCTAATATGTGTCCTCCACAATCCCCTATCTAAGGTCATGTACTTAGTAAGTTGAACCTGCGTCATATCCCGTCTAATCATCTCTCTTCAATACTTCTTTGGCCTACCTCTACCCCTCTTGAACTTGTCCATAGCCAATCTCTCACACCTCCGTACTAGGCATCTGTGTCTCTCCTCTGCACATACCAAAACCATCTCAACCTCGCTTCACGTATCTTATCCTCTATCGAGGTCACTCCCACTCTGTCCTGGATATCATCATTTCTAATCATATCCCTCTTTGTATGCCCACACATCCATCTCATCATCCTCATCTCCGCAACTTTCATCTTTTGGATGTGCAAAGTCTTGACTGGCCAACACTCCGCCCCATACAACACAGTCGGTCTAACCACCACCCTATAGAACTTGTCTTTAAGTTTTGGTGGCATATTTTTTAATGCACAAGACTCCATATGCGAGCCTCTATTTCATCCACCTTGCCCCAATACGTTTTATGACATCGTCATCAATATCTCCATTCCTTTGGATAATAGACCCGAGTTACTTGAAGTTTCCTTTCTTTGGAATGACCTGAGTACCAAGCCTTACCTCCACGCATGTCTTATGGTCGCTCCCGTTACCGAACTTGCACTCAAAGTATTTTGTCTTGGTCCTACTCAGGATGAACCTTTTAGACTCCAGAGCCTGTCTCCAAACCTCCATCTTAGCCTTCACTCATCTGCGAGTCTCATCAATCAGGACTATGTCATCTGCGAATAACATACACCACAACACCTCCCCTTAGATTTATCATCCCAGTCCATCCATCACCAAGGAAATTAGAATAGGCTAAGAGTTGATTCCTGGTGCATCCCCATCATCACTGAAAAGTGCTCCGAGTCTCTTCCTACTATCTGCACTCCGGTCTTGGCTCCATCATACATATCATTGATCACCCTAGTGTACGCCACAGGTACACCACTAGCCTCCAAACATCTCCATAGAACCTCCCTAGGAACTTTGTCGTATGCCTTCTCGAGATCAATGAAAACCATATGTAAGTCTCTCTTCCTCACCCTATACTGCTACACCAACCTCATAATAAGATGAATGGCTTCTGTAGTCGAACGCCCCGACATGAATCCAAACTGGTTCTTAAAAATAGACATGCATCTTCTCACCCTCATCTCCACAACTCTTTCCCAAACATTCATAGTGTGGCTTAGCAGATTGATACCTCTATAGTTGTTGTAACTCTAGATGTCACCTTTGTTCTTGTACAAAGGAATCATTGTACTCCAGCTCCATTGTTCGAGCATTCTCGCCGTCTTAAAAATGACATTAAACAACTCATTCAGCCACTCCATACATTCCCCGCATGCACTCTTTCAAAATTCAACTGGATCTCATCAGGCCCGGTCGCTTGTCCCCTGCGTATCCTGTGAATATCACCCTTAACCTCCTCAACCTTAATGCTTCTACTGTTGACACCCAATTTTGTCCCGTATTTTCCTATTTATTCGCAATTTTAAATATTTTTGGGCACCTCAAAAACAATTTTAATATATGCATATATATATATATTTATTATTATTTTTAATATCGTTATTTATTATTATTATTATTATTATTATTATTATTATTCACATGTTTTACTATCATTTTGCCTTTTTAAAAGTCGTAATCACAATTCCACCCTAATATTCTATGTTATTTATTTTCGCAAAATTGCATCGCATTTCCACTTTTTAGAAGCATTAAGCATATCACAAATATTATATTTTTATTATTATCACATCGTTATATTTTTATTAAAATAATTTACATTTTTTTTTCTTCAAAAGCATTTTTAAACCCCTTTTATATTTTTTAACCCATAACCCATTCATTTCCCAACCCAAAACAATTTATACCCAAACTAATTTCACCCAAAACCCATTTCGCCCAAGCCCAACCGATCACCCCACTTATCCCCTACCCGCGGCCCAATTCGGTCGGCCCAACAGCCCTCACCCTTTATTTCCCTTACCCCTCCAAACCGACCCGAACCGGCCCAAAAACCGAAGCCCAACTCCTCTTCCCTTTTATCCCCCTAACCAAACTAACCCTAAAACAAAAAATCAAACACCCCTAACCCTCTCAACTCGCCGCACACCCTACATCCCTGCCCCTACGTCGCCGCACCCTACGCCTGACACCACCAGTCGCCGACACCGCCGCCTGCCACCACCAACCCCTCTGTCGTCACTGACACTGCCGAACCCTACCCCATCACTTCACACCTACCATATCCCCTAAAATCCGTCTCAAAAATCAGACTTTTGCCCCTTTAATTTCAAAATTCAAACTCGAACGTTAGGGGGGAAATCCATCTATAAAAATCCCCCCTTGTTCTTCATTTTGAGCCCGGGGTCGGAGCCTAGTTTTCGGGGGTCCGAAAAGTTGAAAACAAGAAAAAAAAAAAAAAGAATTTTTTTGGAGGTCCGATTCCATCTAAAAAATATATGTTGTGTTCTTGATTTTTAGCATTCGCCTTCCTAGTTATTCAAAGAAGTAAGTCCGAAAACAAGTCCAAAATCGGAAGGAAAAGGGGTGAGTTTCATTCTTAAATTTTGGGGTTAAAATAGCTCTATTTGCTTCGTGAATACTACTCAGAAAATCTGCTTTTGTTTATTGTTCTTCATTGTTTTCGGGTTCCGGTTGGGTCACTGTACCGTTCGGGTCGGGTCAACCATGTTCAAGTAAAGTAGATTTCCATATTTATATATTTTATATCTTGTTGTTGGTTATCTGAAAATCTGAGAAGAAATCGATACGGGTTGAAAACCTCTGATCCGGGTCGGGTCGACCCGGTTCGGGTAAATTTCCAGATTTATATGTTGTATATCATGTTGGTTATCTGAAATTAGTGAAAATATTTGATTCGGGTTTGAACATCTGATTCGGGTCGGGTCGACCCGGCTTGGGCATATTTCCGGATTTGTGTTTTTTTACATCTTATTTGTTGGTTATCTGAAAAATTTGAGAAGAAACTGATTCGGGTTGAGACCTTTGATTCGGGTCGGGCCATCGATCCGGGTCAGGTCGACCCGGTTTAGGTATATTTCCAGATTTTCACATTTTGCATATTATTTGTTGGTTATCTGAAAAATAAAAAAAAAATTATTCCGATTCAGGTCACTGCTTCGGGTTGCATTTCTCAGGTCGTCTATCCGGGTCTGTTTTCAGCATCGGGTCAGGTCGTTGTTCCTGATTCGGATCACTGTTCAGAATCCGGGTTGGGTTTTCATAAACATTCCGAATCCTGTTTCGGTTCCGAAATTTTAGAATTCGGGTCGGATATTTTAATTGCTTACTGGTTATTTACTTTGGCACGTTAACACCATATGCGGCTATGTCGTTATTTTATTGAATTGAACTAATACCGCGTACCTTCGGAAATTGTTTCTCTGTTTCAGTTTATTGCTTTGATATTATTTTACTGATTTGAAGAAATACTACACTTAGGCCAATGAAATTGAATTCGAGGCCACGTTACTTCGGAAAATGCCTCTCGGTTTCAGTTTTTACTGTTTGGTCTGTTTTACTGAGTTGAATAAATACTGCATTTAGGCCAATGAAATTGAATTCGAGGCCGCGCCCCGGCTTTGCTGCTTTGGTATAATTTACTGATTTGAACATGATACTACACTGGCCGATGAAAATATCCATCGATTTTGAGGCCTCCACAGTTGTAAAGACGGAAATATAACTTCTGGGCAAGGATGAAACTTATATCTTTTTCTTATTTCACCCGAGAGATCAACATGTTTAGTAGGCGAGGCAACTAAAATGTATATGTTCGCAGACACGACGTGATTGGAATGATTTTTCTTTTCATCCGAGATACAAACATGTTTAGTAGGCGAGGCAATTAAAATGACCATCGAGTCATATGTTTGCAGCCATGACGTGATTGGAATGGTCTCTTTTTAAAAAAAATTTAAGTCTGAGCCCTCCGTGATCAAAACATTCATTGTTTTTTATACGGATCCGAAGTTATTTATATTTAACTATTTTTAACCATTTGTTCTTGACAGCTTGCAAGGAACAAAGTCAACGAAGGCAGATACTCCTCGGAGATTATTTATTTTGTTGTTTTTACTTTCTTTAATTCAGTTTTATCTCGCTCTATATTGTAATATTATTTATTGCACTTATGTAATTATTGAAATGCTTAGAATATGTAGACTTAGAATTAGTTCATAGGGTAGTTTAAGACTTGAAATCCGTCGCTAGCTTATTTACTTGTAGGCTCGGTTGATTCAAACTTAGAAACCCTTCGCTAGTTATTTATTTTTAGGCTCGTCATGCATATTCAAAATTTTCAAAACAACTTTGGTCATCTTTTATTCGCTTTATTAATCTTACAATTAAGTTTATCTTTTTTTCAAATTGTACAAACTCAAAATGATTTCCAAAAAAAAATTACTTCTTTGGCATTATAAGTAATTTTTTTTTTCTTGCTATTAATTGTCTCAAATGCATATTTTTCAACTTTACAGGTATTTTTCTTTAAATACAAATGCATACTTGTACAAAAAATGCATTCTTTTACTAAATATTTACAACATTATTTTAACTTTCTTTTTTTAAAATTGCATTTTCTTTAGTACAATAATTAACCTGAGTTTGACCGGATAACTGCAAGTTAGCGGATCTTAAAGGATGCCTAACCCCTTCCCTTTAGGATAATAAAGAACCCTTACCTAGAACCTCATTAGTTTCGCAGACCTTAAACTTGGAGTTATTTTGCAGCATTTTTAGTCAACATTTAGGTGCCCTAATTCACCTTAGAATAATTAGGTGGCGACTCCTTAATCCAATACACATGAATCACCAATACGTTGTGCTCCGCTTTGACCGAGGGTCGAAAAACGGGCGCGACAGCATGGCGACCCTGCTGGGGAGATTATGGTTCTTAACCATAGCAAACTCATGTTATTTATTATTGCACCTTATTTTTGCTCCATATTTGATCTGTTGTTTTAAATTGTTTCTTTTGTGAAATTTGCATGCATAACTGCTTTAATTGCTACTTTCTTTACCGCTTTTCTTAAATTGGCATTCCGCTCATATTTCTTCCACTTCGGAAATTTGACACTATCACACATACACGCGAGGTGTATTTTGCGCACCCGCAAACTTCTTTCAAATTTCCAAAATTTTAGGAGAGTTGGTATATGTGCGGAGCGTCCGGACCATCCGGTTGGCCGGGTAGCCTTCTCACTCGAGCAGTCCGCTCGGGAACCTTGAGTCTAGTCAGCCAAAATCTTAGAAAATTTAGGATAGAGCTACACCACCCTTTATCTTAAGTCATGCATGCATACACCTTAGGTGGGTCGATCCTTGACATCGACTCCACAATTAAGAAATCCTCTAAAATTGTCAACGGGTCTCACAATCCAACGACCAACCAGCATATTATGTATAGCGTGGTAATGATAGATGAATCCAAGCCTAATCATGACATGCCAAAAATTGAAAACGCATTCATTTTGTCTTCATTTCCAACAAAAGCATTGCAGTTTAATGACTTGGATAAATCTATCATAATCTCGCGTATTTGGCGTTTAGGCCACCTCTGGCATAAGAGAGGCCCCATGCATATTAGGACGCGCATTTAATTTCTATACAATCTGCTTGTTATTTTTGCTACTTTCCACTTTGTGCATATTATTTGAAGCAATAATTACTTACCTTATACTAACTTGGTTCTCTTCATTTTTCAGGAGGTTTATTTTGTCTAATTTATTTCCCCCAAAGGTTGATTCGTATTGACTAAAACTGGCGGAGCACCCCATCTTTTATTTCTCAATCATGCTTATCCAAATTGTATTAGTACTTAATGAAACAAGACGATTTAAATTGAGGCATGAATCGCATTTATGCATTTTTATGTATTTTGCCTCCACCTTTTGAAAGCATAAAATAACAAATCCACTGCGCTTTTGTTATTTTAAAATTCGTGTCATTTCATAATTTTATTCTCTCTTTCAGCATACAAACTAATAAATCTGTCGATAATGTGAATGCGACATGCAGCGAAACAAGCAAACAAAATCCAAACAACGAACATGACTTCGAAGAATATGAGGAAGACTCATAGCCAGAAGAATTGACAGAGGGATTGGAGCATTTTGAGAATAAGCCAAAGCCAAATCTAGATGAAACAGAGGCAGTAAATTTGGGAGATGCAAAATATGTGAAAGAAACAAGGATCAGCGTCCATCTGAGCACCGCATAAAAGAAAGAACTGACGGATCTTTTGAGGCAATATATAGACATATTTGCTTGGTCTTATGACGATATGCCAAGTCTGAGCACAAATATTGTTTCGCATAAATTGCCTATTGATCCATCCTGCCCTCCAGTGAAACAAAAACCAAGGAAGATCAAGCCTGATTTGAGTTTAAAGGTCAAGAAGGAGGTGTCCAAACAATTCGATGCAAAGGTCATTCGAGTCACAAGATACCCCACTTGGATGGCCAATATTGTACCTGTGCCGAAGAAAGATGGAAAAATACGGGTGTGCGTGGATTATCGAGATCTCACCAAGGCTAGCCCAAACGATGATTTCTCTCTCCCAAATATTCACATACTCATTGATAACTGTGCGAAGCATGAGTTAAAGTCATTTGTTGATTGCTTTGTTGGTTACCACCAAATCCTGATGGACGAGGAAGATGCGATAAAGACACCATTCACCACACCTTGGGGAGTATACTATTACCGAGTAATGCCGTTCGGACTCAAGAACGTAGGGGCCACTTACATGAGAGCAATGACTACCATTTTTCATGATATGATCCATAAAGAAATCGAGGTATATGTGGATGATGTCATTATCAAGTCACGAAGGACTTTAGATCATTTGTCAGATTTGAAGAAATTCTTTAACCGGCTGAGGCAGTACAATCTGAAGTTGAATCCCGCAAAATGTGCATTTGGTGTCCCTACTGGGAAGTTGTTAGGTTTCATCGTGAGTAGAAGGGGCATTGAATTGGACCCTTCGAAGATAAAAGTTATTCAAGACTTGCCTCATCCGAAGACCCGAAAGGACGTGATGAGTTTTCTCGGTCGTCTCAATTACATCAGCAGGTTCATAGCACAGTCGACGGTAATATGTGAGCCGATATTCAAATTACTGAAGAAGGATGTTGCTACCAATTGGACAACAGATTGCCAACATGCTTTTAACAGAATCAAGGAATATCTATCTAATCCGCCAGTTTTGGTGCCTCTAGAGCCCGGAAGGCCTTTGTTACTATATCTGTCAGTGTTAGAAAATGCATTTGGATGCGTGCTGGGGCAACACGACGAAACAGGAAGAAGGGAGCAAGCTATATACTACTTGAGTAAGAAGTTCACACCTTATGAAACCCGATATACTTTGCTAGAACGCACTTGCTGCGCTTTGACTTGGGTCGCTCAAAAGTTTAGACATTACTTGTCAGCGTATACCACCTATCTCATCTCAAGAATGGACCCGCTCAAATACATCCTTCAGAAGCCCATGCCTACTGGGAAGCTAGCAAAATGGAAAATCCTGCTAAGCGAGTTCGACATCATATATGTCACCCAGAAGGCCATCAAAGGACAAGCACTAGTTGATCATCTTGCCGAAAATCCCGCGGATGAAGAATACATCCCTCTCCGGACTTATTTTCTGGATGAGGAAGTATTGTTTATTGGGGAAGATATCTCGAAAGAATACCCGGGTTGGAGAATGTTCTTCGACGGAGCTGCAAACTTCAAAGGAGTTGGTATCGGAGCGGTCTTGGTTTCAGAATCGGGTCAACACTACCCAATTTCGACGAAGCTCAGATTCCCATGCACCAACAATATGGCGGAGTACGAAGCGTGTATACTTGGACTCAGAATGGCTATTGACATGAATGTTCAAGAATTATTGGTTATCGGCGATTCAGACCTATTGATCCATCAAATGCAGGGCAAATGGGCCACTAGGAACATGGAGATACTTCCATACCTGCATTGTGTGAAGGAGTTGTGCAAGAAGCTCATCGAGATAGAATTCAAGCATATCCCACGAACACAGAACGAATTTGCGGATGCTTTGGCAACTCTGTCCTCCATGATTCAACATCCGGATAAGAATTACATTGATCCTATCAAGGTGGATTTGTTGGACCAACATGCCTATTGTTTTCACGTAGACAAAGAACTAGATGGAAAGCCCTGGTACCATGAGGTTAAGAGTTATCTCAAGGCAGACAAATATCCAAAAGACATAACCAACACTTAAAAGAAGACACTTCGGAGGTTAGCAAACCATTTCTTCCTAAACGGAGAAACTCTTTATCGGATGACTCTGGACTTAGGTTTGTTAAGATGTGTTGACGCCCAAGAAGCGAGCAAGTTAATTGAAGAGATACACGGGGGCACGTGCGGGCCTCATATGAATGGTTTCACTTTAGCAAAAAAGACTCTAAGAGCAGGGTATTTTTGGATGACCATGGAGACAGATTGCATTCGCTTTGTGCAAAAATGCCACCAGTGCCAGATTCACGGCGATTTGATCCGAGTGCCTCCAAATGAACTCAATGTGACGAGTTCTCCTTGGCCATTTGCAGCCTGGGGCATGGATGTCATCGGCCCGATCGAACCCGCAACATCGAACGGGCACAAATTTATTTTAGTAGCAATTGATTATTTCACTAAATGGGTAGAAGCATCATCATACAACTCAGTGACAAAGAAGGTGATGGTCGACTTTGTTCGCAATAACATCATCTGTCGATTTGGAATCCCTGAGTCGATTGTAACAGATAATGGAGCCAACCTCAACAGCGGTTTGATGCATGAGACATGTAAGAAGTTCAAGATCATTCACCGTAATTCCACTCCATACCGACCTCAGATGAATGGAGCAGTCGAAGCAGCCAACAAAAACATCAAGAGAATACTGCGAAAAATGATTGATAATTACAAGCACTGGCACGAGCATTTGCCCTTTGCCCTGTTGGGATATCGCACTACAATCAGGACTTCTACTGGGGCCACCCCGTACCTTCTGGTCTATGGAACGGAAGCTGTGTTGCCGGCAGAGGTAGAAATACCATCCTTAAGAATTATCCAAGAGGTCGAGTCCAATGAGGCCAAGTGGACACAGAATCGGTACGAACAATTGATGTTGATTGATGAAAATTGAATGAACGCAGTCTGTCAAGGACAACTTTATCAAAACAGGATGGCTAGACCTTTCAACAAGAAAGTGAGACCGAGGATGTTCAAACCAGGGTAGCTGGTGTTGAAATGCGTATTCCCACACCAAAATGAAGCTAAAGGAAAATTTGCACCTAACTGGCAAGGGCCTTACACGGTTCACCGTGTGTTACCTGGAGGAGCACTAATCTTGGCTGAGATGGACGGTGAAGTGTGGCCAAAAGCTATCAATGCAGATGCAGTGAAGAGATACTATATCTAGGGTTTATTATTCTCCATGTAATACCTTTTCTATGATGTAAAAGTTGCGCTCCCTCAGCGTGATACGCATAGAACCCACATAGGGTTTCGTCTCTTCAAGACATAAAATCCCATTTGATTGTAACATGAACTACGTTATGACCTGATTCCCTCGGCGGAATACGTAGGCGGCCATATCGGCTTCGGTCCCATTTTTAGAAAACCTTACAATCCCATTTGCTTGTAATGAACTACGTTATGACTTGATTCCCTCATGGGGATACGTAGGCAGCCTAAATCGGCTTCGATCCCACCATTAGGAAATCTTTTCTCCTTTATCTCACATATGACAAAATACACCCATCTGATCACCCTGATAGGACAGACAAGCAACCCATGCCACTCGGTCTCGTCCAACTGAAAGTTCAGTATCCTCGCATTCAGAAACCAGGACAAATTTAAAGGTTCACTGCCAGAGGACACCGATAAACATAGAAAAACTTCGGCATGCTAAATCTTCAGCCAGAAGAAGGATTTTGGATAAAACGTTTGCTTTGTTTCACCGCATATCACTGCTCGACAGACATTTACATATATGCATACCTTCTTATAAGTAAATTATTTTCAACAAATATTTTCTTTAGAATTCGACAAGAATTTTTATTGATATGCATACTTTCTTATAACACAAATTATTTTCAACAACGACGACGTCAGCGGCGTCCATAAAGCGACGACGTCAGCGGCATCCATACAGCGATGACGTCAGCGGTGAGTTTCATTCTTAAATTTTGGGGTTAAAATACCTCTATTTGCTTCGCGAACGCTACTCTGAAAATCTGCTTTTGTTTATTGTTCTTCACTGTTTTCGGGTTTCGGTTGGGTCACTGTTCCGTTCGGGTCGGGTCAACCATGTTCAAGTAAAGTAGATTTCCATATTTATATATTTTATATCTTGTTGTTGGTTATCTGAAAATATGAGAAGAAATCAATTTGGGTTGAAAACCTCTGATCCGGGTCGGGTCGACCCGGTTCGGGTAAATTTCCAGATTTATATGTTGTATATCATGTTGGTTATCTGAAATTGGTGAAAATATTTGATTCGGGTTTGAACCTCTGATTCGGGTCGGGTCGACCCGGCTTAGGCATATTTCCGGATTTGTGTTTTTTTACATCTTATTTGTTGGTTATCTGAAAAATCTGAGAAGAAACTGATTCGGGTTGAGACCTCTGATCCGGGTCGGGCCATCGATCCGGGTCGGGTCGACCCGGTTTGGGTATATTTCCATATTTTCTCATTTTGCATCTTATTTGTTGGTTATCTGAAGAAAAAAAAAATTGATTCTGATTCCGGTCACTGCTTCGGGTTGCATTTCTCGGGTCGTCTATCCGGGTCTATTTTCAGCACCGGGTTACGTCGTTGTTTCTGATTCGGGTCACTGTTCAGAATCCGGGTCGGGTTTTCATAAACATTTCGAATCCTGTTTCGGTTCCGAAATTTTAGAATTCGGGTCGGATATTTTAATTGCTTACTGTTTGTTTACTTTGGCACTTGAACACCATATGCGGCTATGTCGTTATTTTATTGATTTGAACTAATACCGCGTCCCTTCAGAAATTGTTTCTCTGTTTCAGTGTATTGCTTTGATATTATTTTACTGATTTGAAGAAATACTACACTTAGGCCAATGAAATTGAATTCGAGGTCGCGTCCCTTCGGGAAATGCCTCTCGGTTTCAGTTTTTACTGTTTGGTCTGTTTTACTGAGTTGAATAAATACTGCATTTAGGCCAATGAAATTGAATTCGAGGCTGCGCCCCTTCGAAAATAACCTCTCAGTTTCGGCTTTGCTGCTTTGGTATAATTTACTGATTTGAACATGATACTACACTGGCCGATGAAAATATCCATCGATTTTGAGGCCTCCACAGTTGGAAAGACGGAAATATAACTTCTGGGCAAGGATGAAACTTAAATCTTTTTCTTATTTCACCCGAGAGATCAACATGTTTAGTAGGCGAGGCAACTAAAATGACCGATGAGTTATACGTTCGCAGCCACGACGTGGTTGGAATGATCTTTCTTTTCATCCGAGAGACCAAAATGTTTAGTAGGCGAGGCAATTAAAATGACCATCGAGTCATATGTTTGCAGCCACGACATGATTGGAATGGTCTCTTTTTAAAAAATTTAAGTCTGAGCCCTCAGTGATAAAAACATTCACTGTTTTTGATACGGATCCGAAGTTATTTATATTTAACTGTGTTTAACCATTTGTTCTTGACAGCTTGCAAGGAACAAAGTCAACGAAGGCAGATACTCCTCGGAGATTATTTATTTTGTTATTTTTACTTTCTTTAATTCAACTTTATCTCGCTCTATATTGTAATATTATTTATTGCACTTATGTAATTATTGAAATGCTTAGAATAGGTAGACTTAGAATTAGTTCATAGGGTAGTTTAAGACTTGAAATCCGTCGCTAGCTTATTTACTTGTAGGCTCGGTTGATTCAAACTTAGAAACCCTTCGCTAGTTATTTATTTTTAGGCTCGTCATGCATATTCAAAATTTTCAAAACAACTTTGGTCATCTTTTATTCGCTTTATTAATCTTACAATTAAGTTTATCTTTTTTTCAAATTGTACAAACTCAAAATGATTTCCAAAAAAAAATTACTTCTTTGGCATTATAAGTAATTTTTTTTTTCTTGCTATTAATTGTCTCAAATGCATATTTTTCAACTTTACAGGTATTTTTCTTTAAATACAAATGCATACTTGTACAAAAAATGCATTCTTTTACTAAATATTTACAACATTATTTTAACTTTCTTTTTTTAAAATTGCATTTTCTTTAGTACAATAATTAACCTGAGTTTGACCGGATAACTGCAAGTTAGCGGATCTTAAAGGATGCCTAACCCCTTCCCTTTAGGATAATAAAGAACCCTTACCTAGAACCTCATTAGTTTCGCAGACCTTAAACTTGGAGTTATTTTGCAGCATTTTTAGTCAACATTTAGGTGCCCTAATTCACCTTAGAATAATTAGGTGGCGACTCCTTAATCCAATACCCAGGAATCACCAATACGTTGTGCTCCGCTTTGACCGAGGGTCAAAAAACGGGCGCGACATCTACAATATCCAAAATCCCGGTACCTTCCGGATTGCTCCAGATCTCCAAGCACAATGTCTTTATCTCTTTTTTTGTTCAAGAGTTTATGAAAGTAAGATTGTCACCTCCGTCTAATATGCACGTCCTCCACCAGTACTTTGTTGTCCTCATCCTTGATGCACCTCACGTGATCCAAATCATGGGCCCTCCTCTCCTTCGCCTTGGCTAGTCTGTACAACTTCTTATCCCCACATTTTCCCTCTAATTCCACATACATGCGTTTAAAAGCCACCTTTTTACCGCCGTAACCACTAGATTTGCTTCATTCCTCGCCATCTTATATAATTCCCTATCTGTCCACTTCTTCATCTCATCCTTACTTTCTATCAATTTTGCATACGCCACTTTCTTTGCTTCCACCTTCTCTTGAACTATACCATTCCACCACCAGTCCCCTCGATGCCCACCATAACTACCCCGCGAGACCCCTAGCACTTCTCTAGCTACCTCCCGGATGCAACTGGTCATCTTGTCCCACATACTGGTCGTATCCCCACTACTCCCCAAGCCCCCTTGGCTATCAACCTCTCCCCTATCTCCTTTGCACTAGCCATGGTCAAACTCCCCCATTTTATTCTTAGCCTTCCATCCACAATCCTTATCTTCTTATCCATCTTGATCTCCAAATCTATCACCTAAAGCTTATGTCGGGTTGTAAGATACACACTCGGAATAACCTTGCAGTCTTTACAAAGACCGTTGGCAACCTTTCTAAGGAGCAAAAAGTCTATCTGAGTCTTAGCCACCGAGCTACGGAAAGTCACCAAGTGCTCATCTTTCTTCATAAACCTTGAATTGGCTATCACCATCCCAAATGCTTTAGCGAACTCCAAGAGTGATACACCTCCCCCGTTTCTATCCCCAAGGCCAAAGCCTCCATACACGTCGTCATAACCCCCCGGATGTGACCCGATATGTCCATTGAAATCCAATCCTAAAAATAATTTCTCGATGGGTGGTATACCTCCCACCACCTCATCCAAATCCTCCCAAAAACGCATCTTCTCCTCCTCGTCCAAGACCGTCTGCGGCGCGTAAGCACTAATAATATTCATAGTGGACCCCTCCAACTACCAACTTAATCGTCATCATCCTGCCATTGACCCTCTTAACCTCTACCACCTGATCTCTTAGCTCAATGTATACCAAAATGCCTACCCCATTCATATACCTCGACCTACCCGAGAACCATAACTTATACTCGTCCACATCGTTAGCCTTAGGTCCTACCCATTTGGTCTCCTGAACACAAGCTATATTAATCATCCTCTTCTTAAGAATCTGAACTAGCTATGGACTTCCCCGTTAAAGTCCCAATGTTCCAATACCCTATTCTCAACCTAGCATCTCCCTTACCCCCGACCGAGAACATGACTCTAGTCTATCATCAGTCACTAAAGCCACTAAAATAGATATAAACTAATAGGCTAATCAAAGGTTTACACCTAAATAAGAACGCCAGTAATGATATAACTAAAGGCAAGAAGAGTAAATGCAAGAACGTAATATACTAGGGTAGGAATCAATTTATTACAAAACAAATTCGACAGTCAAGCAAAGATAAATTAGCAACTAGTGAAACCACAGAGATAGAACTCGAATGTTTGGTGGGAGACCAGAGAGATAGAGCCCAGATGCGCGTTGTGACAAATCTGTTCTCGATGGTTGTGTTCCGGCAGTTAATGCTTTGGATATATATCTGTCGCTACTTGCAAAATCAAAGTCGGCCAGAACTGCAAAATGAAAAAAATATATTTGGCATCACACGAACAATATTGTTAGCGGGTGTAGTGGCGTTACTTCAACGGTGGTAAACACCGGAGCAACAGGCAAGCAAACTCAACCAGTCCATCGAGGTGTAGAGTTCACTGAAAAAAATGACTTCTCACTGCATTTTGCAGTGTGGGAGGGGTAACAGTGGTGGAGTGGTGGAGCAGAGGTGGTGATTCGTTGTCGCCAGCCTTCCAGTGATCAACTCCGGCGGCCGTAGCATCAAAAACAGAGAGACGATATAGGGATAAAACAGAGAGTGGAGAGGGGAAGGGAGCGATGGGTCGTGGTCGGAGCTCCGGCGTGATGCTCTTGGAGGCAGCCGACGTGCTATTCAGATGGAGATCCGGTCGGAAAAGGCTAGATTGCTTTTCATTTTAAATTTGGTCAAACTTTACTTTAAATCTTTTCCCATTTGAGTCCATAAACACAACGAAGTCTAAATATAGATCACCAAATAGTAAAAGTGTAAAACTATCACAAATGAAAAACTATTGAAGAACAAGCCAATCCCGCAAAATCACTTTCAGAAACACTTAATTAATTCTACTTCAAAAATTTAAGAACAAATAAATATCATAAAGAAAAAATCATGGAGAATTGCTAATATCAACGAATGAACATAACATTAGATATATAAGAAATATGCATCTTCGAATCAAATTGATTGGAGGAAGTACTAATTAAACCCTTTATATGGAGAAAATATCAGATTCAAATGTATCGATATCCTCACATTCTCTTTATTTATCCCCTTACAAATTTGATTCAAAAACTTTATCTTTCACAATCTTTTTACTCAAAAACTTTATCGTTCACAATCGTTTTTCAACTTCAAATCAAAATTTAATCAAGTGAAAATAAAAAAAAAGTATTAATATATTGAAAAGCTTTATTTTTTAATGTTATGAATATTCATTTCAAAATACCAAAAGATTACTTTACTGATACAAAATAAATTTTCGATGTATTAGTTTAGTGATACAAAATAAATTTTATTATCTTTAAAAACTTGTAAAGTACAAAACAGGGTGACTTAAAGAATAAATTATTTTTTCTATTGAATAATAAATATGCTAGGGAACCGACCACTTTAAAAATTAATGATCCACTTAATATATATTTGTTTATTTATTTTGCTAAGCCAAGAGGATAATAAACTTATTCCAGAAGAAGCCTAATCTCCTTGTTGATAATCATTTAATGTCCAATTTCAATTCAAAAACACTTATCTAGTTAATTTGAAGTTAGAAGTTTATCCGTTCAAAATATTTTGTATTGCAATTCAAATTCCAAAATAGATTAACTTTGAAAGATTTAACTACAATTCAGATTCATCATTAATCAACTTTAGATATATATATATATATATAGAGAGAATTATTATTAATTATTACTATATTATTATCAGTATATAGCAAAATTCGTATAAGACAATTGTACGAATTATAGTGAGACACATGGAATATAATGCTAAGTCAGACCCACATCAGTTTATAGCACTCCAAGTTTGATATGCATGGTACCGGGAACAAAATGAGCAAAGCCGGTGCCTGTATTAAAGAAGGCTAAGAGCCGCTTGCATCGTAACGGACGACCGTTACTAAATCCAGTCGCACGACTTCCTACAACATTTTAATGACATTAATTGAGAGATTGATTGTCCAGTTATTACAACATTCATTCTCATGTATTTATGAGGGCATATTTCGTGAGTTGTGTACCCGTGTAACTTATGTATAAATAGGGCACATTATTCTATTGTAATCCATCCGATTCTTGCTACTACAATATACTTACGGATGTTCTCTTGATTTCTGTCCTTTCATACAAGTCATCATTACTTTTGCTTAGTAGCTATCCCAAGGCACATGTTAATTATTGCTTACTTTATTTTTGTTATTATTTATCTTAAGTATAATTCTTATTAACGTGTTACTTGAGATTCACGTGTCCTTGACCACGTATACAAATTCAACTGTACCATTTTACGGGTAGACAGTTTGGCGCCAACCGTGGGGCCTGGACAATTGTGGTGTCACAAGTGACCCCTCTACTATTTTTTTTAAGTCTTTATGTTTGTTCAGATCAGAAAAGATGACAGGATTAGGTGACAACAATTGTAACATCGGGGGAAACACTAGCAATCTGAGGCCAGACGGCGTGACGCCTAAAGATCTGATGCGCACAGACGGTGTCACTCCCGATGATGGTCATACTCAACACAGAGGTGATCCCACAGCTGAAACACCTGAAGAAGCTATACAGAATCTTCGGGCGTAGAATACTGCGATAAACGAAGAGCTGGAGCATATGAAGCGGTTCTAAGAGAAGTTTATGTCCAGAAATACCCAAGACATATCTGTAAATGGTGACTCAGTAGCGAGGTCCCTAAAAACTCATTTCAGGTGAAGGTCCTAAAATTCATGAGGGACATGACGAGCAAAGTTTATACAAATGCAGAGAAGGCAGAGAAAACTGCCTAGGAGTTCTGACACCAATTCAATCAAATACTAGGGGCACCGCTCGTGATTGATGGTCCGGATGTGAAGAAGTATATTCAATTAGTGTATAAGCTAAAGGTTGCGCCCAAGTTAATACCCAAAAGGTTCATAATGCCTTTTGTGGCCAGTTATAACGGAACTACCAATCTACAGAAGCATATCATGGTCTATACTATGGCCGTAAAGGAGAACGATCTACGAGAACATGAGATAAAATCAGTTTTGATTAAAAAGTTTGTTGAGACACTTACTAAGGGAGCTCTGACATGCTATACACAACTCCCCGAGCATTCGATCGGTTCATTCGCCCACCTCCCAGACATGTTCATAAAGGCTCATGTAGGGGCCCGGAAGGTGAAAGCATGTAAGGCGGATATCTTCTGCATTGTGCAAGGAGAATCAGAACTCCTTAGGGACTTTGTTACAGGGTTCCAGAAGGAGCGAATGCTATTACCAGCAGTCCTGGACGAATGCGCTGCAGAGGCTTTCACAAAATGGTTAATCCGGTAGGTTCATATGCTTCCCGAAAGCTTAAAGAAAATCTATTGGTATTTCAGGCAACCACTTGGGAGGACGTGCACAACTGATATGAGTTCAAGATCTAGATTGAGGATGACATGTTTGGAGCAAAGGTCGGTAGAATCTTTGCAAAAGTGAAGAAGGGGAATTCCTCAAAGAGCCGATATCAACCTTATCCTCCCACCAGAAAGTAAGGAGAGGGATAGGGTTTTCGTTCTTTTGATAAATTAAATAACAAAGGAGGTTATGGATGAAATAATCAAGAATCGGGGAATTATGAGAAAAAAACTCATCCAAGGGTACTAGATATCCAAAATTATTCGAATACAACTCAGCATCGATAAAGATCAGATGGTGGCGGAATTGAGGACGCATCCAACATCTCAACCTCCGAAACTGTTGCAGTCTGATCCAAGTAAAATATATCAGTCTGTCTGGTGCGATTTCCATATCACTCATGGGCATAAAATAGTGGATTATAGATATCTACGAGAGGATGTGGCAGGAATGCTAAGCAGGGGTCATCTCTGGGAGTATTTGAGTGAAAGAACTCGAAACAATTATGAGCGGAGACCATCCGCAGAAGGAAAGTCTAATCCGGCTACGCTGCCTCATGTTATAAACATGATCTATGGTGGATCAATGATTGCCGCTACGTCATTCACGACGGCTAAAAGGATGAAAATATCTGTGACTTGGGAAAAGAAGTTTCGGGAGATACCTGACGAACATACTATCACGTTCACCTAGGAAGATGCAGCCGGAGTAATCTTTCCTCATAATAATGCATTAGTGATCACAATGCCTATTGATTGCTACCAGGTCAAAAAGGTTCTAATTGATCCCGGAAGCTCATCTAACATAATCAGGCTGAAGGTGGTGGAAGAAATAAATATGGTAGATAAAATAGTTCTGGCTGCCAGAACTCTTTCAGGTTTCAACATGTCACGTAAAACCATGAAAGAGGAAGTAGACCTACCGGTGGACGCGATGGGGGTTATCAAGATGACAAGGTTTTACGTTCTCGATGGGGATATAAGGTACAACGCAATATTTAGAAGATCGTGGATATATGATATGAAGGCGGTCACATCAACCTTACATCTGTTGGTGAAAGTTTCGACATCGGAAGGAATTCAGTAAATTCAGGGTGAACAACCTGCTGCCATGGAAATATTTGCTCTACAGGAACTAGAGTTGGTAGCAGACCCTAAATAGCAATTACATGAAGCGGAGCCGGTACCCGAAGAGATTTACTAGGTTCTGCCAATAGAATTAGTAGCCACTTATCCGGAGGAAGAGTTTTCAGATCGGTATTAAGTACCCAGATACTTTCAAGTACCGGATAAATCAGACGCCACCAAGTCCACTATAGAGGAGTTGGAGCAGATTGCACTACATCCGGAAACTCCCGATAGGAAGCTATACCTGGGCACTGGATTAACCTCGGAGCTCAGGAATTTAATTCTTAAATATCTTATATCTAACATTGATTGCTTTGCATGGTCACATGAAGATATGACAGACATTCCTCTAGAAGTCACAACTCATAAGTTAGGCCTGGATCTCAGTTTCCCTTCGGTATGACAAAAGAAATGACCGATAGTCGAACTCTGTGACAGGTTTGTTAAGGAAGATGTAGCTAGACTACTTAATATAAGGTCAATCCGGGAGGTAAAATATCCGGATTGGTTAGTAGACATAGTTGTAGTACCTAAAAAGGGAAATAATTTTAGAATGTGCATTGATTACGAAGATTTAAATAAGGCATGCCCTAAAGATTCGTTTTCACTACCGAACACTGATCAAATGATCGATTCTACAACCGGGCATGAGGTAATGAGTTTTCTCAATGTATATTCCGGGTATAACCAAATAAGGATGCACCCGGAAGACCAAGAAAAAAAATCTTTTTTTAAACTATTTACGGTACTTATTGTTACAACATTATGCCTTTTGAACTAAAAAATGTCAGGACCACATATCAAAGGTTATCAAATAAAATGTTTGAAAAGAAAATAGGTAAAACAATAGAAGTATATATAGATGATATTCTTGTTAAAAGTATTCATGCATAAGACCATTTAAGTCATTTGCAGGAAACCTTTGAGGTACTGAGGAAGTATAATATGAAGTTGAACCCTAAGAAGTGTGTCTTTGGGGTTGGTTCTGGTAAATTCTTAGGTTTCTTAGTTTCTCATAGGGGGATCGAGATAAACCTGAAAAAATAAAGGCTATTGAAGACATACCATACGTACTGGAATATGTCAAAGCAGCGCAAGCGGTTAACCGATTGTGTGGCGGTCTTAAGCAGATTTATATCACGGTCCTTAAAAAAATGACATAGGTTCTTCTCACTTTTAAAGAAGAAGAATAACTTTGTGTGGACACCCGAGTGCTAGCAGGACTTAAGGGACCTGCAGACTTACCTATCCAGTTCTCCGCTCATGTCAAAGCTAAAGGACGGAGAACAACTACTCATATACTTAGTAGTCTCAGAGGTAGCGGTAAGTGAAGTGCTGGTACGGGTGGAAACAAATACACAATGTCCTATCTATTACATAAGTAGAGTAATGTCAGGGGCCAAGACTCGGTACCCGTTACTTGAAAGATTGGATTTTGCCTTAGTAATGTTGTTAGGAAAGCTTCGGCCCTATTTTCAATGCCACCCTATTGCCGTTGTGACAACTTTTTCTTTAAGAAATGTGTTGCATAAGCCCGAACTATTCGGGCGCTTGGCTAAATAGGCAGTAAAATTAAGTGAATTTGACATTGAATACAGGTCCTGGACTGCAATAAAGTTGCAAGCCCTTGCAGACTTTGTGGCCGACTTCAATTCGAAAGTAACCCCACAAGCGGAAAATGAGGCTATCCTAGTCTCGGAGACTACTCCCGGGATCTGGACACTTTATACAGATGGTGCCTCGAACGTCAAGGGGACCAGCTTGGGTGTTGTATTGCGCACTCCCACCGGTGAAGTTTTAAGGCAAGCAATACATAGTGTTCCGTTGACTAATAATAAAGCGGAGTATAAGGCTTTGATTGCAGGTTTAGAACTAGCTTGAGGACTGGGGCCACAAATCATCGAAGTCAAATATGACTCGCTGATAGTAGTAAACCAAGT
Source organism: Anisodus tanguticus (assembly GCA_034509755.1). Taxonomy (NCBI): domain Eukaryota; kingdom Viridiplantae; phylum Streptophyta; class Magnoliopsida; order Solanales; family Solanaceae; genus Anisodus; species Anisodus tanguticus. Next base: position 31,444,645 of record CM067539.1, on the reverse strand, counting down.
CCACGGAGTGTTCGAGGCCAAAGTAGAGCGGATTCCATTATATCTTGAAAAAGCTTTGAAGTTGATGTCCCATTTCCAATAATGGACGGTGGTACATATACCTCGTGAGGAAAATATAGAGGCAGATGCACTTGCAAACTTAGGCTCCAGCACGGAGTTTGAGGGATCTAAAAATGAGTCGATTGTTCAGTTGTTGCATTCGGCGCTGGATCCCGTTGGATATGACGAAGTAAATTCAACCATCCTAACTTGGGACTAGAGAAATGAATTCTTGGATTATCTCATGAACGGAAAGCTCCCGGAAGACCCCAAAGCATCCAGAGCTTTGAGGACCAAGGCGGCCCGATACAGTGTCGTTGATGGAAAGCTTTATCATATGTGCATTTATGGTCCCTTAGCTCGGTGTGTTGGAACTGATGAAGCGGATTACATGATGAGAGAATTTTATGAAGGCGTCTGTGACAATCATTCAGAAATGGAATCCCTAATGAGGAAGATCATGAGGGTCGATTACTATTGGCAACAGATCGAGAAAGATATGAAGGCGTTTGTACATAAATATGATAAGTGCCAGCGCCACACACAACTGTTACAACAATCGGGAGAGGAGTTGCATCCGATAGTATCATCGTGGTCGTTTATGAAGTGGGGAATGGACATCATCAGACCTATGCCAGCAGCTTTGGGATAGGTATCACAAATTATTTTATGACTAATTATTTTTCTAAATGGGTTGAAGCTACAACTTATGTTAAGATACGGGAGAAAGAGGTAAAAAATTCATTTGGCAACATATTATTTGTCATTTCAGCATCCCTAAGGAGATAACTTATGAGAATGGCCGAAATTTCATCGGTGTGAAGGTCACAAATTTCCTTGATAAGTTGAACATTAAGTGGTCACCTCTACTGCCTATCATCCCAGTGCAAATGGACAATCAGAGTCAACAAACAAGACCATAATCCAGAATTTAAAGAAAAAATTGGAGGCTGGGAAAGGAAACTGGCCATCCAAATTGCCGGAGATTTTATGGGCGTATCAAACCACAGTAAAAATGAGTACCAGAGAAACTCTTTTTTCCCTGGTCTTTAGTGTAGAAGCCTTGATCACCGGAAGTTCGAACTCCCAGCCTGAGATACCTCCTGGCTGATATGGATTCAAATGCAGAATCAATGTCCTTACACCTTGATTTGATTGAGGAACGTCGAGGTTTTGCATATGTCCGAATGGTGGCCAAAAGCAGAGAATGGAGCATTATTACAATCGGCATACAAATCTCAGACACTTCAAACTCAGGGGCTTGGTGCTCTAAAGAGTCAACCAGAGTACCCGAAAGCGTAATGCTGGAAAGCTAGGAGAAAATTGGGAAGGACAATATAATGTGACCGGCATTGCCGGTAAAGAAGCTTATCAGCTCGCAGACTAATAATGGAATATACTTCCTAACAGTTGGAATGTGAGTCACTTGAAGAAGTACTATGTGTAGTAAGTCAGAGCATGCACTGCACTCTTTTTTCCTTCGACCGATTTTTGTCCTAATTGGGTTTTTCTGACAAGGTTTTAATGAGGCAGCACCATGATATGAGTATGTTATTGAACTTACTACCAATGAAGTCTATCCATTATCCAAGTCTTCATAGCATAAAGTCTCAAATACTGGAGGGCCACATACACCTGGAATAGAGTGAAAATTTAAAATTTTGAATGCTCTTAAGGAAAGCATCGATACTGAAGACTGCCCGAAGATCAACATATATGTAACTGGACTGACCAAACTAGATGGCAGCCGGATTATTATTACAACTGTCTTCACATTTGTAATTCAAAGGAATCAATAAAAATTTCTTTTATGATTAACAAATTTTGCCATCACGAGCATAAAACGTATATTATTATATTAAACATATCAAAAAATTTGTGCCATAATGAACGAGAGATGTCCTATTCTACAACACCATTAAAAATAAGGGTCACCTCTTATTAAAACTTTAACAAAAAAGTAAAGGCTCTAAATACAAGAATTACCGGGGTGTTATGTAGTTTAGAGATAAGATAAGTCCAGGGCTAATTTTAGAGGTTATTAGAAGCCTCGATCAAGGATAAAAAGAAAAAGCACATCTTTGGAATCTAGTGAAGGTTACTTGAAAGTTTTTAAATATTTGAATCCTAACCTATGCAGATAAAGTGAACCTCAAAGCTGAGTCCCGTTCATAGAGAAAAGTGTTAAAGTTTGAAACTAATGTTTGCTTGTGGAAATAAATAAAGAATGAAAACTTGGAGCAGAATTGTGAAAAGAGAAATTCATTCATATTCTTCCAGACTGAAACCAGTCCGGATTCAAAGGGTGTTAATCGGGCCCAAAAGTGACCCTGTGACAAAATACAAAATTGAAATGAAAACCCACGTGAAAGGTTATGGCTTGTCCACTCCATGGTCCGCCGGGGGTATTTCGGGTGTTGCAAACAAAACAAGAGTTATAAAAAGATCATTTTTGGAGGGGGGTTCATCTTCTTCATCAACCTCTCCGTCAGCCTCCACATCTAAATCCTCTCTGTCTCTACGAAGAGCCTCCAAGGATAACTCAACATCAGTTAGGTCGATTTCTGCGTCCAGAATTTCTGAAGCAATAACGAAGCCCGATTTGCTTGGTTCCTCAAGAGCATCCACTCGACTCTTCAAAACGGACAAGTCTCATCGGAGTTTCCATCGCTCATATTTGGCTTGGATCTCAGTGAGGGTATGCTTAGAAGTATGGAGTTGTGTCTAGGCACCGGCTAAGTCGGCTGCAAGTTGGGTTGTTCATCCCTGAAGGGTTATATAGGTGGTGGTCAGGACTTGAAGAGAATTCTCCCGGTCCTTCATAGAGTCGAATGCATCTTGAAAATGTAGCTGGAGTGAAGCTTGGAGAGGGATAGAATCCCTAAGATCAGCACGTAGGATGTCAACTTCAGCCTTGAGATGTTGAATCTCATCCTTCAACTTATTTTCCTTGTTAGAATGACCAATTAGTTTCGCTAAATCCACAGTGGAAAGAGTTGAGACGTGACCCTGAATGAAGAGATTACGATTGGTAAATAAGAGAAAGATTGTGGAAAATAGAAGGAAAGGAAGGGATATTCTACTTGTAAGAACAAATCGGAAAGATGAGCAATAGAGGCTTTAAGGGTAGCATGTGGAGATTTCCAAGGCGAAGAAGCAGATGTCCCGACCTCAGTTCCGAATGTAGGGATTGAGCTATGCTTAGAAAGGTCCTCAGGAACAGGAGGCTCTGCCTCCGGAGCTTTCTGCCGTCAACTGACCAGCTCAGGGTTTTCTTCATCCGCCTTCTCTTATTCATCAAGGTGGATGACACCCGTTTTACCCTTCGCATGTAACTCTTTCCAATACTCTATGAGTTTTCATCAGCTTCTCACATGGGAACCAATTCCCACCGAGGGCTCTGCAACCTCTTCTTGAGCTTTACATTTCCAACTGCCCGAAGCAGACTTGATGTTCGACAAGGCAGTTGCGCAAAATGACATTTTTTGGGTTGAGGAGGTTCGAGCCGGGAGTCTTAGTAATAGAGGGAAAATGCTTAAAAAGAGTTTTAGGATAAAGTATGAATAAGAGGGAGAATTAAGGTTAAAAGCTTACCATGGTATTTTCCCTTCCACCAGGATGAGGTGATACTCTTTCAAGTTCTGGTAATGTCGGGGGAGGAATGAAGAAGACTTACTACCCATTCAAAAATCCCTTTGATCAATTGCGGCTCGACTAGAATGGCTGAAACGGTTATAAAACTTTGAGTAAGCAAAAAGTTATCCTTTATTTGGAAAACCATGCAAATATGTCCGGCAGAAGAAAACAAACTAAATACTTATGAGAAGGATTCCACTCTTTCGTAAAATGATCCGAAGACGGCTAGTGAATTTGGTTAGTCTTGATTAGAATGTAACCTGTTTGGCAGCCACGGTCGTGGTCATCCTCCGCATTTATGAGGTTGCGGCTTCCCCGAGGGTATAAAGTGATAATTTTGCCTCGTAAAACCCTAGAGTAATATTTGAGGATGAGATGGTCGATAGTAAATGGAACATCGACAACATTGGCTAACATTTCAAAGCAAAAGACAAGTCACCAAACCTGTGGAGCAACTTGACCTATGCAAACCCTATATCGGCGCCAAAGATCCTCAATGATCTTTGGGATGGGGAGTTTAAAACTAATGGTGAATGTATGGGTGTATGCCATAGAAAATCCTTCAACATGGTGATGCACAAGGTCGACAAAATCAACCATTATGACGATTATGTCATAAGAGAAACCACAATTTTCTATAACAACATGAAGAATTTTGGTTGTTGTCTTTGACTCAAAATTCTCAACGTGTTCGTAGTTGGTTTGGACACGGAGTTCTCCAGAAAAATTAAAGTCTGGGGGAGGATTTCGGCAACAGTATATTATAAATCCACTTTTTGGGTTGTAGGAGAAGCGGGTTCTTTCCCGTGTTGACGGTTGGGAGGATTTCTGTTATTCTCATATGGTATGGTTGCCTTTTGGGAAAAGATTTGGCCTCCTATTTATGGTAAAATAATATAACGTTTGGGAGGTGAAAAGATGTGTATCATCATTATCATGGTTCACGTCATTCAGGAGATTGGACAGTGCCGCCATTTTAGAAGCATTGAGTGGGTGTGACGCTTGAAATGACTTGCAAGTTGTTACTTTTCAAATTTTCCGCCAAAATAAAAGGAACATGCAGGCCAATGGTTCAAATCTACTCCCTAGTTGCACAAAGAGTTGTGACCAAAAAGTGCGGGGATTATGTGTATAGGACAAAATTTATATAAGACAATTGTATGGATTATGGTGAGACGCGACGCGTGGAGTATAATGCCGAGTCAGACATGTTTGATATGCATGGTATCGGGAGCGACATGAGCAAAGCCGGTGCCTCTATTAAAGAAGGCTAAGAGACGCTTGCATTGTAGCGAACGTCCGTTACTAAATCCAGTTGCACGACTTCCAACAACATTTTAATGACATTTATTGAGAGATTGATTGTCCAATTATTACACCATTCATTCTTCTATATTTATGAAGACATATTTCGTGGATTGTGTACCCGTGTAACTCATGTATAAATAGGGCACATTATTCTATTGTAACCCATCATATTCTTGCTACTACAATATACTTACTAATATTCTTTTGATTTTTGTGCTTTCATACAAGTCATCGTTACTTTTACTCAGAAGTTATCTCAAAGCTCAGGCTAATTATTACTTACTTTACCTTGTTATTATTTATCTCAAGTATAATTCTTATTTAACGTGTCACTTGAAATCTACGTGTCCTTGATCACGTATACAAATTCAATTGTATTGTTTTACGGGTAAACATTATCTTAGTTCAATTTTTGTATTGATCAGTAAAAATAGGAGATATAGTTTGTATCTTTAAGAAATATGCATTTTTTTTTTAAATTCAGGGTCAAATAGAATCTTTATCTTTCCATTTTAATACAAAATTAACCACGCTATAGATATAGATTTCGAATTTAATTTTCTTTTATCCAAATTTAAAATGTTTATTCCAATTCTTATTTTTTACACCATATTACAACTGTTATTGAGTTTGTCCTAAAATAGTCAAGTGGCTTGTTATTAACTTATCACTTGGCTTAATCATATATTGCAAGCACCTTTAATTTTTCATATGTGTAGATATAGATAAACACTAAAAGGGATGAATTAGAATGCTTAATCATATTGCAAGCCCGCTAATTTTTTTTATATATGTAGATATAAATAAACACTAAAAGGGAGGAATTAGAAGAAAAGTTTCAATTGTAGTACCCGGAAAGACTTCTTGCTTACAGAATATGAATCTTCATTGTTGTCTTTGTTCGACTCCCAAATCATGCCCCGAGTGTAAGTATGTTCTTTGTGCTGATCTTTATGAAGGGGAAAACCAAGTGAAAGAATATATTGTGAAGATGAAGAGTAGTTGTAATTGTTGATACTTTAATTGGTATTTGTAACTGTTATAGCTAGGATTCAGGAAACTTTTTGCTTTCACTTTACCTATCGTCATATTTAACTGGCAAAAATTAAAAAGAACAGTCATATTTAACTGGCAAAAATTAAAAAGAACCGTCATATTTAACTAGCAAAAATTAAAAAGAACCGTCATATTTAACTGGCAAAAATTAAAAAGAACCGTCACATTATGTCCACTAATTAACAATTAACAATTACTATGTAAGTGCCTTTTTTTTTTTTGCTTAAGAACTGCTGAAAATTATTTAAATAGAACAAAAAAGATAAATGACAGTTTTTATCTAATTGCACAAACAATTATTTTGGGGAAAACGTGATTTATTTTGAATAAAGTAATTATTATTTTAAAATCTTATCCACTACTCCATCGTGCAGCACCTAACTTCCCTTGTATGAAGGAAAAACTACATCCGTTTAGTAGATATAATTTTTTGTGTATTTTAATATATTTTTTTCAGATTTAAATTCAAATTAAAATACAATAACTAATTATTACCTAACCTAATTTAAGGAAATGCGGAAAGTGGGATGATTAGTTGGTGGTTTTTTCCCCACATTAATGGGTTGTTTCTAAGTTTCTACTTTTGTTGCAATATTGCAATTATGCAACTGCTCCAAACGGGTTAAGATATTGAGACGTGGTTTTTATTTTTTAAGAAATTAAATTAAATTATTTTTAAATTTCAATTCATTAACAATAATTAACTATTAACTATTTTTTGTCCTAAAACTATCCTCTTTTTAATAATATATAGATAGATTCAAGCTCATTCTAATTTAGTTTTTTTTTTAAAAAAAAAAGAAATTCAAAGTTGGAAGAATATGCAAAACGTGGTCTTCAAGACAACTACTTATTAAAACTAACTGTTCAGTTTGTGCAAAATTGTGTACATCCACTACTTAAAAAAATATTTTTTTTAAAAATAATTAACTAATTATATCCTAAAACTAACACATGTCTTTTTCTACGCTGCCACTTGTCATGATTTTAGGACAAACTATCCTCTTTTTAATAATATATAGATATAGATATAGATATAGATATATATATATATATTTTTTCTTTTCACACACTTTTCAGAAAGTGACAACACTTTCTTGCCACGTCAACCCTTATGGGGTAATTAATTTCACTTCATATTAGATTAGGGATACATAAATGCTCATAAAATTACCAATTAGGAAGGCTAATTACTAACTACACAAGAAATGATTAAAGTTCCCTTGTTGATATTAAGTAATTTCTCTAACCCTCTTCTCAAGCTAGGTGATATAAATATGCTAAGCACTCTCAGCTTGAAATTTAGATATTGATGTTGTACTTTGTTCAAACAAATGTCAGCTTGTTGATATCAAGTTGCAGTATACTCAGTCTTCATCAATACTTGTTAAAAAAAGATCTTATAAAATGATAGATTTGTACTTTGTTCAAACAAATGTCAGCTGGTTGATCTCAAGTTGCACTATTTCAGTCTTCATCAATACTTGTTTAAAAAATCTTATAAAATAACAATCTATCTCAATGTGTTTGATTCTTTTCTGATAGACTGAATTAGATGCTATTTGCATAGCTGCTTTACTATAGATGGTAACTGGAAGATCAACTTTTATCCCAACTTCTTTCAGTAGTCCTAAACTTCATGTTAATTCTGCAACTGTAGAGTTCAGAGTTATATATTCAAATTCTTCAGAGCTCATGAGATTGTAGTTTGTAGCTTTGATTTATAAGAAACAAATGAGTCTTTTTTCTTGATTTAAAGTTCAGTGACAACTTTTTTAGTGTGAGGACATACAACTCAATCTGCATTACAAAAAGTTATTGTTACGACTCAAATATAATATTTGAGCCATATCAGGACATCTGATGAGCCACTACCAAGCCATAAGGCGAACTCTCTAAGATAGAATATGAGGATAGGAAGAATAAAGAAGCAAGATGAATGAACTAGTGATAGAACTGTCTTAATAGATGAAAAGTGCAGAAGTATATATACAACTATGAGTGAAATCTATGATTGTTCCCTTTCCATTACTCCCAAACTTCTTCATTGTCATAACCCCCAATAGTTATGTTTATAGCATTCTTTTAGTATTCATCAATCAAATTTTATAAATAGAAACTTTATAAGTCTCTGCTGAAAAACACTTGAAAAGTATAAAAAAAAATTATCTCTCCTTTTCTCTCTGCATTTTTTATTTATATTTTTAATAGGCGGAATACATAAAGATCCCTCTAAACTTGGTGTGTTTATTCAGATCTCCACTAAACTATCATTAGTCATAGTTAGCCCCCACCCCTATCCGAACTTGGCTATCTGATAGCCTTTACCCCGGTACGATGAGATCATAAGAGAGTGAGATATATTCGCCAACAACGTGAATTTTTTTTATCCACGTGGAATTATTAAATATAAAAGATATTTTTTCTTACTTCTCAAAATTCATTATTTTTTTATTTTTTCGAGTCAAATTAGTATAATCTTTTTGCTAGAGCTCCACTTTTTAGGCAAAAATAATTAAATTTTAGCCAATTTTATTTTTACAGATTTTGTCCAAAAAAATATTGTCAAAACAGATAGTCATTAAATCTAAATAAGATATATTCCCTCTGTCGCAATTTATATAAGGGGTTCGGAGTACAAAGGTCAAAGTAATTAATCTTTGACTCAATTTTATATGTAGATTCTTCAATATTTTATAATAAAATTTACATATTTGAAATCTAAATAAAAAGTACTATAATTAGTAATTCACAATATATGGAAAAAGTTAGAAAGAAAATCATAGTAAAAAAAAAACTGTTTGACTCCACAAATAGTAAAACCCTTGTATAAATTAGGACGGAGGGAATGATAAGAATTATACAGTTGAAACTTCACTATTCTGCTAAATTTTTTATTTCACTAAAGATAAAGGAATTCTTGTTAATGTAAGTTTTAATGATGACATCATATGTGTGCAGGACAACTCACAAGGGAAAGACGGGCCAGTTGACTCACAAGGGAAAGACGGGCCAGTTGACTCACAAGGCCCACAGGAATGCTTCAGCTCAGCTGACCAGTGAAGCCCAAAGTAGTACGTCAAAGTGCAATAAATAAGCAACATCTTATTTATGGAGATAAATCAATCAAGGATGACAAAAGATCAAATCAAGTACCTACGATATCTCGGCGCATCAATCAAGGATATCAAGATCGCTTCGTCAAGGAAACAAGTACCAAGCTGTTAAGGATATAACTACAAACAAGCATCTAGAAGAATCAGTCACAACTTCCGCAAGGAAAGAAGATCAGTTCGTTGGAAAGCTCTAACCTTATTCTTGGAAATTAGGATCCTCAATATTCATATTTTTCAAGGATCAAATCGCTTGGGTTGACCTCTCCGCAAATAGAGCAAAAACAACTACAAGTCCGAAGACTATATATGAAGGCTCAATGAGACGAACCAAATATACTTTCGTCTCAACTTTTCAAGCTCTCTACTTTACTTAATAAGCATTGTAATTCTGAGTGATTTATAGTGTATACAAAAAAGTGAGAAGAGATATAGTATAATTGGTGAGGCATTGTATCAAAAGATTACGAGTGTTTGAGTATAGACGTAGGAGCTCCATTAAAACTATTCTTATACCAAAGAAAAACTTCAAAAGAGCTGCAGAGAACATCATTGCAATCCAAAGGGACTAGATTAGGATTCACATTGAATCTGAACCAGTATAAAAATATCTGATGTTATTTACTTTCAGCATCTATTTTCTAAACTATATCTGTTAAAAATCGACTAGTATCTTGAGGTAGTCAACTAATAAACAAAAAATTACAATTCACTCCCCTATTGCATTTTCAATTGGTATCACATCAAGGTCTCACATTGTATTTGCTTAATAACAAGTGAGAAAAAAGATCATGTCAAACCACGTTATGGCTGGAGCTTTATTTCAAGAAGGCATTTTCCAATCTAGACCACCTTACTTCAATGGGAAGCATATCTCTCTTTGAAAAGTTAGAATGAAAACTCACATCAAGTCATATGATGTCAAGATCTGGAGGGCCATCAAATTGAGAGACATTCCTATGCCCAAAACGAAGACTAATGATAACAAGAAGGATGAAGCCACATCAACTGATGAGTTGACCTCTCTAACCGACTACACCGATGCACAAATGGAGATGATACAAATAAACTCAAAGCAAGGAACATGCTATATAATGGAGAAGAATATGAAAAGATCTCCACCTGTGAAATTGCTAAAGAGATGTGGGATAAACTTGAGGTCACCTATGAAGGTACAAACAAAGTAAAAGAAACTATTGTTAGTCTCCTTGTCTATGAATATGAAACCTTCAAGATAAAATATGGAGAAACAATGGAGGACATGTTTAACAAGATTTTAGGATAACTCAAAGCCTCAGAAAAAGTCTTCTCATATGTTGATAATATAAGGAAGATTCTTAGATGTCTCTCTCCAGAGTGACATGCTAAAGTTTTTACTCTTGAAAGCATAAATCTCAAGATACTTACCTATGATGAAGTAAGATGAGACTTAATAGCTTCCGAAAAGACCTATATTAACAAGTCTGGACAAGATGAAAGCAAGAAGAAGTTGTAGCATTCAAGTCTCAAGTTGAAAAAGTTGATGATGATATTAGAGAGGATGGAGTCGCTATGATATCTTGATCTGTGGTGGAAGCCATGAGAAGATCTAGAAACAAAGGAGAAACTCTTCAAACTTTAGACAAAGTAAATCTCAAGGTGATTAACCAAGAAATGATGGCAAGTGCTATGAATGTGAAAAATATGGTCACATAGCCTCTGAGTGTCCAAAGTCAAAAAGGAAGTCATTCCAAGGACAACAAAAACAGAGAGCATTCAGTAGCTGAAGCAAAGATGAAATCTCAGAAGATAAGAATGAAGAGACAGACAACATATGCTTCATTGAAATTGGTGAAACCAGCGAGGTAAGACCTTATTCTCATTCTAAGTGTCATTAAACTCAAGAGTTGCTTGCTCAAACTCTTGAGAATTTAAACTCTTGAGAATTTAAATAAAGTTTTTGATGAATAAAGAAAATTAGTAAGGGAAAAGAAAGACTGGGAAATTAACCTAGAAGTTTGTGAAATTGAAAGGGATATTATTCAAGAAGAAGTTCATGATTTGCGATTAAAACTAAATAATTTATGCAAATCTACCAGTCATAGTTCTATTAGGTCAAACCAGTCAACTTATCACAAACAAGTCAACTGTGGAGAAGCCTATAAGTGACAAGTCTACTTCTAGCTACTCAACTGATAAGTCTATTGCCTACTCCAAGACAGACTAGTCGACTCAGTGGACTAAGTCAAATGGTAGGAAGTCTACTAATCAAAAATATCCTAGCAAGTTGACAAATCAGCAGGTCACTAAAGAACACTTTTCTCAATCCTGTTTTTGTTGTGGTAAAATTGGACACAAGTTTTACAACTGCAAATGTCGTAATGAAACTACTCCTGGATGGACTTGGAAACCAAAAGATATAGATAACTTTGTTAAGACTAACCCTCAAGGACCCAAGAAACTTGGGTACCTAAAAGAAAGTAATCATTTTATTTTGCAGGAACACCACAAGGAGAAATTAGGAGGTAAATGGTATTTAGATAGTGAGTGTTCAAGTCACATGACATGTAATAAAAGCCTATTCAAAACAATCAAGAATTTTGATAGAGGATTGATAACCTTTAGAGACAACTCCACTGGATCAGTTATTGGTATATGAACTATTGCTTTTAATGATTCTTGTGATATCACTAATGTTTATTTGGTGAAGGGTCTCAAATATAACCTGCAAAGCATAAGTCAACTATGTGATTCCAATTTAGAAGTTAAATTCAGAAAATTAGGATGTATTATTAAGGGCCTCTGTAGAAAATATGTGCTACACTAGAGCATAAATAAGAATGTGTATGTACTTGATTCAGCAAAATGTTTCGAAGAACACATTTGCTTAGAATCAATGGGATAAGACCCATGGATTTGGCACAAGAAGCTTGGACATGCAAGAATGTGCTTGATAGAAAAACATGCAAGGCATGAACTAGTTGTAGGACTCCTCAAGCTGAACTACTCCAAGGATCATATATGTGATGTCTGCCAAAAAGGTAAGCAAACAAGAAACTCTTTTAATTTCAAAGGTGTTGTGTCTACTTCTAAACTCTTGCAGCTAATCCACATGGATCTAGTTGGTCCTACTAGAACTTCGAGTGTTGGAGGAAAGAGCGTGAAAAGGGATACTACATCCGATTAGAAGTGATCATGGAGGAGAATTTGAAAACAAGGCCTTTGAAGAATTATGTAATGAACATGGATATACTCATAACTTCTCGTCACCGCGATCTCCTCATCAAAATGGTGTCGTTGAATAAGAAAATTGGACACTACACGATATGGCTAGAATGATGATGGTAGAAATAATTTGTCACATCACTTTTGGGCTGAGGCTGTAAGCACCACATGTCATGTTTTAAATAGATGCCTGATCATATCAACTTTGAAGAAAACTCCATATGAACTATGGAGTGGGAAGAGGGCTAATATAAGTTACTTTCATCTATTTCGTGTAAGTGTTTTATTCATAACAATTGAAAAGATAATCTGGGTAAATTCGATCCATGCACTAATGAAAATAGTCAACTATCAACTACAACAATCATCTCCACAGCCGAACAAAGCTGCAATAATGAGTCAACTTCTGAACCTAACAAGTCAACTAACTTAATTGTTCGAATTTTTCCAAATGAATAGAGAATCGAGCCCGACTATCCAAAGATGTTTGTTATAAGAGATGTTAATGATAAAATGAAGACTATATCTTTTGCCAGAAGTAATGCAAATTTGGCTCTTATCTCACAACTAGAGCCAAAGAAAGTTGATGAAGCATTAAAGGATGATCACTGGATTAAAGTCATGAAGGAAGAACTACACCAATTTGAGAAAGATAAAGTGCGGAGTCTAGTTCCTATACTTGAGAATACCTCAATCGTTGGAACCAAATGGGTGTTTAGAAATAAGCTCAATGAAGTTGGAGAAGTAATAAAAAATAAAGCTCGACTTGTTGCCCAAGGATACTCACAACAAGAATGAGTCGACTATGACAAAACATTTTCTCCAGTTGTCCAGTTAGAATCAATTCGAATGTTACTTGCTTATACTGTATTTAAAGGCTTTAAATTTTTTCAAATAGATGTTAAAAGTGATTTTCTAAATGGTTTCATTGATGAAGAAGTTTATGTTAAACAACCACCTGGTTCTGAAAACTTTAAATTTCCTTATCACGTGTTTAAATTATCTAAAACTCTAAATGGCCTCAAACAAATCCCAAAAGATTGGCTAAGTGCTTTCCTAGTTGAACATGATTTTTCTAGAGGAAAAATTGATTCTACATTATTTATTAAAAAGACCTCATCTAGAAATCTCATTATTCAAATTTGTCTTGATGATATTATATTTGAAAGTTCTAATCCCTCTTTGTGTAAGAAATTTTACAATCTTATGCAAAGTGAATTTGAGATGAGCATGATGGGAGAATTGGCATTCTTTTTGGGACTGCAATTTATCAATCTGAGAATGGAATATTCATTTGTCAAAGTAAATACACTAAAGAGCTCATTCAAAAATTTGGCATGAGTGAAGCAAAGTTAATGAGAACTCCTATGAGTCCCACATGTTCTCTACACAAGGATGATGAAGGTAAACCAATTGATGAAACTTAGTATAGAAGAATGATTGGTTCACTATTCTACCTTACTTCCAGTCGACCAGACATTATATTTAGTGTGTGCAAATGTGCCAGGTACCAGTCAACTCCAAAGGAATCTCACCTTAAGTGTTGTCAAAAGAATTATTAGATATCTAATTGGAACAATTTCTCATGATTTATAGTACCCAAAGATTAACTCCTTCAAGTTAGAAGATTTTTCTGATGCTGATTTTGCAGGTGATAAAGATAATTATAAAAGTACAAGTGGTACTTATCAACTACTTGGACAATTACTAATATCTTGGAGTAGCAAATAGCAAATAGCAAGGGAGTGTGTCACTCTCTACTACTAAAGCAGAGTACATTTCCATTGGGCAATGTTGTGCTCAACTCTTATGGAGGATCCATCAATTGAGTGATTATGATTTGATGTCTAAACCTGTCAAAATTTACTGTGATAATTCTAGTGTTATCACAGTAACTACAAATCATGTTTATCACTCTAGGGCAAAGCAAATAGATATTAAACATCATTTTATTAGAGATCATGTTCTTAGGGAAGCTATTGAATTACAATTTGTATGCACTGATAAGCAACTGGCTGATATCTTTACAAAATCCATCTTGGAAGAAAGATTTTGCATGCTTAGAGAATCACGAGGAATTATTACAAATCCTATGTGATGATTTCCTTCCTTATTTAATCTGTGCTAAATTTCCTATATCAATAATTGTGTTCTGCAATTTTTTAACTGATTCTCATTTATCTCTTGCTCTCTCTCTCTTAAGTATAATCATTAACCCTTGTCAGTTCTTAGTCCCATCAGTGAACATGTACGCTGGTGATTCCCTTCCCCAAAAACCCTCTTCTACAGTCAGTCTAGATTCTGACCACTCTGCTCATTCGTCATCCTCAGACACCACTGATTCCATACCACTAAAAACCCTTAGGAAAAGACCTATGGAGCATGACACTTGCTCCGATTCTGCCAAGAAAATCAAACCTGATAGTGAAAATATTCTTGATCTCAAACGAAAATTATGGGACATTCCTAACAGAGATTTCTTTCTCACCCTCAAGGAAAAGTCCATTGTCACTTGTCGCATCGTTGATTTGGATCTCATGCAGTCGCAATTCAGCAAGGTAAAACACATTTTATCTTATCAAGGTTGGGAAGGGTTTTTTCAAAATCCTACTCGTGTCTATGAAACCCTCATGCGTATGTTCTATGCTAATCTTCGTTTCCACAAACCTAATGAACTTGAAACCCTTGTTCTTGGTACTCGTATTGTGTTGGATTGTGATGTTCTTGACTCTATCTTGATTGTTCTTACTATGGTTTTTATGACCTTTCTAAGATCACTTGGCATGAGTCTCTTAATGTCTCTTTTGATCAAGCCAAGAAAGTTTTGTCCAATTCCCCCATTGTCCCTGCTCAATTAGGCCCTTTTGATGTCACTTTTGAAGTTCGTGTTCTCTGTCACATGGTATCCACCACCATTGCCCCTCGTGTTGGGTCTTTCTCTAATATAACCCAAAGAGATGCCTTTGTTGCTTATTGTCTGCTTTCCAAGAAGAAGCTCAAATTGTCTGCTATCATCATAAACTACATGTTTGAATGTGCAGCCAATCCCACCAGTCTTCCCTATGGCATGCTTATTACCCACATTGTTGAGGTTCATCGAGTAAACTTGCACGACTACCCCAGTACTCTCGTCAAACAATGTTACAATTCTATAACTTTTAAGAGTATGAGTTATGTTCTATCTGGGGAGACTTGGCTTGCCAAGGACGTCCCTGAGGAACCACACCTTGGATCCCCTTCCAAGTCAAAACCCTCTACCTCATCCCATGTTATGCCTGAATTTTCTGTTTATGTCCTCTCTAAACTCGATGTCATTGATGCCAAAGTTGAGTCTCTTAAAGACTTAATGGTATCTTTCTTCTTTTGCATTGAGAAAATTCAAGACTCCACCAAAGAAACAGGGAATGATGTTGCTCACCTCAGGATAAAATTGGAAACCGTGATGAAAGAGGCTACCAAACTGTCTGCAAATCTGCAGACAAGTATGACTGCTCTATCTAGGGAAGTTCACTAATACTCTAGAGAAAACCAAGTATGCCATTGTCAATACTTTGGCTAATTTCCTTTGACCTTTAGCCCAGCAGTATCAGTAGCAACAGCAAGAGCAACGACCTGAGCAGCAGGAGGACATATAAGAACATGTGGAAGGAGAATAGCAACATGATGATATGGAGGAACTCTGACATGTTTACCTATGTCTTTTTGGACTGTGTGTTTGTGGCCTATTAAGACAATTTTCTTGCTAAGTTTTTTTTGGACTGTATATGGGACATAAGTCCGGATGCTTAGTTGATATGTTTTTGCTTATGTATCTTGCTTGTTTTTTATTGATACCAAAGGGGGAGAAAAAGGATCCATATAGTCAACTACTCATGGGGAGCACTCCAAGTCAACTACTCAGGGGTAGCACTTCAAGTCAACCACTCAGAGGGAGCAATAATTTACTTATAAACATGAAAGTTGACTACATATCTATTACATTAATTGTCATCATCAAAAAGGGGGAGATTGTTAATGTTAAGTTTTAGTGATGACATCATATGTGTGTAGGACAACTCACAAGGAAAAAGGCGGGCCAATTGACTCACAAGTCCACATGAATGCTTTAGCTTAGTTGACCGGTGAAGCCCAAAGCAGTATGTCCAAGTGCAATAAATAAGTAACATCTTATTTATGGAGACAAATCAATCAAGGATGAAAAACATCAAATCAATTACCTACAAGATCTCGATGCATCAATCAAGGATATCGAGATCGCTTCATCAAGGAAACAAGTACCAAGTTATTAAGAATATAACTACGGACAAACATGTTAAAGAATCAGTCACAACTTCCGCAAGGAAAGAAGATCAGTCTGTTGGAAAGCTCTACCTTATTCTAGGAAATTAGTATCCTCAATATTCCAATTTTCCAAGGATCAAATCTCTTGGATTGACCTCTCTGCAAATAGAGCCAAAACAACTACAAGTCCGAAGACTATATATGAAGGCTCAATGAGACGAACCAAATATACTTTTGTCTCAACTTTTTAAGCTCTCTACTTTACTATTAATAAGCATTGTAATTCTATGTGATTTATAGTGTATACAAAAAAGGCAGAAGAGATATAGTATAGTTGATGACGCATTGTATCAAAAGATTGCGAGTGTTTGAGTGTAGACGTAGGAGCTCCATTCAAACTATCCTTGTACCAAAACAAAACTTCAAAAGAGCTGCAAAGAACACTCTTGCAACCCAAGAGGACTGGATTAGGATTCGCATTGAATCTGAACCAATATAAAAATATCTGGTGTTATTTACTTTCAACATTTATTTTCTGCACTATATTTGTTAATAGTCAACTAGCACCTTGAGGTAGTCGACTAATAAACGAAAAATTAAAATTCACCTCCCCCCCCCCCCTTGCACTTTCAATTCTAACCAAGTACTTTAAAAAAAATAAGTTTGGCCCAAAAAAATACTTGAAATAAATAGTCATAGCATCTAAACAACTACAACAACATCAAGTGAGGTCTGAACACAACTTCAACTCCATTATTTTGATTAAATAACTCTACGTTTTCTTAATTAATTTTGCCTGAAAAGAAAATACATGGTTGAAATAAACATTTGTTGCTTCTAAAGAAGAAATACATAGTTAGTACTTCATTGTCTTTTTACTAAACTGATTTTATTTGGTTATTTTAAATATAATATAATTAAATAGTGTATATATGAGAATATCTTCAAATCTCTGTATTAAATGTAGATATGCGAATACCCCAAAATTCCTATAATTAGGCAATTAGGAGATTGTGTAATATTCTTATTAGTTTCTTTCCTTATTTATATTCTCTATAACAGTTACATAATCCCATTAGCTTAAGAGAATAATCAAGCCACTAATTCTCAAATTCACTTCATTTTTCCTTATAATTTCTCATGGTATCAGAGCCATCCTTTCTCGAATTCTCTTTTTTTTCCCCCTCCAAAAACAGATTCTGCAAAACACAATCGAAGAAACAAAAAAAAGGAAAAATATAGGTTCCCAAATCTAATTTGCTAATTCGACCATATTGGAACATAATATCCGCCCACCTTTTCCGGAAAATTTTGGTTCCTACTTATTCGACTCGATCTCCTCTTTCACTAGGTGATATCAGTTTTTTTCTCAATTTCTCTTTTGTGCATCAAGTAAAATTTTTTGCCAGATTTGTTACTGATGCCTCTGTCCTGCCTCTATTATATTCTTTTACTATTATTTTTTGTATCTTTTTGGTGATAAATAAAGAGTAGTTGTTACTTGTACCTGAGGTGAGTTATATCTTATGATGATTTTGTTTGAGGTTTGATAGCCGTATGGGGCCCGATATTTGTTTATTATATTTGTGCGGCCTCGTGAGGGATGTAGGTTGTGTTTGACTGTTTGCAGGTCTTAGGTAGTGCCCAATTATAGGGGAGACTGTCGAAATTGCCGTAGATTCCTTAAAGGTTAGTTTCTCCTTTGCACCTCTATATTCGAGGATGAATATTCCTAATGAGGTCCCGTGTTTTCGTACATTAAGTTGCATCATAATTTATGTCGATGAAAGCCGAAAAGCGATGTAATTTCTAAGGTTATAAATGTTTAAGACCATGGTCAGTATGCTTTGGAAGGATTGAAGGGTAAATGAATCAAAGCGAGTGATTTTTTGTGAAATTTCCAACTTATTGAGTGACTTACGAACCGTACATTGGAGGTATAGGCTGAAGTTATAATCCGTACTTTTGGGATAATACTAGGGGTGCTTATGTCACACCCCAAACTAAAGGGTGTGGTCGGCACCCGGTGCCCTGCTGGCCCGAGCATACCCCTTTGATGACCAGTCTTTTGTATGAGTAGAACTTCCGGCCGACAAGGCCGTACTGAAATATATAACAACAACACTAAACAAGAGGGATTAACCCAATATATACACACCATCAGGACCGACAAGGTCACAACATGGTTCAACAAAAGTCAACTTAGCCGACAAGGCTATACATCATCGCTATACATACCACAACAAGTCTATGAGCATCTACAAGTAACCGAACTGACATATGGCTGAGACAGGGCCCCGACCTACCCATACTGTACATAGCCCTGCAAAGCATACTCCATAACTGACCAGGAAGCTTCGAGAAAGAACTTACTTACTGATAGCTGAACTCGACAGCTCCTACTATGATGGCCTAGCAGAGTATCTATCAGAACCTGCGGTATGAACACATAGCGCCCCCGATAAAAGGAACGTCAGTATAAAATAATGTACCGAGTATATAAAGCATGAATAACAATATGAATCTATAAGCTATAAAGAAAGGCATAAACGGAATATGAAGTGATAAGTTGTAAATGAAAACATAAATAACCTGGACGCCATATTAGGTGGATAATGAAACTCTGAAACTCAAGTACAACCTGTCTGGAAAGGCCTTTACTGCATAAACTACCCTCATATTATAGTGCGAGGTATATAACATGTCGTTACTCTTAGGTATACTCTAAAGTGTATGTATGGATATGCAATGCAATGTGCAAACCGATTTATGCATGTGTTATGGAACGCGCAACCCGGTCCATTATATGTATATATTATGGAACGTGCAACCCGATCCAACATATGTATATGTTGCAGAACATGTAACCCGGTCCAATATCTATATATATTACAAAACATGCAGCCCGATCCAATATGTGTGTGTGTTGCAGAACGTGCCACCTGATCCAATAAATGATCATGATAGTATGCATGATATCAAATGCTAATGAAAAATATATCAATACCAATGGGAGTCGGGGTGTGGACAACAGACTGTGATGACACTAGCTCTGCGGCCTCTTTTGAAACTCATAAACTCTTTGACTTTGCCTTCACACGACTTATGGTATACTCGACAATTGACTCTTTAGAATACTTCTTTCTGAAGACTTATGATAAGATAAACCAGTAACCAATAACAATGGTTATAAGAATAAGAATAATCAATGAATACTTCTCGACAAGGGATTTCAATATACAATAGAACGAAGCTTTTGACATTTCTTTTCGAAAATGATAATTGTTTGGGTTCATGCTATTGAAAGAAGAGGATATCCTTACATACCTTGTCCTTGAGATACAAGTCGGTCTATGAACCCTCATACTCCTTATGAATGATTATCTATAGCAATAAATGGTCGATATTAATATCGAATCCATATTCAATAAAGAAACTTCATTTAGGCACCTTATCGATGACCTTAACACAAAGGGTTCGTAGACTTATTAATAAAGGGTACTTATGTAATTTGATCCCACAATCCTATGAAACATTCTCTCTAAGTTTCACAATACCAACAATTAACTTACCAATCAATATCAATTCATAATTCAAGCAAAATAGCCCATAATTCATATCACCGTGATTTCATAGGTTTACGGGTTTCGATTACGAAAATCCTTTCACAACTTACTCTAATTCATCAATAAATCACCAAAACAAGTTGAGGAGGATAAATTCTTACCTTAATGCCTCCAAACCCCCTTAGAACATCAAGTTACCCCAATATCAAGAGCATTTGGTTCAGTTCTCGAGGCAGTCGGGTGTATTTTGAGGGTTTGTTTGTGAAATTGTGAAATTAGAACTTAAGAGTTGACTTTAGTCAAATTTGAGCCTTAGAGACCTTTTTGGAAATTTCGAGTGTGCGAGATGGTCTAGAATGTATTTTCTAATAGGAATGCATGTTTGGTTTGTGTTCGGGAGGTCCCGTGAGTGTTTCGGATGTTTGATGGGGAGTTGGTAAGTTTTGGGCATTGCTGGTGTCTAGTGTTCGCTCCAGCGTCTTTAGTTCCACTTCAGCGGGTCCTCTTCTACGAAGGTCTGGCTCACCGAAGTGAGGTCTGGCCTAGAGCCGAGGGTCTGCTTCTACGGACATATTCCTCGCCCCAGCAGATAGGGTTTTTTCCATAGAGTGTCCGCTCTAGCGGAGTCGATTCTGCCAGAGCGGAAATATTGTTCAGATTATAAGAAGTGGAGACCTAGAATTCTTTTCTCATTCCCAAATATTCTCATTGGGGCTATGGCTGGACAGATGGGTATTCTTAAAGATTCAAGATGATTTGATCATTAAAGGTAACCTTTGTCCCTTCCATTAATGTATTTTAGTTAATCCTCATCCTAAGCATGATTCTTAGTTGGGAAAAGTAAGATAACTCTTTTATTGAGAATAAGATGACGAATTATGGGGGATTAGGGATTGGTTATTGATATAATGTGGATGATATTTTGAAATAGTATTGTATTAGACTAGTGGGTGTTATTAACTTGATTATTTGTATATTACAAACCCTTTTGGGAAATTGGGGGAAATTCTAGTGTTAGAGGTGGGGCTTTTGCCAATTCATGAAATTGAGGATCCAATTGGGCTTTGTTCTTAAATTAACTTGAGACTATGACTATCTATCATGTATTGGTACTAATTGGGTAGAAAAGTTCGTATTTTGATAATGTAGCCTGGGATTTCTTTGTAAGTTTGACTTGGGGATTGTAGAATTATTTGTCATTATTGGTAGGTACTAATCTGAACGCCAACGGAGGAGCTTAGACGCGATGCTTGGAGATCTTTCTTGGGAGCCCAGGGTAAGCCGCAAACACTATCCTGACATTGGAACTCTCCCTCTTGTTATTTTACCTTCATGTCCTTTATATTTCAAACAGTGATTTGTGTATCATTTCAGACTTATTTTCTAGTAAGTAGCTTTGTACTCATGACAATCAGATTTTGGGGTTTTCTTTCAAGGTTTATGTATTAAGTTCTAAGACTTAGTAATACTTATGTTGTTTTCCTTAATTTTCTGCATTTGCTTTATCTTATTGACATTTGGATGTTAGTAGTTCGTCTACGGGTATGGTATGTTCCCTCACGGTACATTGGGATTTTGGGTCGTGACAATAGCCCCCTTTAGGACCTACTTAGGCGGTGGAAAGTTCCGCATCCTTATTTAAGTAGTGCCAACCCTTTTCTTTTCATTTCCATGACCAAACAGATCCCTCAATACCCCCCTAGAGCTCCATAAGATCCCTAAACATTCTCAAGTAAGATATAAGGTGTTCCAACCCAATTCTCCCATCAGAAAGTTCGTATCTTCTTCTTGTTATTGGGATGAAAGTTCTTCTAAGTTGAAGTTGGCTTGAAGAATGTGTTGTTCTTTATGGACTAAGGTAAGATTACTCTTCTCTTAGGTATAATTAAGTTTATCCAAGTCATAGCTAAGTTATTGGGTGAGAAAATACGAATTAATATCAGAAATCGTATATGATGTAGTTGTGAGTTGCTGGACTATTTTGAAGTTGTACTAAGTTAATTTATTAGCTAGAAATTGATAGGATGAAGGTGGGTATGATGTCGTTGTTGTGATTATTTTTGTTGTTGTTGTGGTTGTTATGTGTTTGAAAGAAGAAAGGGACTCAAAGTAGTGTTGTTTGTTAACTGTAAACCGAGCTTGTCGCTCGATATGTTGTGAACTTGTGTTTTCTTGGATTGACAATAGCAATATGAACTTGCTGAAGAGGTTTATATGGTGCAACCACCAGGGTTTATTGCTCAGGGGGAGTCTGGACTAGTCTGTAGACTTCGTCGATCCCTTTATGATCTCAAGTTGTGTCCTAGAGCATGTCTTGGTTGTTTTTTAATGTCCAACAATTTGGAATGATCCGAACAGAAGCTGCTCATTTCGTATTCTATAGGCATTCATCTCATGGCAAATATATCTTTTAAATTTTTTATATTGATGATATTGTTATCACAGTTGATGATCATAAAGGCATTGCTCAACTCAAATAACACATTCCATGTCACTCTTAGACTAAGGATTTAGGCAAGCTGAAATACTTTTTAGGCATTGAAGTGACACAGTCTGGCAATGGTATTGCTATTACACAACAGAAATATGCCTTAGACATTTTGGAAGACGCTGATATGTTCAATTGCAAATATGTGGACACTCCGATGGATCCAAATACTAAGCTTATTCTAGGATAGGGCTAGCCTTTAAAAGATCCTATCAGATATCAGAGACTTCTTGGCAAACTCAACTATGTTATGATAACTCGATCAAACATCTCAATTGTTGTTAGTGTACAATCACCTTGTGATAGTCACTGGAATGCAATGATTCGCATTCTGCGATATATCAAAAGATCTTCATGACAAGGTTTATTGTATGAAGACAAGAAACACACCCATATTGTTGATTATTTTGATGCAAATTGGGCATAAGCTCATTTTGATAAGCAATACATTTCAGGTTATTATGTTCTAATGGGAGGGTTCAGTTATTGTGTTCTAATGGGAGGCAATCTAATATCGTGGAAAAAAAAGATGTCATGGCTATATCAAGCGCAAAGTTAGAGTATCGACATATGGGATTGGTTACGTGTGAGCTTATATGGTTGAGACAAATTCTCTAAAAATTGAGAATGGGAGGAGTTGAACCGATGAAATTGATTTGTGATAACCAAGCTGCACTACATATCACCTCTAATGTCGTCTTTCATGGAAGGACGAAGCACATTGAGATAGATTGTCACTTCATTCGAGAGAAAATTGAGTCTGGATTCATTGCCGCGAGTTTTATCAACTCAAAAGACCAACTGATAGATATTTTTACGAAATTACTCTGATGATCCAGAATTGAATATATTTGCGGCAAGCTAGGAGCATAAATTTTAAAAATGTAAAATTAGGGTAAATATATTAAGTTGAAACAAGAAATTCATTATTGAAATAAATAAAACATTGTATATGGACTATATGGCAATTAACAGTTAAAAAATAACCTATGTGGGAATTGCTCTTTGCCACATTGGCGTTTAGTAGGGGTAAACATTATCAATAGCCAAGCTTAGGAAAATAATTAAAGCTACTGATAGTTCAGGGGATCTTAATAAAACACGCTAAATTTAAGGTGGCCTATAGGTATTCTTTCTTTTTAATAAGGCAAAATACATCAAATGATCCCTGAACTATATTTGAAATGTTGATATCACACTCCAACTATACATGAGACCTATTACCCCTCAACACTCTAAAAATGTATTTATTTACCCCTTACAACACCCAGACCCATGCACATATCTGTCGGCTGATTTTAGCGGGTGAACGCTGATTTACTATGCATTTAAATATTAAAAAAAGGAAAAAATAATTTTAAACCATCTTTAATCCTTCCAACGGTAAAATAATTTCACCCACCACCGTTTAAACCCATACCCAATCCATAAGCCAAGAACTATAACTATTTCCCAATTTCTGGAAATTATTATCGGTCAAGCTCAATTATTTTGAAGCAAAGGTAATTAAATCCGACTTTAGTTGTCTTCTTTGTTTGATTAGTTCCTCATTTCTTTCGTTTTGGAGGGTTATTTTTGCCCCGTAATTTCATTTTTTGAAATTTCTAAACCGCAAGATTTTTCTCCGTTTTAGTTCTTTTACTTGTTTCGTATGGAGCTCTATTTAATTAGTTTTGTTTTGTATGTTTTTGATAATGAAGGTGGTTTAATGGATAAAATAGGTTTGAGTAGGCTTTGTAAGCAAGACGATGAACATGAGTTGGACGGAGTGCGATGCAAACATGAATTTCTTTTGCCTTTGTTGACCACTTGGACCCTGATAGAAGATATTGAAGTTGTCCTTATTATGGTGTAAGTGCATTTATTTTCAAGAATTGAACTTTGAAGAGTTGGAAGAATAATTTGTTTTCTTGATTTTATTACTTTTAGGGTGCTAGATCATGTGATTTTTATCTTTGGAAGGATGATGAGATTGATCCAAGATTCAAATTTGTGAT
Organism: Anisodus tanguticus; assembly: GCA_034509755.1. Classification (NCBI taxonomy): domain Eukaryota; kingdom Viridiplantae; phylum Streptophyta; class Magnoliopsida; order Solanales; family Solanaceae; genus Anisodus; species Anisodus tanguticus. Next base: position 31,419,957 of record CM067539.1, on the reverse strand, counting down.
CCCTAAACTGGTGGGAAGAATTGGTGAACTTGAAGCATCATTTCAAACTTTCGAAAAAGTTGATCACAAGCCTACTATGTCTACAATATATGTACAATATAGAGATTCAAATGGATAATTTTAGAGAAGACATTAAGAAGATGAAAGAAAAGGAGAAGAAGTGGAGGAGCAAGCTGGCTAAGTCCAAGAAAAGAGAGACATTACTTTGGATTGCCTTGTTGTGTATTGGTATTTTAGTTTTAATGTTCCAAAATATGTACTTAAGAGGTTATTATATGAAGTTGCCCTAAGATCTTGTTCTACTTGTAAGGGGGTTGCAATAGTATGTATTTTGCTAGATTGTTGGTGTTGTAATGAACCCTAATTGACACCTTTATTTTGTGTAATGATTGATAATGTTGTCAATGTTAGTTGTAATGAATCATTATTTTGTGCAATTGTTAAGAGTTGTAATGAATTCTCATTTTGTGCAAATGTTAGTGTTGTAATGAAACTGCATTTTGTGCGATTGTTAGTGTTTTACCTGATGAAAATTGTGCATAAACTGCACTAAAAGTGTTGTCACTAAAAATAACTGCACATTTTGTGCATAAATTTCACCTTTCAATGTACTAAAAATACACTACAAATGCACTAAAACTGGATTAAAACTGAAGTCATAGCTGCATATTATAATTGCCAATCATGTACACAAACATAAATTAAAGTGCAGTCACAGCTGCATATTATAACCATATAACCAAAATAGAGTGAATTTACATCTGCCAATTTAGTACATATGTCATGTTAAATGCAATTACAACTACTCAAAATCAGTCACAGCTGCCAAACCAAAGTAGTTGCATAATTAATCTCTAGGATGCAGTCACAGCTGCCAAATCAGTCTTAAATGCTAACCAAAAAAATAACACAATTAATTTTTACAGTGCAGCCACAGCTGTAAAAAATACACCAAAAGAAGAGAAATTCATCGGCCATTGTGAGATATAGAAGTGGAGCTTTCTTGACTCAATTTTGCAGCCCTACTTCTTGTTTTAATTTGTTTTTTCCTCCTCATTTCTTGAAGCTGCCTGGAGGTCATAGATAGTGTTCCCTTTCAGTTTACATCTCTGCTTGGTTTATGCCCAAGATCTCCAGTGACCACTGCTGAAGATTGAATGTTTCAAAACCTTTTACTTGGCAATCCAGGCTGCTCAAATGAACATAGACAGTTTTAGTACTACTTGTTAGTGTTAGTAAATTCAAGAAAAAGATATTAAACTGATAAGAAAATTACATTAATGACAGTTTGTCCACTTTGTGTGTGCAAAACCCTCATACCAACAATTCTTCGAGTAGCAACATTCTACAAAAGAAAACAAAAACGTTATCAACTAATTCATAACCTATACAAGGAAGAATGTGAAATTGCATTACCTTTTCTGTTGAACCCAAAGGTGTAGGAAACGGAAATTACAAGTAACTGCTAAGTAATAGAAAACTGAAATTACAATTGAACAACAAATTGAAATTACAATTATATTGAACAAGAAAACTGGAACTGTTTTGTGTATGCTGAGTCGAGTGTTGCACTCTGTCTTTAAGACAATATTGCCCCGTATGTATCCTTTATACGTCCTGGACAATTGTCTCCCAAGATAAAACAGCAATGGAACAATTGAGCAAAGGAAACTCAAGTGCTACCGTGAAGAATTTTGAGTAATGAAATGATGCTTGGAAGTTGTAGGAAGAACTGAAATCTGTTTCTGTTTGTGTATTTTCGTGTTTTGTGAGTTGCTCAACAATGGTGCAAGGGGTTCTTTATATAGGTGAAGGAGGGGCTGTTGAACTGCCTCCATAAGTGCCATTACTGGCCATTATGGAGGTAGTAATACCACCAAAATAAATGGTGAAGATGAGCAACGGATTGGCCATTTAGGAGGAGTAATTCAGCCAAAATAAATGGCTGAATTGAGTGTTGTGGCGTTTCTGATCTCTCTGCCCAATTCTGGAAACTTCAGGGACCAACCCGTGACCCGGGAACTCGAAAGTGGACTGAACGGGCGGGCGGCGGCGCGCGTGTGGGCTTTCCTCGAACCAAAGCACATCTAGGTCCTCCCTCCTTTAAACACATGGGATACCCCTTGGGGTCCCAAACCCCAAACTAATTTTGAGTCTTACAAACAAAACAATTCTTTCTTCCTCCACCGATGTGGGAGGATTGATCCCATACCACACTTTTCCATGCTTCAAACACCTCACTTCGTGGACCAATATCTCTTTCATTTCTCAACGAAATTTGATGATTCTTGGCCCTACGGTTATCTACGTACTTAGTAGATCATGCATGTGTGAAGAACCAGATTCTCCAACATGTGTAACACTAGTGTTTAAGCCGTTAAAGTTGGTCGGTCGCAACTCCCGCCAAAGGCAAATTTCCAACATGATCTACCTCTTCCTCTTCCAGTTGGAGCAGCAACATTCTACAATAGAAAACCAAATATTAGCAACTGACTTGTAACATATAGACTGAAGTAGTTCTGTAATATTACATTACCTTTTCTTTTGACTTTGATTTACCCCTTCCCCTTCTAGTTGGAGCAAAACTTGGGCCAGCAACAGCATCATTGTTTGAACTTGGGCCAGTAGCAGTAGGCTCTCTTAAGACATTTTATTTTGTTGTGACCCTTCTTATGACACTTACTGCATGACATTTCAATCCCCCTTTTGGATAGCTTCCCAATTTTAGGATTCTCATTTGTATAGCATAACTGGCTGAATGAAGTGGTTGTATGTCTTCATGTAAGTTTCTATGCTATACCACTCAGAAATATAGTCTATTGGGTTGAGTTTCTTATGGTAAAGTGCACCAATAGCATGAGTACATGGTATGCCTTTCAACATCCATGCTCTACAGGTACATGTCCGTCTAGGCATATCCATAATATGCCTGAATTGTTCATCAAGCACCACATAACTTGTATCTGAATTTCACTCAATGTTGCACTTCATAGATCTTTTTGTGTTATCTCCCAATATTTTCATTGCCATTGAGGAAAAGTCATAGATCCAACCTTGGCAGAACTCTCTCATCTGTCCTACTTTCTTCATCATTTTCACCCTTATTTCTTATAGTATTGTAATTATAGTCTTGTGTCTTGCAGCTAGTATCCAAGAGTTGAAACATTCAGTCATGTTATCATCTACACTGTCACATTTTGAGGTAAAACTGAAGTAAGCTTTACTCCATCTATTTGGGTAGTAGTACTACAACTTGTCATAGCATTCTTCTCCCAATAGTTTCATGTAGTCAAAAAATTTCCTCAATTCAGCCTCAAAAGTAGACCTTGCACACCTCCAGAAGCAATTCCTTCTCTTAAGCCCTCTGTTTTTCTTTGACCAATTAGCTAACACATGTCTAACACAGATTTTATGTTCAGCATAGGGCAACAGCCTTGTTATGGCACTTTCAAGTCCCTGTAAAGAACAAAAATTATGCAGTTAGTAAAAATAAGATTATTAGTAAAAACAGATATGAAAATTGAGTGAATTCAACACTTATGTTTTGCCTTTTGTATATCTGTTTTAAGTGTCAATTCTCTCCCATCTCCCAGCTGAAGATCTTCCTTTAGAATTCTAATAAACCAGCTCCAATTATGCTTGTTTTCAACCTCAACTAATGTCCAAGCCAGTGGCATCATCTGATTGTTGCCATCTTTACACACAGCAACAAGTAGTTGGCCTTTAGAAATTCCCTTTAAAAAACAACAATCCAAGCCAATGCACATGCACTTTCTACAACCAGCCAAATATGACTTCTTCATTGCATCAAAACATATGTAGAAGCCTCTAAACATTTTTCTGCCACATTCAAATGTCTCCTCACTAAGTTTGACAACATAAGTACTGCTTGAATTTGATCTTAACATCTCAACACGTGGAATTACCGAAAGACGAGTGTTTACCACACACTTTATTAAACTTGAGTCTGGGTGTTGTAAGGGGTAAATAAATATATTTTTATGGTGTTGAGGGTAATAGGTTACATGTATAATTGGAGTGTGATATCGACATTTTGGGTATAATTCAGGAGTCTTTTGATATATTGTCTTTTAATAATATTGATACTTTGAGTATTATAATACATACATATATATACTTTTTTGTGCTTAAGACTTGGACTATTAAGGAGTATATTTTACAACAAGAACATTGTTTAAAGACTAACTAATTCTCATTTATGTCGGATAATTAACTTAATTTCTATAGAACTATACCAAAAATGCATATTTCTATGTAACTTTGTTCAAATAAGTATAATTTTTATAAAATCTTGACTTGATTAGGTCATAGATTTTTAAAAAAAAATTATGTCAGAAATATTTTCGACTATTTGTTTTATTACTTAAAGCGGGTAAAAATTAAAGACCTACAATTTGTGGGGCAAAAAAATTAAAGAGCACAAAAAAGAGGCGTTCGTCCGAATTGCCTGATTTCATCCAAAAACAATAGGCGTAATTCGGATACGGGTCTTGGACTCTGTCGGGTAATCATCTTCTAGGGTTTTTTTTTGGTTTGTCTGCAGGGTTTTACCAGCACATGACCATCTTTACCAAACTCATCAATGTAGACAAAAAGGGTCGGCCTTAATCTCTCTCTCTTATTTCCTTTATGCTTCGTTTAATGTTTCTTGTTATTATATACTGGAAATGTTATGGATATGGTTCTCCATTGGAAGAATTGTTTCACATCGAATCCTAAAAATTGAATCTTTAGCATCATCTCGAAGTCTATACTCACAAATTCAATGTTTTTCTAATGACTCACAAGTTTCTTTTTCCTCTAGACATCCCCACAAGTTTCCTGAAAATTCAAGAATCATCCTCACCCCTACAATTGTACGTACAACTATATCAAATTGCAGTTCTGATGTTCTTTCTTTTTCTTTTTTCTTGTGGTGTGCAAAGCAACCCAATTACTTTCATGACAAAGGCACATTGACCCACATGGTTAATATTGTGTCTAGGTTGACCCAGAGGTTTAGAACAGTGAAAGGGATTGTTAAGGAATTGGAGGATGTTGGTTGTGTAATAAAGCCACAAACTTTGTTGTTTTTGCTGAGAATTTATTGGTTTGGTGGAATGTATGATAGGGTATTTGAGGCGTTTGAGGAAATACTTAGATATGGTTATACTCCGAATACGTATTCTAGGAACATTGTAATGGATGTATTGTTCAAGATTGAGCGTGTCGAAGTGGCACTTAGAGTTTTGAAAGAAACTCGGGTTCCGAATTTTTTGTCGTATAGCATTGCTGTGTGTAACTTGTGTAAACTCAATGATTTGGTTAATCTTCAAGATGTACTTATGATTATGTTGAGAAAAAGGTATTATCCTAATGAGGAGACGTTTTTTGTGATTTGTAATTGTTATTGTAAAGGAGGTCGGATAGTAGAGGCGAAACATATATTGGGTCTGATGATAGTTTTGGGTGTTCCTATATGCGAGAGAGTTTGGAGTATATTAATAAATGTTTACTGTAAAGCCAGGAACATGGATGCTGCGAGTCATTTGCTTAAGAAGATGGTCGAGAGTGGGTATTTGCCAAATGTAGTAACTTGCACATCGTTGATCAAAGGATTTTTTGAGTCCCGGATGCCAAGCAAGGCATTTGGGATCTTGTATACCATGGAAACAAAAGGATGCTTCCCTGATTTAGTTCTTTGTAATGTATTAATTGATTGCCTCTCTAAAATGGGGAGGTATGAAGATGCAATTAATGCTTTCTTCCTTTTGCGAGAGCACAGACTAATACCTGATTCTTATACTATTTGTTCTTTGATTACAACTCTTTGTCTCTCTAAGCAATTCGTTGAACTACCTCTGCTCATAACTGGCTTTGAGATCCAACCTGATTTAGTTGCTTGTAACTCTTTCCTTAGCTATTTCTGCAAAGCTGGTTATCCTGCTGGTGCTGTTCAATTTTACAATGACATGATAGATAGGGGTTTCGTAGCAGATAAGTATACCTTTGCCGGATTATTGACTGGATTATGCAAGTCAGGTAGGATAGGAGAGGCAGTCAAGGTGTACCGTGTACTTCTTAAAAGTCATGTTGGGCTTGATTCTCATATAATTACTGTGATAATAAATGGGCTGATAAAATCTGGTAAATTTCACAAGGCTATTAGCTTAATCAAGAAAGCCGCTTCAGCGAAGTCCCAACTAGATGATGTTTCTTATGGTATTGCCATTAGTGGACTTCTTACTGGTGGTCAAGTTCAAGAAGCTTATGCCTTGTTCCGCCAAATGAAGGAGGTTGGTCTTGCCCCAAGTAAACAGACCTATAATCTGATTCTCTCAGTTTTCTGTAAAGGAAATGATATCAGCATGGTGAAAGAGATCCTTCTTGAAATGGTTGATGCTAGTGTTGAAGTTGACCATTTTACTCTGAGGTTTATGAAAAATCTCCTGTATAGATCCCGCCATTCTACTTCACTGTTCACTCTATTGACTGATGTTTCAACTTCCAGAATCCTTCCAAGGGAAGCATATGCGGAATTGATCAATGAGCTAGTTCATCAGGTAAACATCAGTAATGTGCATACAGACAGGTTTAGTAACCTTGATGTTGGCACGTCCAGCTCAGATGAAATTCAGGAGGTGGCTGTTTCAGTCGGTTGATATGACCAAGACTTAGACAGTTTATTCTGTCTATAGCATAGTGTAATACTTATTCATCAAGAATCTGAGCTTACTCTCTCTCGGAAACCTAAGATGATGATGTGATCTAAGTATTAATTGATTCCCTAAAGGTACCATCCAAACTCCATCTAAATGACAAACATTTTCAAATAGACTTCTCTTCTATCAGGTTGTTGGTTTTAACCATTTGTTCTCTTTACAGCTTTTTTCCTTTTTTCTCTTTTTTGGATCACACAATTGGGTCCTAAACTAGTGGTCTCTGTTTTTAGAAATTGAGTGAAGTGGGTGGGGTTGGGGGGATTATCTTCTGTATAAGTAAACAGTTGCAATTATTACAAAGATAGATTTAATCTCAACTTTCGGGATGGCTCTTCTACTTTTTGTAAGCTGGATTGGATCACCTGGCTGATGCTTCTTTTGTCTTCCTGGTAAATGCCCGAAAGAATAGACTATCTTTTTGAGCTACAGATGCTCTCTGGCTCTAGCATAGCAATGTCATCTTTCCTTTAATGTGTGTAGGAAGAGGATATTGAACCATGGAACAGTTGCCTGAACTGATAATACAGCAAAAGGATTGACGAAATGTGGTACGTATAGTGTTACCTCCGTAAAACAAGATTCAAATATTTTGATTAATAACTCACTCTCTCATGCAGGTTGGTTCGCTAAATGCTGAGTGATACTATAATCCCTTGCTTGTGCTATTTGTCAAATGGTGTTGAAAAAGATTTCATGAACCCTGGGGCTTGGAAGATTGTTCTTGTTGCTCCTACAGCCGGAGATTATAAGCAAGATGGAGGTACTAAATTCACCTAACTGAATGCTTATGTCTGTTTTTCTTGAAAAGCTTGGACTGTCAGTCTGTGAGGTTGGTCACTGTGAAATGTTGCAGAAGGAACATATCAAGTCGCTTTCTTTTGTGTGATTATCACTAGTTGGAGAATCTCTCCAGAGGAGAAACCTTTACTGACTTGAGGATACAGAAAATTCTGGTTATTATATAGCAAACTCTAAATGTTTCAGCCACCAATATTGTTAGCCCAATGAGCTTTTTCACGACTTAGCTATTACATGCAAAAATTAAGATAAATATCTACTTTGTACCACAGTACTTTGTGGTCCGGCCCTTCCCCGGACCCCGCGCATAGCCGGAGCTTAGTGCACCGGGCTGCCCATTTTTTTCTACTGCAGTATTTGAAACTTCTGTATCTAAGGGATGTAGTTCAGCTTAACAGATAAAAAGAAACTTATTGGTGCTCGTGTCAGCCTTTTTCTTGTGCCCTCGTCTTATCAAATGTCTGCGTTAACTTGTCATGCCTTGTGGTTGAACATGATTATTGTCATCCAAGTTCCATTTTTAAATGTGCTCTGTTGCCTAATAATTGTTATTTCTATTTGTTAAGCATTTGCCTAATGGACTGTGTATCTTGTTCTTCAACTTTGCAATACACTCTGGAAGATGATGTTGCTCCCCACGAAAGTTGGTATATGGAGGTACTAGCTTATCCAACTGGAAATGTACATCATTCGAACAAAGAAATAAGCTTTATGAAAGCATTAGCCATTAAGTTATGTGGCACTATGTCTTCACTATCAAGTTCAAGGATGGACTTAAAAACATGGTAATGGTCTGCATGACTAACAAAATAGTGCTACCAGTTCATAGAATCAATTTTAGGTTTATGCCAAACACCAGGAATGATAGTAAATAGAAATAGCAAAGAACGACAGGAGACAACGAATTAATCATCCAAAAGTTCAAATGATGATTAATCACGTGAGGATTATACTAGGGAGTTCACAGTGGTCTCTTGACATGGACAAAGAAAGTCTTCTGCCATCCAGAGTTGGATTAGTTGGTTCTTTTCAAACTCAATCTTTTGGAAACATTGCAAAGTAAGCAATACATTTTTTCAAATGTGGAGATGGTAGATAAACATAGCTGAGTTTTAGGATTTTCTTTATGTTCTCCCCATTATCTTCACCTGCAACAAGTGGGTTGCCGTCAAGAATTGCCTGCCATTCATGTTTTTCCCTATTGCGTAAGAGGCCTCCCAACACAGTTGCTGCCAATGGTAGACCTTGACACATTTCAAGAAATAAGAGCTTTCTTGAACTGATCTTGAATCATTGACAAAGAGGAAACTTGAGGTCCAAAGCAGGGATATAATAGTCAAGAAGCTCCCAGATGTATTGGGAGGAAGAAAGTATTTGCTTGTCCTGGATGATTTGTGGCGTGTTGACCCTGTTACATTGTGGCATTCGTGGACACCTTGAAAGCAATAAGCACATCCAGTTAAAACTGCATTCTCGTGACTACTCGTATGAACGAGCGTCCCCGGTAGCAGTAGATCTTCATATGTTGGAAAATTAGCAGAAGATCATTGTTGGTCCATTTTCAAACAAAGAGCATTTGTTGATAGGGAGATTCCAGAAGAAATGGTGAGCATGGACAACAGGATTATTGAAATGTGTCATCAAGTGTGTTGGGAGGCCTCTTAGGCAATAAGGAAAAACATGAATGACAGGCAACCCCCTTGTTGCAGGTGAAGATAATAATGGGGAAAATAGCATAAAGAAAATCCTAAAAAAACAGTTATGTTTATCTACCATCTCCACATCTGAAAAAAATGTTTTGCTTACTTTGCAATGTTTCCAAAAGATTTTGAGTTTGAAAAGGACCAACTAATCCAACTCTGGATGGCAGAAGGTTTTCTTCGTCCATGTCAAGAGACCATTGTGATGGAAGTGCATGTTAGGCCAAACTCCCTAGTATAATCCTCACGCAATTAATCATCATTTGAACTTTTGGATGATTAATTCGCAGTCTCCTGTCGTTCTTTGCTATTTCTATTTACTATCATTCTTGGTGTTTGGCGTAAACCTAAAATTAATTTTATGAACTGGTGCACTATTTTGTAAGTCATGCATGTTGTTTGAGTCCGTCCTTGAACTTAGTAGTGAAGACATAGTGTAGTGCCGCATAACTTAATGCTTATTTCATGGTCTCAAGTTGGTGGCTTAATTCAGGTAAGAAAATTTAACCAGCATAGTAATGCTTCAAACATGTTATGAAACAAACACCACAAAGTTGAATTTCGAAAATCTAACATAATAGAAAACTTATTTTCACGTCTTTTTGCAGTTCAGCATGTAAGAGCTTGAATGCCTTGGGATATTTTGTGGCAGGTGTTATGGTAAAACAGTGTGCAATGCTTCAGTTGTTCTACTACACGAAGCTATTCCAGCCCAGTATAATGTATTTTGTCCATAGCATCTTGGTGTGAGATGGAAGTTGTATTTTTTGTTAGACATGAAGTTAGAGTTTATCAATTTCCAGCAGTGCTAGTTAAACTTTTGTTATTTTATAGCTATAATGCAACTTCTGCGGAACCCTTCGTGCAGTCCACAATGAACTAAAATTAAAATTTTACTCATCAAAAAACGCCTTTTTGCACAAGTATAAACTCTATGTCATGTATTACCCCAATGCACAAAACTATGCATTTGATGATTGATAATGATATGCAATTATTGAACTTGAGCAAACATCTCATTAAGGAAGTTTAGTGAATGGCTCATTGTTTAAAGAGCCTTTTCAACTGAATATATAATGTTTGAAGGATAACTTGAAACAATAAATAACCCATGGTAAGAGTTTTACTTGATTATATATAATTTAATTGATTTTATATTGATTCGTCTATTGAAAAGACTACAGAAAGAATGTTATTCTATTGTTTGCATAAAAAAACATTAATTGCATTTATAACTTAATTTGACTCTCGAGATATAGTGATGATTATTTCAAGGAATAAGGATGATATTTGTTATGAAACAAAACTACTCCCTCCGGTTGAAAATAAGTGTTAACTTAGCATTTTTCACGCCCCTTAAGAAAACATTAACTCCTAGAAAAAATAGATATTTTGACTAACTACCCTTAATTAAGAAGACTCTTGCTTACTTAAGTAAATAGGGGCAAATCTGGAAAAATAAAGTTTCCTTCTTAATTTTGTAAGTGAACACTTATTCTGAATCAAAATAAAAAGGTTAAATGTTTGACACTTATTTTGAACCGGAGGGGGTAATTGCCAATTAGAAGAGCCTTAAGATGCTACTTGAAGAGCTGGAATTTATGGGCTCTACTCTCCCCAAAAAGTTCAAGTATTAATAGTTTTAATTCTTAGATTATCAACAATTTTTATCAGAGTTCTACAATTGCAGCAACACTGCAAGTCTGCAACAGGGTGTGCCAAGGGTAGGCTGGTCATTATAACTTTGATCTTTTTTATCACGAGAGTGAAAGGAGAAGCATTTTCAGTGTTCCTTTATTTCGTACTTCGACTATTCTACCGAATTCCTGGTGAGAAGCACTTTCAGTGGTATGTTCCTTTATTTCATACTTAGACTATTCTACCGAATTCCTGTTGCCTACCAATCCACCAAATACCTGCTATCTCCCGCTAGTACATGTGCTGAATAATTTTGCCTATCAAGGCCTGGTTCTTACGTGGTTTACAAAGGCCAAGAAAAGCACTTTATGTGAATAGCTATTAAAGTGTCTAACTGCCAAGTATATACAATGTGTCACATAATTCACCAAGAGTGCATTCACAAAATGCAGATGAGAGAACCTCCTTATTCTGATGCACAAAATTAGAGAAGATTAAAGCAATAGTCAGTATACTATTTGGATATCTTTCTCGGCATTTTGACTAAGATCAAGTGTAGTATCTGTTCATATATATAGCCAACATAATAATGGCCAAGTTCAGTTAATGCATATGGTCGATGAAAAGACATAAAAGAACACAAGAAGGAAAACACAAGTTTTATTTAAAAGAGACAGATGATTTACAAAGGCCACACTTAACACTTTCATCTCTTTTTATTTATTTATTTCTTTTTTTCCTGTAATTTTTCATTCTTGAAAAGATCACATATTGCGAGCATAATTGTCCAGGCATTTGAAAGGGGCCACACACATGCATTATTCATTATAAAGTTTCGTGAATCAGTATTTTGACAGCTTCACTCATTCTCTGAAGCGACTCTAAGTACGAGCATAACGCACACAAATCCGCTGCTGGATCAGGCTCCTACAAGAAGGACATTCTTTCATTCCCTGCTTCTCGTGGAGCTCGTTGCATGTCGTGCATACCACTTGATGAGCACATGGCAGAAAAACCACAGACATCTCCTCTGACAAGCACATGACACACTCACCTTCTCGTTTCACCCCTCCATCCTGGGAATATTCCTCAAAATCTGTCACAAATGTGGAGATATAAGGTATTTGAGTGTCCTTTGATAATGGAGCATTTCTAAAGTCTGTCAGTTTGCTTGCATAGCTTCCATCTATGCCTCTTCTAAGAGCGGCTATCTTTGAAGAATCAGTCTTCAGTCTGAGCTGGGATATTTCCTTTTCTAGCCTTTCAATGTCATCTTTATACTTTTGTAAACTACTTTCAGCTTTTAATTTGGTCATATCCTCCTTGGATTTGGCTGAAGTTTCAATCTGTTCTCTCTCTTTCCTTAGTAAACTAGCCTGCCTAAGTAAGTCTTCATTCGCTTTCTCTTCCTGCTTCCATCTACCCTGCAAGACATTGGCTTGTCGATAAGATCATGCACTTGTCTCATCGGAAGAATACACATTATCATAAGAAGATTGGTTCAAAGTAAAAAAGTCTATGTATTATGAAAGACCTGCAACCTAGCCACTCCCCTTGATTGTTTGCAGTTAGCAATTTTATTTTTGGATGAATTTGCAGTTAGCAATTTCTTATACCAAAAGGCAAAAATGGGAAGTGCCAGATGAGAAGACATGAAATTTCTTTGATATGGTAACCCCCACCCCCACCCCCCAAAAACCCCTTCCAAAACCCTGGACTCATCGTTGGAGGTAGAGGGTCCTTTCCACTAGGCTATCCCTCGTCAAACTTTTCTAATATGCTTCATCGAAAAAGTTATTCTTTATGATACTGTACTGATTTTACCAATACTTAGGCAAGGGTAAAACAAACCCGGATGTCATGTTAAGAGTTTAAGATGATGGAAAATGTGAAGTCTCAAGTGAAGCAAGAAATAAAAATCTATCAGTTCAAGCTTCTTTGAATCTGCACTCTGAAATCATTTTCAGAGCTCTCAACCGCAATGATGCATGTAAGAGGTCTCAGGCCAGTGCCAACAACCTACTCTTGTAACTCTACATAGTACCATTTCGTCTCGAGATCCATTTGAGAAATTTCTTTTTAAGGTTAATAACTTCAAGATATAGCAGGATATGTGTTCTGAAACATTATATCCATATCAGACATCAATGTCGAAGCATATTGAATTCAAAACATTAAAATGCTACAAGACACTATGAGAGGTAGAGATACCTCATTCGCATTGTCAGGTCATCTATTTGACTTTGAACAACAAGCTATCCACTTCAAAAATGCTATTACAAAGTGAGGAAAATTGCACTGAACAAATATGCTATGCACCGTACTAACAGAACGCAAAAAGACGGGAAAAATCTTGCGTCAGTTAGATACTAATCCGTACTCTTGCTTATACATAGAGAATTTTGCGGACGAGAGTCCAGCCATTATCAGATAAAGAATCCAGCAGACAAAAGTTCTCATGTTCATTTTTCATATTCTCAGACTGCTTAAGTTAGAAGATATATTCCAAAAATGCATATTATAGACATCAGGTGATCGTACCTTCTCTTGGGAGGATGAAGTTGGAGAGATAGAGAGAGAGATTGTTTAGAGGTTCAAAAACCCCGTTGAGTCATTTTTAAGCAAACACATACAAAAGGTTCATTCATATTTCTCATCTTAGGTTTATCTCTCAAATAGTAAAAAGGTCACAATTCCCCATCACAGAAGTCAGATTGCATGAAGCTTCTATCATAGGGATGTCGGCTCGCCAATGATTGATGCAGAGGTATGTCCGAGGAGAGCCAAAGAACCATGGTACCAATTAGTCACAAATTTTATTAAGCTTTGTATATAACCTTAACCATATTTACTAGCGTAAAGCTTGTAAATTAGTATCTTCTTACCTAAGTTCTGGAGTTTTTCAGTTTATTTTATCCTCTTTATTCTACAGCATGAATGGTTAAAGGTCAGTACTTAACTAGACAATACAGCCTTTTTGACTTGGCTAACACCTAAATTTCATTGACAAGAAGCATCTTGTGAAAGCCGTTATGATCTTATTCTCCCAGTAAACATACCTCGAGCTGATTTTGAACATCTTTAGCTTGCTCCAGTTGTTGTTGCAGTTCCACCAGCTTTCGTCTTTCAGCTATCAGTTCATCCTGAAATATAGCTTTCTGCTTCTCCCATGACTGGAATATAGTGAGTGTCTTCTTTTCCCTCTTTGATACTTCCTGACAGCTCGCAGCTGACTCTGCTGCACGCAATTTGGCAGCTTCCATTTCCCTCCTTAGTACAGCATTCTCGATTTCAAGTCTACGAACAGCAGAATTAGCTCGTTCGACTTGTCCGCTAGCCTTAAACAAGGCATTCTCCATCTCAACTAGCTTTTTCATGGTATTTTCCTCCAAACTCTGCTTCTCTTTCTTAAGCCTCTCAACTTCTTCTTTTTCTTGACGAAGTGTCTTAAGCTCAGCTTTGTCTTTACTCAGTCTACGAGCGGCTTGCATAACCTTTTGATTGGCCCATTCTGTCCACTCTTGGACTTGACTTTGCAATTCATGAACCTTTGGAACTAACTTTAGAATCATTTCATCTTTCTTGTCTTGAGGAACCCATTGAGCAATAGATTTTTCATTTGGAATCATATTAAAAGCACAAACAGCCCCCTCAGCTTTATAACTAAGAGGCATTGGGGTAATGTTGCTGGAAGGGAATGAGAGTGATAGCTCAGTATCAGTAGCAGGCAATGCAGGTGAAGTAACGACTTGTGGTGATGAAGAAGGGATACCTGCGTTAATTAATGGAACAGGTCCATTGCCATTATCGGACCCAAAAACTGTTGTTGAAGAAAATCCATTATTTGTTGAGATACTATGGTGTACATTATCTTGAGTCCCAGCAACAGAGGTCTTATTGACCTTCAATGAAGCATTCTTTATATTCATGCCGGCAGATTTTTTTATGGACTTAAGTTTATTATCTAATTCTAAACCACTAAAACCATTGAGTTTCCTACTGACCCCTTTAGAGTGGTAATGTTTGTCCATATGTAGGGACTTCTGCTGAAGTATATACTCCCTTTTGGTGATGCCAGATACCTTTCTACTACCCACAAACTCCTCCTCAACGGTTGGAGGATTGGGTGTTCCGGACGCTGTAAAGGTTTTATCAACAGTGTCAAACAGAGAACTAGAACAATCTTTCTCTGGGATAATAAATGAAGATTTAGACTTGATGTCATGAATACTGGATGCCTTCAACTGAAAGCTATGTCCATTGGAAGTCTCAGACGAACAATGTGCACAAGCAACTGAAGGATTTGGCTTTCTAGTGTTGGATTCGGAACTTTTGGCCTCGGATTGCAAATGAGAAGCAGAGGAATTTTCATTCCCATCACCAACCAAACTACTCAAAGGAGGATCACTTTCCATCGCACAAGCATGAGATACATTCATGTCACATATTAACAAGCACCACATTGCATCACCAGTGCTAAAGAAAGGCCTAACTTCCCGCAGAACACATACCATTTCAGCCAACACATACTTTTCGATCTGCAGAAAATCCTCAAAATAATGCTCCCTGGATGAGTCAATAATCTCTTGGCCGGTATGAAGAAAAGCCAAAGTATTCTCCACTATGTTAGATACAATGTCCTTACAACCATACCAAATACCAGACCTTAAAACAGCCTTTGTGGCAATCTCTTCACTATAACCAAAGGCCATTATTCTCTTAATTGCACACTTGAAAATCGTATCCAAGTTGCTCAATACAAGCTCTTCTAGCTCCGATTCCGTAAGATCACTCCAATCAGCATCATGGAACTTTTCAGTTGTTTCAACTTCCTCTCTCGGCTCACTTGAACGTACTTCAGATGATCCTACGCTGCAAGACAATCCGAGGTCAAGTTTCAAACTTTCCGAGGTGTCTTGCTTCAAGCTACACATATCACAACTATTCGACAATTCATGATTAGGGATCATTCCAAATTTATCCGCTGAAAATTTAAAACTCATGCACTCAAACTGAGGAGACTGAATCATTTTATTCGGGTCAGCTAAAGGCGGATCCGCCCTGAATTTCCTCTTATTCCTACTTCCTTTTTCCAACACTGTCAGAGCCGGTGTATATTGACCCGATGGCGTAGCACATGCCTTTGCAACCATTGATGCCATAACTTATCTGCCACACAGAAATTTTCTCATAGAAACTTCAATCAATATAATTAACTTGCAAATCATAAATATACAAAACTATGTAATATGTTGACCTCATATCAATGCACATAGCTATAAGAAAAACACTGAAAACCAAGTTCTTAAACTGTCACATAACATCAAAAAACAATCTAAACAAACATCTATTCCAATTGAAATGCATTTAACAAAACATATCAAACATGATCATCTATATCTAGGTAAGTCTAACATCTTATAATCCAAACAAATTCAACAATCCAAGAACTATACATGTAATTTCACAAAATTAATACAAACAAGTACTAAGTTACATCAAGAACAGAAAGTTTGAACATTAATACATCAATTACCCAATACTTAAATGAATTTAAATTACACCCATTTAAGTTCCGATCAAACCCAATTCAAATCAGTGATCAAAATCAACCCATAATAAAAAAACAGAAAATTAAAATGACAAAACTAGAAAATTCAAGAAATAAAAAAGATTTTTTTTTATAGATAAGATCGGTACAAGACAGTGAGAATTTGATAATTGAAGATTATTTGATTAATTACATACCAGATTATTGAGCTAAGGTTTCGAGAAAATCAAATCAAAGGTATGATAAATCTAAGAGCATAGAGAAAGAAAGAGTAGAGAAGATCCTTTTTTAGTTTTTTTGTTTCTTTTTTAATTTTATTTTGTTAGCTTTAATACATTGAACGCCTCTCTCTCTCTCTCTCTCTCTCTCCTAAATTTTGGGATGAAATTACTTTTTTTGTTTCTATTTTCAATTTTTGTATTTTGGGTTAAGTTAACTATAGATGTACACATGTAATTAAACTATATATGGTTAGGAGGAGTCATCATAGGGGGTGTTTTGGGCTTAACTGTGGTTAACATTGTTACTAAACCAAACACCAATACTTAAGCTACCCCCACCCCACGTGGATAGGTTTTTAAGTTTTTTTTTTAAAAAAAGAAGTTATTACATAGAGTGATCGAGAAGGAGAAATAGACGGAAACCTAGATTAATGAAAATTGGATACAAACACCAAAAGATATGTAGTGGATGAGACTGCTCTTCAGAAAAATCATTGATAGGAAGCGTTTTCTCCAGAAATAGAATTTACCTGGCACGAATTCGAATATAATCGAGCTTCAGTACGGATATCAAACGCCAGATAAGAACCAAAAAAATAATAATTGGACGTATACATATTGTTTGAGAAATATGATCCTCACTCACAGTAACACAACTAGACTACAAATACAACCTTTTGTGAATGGAGATTAATCAAATTATTACTAGAAAAATGGGAATAATTAAGAAAAAACTAAGAGCTAGTGATCGACAACTACATGATACAAACATGACTTGTAGTATATTTTTTTAGAATTTTATGGGTGTATTTTTTGCTTTTATATTGGTGAAAATTGTTTGCAAGAAAGTGCGATGCATTTGAATCATTGAATGTACCTACTTTTATTTTTATAAATAATGATGTTGTTAGAGATTATACTTTTGTTTTTGTAACTGATGTTGTTAGAGATTAGAATATTAGATACATACTTTATTATTCTCACATGCTAGATAAATGTAATTTCCATTATAAAAGCGAATAATCGACGTGGATGCACTTACAATTGATTTGTTTATAAAATAAAGTCTCACTAATATTGCAATATTTGCCACGGAATATATTGGATAGCTAATAATTAGCTGAGGAAGCCAATTTATCACAAATCGTGTTTTTTACTAGTAAAATAATAATAATAATAATAATAATAACAAAATAAATAACAGACATGCACTGTTGCATAGGGTTGGCAAAAATATAGGAGATATCCCTTGTGATATGTCAATAGATCATTTTTTGCAAAATGTTTGACTAGGGGTGGGCGTATATCGGTTTGGTTCGATTCGGTTTTGTATCAAAAAAGTATGAACCGAATAAAATTTGGTTTTTATTTTAAAAAATCAAATCAAACTTTTTTTTTAAAATCCAAATATATTGATTTATATCGTCGAACGTATCGATTTATATCGGTTTTTCAGTTCAAGTGTATCATAATCAGCAAATATAAAGTCCAAAAAAATAATTTAAAGTCCAAAAACATAAAGTATGCATCACATATATTCTTAAAACATGTAAAACAAAAACTCCAAATTAATGTTTACATCCCCACAAAATAAAAGTCCAAACTCCAAAATATAAAGTTCACATCATAAATTAAAAGTTCAAAACATGAATTTAAAATTTTGTTCCACTTCTGAAAAATACAACGAATTTCAGCATTCCAACAACATCAAATTCCAGCATTCCACTTATCAGCAAATTTAAACATCGGTATTCCACTTAACACCATTAGCATCAGCAAATTTCAGCATTCCACTTAACAGCAACAAATTTAAATATCCCCACAAAAAACTAATATTTCAGCAGCAAAATGCAACGTTTCAGTAGCCAAAAAATAGGTACTAATTTGAAAGAATGTAGATTTGAGAACTTTACCATTATGATGCCAATATTTCACAATTCTACCAGCAAGTAATATCAATCTATTGTCAAGTCCTACACTGCTTGTGGTTGTTCTGCTTCTTGTGATTGAGGTACGATTGAAAGTTTCTCAAAGTCTACATACAATTTGCCAAAGCGTCACTATAATAAATAAAATGTTAATTATATTGTCTTCCATTCTTCCACCCTACCCCCTCCTCTTTCCATTTCAATTCCTCCTGCAAAATAGAAGCTGAAGTTGTTAGATTTCTTTCATGCCTATCAGTACTTGTTTAACTTAGGCACCTTAGGTATGGATACCAAACTGTAAGTAACTAACTGTCTTGGAAAGAGCTTCTAGTAGACACCTTAGGCACATAGCAAGTCTGCTAACTACCATTAAAAGTAAAAGCTTCTCAGTTTCAAGTTTCATATGAGTTCTTGACTACAAAAAATAACTATTATTGTAACATTTATTCAATTTTATGCAATTCTTGAAAGGTCTTTCTTGAACTTGAAGCACATTGTCTGATGCATGGATGAATTAAATTTTTTTATTTCTTCTGCACAATAATTAATTTCTCCAACTCTTTGACTTCGGTAGATATCATGCTCATATCTATACAAATGGAACCGTATGAGCCACGACAAACAGAATCTAACAAACAGAAATAAAAAAATAGCATCAGAAATAGATTGTTGGAAAACGATAATACGAACCTGAATGGTGGATTGTTGCTGGGTTAATGGTGGATTGTTGATGGGTTAATGGTGGATTGTTGCACATCGGCAGCACATCGACCAAAACAAAAATGATTTAGGATGATTTTAGGGTTTAACGCATTCAATTTAATTTATAGTGGCTATGGTTAATTATAAATTTGCCCCAAGTTTTCGGTTCGGTTCATCAAAAATTCTAAAGAACCGAACCGAATTATTTAATCCTGATAGATTTGATTTTTCAAAATACCCGATTTTTAAAATTATTTTAACCTAATGTAAACCGAACCACCGATTCGATTAGGTTTTTTCGGTTCTCCAGTTTTTTTGCCCAGCCCTAATGTTGACTTTTGCCTTTTATATTCATACATTGAATACTTCTGGTAGAATAGTGTAAATCTCTTTTAGTGGAGTCCTTTCATTAATACAATATATATATAGTATATACACTTGTAGTCCTAATAGAATAAGAATCTCTACTTTACATAATTACACTAACATATTAATTACAAAATATTACAGAATATACTGTGAATATATATAAATATATTCACTATCATACCCCCTCAGTCGGAGCGGGAGGAGGCCAGACGCTGAGACTATAGCTAAAGTCAAGGAACAGTTGTTGAGGAAGCCCCTTAGTGATGATATATGTGTACTGATATGAAGAAGGAACACGCAACACCCTAACGTGACCCATTGCAACCTTCTCACGAACAAAGTGAATATTCATCTCAATATGCTTGGTTCGCTGATGCTGAACAGGGTTATGAGACAAGTAGACAGCAGATATGTTATCATAGTAAACCAAAGATATCTTACGTAAGGGACAATGAAGCTCAAGAAGGAAATTTCGGAGCCAACATAGCTCTGTAACAACGTTCGCGATGCCTCAATATTCTGCTTCTGCACTCGAACTGGAAAGCGTGGTTTGCCGCTTGGTAGACCACGAAATAATATTATCCCCAAAAATACACAATAGCCGGACGTAGAGCGATGGGTGTCCGGACAGCCTGCCCAATATGCGTATGTGTAAGAAAGCAACCTAGTCGGTGTGGAGGGATATAGATGTAGTCCATAGTCAAGAGTGCCTTTAACGGACCGAATGATATGCTTAAGAGCTGTAAAGTGAGGTTCTCTAGGAGCGTGCATGAACAAGCATATCTGCTGAATAGTATATGCAATATCGGGCTGAGTGAAGGTGAGGTACTGAAGAGCACCTGCGAGACTCCTATAAAGAGAGGGATCGCTGATCGGATCCCCGTCATATGTACTGAGTTTTGACTTTGAGTCGACAGGAGTGGACATGATCTTGTAGTTTTCCATTTTAGCCTTGTAGACAATCTCCTCGATATACTTACACTGACGTAAGAACATGGCATGTGCGGATCTGGTTACTGATATCCCCAAAAGTAACTCAACTTACCCAAGTCTGTCATAGCAAATTCGGACTTGAGCATGGCAATAATCTCGTGTTTCAGAAGAAGTATCACTCTTGTTGCACATGAACCCGATCTGTATGATGTATGTAGCAAACCTCTCATACCAAGTCCTAGGGGCTTGTTTCAAACCATATAGTGACTTACGAAGATGACAAACATGACGAGAAGCCTCCGGATGCACAAAACCAAGCAGATGATGCATATAAACGGTTTCTTTCAAACCCCCATGTAAGAAAGCATTTTTACATCAAGCTGATGAGTAGACCAATTTTTCCCATAGTTATACTCAACACTGTACGAATGGTGGCTGGTTTGACCACCGAACTAAAAGTCTCACCACAATCAACTCCCTCCTGCTGACCAGTACCATTAGCCACAAGTCTTGCCTTATGGTGTTCAAGCTCTCCACTACCTCGGAATTTGTGGTGATAGAGCCACATACAACGAATCACATTCACCCCCTCTGGTTTTTGGAACTAGATCCCAAGTGTGCTGATTGGTCAACGCATTAAACTCCTCACGCATGGCTGCATTCCAATTTGGGTTAAGTTTGGCTAATTTTGGTTTTTTAGGAATATGTGAGATGGTTTGAGTGGATAGGATACAATGAACTTTTGGTTTGCAAAATCTCGTATTGTGCACGGGTTTCCATTCAGTGTGTGGGGAATTGGGATGGTCACGGGTGGGGCAGAGGGGTTGGATGGTGACGGGCTGGACTGGGCAGTGTTGTCGGGCATGGGCTGGTAAGGTGACGAGCACTGTGGCGGGGTAGTGGGGTGAGGCAGTGGATGGCAGGGTGACGGACAGTGTGATGGGGCAGTGGGGTAGGGTATTGTGGTGGTAGGCTTGTCGGGTGGGAGGGGAAGTGAGGTGGATGTATTGTCGGGCAGAGAGGTCGATGGGACGGGTGGGGTCAATAAGACGGGTAGCCTAATGGTGTGGATTTTGTAGTGCATTTTGGACTAGAGGTAAGGTGTCTGAGTCATCAAGGAATCTGTAATCAGTGGGTCAGAATTGGTGGATGTTGGCAAATGGGAAGACGTTCTCCTCAAACGTGACATGATGTGAGACTATGATTTTGCATGTGGACACGTTATAGCATAAGTACCCCTATGATTTGACGAGAACCCTAAGAAGACATACGGAGTAGAATGGGGTGCTAATTTGTGAGGGGCGGTGGAGGCCAGATTTGGGTATCAGAGACAACCGAAATATCATAGGTAGGGATTTGACGAAATAGAAACTCGGTAGGGACTATTTTGAAGCGTATGTGTAGGTAGTATATTAAGAAGGTATTCTGCCATTTTTAATGCATATATCAAAAAGTTAGGGGGGGGAAGAGATGTGTGAAAAAAGTAAGGTACGAATCATATTGTTAATGGTGCTGAGAATTCATTCGGCTTTACCATTTTGAGGGGAAGTATGAGGGTGGGAGAAACGAAAGACCATGCCAAACTCACGACCATTGTCACATTGAAACATTTTTATTTCTTTTTCATATTGTGTTTTAACATACGTACGAAATTCAAGAAACTTGGGGTAGACCTGAGATTTAAAGGGGAGCAGATAGACCCATAGGAAGTGAGAAAAATCATCCAAGAATATTAAATAATATTTATGACCCAATTTGCTAGTAATAGGAGAGGTTCATATATCTGCATGAATAATATCTAAGGTAGAATAAGTAATACTTAAAGATAATGTAAACGAAAGTCTAACATGCTTTCCAAGATGACAAGAATAGCAATTTTGGGCAAGTTTCCCTTTATTACATTTAATAAAATTGTGGTTTCTAAGAAAATTAAAAATATGAGCTCTGGAATGTCCAAGTTTACTATGCCACGTTGAAGAGGAGATTACAACTAGAGATGTGGGAGTATTGATACTGGTAGCAGACGTGGATAGGAAAGGATAGAGGTCCCCCACACTATTGAATCTCGTAAGAAGTCGCCCCCGTACATAGGTCCTTCACAGAAAAACCAAACGGGCAGAAATCAATAGATACAGAATTATCACTGGCAAATTTTCTTACAAAGATTAGGTTCTTGATAATGTTAGGAGTATATAGGACGTGTTTAAGGGAGTAGTGGGGGTGCGGTGGTGGAGTTAGTGTGTGGCCAAACCCTTGAATTGGAATGCGATGACCATTTCCAACCATATAAATTGAGGAGTATTTAAATTGAGCAGCTGAGGAAGATTACCAGATTTGTGGTTGAGGTAAGACGTGGCGCCCGTATCTATATACCATGCATCATTGGGCTGCTGAATATTCAACGAATCGAAAGCTTGGCCTAAATCCGTCGACGTGAGGGTAGACGTCGGCTGCTGGGCCGCTGTGTAGTGTGCATGGTGGCTGGGGCCTGGCTGGCGAGCCGCTGGATAGGCTCCCAGAA
This sequence comes from Anisodus tanguticus, assembly GCA_034509755.1. Lineage (NCBI taxonomy): Eukaryota > Viridiplantae > Streptophyta > Magnoliopsida > Solanales > Solanaceae > Anisodus > Anisodus tanguticus. The sequence continues at coordinate 31,396,874 of CM067539.1, read as the reverse complement.
TACTGGGCCTCGACCTAGCCTACTGTTGCAATTGGGATGCAGTTACTGGAAAACTGCTGGCCCAATTTTCGCAGAGCTGCCAGGGCAGTGGGGCGACCCACTATGTTGGGTGCTAGGCCTGCTGTTGCTGGATTGAATTATCGGCCCATCCCCCTCGGTTTTTACCTTTGCCTCCCCGACCACATCCGTGACATTTGCCTCTACCGCCACCGCGGTTGTGCTACGGCGGGTGGTGGTTGGAGTTTGGTGGCTGGCCGGTGGTTGCGGTGGTTGGCGCGGGTGCCTCAACCACCAACGCCTTGGGGTTATGCTCATCTTGTTTTGCTCGTCTCGTCTCTTCTAATAGCAATTGGGACCGTGCTTTGTTGAAACTTGGTAAGGGATCGGCCTGTTGAATCATCATTGCAAGTATGTCATATTCGCCATTCGGTAAACCATTAATCAATTGCAGAACTATCTTCGTGTCAGAAATTGCAGTACCCACGTCGGATAATTGGTCGGCAAGCAATTTTAATTATTTCCAGTCGTCGTCCATATTTGCAAAATTTTCAAGATGGATGGTGTTGATTGCTCCTCGAGATACACGGCATGTGTATGTTTGTTGTCTTGAAAAAATTTCCTCCAACCGTGTCCATAACTCTTGAGCCGAAGCTCCGGTCTTCATAATAGTATGAAGCAAATCCTTAGAGATAGTGCCATAGATCCACTACTTGACGATAGCGCCACGTCGTTTCCACGTCATGTCGTCGACATCGGGTGGGCGGGAAAAAGTGGTATCAATGTGGTCAAGCACGTTGTAAGAACATGCATGGATTTGGAAAAGTTCAACCCACGATGCATATTGTCCATACTCTTGATCAAGATTCAACGGGATGAAGTTCTTGATATTGGTTATGGCGAAAGCCGGATGAAAGGTGTTGGGGTTGGAAGATGGAGAAGGATGTGTGATGTCCAGGGTTGAGGAGGAGGAAGCGGGAGAAGCTATATGGGTCGCGGGTGAGGCCATGAGGGCTGCCGGAAAGTAGGTGAGGAAAAGAGGGGGGTTTGGGACGTATACAAGGTGTATATAAGGCACTATCAGTCGTATACAAGGTGTATATCAGCCTAGGGATGCTGTATATCATTGTATACATGTAGTATATGGTGGCGGGTGGGTATATCAGTGGTATACAAGGTGTATATCGGCTTAGGGATGATGTATATCGCTGTATACGAGCAGTATATAGTGACATGCCCTGTATATCAGTCGTATACAAGGTGTATATCAGCTATTTCTGGTAGGATTTGGCGCCAGAAGAGAAGAAAGAAGACTCGGGGTGGGGGGCGAATAGTGTTAGGGATTTTTTACTCTTGATACCATGTAGAATAGTGTAAATCTCCTTGAGTGGAGTCCTTTTATTAATACAATATATAGTGTATACAATTATAGCCTTAATGGAATAAAGATCTCTACTTTACATAATTATACTAACATATTAATTATAGATATACGGTAAATATATGTAAAAATATTCACTATCACTTCTATTGATTTTAGAGCCTGCATTCAAAGCTTTCTTCCGTGTTATTCTTCGGGATGACAACGGATCGGATCTGGAACTGGATCCTACTAGATCCAGATCCAGATCCGTTTTTCATACCTGGATCCAGATTCGGATCCAGATCCACCAGGTCCATGAAAATCAAATCCAAATTCGGATCCACCGGGTCCACGGATCGGATCTGGATCCACATGTAAAAAAATTTGCCTTGCTAAGAATGTAATCTTGCTAAGAATTTTTTTTTGAACTGACAAACGATTTTTTTCTTAGCTAACAGTTTACTGTGTTTCAATTTTGAAATGTTCATATGAGATATTTTGTTCGTTGTCTCGTTTTGATTGTGAGCTATTAATTGAAAATGTTGGACAATGACAATAGTTGTGGAAAATGCTGACTAGTATTTTCACAATGCAGAACTTGTATGTGCTTGGAATCTTCACAAATGAAGTGAATATAACCTTAACTACTTGTCTATAGAGATGTTAGTTATTCACTAATATAACATTGATTTTATTATCGAAGTTACCTCTTTATTTTTTGGTTTTTGAGTTAACGCGGGAATAAATTAAACTTGTTTTGAGAATTAAACTTGCAAGGATGTGCTTAGCAATTTTAAAAAAATACTTATAAAATTACATTCTAGGTTATGAATATATTTAATAAAACACGGATCCACGGGTCGGATCTGGATCGGATATGGATCTCAAATACAAGATCCAGATCTGTAAGAAACGGATCCGGGTCCGATCCGAATCCGTTGAGTCCAAATTTTGAAGATCCATATCCTATAAAACGGATCTGGATCCACCGGGTCCAGGATCCACGACCATCTCTAGTTATTCTTACGGTGACTTACGAATTAGATTTGTTTACATTTATAATTTATAAGAAAATGAAACATTAAGTTTCAAGGGCTTGCCTTTTTTTCTCAATAAGAAGTTTTCACAAGTCCATAGCAAAATAGTTGTAGTCCTATCATCATAGAATTGAAGAGTTCCTTTTTTGTCTGCCTTTTCTCTTTTCATAAAAAAGAACAATGTTGGAAGGTATCAATATCTCTATAGACTAGGCAAAATAGTGAAATTATTTTGAATTAAATTCTAATTAAATGATTTTTTGCGAGAGTCAAATAGATAAAATTTTGCACATCAAGAACTCACGTGGCATATATAACCACAAATCAAAATAGAACCTAAAACAATCATTGTTATCACTTTTTCATCTAACGTAATCTTCTGCTATCATTAAACTGTTGGATATGCAAAGCAGTACGGGAAGTAAATAAATATTACAAGTGTTCGAAATGATAAACAAATAGGCAATAGTCAGAACTACCGCAAGCTTGTTGAGTCTTGAATCTTGATAACCTGAAATCAAGAAACACTAAATCTGGATTGTTACAACTGTGGGCTGAGTCGAGAGATGACTCTCTGTCTTTAAGACAAGATTGCCCCGTATATATGCTTTTACGTTAACGGTCAATAGTCTCCCAAGATAAAACAACAACTAATCCACAATACAAAGCAAATAGGTTGATTCTGACGAAGAAAACAAAACACAAAACGACTTGCTGAAGAACAGAAAAGGAAGGAAGAGTTTCTGTTTTTGACACTATTTCTCTCTGTGTTTATATGTTGTGTCTCGTTTCTGTCCAGCATCTACAATTGAGCTAAAAGGCTCCAATATATAGCATAAGGTGAGGGACTCCTCAACTGTCAAGTAATGGCTGATTATGGCCATTAATCAGCCAAGTAATGGCTGTTTATGGAGGGAGTTAATCAGCCAAGTAATGACTGATTTAATGTGCATCTTGAAGGAGCTTTTAGGGAGGTGATAAAGTGCAGATTAATGGTTTTAACGTTCCAAAAACCAATCCAAACGGTAGGCAGACACTTTATGTCTTCCATCGTTCCCAATTTCATCTTTTCAGAAACTCCAGGGATCAAACTGTAAATATTAAACAATTTGGGGGTCTATCAGAAGAAGCCCAAGGCCCGAGACCGGGCGCGCGCGCGCGCGTGGGCTTAGCCTTGAACCCAAGCACATCTAGGCTCTCCCTCATTCAAACACATGAGTTACCCCTTGGGGTCCCAAACCCTTAGCCAATTTTGAGACTTATAAAGAGAACAATTCTTCATTTTCCTACCGATGTGGTAGATTTGTCCCACACCGTATTTCCATGCTCAAACACCTTACTTCGTGGATCAATATCTCTTTCATTTCTTAACGAAATTTGACGATCTTTGGCCCTACGGTCATCTACTCACTTAGTAGATTATGCACGTGTGAAGAGACAAAGCCTCTAACATGCGGAACCCTAGTGTTTAAGTCATTAAATACGGGTGGACGCACCTCCCCACCAAATTTCCAACATAAACTAAATTTATGATACCTTACCAAGAAAAAATAACAGTCTACCAGCAAAAAAACTAACATTTTAAAGCATTAAAGGTTCATTTTTACCAAATAAATATAATATATAATTATACCAAATCCATATTAAATGCAAATTGGCTTTAAGTGAATCAATATCAACTTAAAATTAAATCACAAATATGATCAATCAGTTCCAATTTGATCTCAAAGTTCCTTAACAAACCTAAAATAGTACTATAAAAAGTAATGAATAATGTAGAGTTTATAATTCAAAGTAAACCCTTCTGATTTCACCAAATAAATGAATCAAAAATACATTTTTTTATATTATTTTTAATTTTGCGTTGGAAGATGATTTAGCTAGTGTAATTTGAAAATGAAAAAATTAAGGACAAAAATGGAAGGGATTTATGCAGTATGTCCCATTGGGCTTTTATTTGGGCTATGACCCACTAAATAGTGTCCAAATAAAGTAGCTACCCATTGAAGACCAAAGCCTCCGCCAACATATATGGACCGTCAACAAACGCCCAACGCGCCACCTTCTCCGCCGCCGGTACACCAGGACGACGCCGACGAAGACGATGAGACTGTGAAACAGCTCAACGAGTGCTCTTCTGTCTACTTATCTTTACAGGTGTTTTTTTTTTTTTTGCTTATTTTCGAAAAAATAGTACTCCATTAAATTCTTAAACCCTAAACCCTGAATTTGAACTGATCAGAAGTTTATTTATGCAGGATTGTCTGATCAATAGTGACAGGAATTGGAGGGTTTGTCAAAAGGGTATCTTCTATTTTCCTTATTTTGTTTTAGATTTTGTTATTTTCATTAAAAAATATTGTCAATTGGGCATTCTCTTTAAACTGTGCTTGATGAATACAAATTTAGTGTTTCCTCTTTAAAGAGAGAAAAACATTGCTTCATTTCGAACGGAAATCAAAGTTAGAATTCTTTTAGGGTGTGTTCGGTAGGAAGCAAAATGTTTTCATGGAAAATATTTTTTGGAAAATGCTTTTGAGGAAATTAGTAGCTTTCTTACTTATTTTTTTGTATTCGTCATGAAAGCAAAAATTATGGGATGAGGTGTGAAACTTGTTTTTACTCCTTCCATTACGGAATTCATTTTACATTTTAAGGAACTTTCTTTTCCTAGAGAAAATATTTTTAAAAAAAATTCTGACCAACCAAATATGGAAAAATTGAAAATTATTAAAAAATGTTTTCCTCCATACAAAAGACACCCTTAGTGTTTGCATTCTCTTTGTTATTACATATTGCCTCTCCCTTGGGGATCAACTGAAAAGGATTAATAGACTAGATGTAAATAACATAATCAATATGGAAATAAGGCGTCATGATAATTTTCATTCGAATTATGGAACCTAAATGGCTTAATCCCGACCCCCAACTTACTTGATATTGAAGTATAGTAGGAGTCATTATTATAACTATTTCAATTTGTTTGTCTTATTTTTCTTTCCCGTCTGTTTAAAAATGAATGTCACTTTTTATATTTAGTATTCCCTCTGTTTGAATTTATTTGTCTTAGTTTGACTTAGTGAGGAGTTTAAGAAAATATAATACTTTTAAATCTTGTGGTCTTAAATTAAAGATGTGTGTAATGTACCAAAATATTCTTTGAAAGTGACATTCTTTACGAACTAAAAAGGAAAGTAATACAAATAAATTGAAACGGAGAGACTAACTCTTTACACCCAATATCTAACATGTCAGATTTAATACCGCAAGATTTCAAGGGCATTTTGGTACATAACACATCTTTAATTTAAGATCACACGATTCACACGTCTTCTTTATTTCGTAAACTCCGTGTCGAGTCAAACTAAGACAAACAAATTGAAATGGAGTATGAAACCTAGACCTTTTAGGCATTTAGCACAGTATTCCAAATGAAGCATAATGTAGTGAGAAAACATATAGCCGATAGATTTTGAAACATAGTATATCGGGATCTCTAGTCAGAATCGCATGTTCAAGTTTTCAGCCGGCATGTGATGCAGCATGAGAGAAGGGGCAGAACTGCAGACTTTCATGTTCAGATGTGTTTGTACTGAGATTCTCTTGTTTAAAGTATCAGTTTTATTAACATGGCCAGGGAATAAAAAAGAATGTATACACTAGTGCTCAATTGTTAATTTGTTTGAAAATTGCTTGGTGCTTGCAGAAGTTCAGGCTCTCAAGGCGTGTAATGAAAGAAGACAGAAGGACAAGAGGAGTTGACAATCATTTTGGTCTTCGTCACTGCTGAGGATGTTTTGTCAAGTTAGAGCCTTACAGTTACTTTTTCTGCTGATTTTTCCCCCAATGGGGGCTAACAAAGATCCACAGTGATGACTGATTATTGTTTAACTGTTGCTGGAACTAATAAACTTTAAGATGAGTATGACTTTAAACTATAATTCTCTTTTCTTTTTGTATTCTATGTTTATTACGCTGTTAGTTTTGGTTTCTGGAGGCTGGAATAGTACTTAGAAATGTGCAGTTTGTTAAACGGAAAATGGAGAATCTATTATGAGAATGAATGTGGTGGGGGACGAGCAAAGAGGGTGCATACAAAGCTTATTGTAAACAAAGAAGTTAAAAATATATAAAAGATTAGCTGAGGAAGTTGCTGATAAAGAACAATTATTTTAGAGATCAACAATCAATCTCCCCACATCCGATGCTGCAACTAAACGCACCCTCTTAACCATCAGCGGCTTAGAAATTCACAACTTCTAGTATTTATTCCGCGAGCTTTAGTTGGACCAGTTTTACCGTGATGGTAGCGTCTTAACTCTGCAGCATATTATGGTGCTTCTTTCAATCAATCAACTATACTTCTATACTTCAAATGCATGGAAGAGAAGCAGTTTACTATCTAACTAATGCTTTCTTTTCTGCCTAAACTATCTAAGTATTGTTGTTAAAGTAATGGCTTGCTAAATTATTTGAAACCAACTGTAAGAATCTCTTGTAACTCTTCACCTGTATTCAAGTCCCTTGTAGCACATATGTGGAACCCTCCTTTCTATCCGGGATCCGACTATGCTTTGAGCAACATAGAACATATAACTTTGATCACCAAGCTAGTTGAAAAGTTGATCAGCATTCTCAAGAAACACTTCAACCAAAATAATCCGGGAACAAGTTATTATCATAACGAGCGGTACTTAAGGTCTAGCAGAAAAGAACTGGTTCTAACATTACAAATGAAAAGCTTCAGAGTGAAGCAGAGGTATTCTCAGGGATAAACTTAGACAGAAATGCTATTCACAGTGGCGTTCGTTTGTAGGTGTTTTGTGCCCTTCCCCTTTGAAAACATGACCAAGGTGTCCACCACAGGTGATCTCCGTCCTCCTTCCATCTGGATCCGGCTGTAAGTATACACAATGGCCAAGTTAAGATTTTTACTTGGGAGATTCAGAATATAAAGAAGTATACTCGCCAAGAAGAGAGGATTCAACGCTACTATATATACATAAAAAATAATTTTGACCATATATACAGTGCAATTTTCCAGCGAAGGAGATTAAGATGAACACCCTTGCACCCCTAACGCCGCTCTGGAGTATACATGGTTGGGTTTCAGATTACTGCCGCGAAATACTAATGTCTTTCTGTTTGTGCTTCCACTTTTTGTCTTAGGATTTGCTTCTACATATAGTCATTGACTGAATAAATATGTCATGTTTTATCAGAACAATGAAAATATGCAAGGAAAAAGGAAAGCAGATACTTACAGAGCGATTTATTGTCCCCGGGAGACCCTCAAAGAAAGCAGGCCAGCCACAACCAGAGTCAAATTTGGTTGTGGATTTATACAATGGAGTCCCACAACTAGCACAAATGTAGATCCCTTCACCAAAAAAATTTGTCATATTCACCAGTGCCCCTCAGCCTCCAAAATACTAATTTCTCAGCAAAGTTGCATATAAATGTATGCCAAGAACTCGAACGTAACAGGAGCAAGGTGAGTACTAGATCCTCTAGCTTCTTTTTGCATCGATGAACTCTAGTGAATAGTTTGGAAAACAACAGTTTGGTTTTGGTTTGATTTACTTGTTAGAAAACAATGTGTATGTGCATTTGGTTTTGGAAAATTTCTCCAACATCTCAAAGCTTTATGATGCAAATTTGAGTGAACCATTTACTTGACTGAAAACCAACACTGTAGGACTCACAGAAACATAGATGTGTGCATGAAACAGGAAATGGTTGCACAAAATGTGATGTGACCCAGAATAATTCAAGAGCGGAAATGCAAGGAGTGGTAAGTTTGGCTTGCGAAGTAGTACATTCTGGGGCTGTTAGAGTTAGTTACGTACTTTAGCTTATTACATTTTGACCCTTGTATTTACTTTATTTTCCTTTTTGCATTTCAATCCTTTATACAGTTAGAAGGGGTTTATATGTAGCTCAATTGGTATTGAGCAGAGCATCGAATATGAAATAACAATTTTCTTTGCTTCATAGCTTAATTTCTCTATCAATTCAGCTTTTCAATTTTCGGGTTACATCAGTGGTATCAGAGCAATCATCCTTGCAACTGTGGGTGTTCATCCGAGATGGAGGAGATAAAGAAAAGGTTGGAGGAATTGGATTCCCATATCTCAAATCTTAATAGCAGTTATGATAGAATGGTGCTAAATATGACCAATTTTGTTCGAGATTTGACGTTACCCAGTCGAGACAGTAAGAAATTGGGGAATCTGCAAACATTCAGCTGGAGAAGGGAACTGGAGAACCCATCCCAAACTTCATACCAGCCAACACCAATCCAGAACTTCCCCTTATACGACCATAATTTCACCCCCAATTATCATCCGCAAACCGCTAGTTTCCAGTCTTCTCCATCTCTATCCTGCCTGTCGGAGTTCTTCACCACTTCCCCTAATTTTTGGTTGACGGGAAGCTACACTGGTGGTGCTTATACATACTATACCAACATGAGGCATCACGAGATGTTCAATGCTTTACATCCATTTACATACTACAGTAAAACCTCGATAAATTAATAACCTCGATTAAATAATAATTTTCTCCGGTCTCGACTTGGGTCAATGGGATAAAATAATAACCTCGATAAATGCATAAGATAATAATTTTTAAAAAAAATCCTTGAGGCCCACTGAAAATATAAAATAATAATTCATTAAATACGTATGAAAATTACATATATAGTTCATAAAATAAAGCACTTCCTAAACAATTTTTATTTCAAATTTTATGCTTTCCTAAAATATGCAACAAAATTGATTTTTTTTTTCATGCGAACTGAACTCAATTTCATCTTTAATTTTTTGGAGGGCATAAACTACATTCGGCACATTCTTCTCATTTTAAAGCAAGTAATTTTTCAAAGTCTCTATGGCAAGAAAAGCTTCTTTTGGAGAAACATGTGGTATAGTGTTACTGTCATCTTAATCTTGATTGTCATCATCTTCCATACTCATTACTCCTTGAATAATTTTTTCGTTCGTAGGCGATTCCATTAAAGCTTCATTTCACTAGGATAATTGTTTAAATGGAGAAATATAATGTACAAAATAAAAATTATTCTATAAATTAATAATGTCGTATAATATAATAATTTTTGAGGTTCAGGATATTGTTTTACTGTATAATTTCCATCCTAGTGCTTCTTACAATTCCACCATCCCTCATCTTAGTGACTCATATGAATTCCCTTTTTCTTCACCCGAAGTGGTCGGGAAGCAGTCTGAAAATGTCCATGCAACATTGGGTGGAGAAATCCCGATGTCTCCTGCAGATATGCCACATGGGGGAGGTTCCGCTTTTAGAGAAGTACAAAGCCTTAATGCAACTCAATTAGTGGAAGACGAAGAAGAGAAGGTCGAAGAAATTGTAATTTCCGTAGATGTCTCTCAAGACGACGCTGATTCAAGGCTCGAACAAAATGAGGGATCCCAGAAGTTAGGTTCTCTTCTGAGAAGTCTCGAACGACCGCTTTCCAGGGATGTCGTTGATGATTTTCTTTCAATGGATTCCCAGATTCATGAAGCTGCAACTCCAGATGCTATGATGGAGGCAGAGAAGAAAGAGATTGAAATTCTCAGGATAACATCCACCCTTGCTTTTCATAGCACAAATGATAGTAGAGAACTGTTGGAAATTAGCCTTTGGCGGGGAGATGCGTCCACCCATCTTTGATGAATTAAACACTAGTGTTTTGCATGTTGGAGACCTTGTCTCTTCGCACATGCATGATCTACGAAGTGAGTAGATGACCGTAGGGCCAAGAATCGTCTAATTTCGTTGAGAAATGAAAGAGATATTGGTCCACGAAGTAAGGTGTTTGAGACATGGAAATGTGGTGTGGGACAAATCTACCACATCGGTGGGAATAGGAAGAATTGCTCTCTATATAAGTCTCTAATGTGGTAAAGGGTTTGGATCCCCCAAGGGGTATCCCATGTGTTTAAAGGAGGGAAGACCTAGATGTGTTTGGGTTCAAGGCTAAGCCCACACACGCGCCGCCGCCGCCCGCCCGTCCCGTCCGGTCCGGTCTCGGGCTCGGGCTCGGGCTCGGGTCACGGGTCGTGGGTCGTGGGTCGTGGGTCGTGGGGCTGTGGGCTGTGGGCCTTTCTGATATTATCTTTTTGGACCAGAGAACTCGCCGGATGTACGGTTTGATCCCGAAGTTTCATATGTACGGTTTGGACCGAATTCTTTTATATGTACGGTTTGGTCCCCGAAGTTTCAATATTTACGTTTGGTCCCCGAATTTCGGAGACTTTTTTCGCCTACCGTTGGGATTGTTTTTTGAGGAATTAATCAGCCATTACTTGGTGATTAACTCCTCCATTAACAACCCATTACTTGGGCGATTGGGCGCCTTTCAATGGCCATTAACACCATTACTTGGGTCGTTTTAATGCCCTCCTAAATGGCCATTAACAGCCATGTTTTGGCAGTTGGACAGCCCCTTCTCTATGCTATATATTGAGCTTCATTTGGCTCAATTCGGTGGCGAATATAGACGAAAAACAGGCCACAAAACAGACAAAAAAGACACCGAAAAATCAGCAAACCGGTGGTGAAAAATCAAGCAAACCAGTGGCTGAAAAATCAGCAAAACAATCGCTGAAAATCGAGTCAAAAACAAGTGACCAAACCCTCACGTATACACAAGATATACACTACAGAGACACACTATATACACAGAGACAAAAGAGAAGAGTAAAGAGAAACTCTTCCTTCCTATTCCATATCTTCAAACAAGTCGAGTCATATTTGTTTTCTTCGACAGGCTCAACCTATTGGCTTTGTAGTGTTAGATTAAAGTGTTGTTTTATCTTGGGAGACTATTGCCCTCTAACGTAAAAGCATATATACGGGGCAATCTTGTCTTAAGGATAGAGGGCTATCCTCGACTCAACACACAACGTTGTAACCTTCCAGATTTAGTTGTTTCTTGATTTCAGGATATCAAGATTCAAGACACAACATACTTGCGGCAGTTCTCAAAGTTGGCTTTGCAAGGTGATCAAGATTCAAGACACAACGCACTTGCGGCAGTTTTGAAGATTGACCATTTATTTATCCTTTCGAACATTTGTAATAGTTATTTACATCCCGTACTGCTTTATAAAGTACGATAGAGTACCAACAACTTAAGACAAGATTTGTATAGTATTACTATTAGTGTTCGAAAGATGTCGGTCAAAAGTTGTGTGACCAAATCTGGATATGGAAATGGTTTTCTGGTAGAAGAGAGTGATGATGATGAACGTGTTCATGGTGTCACCGCTACCAAGACTGGTGGAAACAAGCGCTCTCGAGAGCCTGAGGATGTCAACTAGGACAAGAGGAGAAGACTGAAGATGTTATTCTATCTTGTAGCAGAAGGCCTATATCTGTCCCAGACAAAGGATCCGAATAATGGTGAGAAGGAAATGGACACTCAGTCTTATGAAGTGACTGAAGTGAGCCAGAATCCGAAATTGGGATAAGTAGTTTTTCTTACTTGTCAAGAATAGAGATTAAATTATGTCTGATTAAAAATGGATTAAAGTAAGGAGGAATATGAAAATAATTTATATTCCTTATGCTTTAACAAATCAGAAGTTTAATCTCATCTTCTTTTCCGTTTAAAGATTGGATTTTGTAAACGACTTAAGAAGATCCGTTCTTTTAAGTGTAATTACTAAAGTGTGTAAAGTATGTCGCACATACAATGGAGAAAGATCCACTAACTGTGCGAAAACTCTTACCACTCTTAAGTAAGCGCCAAGAATCATATGGGCACCAATCTTAACGGAAGGAGTCTAAAAGCTAAAGACGTTGAGCCTGTCATACTATTTGGCAGAAGATCCTTCATAGGATGATATTGGACACTCGGTCACATAAAGCCTCCGGCGAGGCGGAGTGGGCCAAAATTCCTTTGATAGGATGATATTGGACACTCAGTCATACAAAGCCTCCGGGCGACTGGAGTGGGCCAAAATTTCTTTGATATGATGATATTGGACACTCAGTCATATAAAGCCTCCGGGCGACTGGAGTAGGGCCAAAAATTCATTTCATAGGAAAAATAATGGACACCTAGTAAGGCGGGCCACGTTTCTGTGTCTTAAGTGATCGAAGGCCTAAAGAAGAGGCGAGAAAAGAAATTGGACACTCACCGCCAAAGTAACCGGAGTGGGCCGAGTATCTAGATCATATATGATCCGGTTACGCCCTAACCACGGGCAAGAGGTTGTTCATGTGAAGCAACGCCACCTCTAAAGTAGAAGGGGTTGGAGAGGTTGTCCTCAATAGGACTTCATGGATTGTGATCACTCTAAGATGAGGTGATACATATTCCAAACTTGGTTTAAGGGACGCTGTTGGTCAAGCTAGTTTGAGACTAGTCCAATAGGTCTATAATAACTAAGAATGGTAAGACGTACGTAGCCAAATGAATGATATATTTGTAATCCGTGCATCTATGCCATCATAGATTAAGACACGTTAAATAGCAAGTCATTCAAAAGCTAACGATGTTGAGATTGTTGCCTTCGTCGACATAAACCCTCAAAATAAATGTGAGGTAGATGAAGAGGCAAAATCACCTTTCCAAATTTCGTCAAGGGAATAGCGAAAGAAGCACCGCTCCTCTAGAACTTAGTCACACCTAATTAGGTGATTTGAAGTTTATACAAAATAGGGGGGGAGACAAGTACGTTGTGATCTTCATTGATGATGGTACAACGTATGGAATCCTTTGTTTGTTGAAAAGCAAAGATGAAGTTGTTGAAGCAGATAAGCGGTACAAAGCAGAAGTTGAAAATCAACTAAGCCTACGGATTGAGAAATTCGTAGTGATAGGGAGAGTGTGAAGCATCGTTCATTAAACGAATGTTCATTTCTCACCTCGGTCCAACGGTGTTAGCCAAAGTCGTACGCCCAATTTATGTGGGGTTGCTTGGTAAAAGTTGGAATAATGAAACAGTCAAGTTGTACCTAAGATCGTAGATTGCATATCCTTTGGATCCGCAAATAACAAGAGTGATGATCGCCTCTTGGCGTCAAAGAATACCGAATTCTTTGAAGATCGCTTTCCTTGAAAAAGGAAAAAGGGAGTAATTGCTCAAGGTTAACAAGAACCCGCGAGGGCTCGTTGTCCGGAATCGGACGTTCCGTATCTACAGACTCGAAAGTTGCCGGCTATCCAGGAACTTAATATTCCGGATCTGAGAACTCGGGGATTCTAGATGTTGAACCGAGAAGGAGCAAAGAGGGGACAAAGACTTGTTCCATACCTTCTAGCTTGTATGGTTGAGAACGAACCATGGACAATTAATAAATAATTGTCATCTCCAAAAACACTGCTTTGGAAAGAAGCTACAAAGAGAGAAATAGACTCTATCATATAGAACCATACTTGCGTAATGGTTGATCTTCCTCCGGGAAAAGAACCTTTGGGTTGTAAGATGTGCTCCCCTGTGAGTAGCTTCACATCCGGGGCCATTGCGATCTTGCGTGGCATGAATGTTGAATTAGCCTTCCCAACCGTAGAGTTGGAAGAAGAGAATCGACTTGGTTTGCCGGATTGTTGGGCTTCTTCCCGAACTTTCATTTTGGTCCCTGAAATGTTTACATTTTGGTCCTGAAAGTTTCAGATAAAACAGAACAATGAATCGACCATAGAAACATTGACTCGAAGTTAGAATGCCAACAGTTGGAGAATCAACGTCTAAAAGTAAAAGTCATATTGAAACAAAGTCTCGATATGAAAGATATGGGTATCACGAGATGACATCTTTGGAATTTGATTTCTAAGACATCTAACGGATGGTCGATAGTTGACGAGTCTCGTTGAAGCCACCAATGGATATGAATCATAGAAGCGATTGGAATCATGGTGCACCCATAGACAAGGAGCGATATGCTCGGGTCACGTGTAGTTCAATGTATTGTACACACTACAACCGACCCGGTATCGTCTTCCAAAGCGAGATCGTTGAACTAAGGTTCATGATGATTTCAATACATGATCAATAGAAAGGCGTTAAGTCGGATATGACGATATCCGAATTATTCACTTATCTACGGATTATAGTATTACGGATGTCTAGCGGTTCTGAGAGAACACTGTGATGCAAACTGGACATCAGATATGAAGAACACCAAAGCCACAAGTAAATGTGTATGGTGGTTCTTGGAAAATCCTCTAAGCAAACTTGCATCGGTCGATTCATGATGGAATCGGGGTTTATCGCTTTATACAAAGCATGAAAGAAGTTGAGTAACTTCACGACTCTTTAGAGGACGTCCCTTATTGGGAGAAACCCATGCCTTCAGTAGTTATACACTGTGGCTAGCCGGTCGGCTTCAGGAAGGACACGGATGACGGCGTCCGGACATATCTTTTAGGATCTGTCGGAGACATAAGACCGTATGGAGTTGATCATCACGGGTGTCACATCCTTGTTTACTAACTAAGGGACTACCGGAGATCAAGTGTTCGCCTGTCTAGGGGAATTGGCTTAAAATCCAAACAATACGAACCTTTGCGGTGGAAACCCAACCATGCGATTGGAGATCCCAAGAATGTGGTTCAATGGGAAAACTAAGCGGCAAAAGGTTCGGTTGAGCGCTTCGGTGGAAGCAAGAAGCACTTCGGATGATGATTTACGTACGGAAACATGAATCCAAAGTTGTTCCCGCGATAGACATTAAAGTGTCGCTTTGCATGGTGGGTAAAGGTTAAGCTTCCAAACCTTTAAAAGATCCTCAAACGGTTGAGGTTAAGGTTGGGGAACTTTTAATGATTCCTAACACTTGTGAAGTGGGGTATAGCAGGATACCTTGTAGGAGATCACCTATTTAAGTGCGAGGATGGCCGACTCAAATGAACGCACTTAAGAATCCAAGTGTGTCCATGGCCACAACGGACGAAACGTAAGAAGGAAAATGAATAAGAAGAGTTATTGTGTTGATATCGTTGTCTTGGCTTACACTAAACACCGACGGTTCAAGACATCACGTTCACCGCGCGATAAGTAAGTCCGATGGTTTCAACTAGGGAAGGTTCAAAGCGAAAGCTACCTCTCCGATGCAATATCGTTTTTTGAAAGATTGCTTGAAATGTAGGCACCTTGTGCGTGCGCCACAATCTCTCTTTCATAGAGGGGATTGTTGGAAATTAGCCTTTGGCGGGGAGATGCGTCCACCCATCTTTGATGAATTAAACACTAGTGTTTCGCATGTTGGAGACCTTGTCTCTTCGCACATGCATGATCTACGAAGTGAGTAGATGACCGTAGGGCCAAGAATCGTCTAATTTCGTTGAGAAATGAAAGAGATATTGGTCCACGAAGTAAGGTGTTTGAGACATGGAAATGTGGTGTGGGACAAATCTACCACATCGGTGGGAATAGGAAGAATTGCTCTCTATATAAGTCTCTAATGTGGTAAAGGGTTTGGATCCCCAAGGGGTATCCCATGTGTTTAAAGGAGGGAAGACCTAGATGTGCTTGGGTTCAAGGCTAAGCCCACACACGCGCCGCCGCCGCCCGCCCGTCCCGTCCGGTCCGGTCTCGGGCTCGGGCTCGGGCTCGGGTCACGGGTCGTGGGTCGTGGGTCGTGGGTCGTGGGCTGTGGGCTGTGGGCCTTTCTGATATTATCTTTTTGGACCAGAGAACTCTGCCAGATGTACAGTTTGATCCTGAAGTTTCATATATACAGTTTGGACCAGAATTCTTTTATATGTACAGTTTGGTCCCTGAAGTTTCAATATTTACAGTTTGGAGACTTTTTCTGCCTACCGTTGGGACTGTTTTTTGAGGAATTAATCAGCCATTACTTGGCCGATTAACTCCTCCATTAACAACCCATTACTTGGGCGATTGGGCGCCTTTCAATGGCCATTAACAGCCATTACTTGGCTGTTTTAATGCCCTCCTAAATGGCCATTAACAGCCATGTTTTGGCGAGTTGGACAGCCCCTTCTCTATGCTATATATTGAGCTTCATTTGGCTCAATTCGGTGGCAGAATATAGACGAAAAACAGGCCACAAAACAGACGAAAAAGACAACGAAAAATCAGCAAACCGGTGGCTGAAAAATCAGCAAACCGGTGGCTGAAAAATCAGCAAAACAATCGCTGAAAATCAGTCAAAAACAAAGTGACCAAACCCTCACGTATACACAAGATATACACTACAGAGACACACTATATACACAGAGACAAAAGAGAAGAGTAAAGAGAAACTCTTCCTTCCTATTCCATATCTTGACAAGTCGAGTCATATTTGTTTTCTTCGACGAGGCTCAACCTATTGGCTTTGTAGTGTTGAGATTAAAGTGTTGTTTTATCTTGGGAGACTATTGCCCGCTAACGTAAAAGCATATATACGGGGCAATCTTGTCTTAAGGATAGAGGGCTATCCTCGACTCAACACACAACGTTGTAACCTTCCAGATTTAGTTGTTTCTTGATTTCAGGATATCAAGATTCAAGACACAACATACTTGCGGCAGTTCTCAAAGTTGGCTTTGCAAGGTGATCAAGATTCAAGACACAACGCACTTGCGGCAGTTTTGAAGATTGACCATTTATTTATCCTTTCGAACATTTGTAATAGTTATTTACATCCCGTACTGCTTTATAAAGTACGATAGAGTAACAACAAGAACACGTGCAGAAGATGTTCGATGAAATGCCAACTGGGGAGGAGGATGGTACAAGGGAAATAGTGTACAGGTGATGGAGCAAGTTACTGATTCAGAATGTACCGCTTATGTTGCCATTAATATCAGTGATGTTGCAAATGCGGAACCCTTGCCGAAGGAGACGAGATTGACGAAAGTTGAACAGAAATCAACTATTGTTGGGTCATTAGTTGGTATTCCTGAAGTACAAAAGGAGGAAGAGAGATCTGAAGAAGTTGAACCTCTGAAAGGGGAAGTGTGTCCTGCTCTTGAGATGTTCTTGGAGTCAGTAATGTATTTACCTACCAGTGATGAACCATGGAGAGAATATGTCAAGAGTGGAGAGGAATATAATTCAACTGACTTCTCTTTTCGTTTCGACATGAGTTTGAGCACTGAATTGAATGCTGCAGTTGTGTTACTAGTTACCTATGATGGCAAGCCAAAGGTCAATGATGTGTTAAATTGCATTGATAGTGGAGCGTCAGTTACATCTTCAATCGGGGAAGTCCAAGCTCAGATATACATTGGTGAAGGAGCTCCTCTGGTCATAAGTTCTTCATGGAAGAATCATTCTGGTAAAGCACTTAGCTTGGTTTTTGCTCAGCCTGGAGTTTTTGTTACTGTTGTTGATTTTCCAGAGGAAAAAGGCAACATAATAGCAGCGGTTGCAGAAGAAGAGTATCGAATTCCACGTAGGTCTGAAATTTTCATATGGCTTATTCATTAGATGAAATGTCCCTAGTACTGGGGAATTATCAGCTGCTTTCAAGAAGCATTTTATGATATATGGAGGTTGCTCGCTTTCAGAAATTCGGATTGGTAGCTTCCTGGGGAAATCTTCTATATCGCAAGAATTGTTTCTTAGGGGCTGTTCATTACAAAAGAGGATTGAGTTCCATTGTCGAGTGACAATTTCTCATTTTCACTAGTTAACTGTTGTTGCAATTTATTGGCATATGAGGTACATTATTAGTTTTTCTTGTTTGATAAGGATATCATGGCTCTTGGAGTTTTTCCAATGGGGGTTGAGCTTTTTCTTCAAAGGCTAAGGATGTATGCTGGAATTCTTACTCTAATGATCATGAATTGCAAATCAAAGATTGTCATAACATGCACTGCTGTTAGGAGAGGTTCCAAGTTCATTTATCTCAAAGAAAGTATTGAGCCTACTGCATACATTGTGTATGGTATGCTTACTGATCTTGGAGGGCTGACAATGCTTAAGCTGGGAAGATCTATTCATTACCATGATCTAAAGTTTACTTGTGCTAGCGATAAAACAATTATTGAGAGTGCACTTCTTGATATGCACGGGAAAGGTAAAAAAAATTGAAGATTATGAGAGCACACTTCAACCTGGGAGCAATTACACTACTTGGAATGTAGCAAGTTGGGATTATACTCACTATAAATGTGTGCACATGGTGCTTAATTTGTTTGAGAAGATGTCAAGTGAAAGCTATGAGATGACACTTAATATTTATGTGATGTTTGTTTGTCTCTTCACAGCTTGTAGTTCATATGAGGCTGCTAAGATATGTATTTGTAGCTATGAATTTATGAGGGTAAAGTGCTGCATTGAACTTCAGAAGATTGCAAATAAAACTTTGCTTCAGCTTGTCCCCAAGTATTCTGGAAATCATGCCAATCCTTCCAATACATTTGCAACTGTTGTAAGTTGGGGACAAGCTTATCTCATTAAGAAATATGTGGGCAACAAGCAGGACACATATTTCAATAGAAGCCTGTCAGATTGATTTTAACACAAGGATTTCTATATTTGGTGACTCCTCGCAATTCAATTTCTATCCTGGTTCATAATGATATTGGTCAGATTTCCAGTCTTCCTTCCTTGTCGAAGTTTTTCAGGAGGAAGTACTGATGTGACCCAGAATAATTCAAGAGCGGAAATGCAAGGAGTGGTACGTTTGGCTTGTGAAGTAGTACATTCCGTGGTTGTTAGAGTGCAAAAGATGAAGAAATCAAACAAGAAGCAAACAAGTCAAAGATACGTGCATGAAACAGGAAATGGCTGCACAAAATTCTATTAACATAGCACGGAACGTATAAGGTCATCTAAATTAGTTCTTTTACAAGAAAAATATTCATTTAATAGATAGAAGAGTAAGAATTATGTGTCCAAATATTACCCTGATATAAGATGTCAAGTCATATTCAGTATTCAGTAACAAGTTTTAAAAAGATAAATGCTTGAGCTTTGTTGACTCTTGAAACAAGCTTTACATTTATGCGCATTCATGGGATCCTTAATTTCCAAAGGAGTGTATTAGATATTTAATTAAGCCGTTCAATAGTCCAATTGAAGATCTTCTAATCATCTAGACATAAATATATCAAAACACTCATCAATCAAATGCTCCAAGAAATCAAGGAAATGCTGTATTAGCAGTTGAATGTTGAGTTACCGTGATCGCTTAATAGCCCGTCTAGAAGTACAAATTCTTGAACACTATTTAGTCCTAAATTAGAGACAAATTCAGTAGTAAAGGTTGCAGGTGCACCATTTAATATTTACATATTTGCAACATAAACCTTGCTAGACAAAGTAACAAGTATCATACAGAATAATCAAGATACACCCAAGCTGAACCAAATCATCACCATCATAAAAAAAAATTATACTCCTATTATATATGCATTAGATAATGGTAAAAATTGTCTATCATTGTGTTTACGCCAAACCAAATAATTTAACTTTAGCTGTTTAAAACTAGAGTGATACTAGTTTCAGAAATGAAAAACTAGAGTGATACTACATACTATTTTTTTTTGTCCATTTAAAAAAGAATGTTTCTTTTCCTTTTTAACAACTCTTTAAATTGCAACTTTTCACGTGACATATAAAAATAATTCTTTAAACTCTATGGAAAGTCAAAACAAGAGAAACATTTTGAAACGGATACACATTATAGTCTGGATCAGTCCAAATGCAGAAATCCCATATAAAGAAAGAAAGAAAAGGAAAAAGAAGTTACTCAGTTCCTTTCTGACAGAGGATCCGAAACTGGTCGGGAGATAGAACGGCTCGCCATTCTTCCTCTGATTTCTCAACTGCCATATTGTCACTCACCTATTCTCTTGTGGGGTTATCTGTTTAATTAAGACAGTTTTGAGAGACACATGTGGATTTGCCAGCCTTCTACAATTCTGGGGAAAATGAATGTGGACGGAAAAATAGACTCTAAGGATTATTGCGATTTGATTTGTTGAAAATCTAATGGGAATTTTCCATTTTCCATGATTGAAGGGCTATG
Source organism: Anisodus tanguticus (assembly GCA_034509755.1). Lineage (NCBI taxonomy): Eukaryota > Viridiplantae > Streptophyta > Magnoliopsida > Solanales > Solanaceae > Anisodus > Anisodus tanguticus. Next base: position 31,376,516 of record CM067539.1, on the reverse strand, counting down.
CAATATGACTAGCTGATACATAATCTAATGAGATTTTCCATCTTAGTGATTTAATATTAGAGTCGTTCTTTTTTTGGTAATATGACCGATGGAATAGAGTTGTAGTTAAAATCTTAACTAGGGCTACGTTGAACTCTAATGTTTAATTAACTTCTTTTTTTTTTTTTTTGACGAAGGAACCCGCAACCGTTACTCTCTCGAGTGCGCACAGGGTAAACCCCGGACTGACGCAATAGCCTGCAGACCACGTCAGCCGATTAACCACACTTGGCAAGCCATGTGTATGTTTAATTAACTATTAATATTAGTATCCAAGCAATGCTCGGTTAATATTAAAAAAACTATCATTTTATTTGATTGACCACATTATATTATTATTAGCGCACGGTTGCCTTCATTTTAAGATTAAGACATTATGTGTATTAGCTGAGATTTTTTTTTGTTGTATTTAGAGATGACAGTGGATCCTGGATCCGGTGGATCCAGATCCGTTTTATAGGATATGGATCTTCAAAATTTGGACCCGACGGATCCGGATCGGACCCGGATCCGTTTCTGACGGATCGGATCTGGATCTTGTATTTGAGATCCGTATCCGGTCCAGATCCGACCCGTGGATCCATTTTTTATTAAATATATTCATAACCTGGAATGTAATTTTATAAGTATTTTCTTAAAATTACTAAGCACATCCTTGCAAGTTTAATTCTCAAAACAAGTTTAATTTATCCCCGCGTTAACTCAAAAATAAAAAAATAAAGAGATAACTTCGATAATAAAATCAATGTTATATTAGTGAATGACTAACATCTCCATAGACAAGTAGTTAAAATTATATTCACTTCATTTGTGAAGATTTCAAGCACATGCAAGTTCTGCATTGTGGAAATACTAGTCAGTATTTTCCACAACTATTGTCATTGTCCAACATTTTCAATTAATAGCTCATAATCAAAACGAGACAACGAACAAAATATCTCATATGAACATTTCAAAATTGAAACACAGTAAACTGTTAGCTAAGTAAAAATCGTTTGTCAGTTCAAAAAAAATTCTTAGCAAGATTACATTCTTAGCAAGGTAATTTTTTTTTACATGTGGATCCAGATCCGATCCGTGGACCCGGGGGATCCGATGGATTCAGATTTGGATCTTATTTTTATGAACCTGATGGATCTGGATTCAGGTATGAAAAACAGATCTAGATCTGGATCTAGTAGGATCCGGTCCAGATCCTATTCGTTGCCATCCCTAGTTGTATTAGCTAAGATGACCTACAATATTATTTTTACAAAAGAATATTGTTGCATTTTTACTAAGGCGAGCCTTTATTTTTCAATTAATTTATATTGAATAAAAATGAAATATTTGTAGGTGACGGCAGGTCTCAACAGGTGGGAGTGGACTGTGATGAAACATTCAGCCCGGTTGTAAAGCCCGCAACCATCCGGACCGTCCTCAGCATTGCCCTTTCCAAGTCTTGGCTCATTCATCAGCTTGATGTCAATAATGCCTTCTTACATGATGATCTCCATGAAACGGTATATATGCATCAGCTTATGGGTTTCAGGGATCCTCTTCATCCGGATTATGCCTGTCTGTTGTGAAAATCGCTCTAAGGAATGAAACATGCTCATCGAGCATGGTACCAGTGGTTCGCCGATTATGTCTCATCTACCATTTTTTCACACAGAAAATCCGATCACTCCCTGTTCATCTACAACAAGGATCCAGACATGTCTTACATCTTATTATATGTTAATGACATCATCCTCACCACATCATATGATGCCCTCTGCTGGTCCATTATGTCACTCATTGCCTCTGAGTTTGCTATGAAGGGTCTGGGGCCCCTGAATTATTTCTTGGGCATCTCTGTCACTCGTCATTCTGGCGGACTATTTCTTTGTCAGAAAAAATACGCCGAAGAGATCCTTGACAGTGCAGACATAACTTCTTGCAAATCGGCCCACACGCCAGTGGATACTAATTCTAAGCCTAGCGCTGATTTCGGCCCTCCATATTCCGACTCGACTCACTATCGTAGCTTGGTTGGGGACTTACAGTATCTTACATTCACGAGACCGGACATATCATATGATGTGCGACAAATCTGTTTGCACATGCATAGTCCGACAGAAGCACATATGAATGCCCTCAAACATATTTTACGATACGTACAGGGCACACTTCACTTCAGCTTACACCTATACAGGTCCTCACTCACTGGTCTCGCTGCTTATTCTGATGCTGACTTGGGTGGATGTCCTGACACCCGACGCTCCACGTCTGGGTACTGCGTCTTTCTCGGAGATAGCCTATTATATTGGTCTTCTAAAAGGCAGCCTACACTATCTCGATCCAGTGCCGAAGCAGAATACAGAGGTGTAGCCAACGTCGTCTCTGAGTCATGTTGGATCCATAACCTTCTACTGGAGCTTCACTACCCGATTCAAAAGGCCACACCGGTCCACTGCGACAATGTTAGTGCGATATATCTTTCCGGCAATCCCATCCAACATAAACGCACCAAACACATTGAAATGGACATTCATTTTGTTCGCGAAAAAATGGCTCGTGGTCAAGTTTGTGTCTTCCATGTGCCTTCCAGATATCAGATTGCCGGCATATTCACCAAAGGACTTCCGTGCTTACTATTTGATGATTTTCGAGCCAATCTCAGTGTTCGTGAACCTCCCGCTTCGAATGCGGGGGTGTAATAGAATATTTATCGAATAATCTTACATTAATTGTATATCTCTTATTTTAGGTAGAATTGTATTTATTTTGTAATTAGGTTGATTAGTTATCTAGTTTGTAGCAAGGTAAATATTTTATGTAACAATATATATTGTAAATCATAAATTAATAAAATCAAGGAACATATTCATTTACATGGTATCAGAGTCATACTCATTTCAATTCTTTGTTCACCGATGTTGGACCCCCAAATTATATTATCCGCGTGCGGGGGAGTGTTAAGAGTCCCACATCGAATATGGAATGAGAACATGGACTCCTTATATGGACTTGGACAATCCTCACCCTACAAAGCTAGTTTCTGGGGTTGAGTTAGACCCAAGATCCATTCTTTACCCTAACCTTATATTTTTCATTATCGTTCAATTTTTTTTCCTTATTGACTTAATTATCAAAACAATATACCAAAACAAATTTATAATTGATTATATATAATGTATTCAAAATTCAATTATACCGATATAGATTCTTCAAGTTCGTGACTCATCTTTCTCAGAATTTTTCACACTTTAAGATCATTTATATTAAAATAGAAAATACAATTATTTACTGATGTTGATGTTGGATGGATGTTGTGACAACATCTGTAAATGCTCAGGACAACATCTTATGAAAATAAGAATGTTGCCTGCGATGTTGTGACAACATCCCTGTAACGATTTTGCCTATTCTTCCGGCCAAAACAGGTTGTGTTACTGTGAGTAAAAAATGACCTAAGCAAACTAACAATGATGCTGTGTTTAAAACTTGGTAAAAGAAACAGTCAAAGCTTGGAGATGAAGCAGCGTGAAGATCAAGTCCAGAACGTTGAGCTTTTGAAGGAGCAAGAACCAGTCCAAGCTGAAGCCTTCTTTTACTCAGCCTTCGCAACCAACCAGTGAGGATTTCAAGGGAAGTTCCACACTATAAATAGAAGGGAACTTCAGAGTATCGATATCCAGAATTGAACGAGAAGAATTACCAAGAGAACTTTCGGATATTCACCTTAGAAACTGGATCAACACACTTAGCCTAAAGTTGTATAACAACATCTAGTCCCACATTACTACTGCTGCTCAGATTCTAGATCAAGCTTATATTTCAAGCAATAGTAATGAAGATGTTGTATTTATCTTTTTAGATCGTTTAACTTTAGGCTGAAGTCATATGTGACTTCATTTTTGTTTGTAATTTCTTTTTCGCATATATTGTTCAATCTTATAAAAAGAAATCTATTTGTAATTGTATATAATTTATACAATTCTTTGGTCATTGACCATCAAGGGATATATTAATATATACCATTGAAAATATAAACCTTGTGTCTCTTTACTTTTCCGCTGCATTTACTCTATAAAGGTTTATAACTGTTTTATCACAATGTTGCCTCAGATGTTGACACAACATTGAAGGCAACATCCAGAAACTGTTTTAATTGCTTTAGCTGTTACTGTTTGATTCTTACATATTCTTGCTTATCCGTAGCCCCGGAAAAACAGCTAGTTCAAATCAAACATGTTGATACTCTTTTTCAACTGGCTGACATTTTTACCAAACCTTTAAATCATGAGAGATTTTCTAGCTTGAAAAAATCTCTTGGTCTCTGTTTGCTTTGAAAATAAGACAGACTAGGTAAATGTTGTTTGAAATGTTTGCCCTAACACTCTGGGTAACATTTACTGTTGAGTCAATATACAGGATAAGTGTTGTAGTGATGTTGCATTTAAAAAAAAAAGATTCAAACATGACTCTAAAAGGACAAGATATGAAGGCGAAGCCTTTACTAAAAGATTTGAATGTATACAAAAAGAGCAAAGCTCTAAGATTGGTATCGTTCCTATTCTATAGGAGTACCACGTGTTCAAAAAGATTGAAAATTCCTCAATATTTTTTTTAATTTGTATGTGTTCAACTAAGTTGATTAAGGACAATGGTAAAATGTTACATTAGTCCGGCGATCAGTCTCATAGGGAACATGTACGAAAATATTATCTGCCAAATCAGAAAATCCTTGGAGTCTCATAATGCTTGTTTAACTTTGAAATGTTGCCAACATCATCAACAACATCGTGTTCCAGTATATTGATCAAACTGGTTTATCTTATTTTATTCATGTTTTTGGTATTTAAAACGTCTCTGTTTTTATCTGGAAGTCCAAAAATTCTAGATGACCCTTTTTTTTTAAATGATGATATGTGCTATGACAATCCTATTTTAGGTGTGTAAAGAGTTTTTATTCTTCTATACAATCTAAATTTAAGGAAAAAGAGTTTAAGTGTAAGTATACTTTGCCATAATAAAACCTCCCATTTTTTGTCTTGGTATTGTCACATCAGCCGACTACCAACCCATTAAACCATGGCAGCCCAAACAACACCGTCATTTCTCAGAACCCAAAGCTTCTCCAACACGCCCAATCCTTCAAAAGTCTCTCCCATGTCCGTGTCCCCAAAATCAACAAACACCAAAGATTATTCTCCAATGTCGACTAGTCCAGCGAACAACGACAAGGTTTACAAGCATTATACTTCCATTAATGACTTGAGACCTGTCGAGGAGGACTACACACAGGCTATGATCCTGCTTGGTTCAGATAAGCCATTACAGGTGAGCTACCCAGGCGATAATGAAAACCCAATCGTTGTTGATGCAACATCTGATTTCTTGAACCTTGCCTCAAAATCGACATTTCCGACGCAAAGGTCAAAGAGGGTTTTCTAAAACCAATTCGGTGAATACCAGTCTGCCAAAAGATCCAGGGAAGAGTCGATTTTCCCTGTTGATACTACCAAGCAGCAGCACTGGCACCAATTTCAGTGAGCCCAGTTCCTCCAGAACTCCATCGACTTCCACTCTACAAGCAGAAATTGAGAAGGAAAAAGAAGAAGAAGAGATGTCTGATGACACACCTCTATGAAACTTCATTCCTAAAGGGGTCCATAGAACATACTGAAATTTTGATAAATATGTTACCTCAACATCAAAGGCAACAGACGAGAAAATGGACCCAGACTATGTTGCCCCAACATCCGAGGCAACACCTGCAGCCACCTCATCCGAACAAGTATACACAAAATCTGAAATAGATTCTGAGGTAATTCCCTACTCTTCCATGTTTCAAATTAAATCATGCTCCAGCAATTGGAATTGGTTTAAGAATAGTGGAGTTAGAGGGGAAAAGGTGATTGACCTAACTTCATTCTCCAAAAATGATTTAGTTGATTTCTTAAGTAGTCGAAATATATTAAGCTCTATATCTGGTAAGAATCTTTATTGTGAGAAAGTGATTAGGGTGTTCTATGCTAATCTAATGCTTGTTGTTAAGGACACAACTTCAAAGAAATTTGGAAAAGTGTACCTGTACAACAAGGTATACAATTTTACACCTAATATCATCAACTCCACCCTTGGGATAATTATTAGTAAAAGAGAACCTCAACCAAACCCCATTGTGGAGGAACTCAATTCAATGATCAAGTACCTTACAGGGAATTTGATCACTGTTTGGGCTCCTCGCAGCCCTGTGTCGAAACTCACTGCCTTGTTTGCCACTTTGCACAAACTTGCTATATACAACTGGCTACCCTCTCTCAACGAGACAATAGTGACCCTTGATCAAGCATCACTGCTTTTTAAGATTGGAAGGAATCAGAAAGTTGACTTAGGAACACTTATATTCACCATGCCGTCAACAGCAGCGAGAAAAACAAAGCAACTCGCCCTTCCATACCCCTCCTTGATTTTTCAAATCTGCTCAACCAAGGTTTTAAGACTCCAAAAGGAGAAAAGCCGAGTCGGTAGTAGAGGTTTACTCAAGACAACGAGCAGTTGTTAACAACGGGGACAGGGTTATTGACCTGCCCTGGAAGAAAGATGAATGGGACACTAACACATCAAAGAATGTTGCCGACATTCCTGGCAACATTGCTCAAGGACAAGTCCCAATGTCCAAAGACTAGCTACGACAGCACATTGCTGAACTTGACAGACAAATTCAAGAACTAGTACGAGCCAGACACTATTACATGGGCTTACTTTCTTCACAAAAAGGGGGAGATGATGCGATGCGATGCGATGATGCCTTTGTTGGAAGCGGAAGCGGACGACAGGGGGAGCTGCTACCGATAAGGGTGCAGGTAATGATACAGGGGAGAGGAGGCGAGATAATTGATTGCTAACTACTTCTGAAGCCATGGAGATGAAGATGGTGTTGCACTGAGTGATTGATCACAAAAAGCGGTTGGAAGCTATTGTGACTTGATTACTCTAGTCAAGGATGATTATGCTAAGGGACTGTTGATTCAATGATGAATGTTTATTTGAATAGTGGACCATACTGACATTACTGACATTTGGAATATTATTTGTGTTTGTATTTTTTACTTTGAGACATTTGGTCTGTTCTTACAGACATTGTGACTGCTTTCAAAAGCTGTTTATATATGTTTGCCTGATGTGGATTGTTATGAATGGTTACTGTAGACTGATTACGCAGTTGCCGTAAGTAAGTCACGACTAACAGAACATAACTCCTATCTGATCAGATTATTGATACAACACTGTTTGAAATTTGCTACTGCAGGTTAAGGGGGAGCATAACACTGATCCTACCGATTCTTGGAATATAAGGACTACATTGGGAATCAGTATCCTAGTCATTTTCGCTTCGTATGGAGTTTTGTGAAGAAAAGCAAAAAGGGGGAGATTGTTGATGTTGGATGGATGTTGTGACAACATCTGTAAATGCTCAAGACAACATCTTATGAAAATAAGAATGTTGCCTGCGATGTTGTGACAACATCCCTGTAACGATTTTGCCTATTCTTCCGGCCAAAACAGGTTGTGTTACTGTGAGTAAAAAATGACCTAGGCAACCTAACAATGATGTTGTGTTTAAAACGTGGTAAAAGAAAAAATCAAAGCTTGGAGAGGAAGCAGCGTGAAGACCAAGTCCAGAATGTTGAGCTTTTGAAGGAGCAAGAACCGGTCCAAGCTGAAGCCTTCTTTTACTCAGCCTCCGCAACTAACCAGTGAGGATTTCAAGGGAAGTTCCACACTATAAATAGAAGGGAACTTCAGAGTATCGATATCCAGAATTGAACGAGAAGAATTATCAAGAGAGCTCTCGGATATTCACCTTAGAAACTGGATCAACACACTTAGCCTAAAGTTGTATAACAACATCTAGTCCCACATTACTACTGCTGCTCAGATTCTAAATCAAGCTTATATTTCAAGCAATAGTAATGAAGATGTTGTATTTATCTTTTTAGATCGTTTAACTTTAGGCTGAAGTCATCTGCGACTTCATTTTTGTTTGTAATTTCTTTTTCGCATTTATTGTTCAATCTTGTAAAAAGAAATTCATTTGTAATTGTATATAATTTATACAATTCTTTGGTCATTGACCATCAAGGGATATATTAATATATACCTAGGGATGGCAACAGATCGGATATGGACCGGATCCTACTAGATCCAGATCCAGATCCATTTTTCATACCTGAATCCAGATCCGGATCCAGATCCATCGGGTCCATAAAAATCATATCCAAATCCGGATCCATCGGATCCGCCGGGTCCACGGATCGGATCCACATGTAAAAAAATTTGCCTTGCTAAAAATGTAACCTTGCTAAGATTTTTTTTTGAACTGACAAATGATTTTTACTTAGCTAACAATTTACTGTGTTTCAATTTGAAATGTTCATATGAGATATTTTGTTCGTTGTCTCGTTTTGATTGTGATCTATTAATTGAAAATGTTGGACAATGACAATAGTTGTGGAAAATGCTGACTAGTATTTCCACAATGCAGAACTTGCATGTGCTTGGAATCTTCACAGATGAAGTGAATATAATTTTAACTACTTGTCTATGGAGATGTTAGTCATTCACTAATATAACATTGATTTTATTATCGAAGTTACCTCTTTATATTTTGGTTTTTGAGTTAACACGAGGATAAATAAAACTTGTTTTGAGAATTAAACTTGCAAGGATGTGCTTAGCAATTTTAAGAAAATACATATAAAATTACATTCTAGGTTATGATTATATTTAATAAAAAATGGATCCACGGGTCGGATCTGGACCGGATACGGATCTCAAATACAAGATCCAGATCCAGATTCGATCCGTCAGAAATGGATCCGGATCCGATTCGGATCCACCGAATCCGGACCGGGTCCAGGATCCACTGCCATCTCTATATATACCCTTGAAAATATAAACCTTGTGTCTCTTTACTTTTCCGCTGCATTTACTCTATAAAGGTTTATAACTGTTTTATCACAATGTTGCCTCAGTTGTTGACACAACATTGAAGGCAACATCCAGAAACTGTTTTAATTGCTTTAGCTGTTACTGTTTGATTCTTACATATTCTTGCTTATCCGTAGCCCCGGAACCAACAACTGATATGGATTTTTCATGGCATATCCTTTTCTGAGTATTTCACTTTATGATTATTTTGATCTTATTTATTTATAGTAATAATAACTAAAAAGATGAAGAGTGCATGGTGTATTAAAGTTCTTATGCTTTCAATCTCAACACATTCATTTCTGAAGATCAAGTAAGAAATTCACGGGTAATATTCAATTAATTTTTTTACATTTCTTTTCCAATTCGAGAAGCCTACTCCTCATAAATAAAATATCTATGCTAAAAAATAACTTGACTAATCCTCTCAAGAGTTATCTTCATGAACGCAAACTAATGTACATTTATTCAAGTTTTTAACATTCATTAACATAAATAACAACTGTTTTTTATATTTATTTTTTAACTTTTAACTTTATAATAAGAGTGAATCCTAACCAAACTTTCGTCATTCAACCAAGTGATGGTATAATAGTAAATTGTTCTTACCTTTATGTAGAATTGTATTAATCTCATTTGGATAGTCTTTCTCATTAATACAATATATATAGTGTGTACAATGTAGAATCTTAATACAATGAGGATCCTAATTCTACCATAATTATACAACACTAAATATTAGAAAATATATTGAGTATATTATTAATATACGTTAATACACCCCCTCAGTCGGAGCGAGACTGGATCTGAAGTCGAGGAATAGTCTAGGAAGACCTTTCGTGAAGATATCTGCATACTGATACGAAGAAGGCACATGCAACACCTTAACATGACCGATAGCAACCTTCTCACAAATAAAGTGTATATATATCTCAATGTGTTTGGTTTGTTAATGCTGAACCGGATTATGAGATAAATAAATGGCGGATATGTTATCATAGTAAACCAAAGACGCCTTACGCATGAGATACTGAAGCTCCAAAAGAAGGTTTCGGAGCCAGCAGATCTCAGCAACAACATTTGCAACGCCTCTATATTTTGCTTCTGTACTCGAACGGGATAATGTGGCTTGACTCTTGGCAGACCAAGATATGAGATTATCCCCTAAGAACATACAGTAGCCGGAGGTGGAGCGTCGTGTGTCCGCACAGCCTGCCCAATCAGCATTCGTATATGATAACAACCTGGTCGGTGCTGAGGGGTATAGATGCAATCCATAATCAAGTGTGCCCTTAACGTATCGAATGATGCGCTTAAGGGAAGTAAAATAAGGCTCCCTAGGGGCATGCATGAATAAGCATACCTGCTGAACAGCATAAGCAATATCAGGCCTGGTGAAAGTAAGATATTGTAGTGCTCCTGCAAGACTCATGTAAAGGTTGGGATCGGTCACTGGATTACCATCAACAACACTAAACTTTGATTTAGAGTCAACCGGAGTGGACATTATCTTGCCGTTCGCCATTTTAGCCATGTATACTATCTCCTCTGCATACTTGCGCTGACAGAAAAATATAGAATCTGCAAATCTAGTCACTGATATCCCCAAAAAATAACTCAACTTCCCTAAGTCAATCATAGCAAATTCGGTTTTAAGCAATGCAATGGTCTCATTTTTCAACAAATCATAGGAGGCAGTAAGCACAATGTCATCCACATATAACAACAAATAAGCAATGCTACTACCTTTATGAAAAATAAATAGAGAATTATCACATTTTCAGCATACAAACCCAATCCGCATAATATACAGTGCAAAATGATCATACCATACTCTAGGGGACTGCTTCAAATCATAAAGTGACTTACGGAGACGACATACTGAGGGGCAGCTGGATGGACAATCCCAGGCGGCTGGTGCATGTAAATAGTTTTTTTCAAATCTCCATGTAGAAACGCATTCTTCACATCAAACTGATGAATTAGCAAATGTTTACTCATAGCAATACTCAGAACTATGCGAATGGTAGTCGGTTTAACAACCGAACTGAGCGTCTCACCACAATCAATACCCTCCTGCTGATTAGTGCCATTAGCCACAAGTCCCGCCTTATATCTCTCTAGGTCACCACTGTCTTTGTATTTGTGACGAAAAAGCCACATGCGTCAGATCACATTCACCCCTTCCGATCTAGGAACCAAATCCCAAGTGTGATGTTTTTTTAAAGCATTAAATTACTCACACATGGTCGCATTCCAGTTTGGGTCTAGTTTGGCTAATTTTGGGTTTTTAGGAATTAGGGAAATGGTTTGTGTGGATAAGTTAAACTGGACTTTGAGTTTGAAAATCCTGTGTTGGGCACGAGTTTCTATTGGGTGCATGGTGGTAGTGGGTGGATGGGTATTTTGTTGGGTTTTCGATGCTGGGTTGTTGGATGTATTGATAGGTTTGGGTTGTCGGCTGGTTTGGTTGACGGAGCAGGGTGTTGGGTCGGTGGGTACTTGGGATAACGTCGGGCTTGGTTGGGGCGATGAGCTAGTCAGATTGGGTGGTTATGGTGGTGGCAACGATAGGTTTGGTGACTGGGATAGGTTAGGATTTATGTGACAAAGTGGCGATTGGTCGATCTTTGGTTATCACGGTGAGGGGTGCCGGGAACGGACACTGTTGCGGGGAGGGGTTAGACAAAGGTGTTTGGTTGCGGGTGTCGGTGGCCAGAATAAACGGCGGTGGGATGTGACAGAGAGACATTAGATCGATTGAGTGTGATGAAGGTGGCAATCGGTGATGACCTATGTTGGTCGGACAAATCGCCGATGCTGCCAGTGGTGGATGGCAGATATGGGGTTGGTCGACTGCTGGTAGTGGCAGTGACTGGTGGCATTGAATGTGACAAACTTGACAAATTACTGAATAGAGGGGTTGCTGCTACTGGAACAGTAGCATTATGGCGGAGGACTGGGTGGACGGTAGGAGATGTGTCGATGGATGCCAGAATTTAGGAGGCAGCAGCGGGTTGGGTTGACACTGGTAGTGGAAGAGTTGACGGTACCGTAACCAGAGGACTGAGTAGGTGGCGGATGACTTGGGCGGGTTCAGACTCCTCTAGGAACATGTAATCGATAGTCCAGAATTTTTCGAGATTGGTGAATGGGAAGATTGCCTCGTTAAATGTGATATGATGGGACACGATGATCTTACGGGAAGACATGTCATAACACAAATACCCCCTATGGTTGGGTGGGAATCCTAAGAAGACACACAGGGTGGTACGAGGTGCTAATTTATGAGGAGTATTGGAGAAAAGATTTGGGTATCACATGCAACAGAAAATTCTAAGGTGATCATAGGAAGGGATCCGACGGTAGAGAATTTCGGTGGGGGTTTTGTTGTAAAGAGTACTGGTAGGTAAAATATTAAGGATGTATGCTACCATTTTGACTACATATACCCAAAACGACAGAGGGAGAGAGACATGGAAAAGAATGGTACAAACCATGTTGTTGATAGTACGGATGATTCGTTCAGCTTTTCCGTTATGGGGTGAGGTGTGGGGACAGAAGAAACGGAAGACCATGCCATTATTTATGTAAAAATTATGAAACGCGGAATTATTAAACTCACGACCGTTGTCACATTGGAATGATTTGATGAATTTTTTAAATTGTGTTTTAATAAAGTTATGAAACTCAAGAAACTTGGTAAAAACTTCATACTTGAATTTTAGAGGGTAAATCCAGATAAAGTGAGAAAAGTCATCTAATAACACAAGATAAAATTTATGACCCAGTGAACTAATGACATGAAATGTCCATAAATCTGCATGAACAATACCAAACGGAGAAAACGTAACACTTAAAGAAGACTGAAAAGGGAGGTGAACGTGTTTGCCTAAAGGGCAAGAAAAAACTGTTGGGCAGGCTTCCCACTAGAACAACGAATTAAATTATTGTTCCAAAGAAAATTAAAGACATGAGCTCCTGGGTGTCCAAGTCTATTATGTTAGGTTGACGGAGAGATTATTGCTAAAACAGTGGGAGGAGAGACTTGGCCAGTTAGAGATGTGGGAGGGGTGACACTGGCATCGGATGTGGATACGAAAGGATAGAGGTCCCCCTCACTATTGCATTTTGTAAGGAGTTTTCTGGTACATAGGTCTGTTATAGAAAACCCAAACGGGTCAAAATTAATTGATACAGAGTTATCTATGGCAAATTTTCTAACGGAGATTAGGTTCTTGATAATATTTGAGGCATAGAGGACGTTATTTAGGGAGTAGTGGGGATGTGGTGGTGGGGTTAGAGTGTGGCCAAAACCTTGAATTGGAATGCGATGACTGTTTCCAACCAGAATAGATTGTGGAGTTTTTAAATTTCGCATTTGAGGAAGATTACCAGAATTATTAGTGAGGTGTGATGTGGCGCTCGTATCCATATACCACGCATTATCGGGCATCCGAGGAGTCAATGTGCCGAGAGCCTGGCCCAAATTAAATTGGGGATAGCCTGGGGCGGACTGTTGGGCTCCACGACATTGGGCCTGATGACTGTGGCCCGTTGGTGTTGATCCCAGGCATCGCCGGGCCACCGTTGGGTGCTGCACCGGTGGGCGACGATGACAGTGGCCCGTTGGTAACGATCCCAGGCTGCTGGGCCACTGCAGGAGATTGGGCCTGGTGACAGAGGCCCGTCGGTAGGGCTCCCATGCTGCTGGGCTGCGGATGGTCCGGGGTATTTGCTGAAGGCCCAGTTCCCCGATGTGCTCCTGCTGCGTCCAGAAAAACCAGCGTGCTTGTTCTCCGCCATGAGGGTTGCCGGAAAATTTTTTGGGGGTTCGGGGAGGTTGAAGAGGCTGTTTATTAGAAGTATAACAGCGTATACCGGTGGTATACAACCTATTGGAGAAATATGGAGGTTTAGGAGGTAGTATTAGAGGTATATCAGCGTATACCGATGGTATACAGCCGGTTTTGGCGCCAGAAAAAGGTATGGAGGGCTGCCGATTTCAAGGTTTAGGGTAGGGAGAAATTTTTTACTCTTGATAACATGTAGAATTGTATTAATCTCTCTTGAGGAGTCTTTCTCATTAATACAAATATATAGTGTGTACGATGTGGAATACTTATACAATGATGATTCTAATTCAATTATAATTATATAACACTAAATATTATAAAATATATGAAGTATATTATTAATATACTTTAATACTTTCCAACTTTTCAAAGTAGGTTCACGTGTCAATTATAACCACACCCACGTTAGATGAAAAGTTGGGGTCAGTCTTCACTTCCGACGTTTTGTATTCATCTTGTTAGTTTTCTTTGTGGGCTTAACAATTTCTTTGTTTCTTTTCAAATCTCTGTTTGAGTTGCAAGTTATTGTTGTCGTGTGCTTTTGCCCCCCGTATTGATGTGTGCTTTATTTACCTCAATTCTGGTGAGTTTTTCTCCATTCTTTGTTTGCTTAATGCTCTTGGTTATTGCTAATGAGAATTTGGTGGTCACTTTGGTAGTAATTTCTCCGTTCTTATGGATAGTTCTTGTTGGATTTCTACATGCATGTGCATTTCTCTGTTTGAATTACACACTGGTGCAGCGATGGTTCTTGATACTATGCCTACAATTACTCAATACTACTCTACTACTATTTTCAAAGAACTTTTCTTTTCTGACAGCGTGACATGTGTTCTACAACTTGAATTTGATTATATCACTTTGCTGAATTTCATTTTTATTTTTGATAAGTTCAGTGATATTGTGGTGCAATTAATGGATTGATATCCTCTGTTATTTTTACGTGGCTGATTGATGGTTGCAGGTAAACAGGTTGTTTTTTTGGCTTAATGTGAGATCATATCAGAGAAAGCATTAAGTTTGACTGCCGGCGGAAGAACTCATAGGATTGTGAGGTTTATGCTTGTGCGAGGTAATCCCTCTTTTTCCACGATTACTGTGTAGCTCTAATTTATTTCAAATTGAAACGCATGTTTCCATTGATAGGGCTCATTACTCATTAGTCAGTAGCTAGACCCTCTTTGCTTTGAAATATTGAAGCTTTCGGGTAAGGTCTGCGTACACACTACCCTTGATATTCTCATGGAAGAATGGTGATTGAATCTCATTATTCTCATTGAAGAATGGTTATTGAATCTCAAAAGAAATGGCATCTTGAACTCTGTCGAGCATGTATCTATCTGCTTCAGACTATGTTCACTTATATGTGACAGATATAAAAATTGTTTCTTGGTATTGGATGTTTATATGGTAGCCTTTGGTTTTTTAATTATGTAGGATAAAGAATAAACAAAGTCTAATAACAAGCTCATGAACAATTCATCTATTTAAACTCATATGAAATGCAAGGATCTCAAACTTTTGGTTTTTGTTGATCATGAATGAAACAGATACGCCGGTATAACAAAATGTCAAACTTTGCCCTAGATATGCTCACATTTCCCTCCCCCAGCATATTAGATTTTTCATTTATCAAGAACTACCACAATTAATTCATTCTTCTTTTGATTAGATATATTAGATAAATAATCTAGCAACAATGACATTTCTATGTTATTTACTGAATCGCATGAAATTTACTTGCTTGTATTTTCTTTGATAAAATTGAAAGAAATAATCCCCTTGATTATTTTCATTAATTTGTAAGGTATATATACAAGTTACAAAATAGGAGAATCCTATTCCTAAAACCTTATTCTACCATAATTCTAACTATACAATTATGGTAAGTGTATATCCTAATTATGGTAAGTGTATATCCTAATTTAGGTAACAAATACACTACAATATACACAAAATATACTTTCCTAATATACAAATCTAGCCACTGCCCATGATGGGCTTGACAGCCAAATCCCGTGATGGGCCTCGGCCCTCGGCTACGTCGATTTGGGCCACCGTCCACCGCTTTGCCGGGCCATCTTTTTCGTATACCTGTGATATATACTTCTGTATATTCAGTGTATATCACGGGTATATTACCTTGTTTAACACACCCCCGCAGTCATAGCGGGCGGTCTTCGAATGCTGAGACTGTCCCTAAAATCTTCATAAAGGACCGCGGGTAGATCCTTTGTAAAGATGTATGCAACTTGATAACGAGACGGGACATGGCATACGCGAATGTGACCCCTTGCAACCTTTTCTCGGACAAAGTGAATGTCCATTTCGATATGCTTAGTGCATTGGTGCTGAACCGGATTACCTGAGAGGTAGATGGCACTAACATTATCACAATATACTAAGGTTGCCTTCTGAATGGGGCAATGAAGCTCTAAAAGCAAGTTACGTAACCAACATGATTCTGAGACCACATTAGCTACCCCTCGATATTCTGCCTCGGCACTTGAACGGGATAGAGTCGCCTGACGCTTCGCAGACCAGGAGACTAAGTTGTTGCCAAGGAACATACAATATCCTAACGTAGACCGTCTAGTGTCGGGACAACCACCCAATCCGCATCTGTGTACGAGACAAGTGTGGATGTAGATGAAGGATACAAGTGCAACCCATAGTCCAGTGTCCCCTGAATATACTGAATGATGCGTTTGATTGCATTCATGTGCTCAACTCTGGGGTCATGTATGAATAAACACACCTGCTGAACCGCATACGTAATATCCGGTCTGGTAAAGGTACGATACTGTAGGGCCCCAGCAAGACTACGATAGCGGGTCGGGTCCTCGTATGGTGCACCTGCCGCGGCACTAAGCTTGGGTTTTGCATCAACTAGAGTAGAAGTGGACTTACAGGATGACATCCCAGCCCTCTCTATGATCTCAGAAGCATACTTTCGTTGAGACAAAAACAAACCACCTGAATGACGTTGGACAGCAATCCCCAAAAAATAACTCAAGGGCCCTAAGTATTTCATAGCAAACTCAGAACTGAGCATGGCCATGATAGACAGGCGCAAGGCATCGGAAGAGGCAGTCAAGATGATATCATCCACATACAACAAAATGTAGGCCAATGACGAACCACGGCAGTAGATGAACAAGGAATTATCTAACCTGCTGTGAGTGAACCCAATAGTCGAAACAAAGTCATCAAATCTCGTATACCAGGCCCGTGGAGACTGCTTAAGCCCATATAATGACTTCTTCAACAAACAGACATGATGAGGACGGTTGGGATCCTTGAAACCCAACGGCTGATGCATATAGACTGTTTCCTTGAGATCACCATGTAGGAAAGCATTCTTGACATCCAACTGATGATAGGCCAAGTCTTTGAAAGAGCCAAGATAAGCACAGTGCGAATAGTAGCCGGCTTGACTACCGGGCTAAATGTCTCCCCACAGTCTATCCCAACCTGGTGAGTCTTACCATCACCCACAAGCCGCGCCTTATGTCGAGCAAATGAACCATCTGAATTCTCCTTATGAGCAAAAATCCACATAGACCTGATAACATTAATACCATATGGACGGGGCACCAACTCCCACGTCTTATTATCAATAAGAGCATTATATTCATCAGTCATAGCAATTTTCCAATTAGGGTCATTTAAGGCAGACACAGGATTACGGGGTAAGGGGGATTTAGAGACATTATAATGTAAATTAAAATGTCTTTTAGGTGTAAAAATACCCCGTTGACTACGAGTGACCAGTCTATGACTCGAGGAAGAAGTGAGTGAATTTTGGGAATTTATTGGGCTCGGGACGGACGGGCCAGCAGGCAGTGGGCCTGCTGGCCCAAATCGGTAAACTGGGGCGTCTTCCGGACGGGGCCCCAGAGGTGGGCAATGGACTGGCCCAATTGCTAGGATTGATCCAGAAACTGGAATAGGGGACGTCACAGTGGGTCCAGCGGGTAGTGGGCCCGTGCGGGAGATGTCCGAAAAATGCCGAATAATATACGGGGATATTTGTTCATCCAAAAAATTATACGACCGAGGCTCGGGAGTATGAACTTTCGCAAAAGGAAATTGGATTTCATCAAAAATGACGTGGCGATTAATCATGATTTTATTAGAGGATAAATCAAAGCATTTATAACCACGATGATTAGACGGATAACCCAAAAATACACACGGGGTAGACCGAGCCTGAAGTTTGTTAATTATGGTGGATGGGAATAACGGAAAACACAAGCACCCAAAAACCCGAAGATGAGAATAAGGAGGGTTCTTATTATACAGGATTTGGAGGGGGGAAGAATATGTCAGACCTTTAGAATGAATTATGTTAAGAAGATATGTGACCATTTGTAGAGCATGATGCCAAAAATATGGAGGTATGGAGGCATGAATTAAGAGAGTTCGGACAATGTTATTTATGGAACGAATTTTGCGTTCGGCCTTCCCATTTTGTGAAGATGTATGAGGACACGAAAACCGAAAATTGATTCCATTATTAGCACAGAATTCCCGAAACTCCCTATTGTCATACTCTTTCCCATTATCACATTGAATATTTTTTATTTCTCTTTCGAATTGAGTACGAATGAACGCTCTAAATTTTATGAAGACGGAAACACTTGTGATTTATTCGCAATTTGAAACGTCCACAAAAATCTAGAATAATCATCTAAAAAGAGAACATAACATCGATGACCCAATGAACTAAGAACAGGAGACGTCCATAAGTCGCTATGAATAATATCAAAAGGCATTGAAGTATGAGAATTGGAGTCTACAAATGGCAACTTAACAATTTTTCCTAATGAACAAGGCTGACAAAGTAGAGTACGACTCGTACCCTTACAAGAAATAAAACTATTTTTATCTAAAACTGATAAAATAGAAGATTCCGGATGACCCAGGCGAGCATGAGTGTGGCTACAAAAACTGACGGCAAGGCTGGACTCGATGGACTGAAACCGGGCATGATAGGATACAGATCTCCCCTAATATCACACCTCATGAGATGGCTCCCCGTCTTGAAATCCTTCACATAGAAACCAAAAGGATCAAATTCAACGAAAACCGAATTGTCAGTTGTGAACTTTTGGACAGCCACTACATTTTTAATCAATTTAGGAGCATGTAAAGTATTTTTCAAGAGAAGGGGTGGATTGGGGGGAGGGGAGACAACGTTTTCTGACCATACCCTAGAATTGGAATAGAACTGCCATTACCAACAATTATCCCCCGAGGGGTGCTCAAATTGGAATAAGATGAGAGAGTACCTGATTCGGAAGTTATGTGAGTCGTAGCACCGGTGTCCATATACCAATTTGGGTCCGGTTGAGTTAACCCCAACGTGTGCATCGCGGCCTCGGTATCGGTTTGAGTGGGGCGTGCTGCATGATGGGCTTGCGGAGGTCGGGGCCCAAGAATTCCTGTCCGTGACGGAGCTGGGCCGTAGCTGCTGCTGCTGGGCCACTGGCCAGTGGGACGCCACTGCTGGTTGTTGGGTCGAATCGTTGGCGCCCCACCGGCCACCGGAATTTCCCCGCCGAATTATAGGGCTGCTGGCCCACGGCCCACTGCCGCAGCCCCACTGCCATGGGCCCCATTGCTGGGACCAGGGGTGGTGGGCCATTATTCCCTGGATGGGGCCCACCGCCTGCTTGCTGACCACCGGAACCGCCACCAGAACCTCCGCGTTTGCCCCCGCGGATTTTGTTATTATTCTTACGATTATTTTTGCCACCACCATGATTATGGTTTTGGATCGAATTATTAACAAAACCCGAAGAACTTGGAGAGCACGCCACCATGACGACGGGGCTTGCTCCGGTAGCCGCCTTTTTAGCCAAATCGGCTTCTTCCAACGTAAGCATGAAGCGGGCTTGATAGAAGTCAGGACGAGGGTTGCTTTGGCGAAGGAGAGTTCCAACACCATTATAGGCCTCTGAAAGACCGGCAACCAACTGTAGAACTAGACGATTATTTGTTATCGGTGCGCCAACATTACGGAGTTGATCTGCCAACTCCTTGAGTTTCTTGCAATATGTAGAAACGTTTGGAAATTCGTCCATTTGAACTAGAGAGAATTCCTGCTCGAGTGTGACGACACGTGAATGTTGGTTGTCTTGGAATATGTCACGCAATCTATTCCATGCAGCCATAGCCGTGGTATCCGGCTCAATAATCGTCTGTAGAAGGTCCACCGAAATAGTGGATACGCCACTGGAGAACGGTAGCATAAAGAGTAATCCATAACTGAGGATCCTCCGCGGGAAGAGGTATAGCAGGAGGAATGATGTGATGAAGAACTTGATGGGAGATAGCGTGAATTTTAAACAACTCCGCCCACGTCGCATATTGGACCTTTTCCATCTCAAGGACAATAGGGATATTGTTCTTGACGTTAGAAACCATGAGGACAGGATGAAAATTGTTCTTAGACATAGTGAAAGAACAAAGTAGGAGGGGAAATTTGGGAAAAATAAGAGAGATTTTGAGAGCGGAAGACGACTTTCGGAAGAGAAATCCGAGAGGGGGGGTACTCGGCCGAGAGTGGCACAAATTTTTTTGGGAGAAACTTTTTTTTAAAACCTAGTCTCTTGATACCATGAAAGAAATAATCCCCTTGATTATTTTCATTAATTTGTAAGGTATATATACAAGTTACAAAATAGGAGAATCCTATTCCTAAAACCTTATTCTACCATAATTCTAACTATACAATTATGGTAAGTGTATATCCTAATTATGGTAAGTGTATATCCTAATTTAGGTAACAAATACACTACAATATACACAAAATATACTTTCCTAATATACAAATCTAGCCACTGCCCGTGATGGGCTTGACAGCCAAATCCCGTGATGGGCTTGACAGCCAAATCCCGTGATAGGCCTCAGCTCTGTCGATTTGGGCCACTGTCCACTGCTTTGCTGGGCCACTGCTTCTGTATACCTGTAATATATACTTCTGTATATTCAGTGTATATCACGAGTATATTACCTTGTTTAACAAAAATTTACAGGTATCAAGGTATCTCTAAGACAAGTTCTGACTCTCAAGTGTGGTTGCACTTCTATTTATATGTGAGTTCTCTCTGATTTCTTATTTCAATGAGATGTTACTGCCGTCAAGACTCACACACTCAGAAATGCCAAAGCTGAATTTGAGTAACCCATGACCTAACAGTTTCCTGCAAAAAGTTCTGGATCTCTGAAATACCACAGGATTAGTAATAGTTGGGCATGTAAAATCCCAGGATATGGAATCCCAGAAAGAGGCTGGCCCAACTTAATTTTCTGTGTTCGGCGCCTGTTTTACAATTTCTACATTATTTTTTCTGCATTTTGCATATTTCATTCATTCTACACTTTTCAGTTGTTGCACTTTTTTGGTGAGTTATATCTGCAATTTGCACTTAATTTTTTGTAGTTTGACTCGAGTTTATTTAAAATCGAATCACAATAATCTAATCATTCAAAGTAGATAAATTTTGAAGTAAACTCAAGTAGTCTGAAATTTCAAAATTTGTCATGCAAGATTGAATAGTCTATGAATTTCTCTATCAATTCCATTACCTTATCCTTATCCTTATCCATGAGGTTCCAACATTTTATCCTTAATTGACCTAGGAGTTGTAACTGCTTATTCACAGAGCCTTATTTTAGGCACGCAGCTTGCTAATGTAGCTTATTGTGGGCATTTGCTTATCTAAGAAATGAAAACAAAAGGTGAATATATTAATGTCCAACATGATCTTTTAAATCCGCAACACTTTTCTATTTCTGTTGTTGAGGTGGCCTCGGTGACAAGTAATTATTATCAGGATAAAAGGATAACCTTTTTATATTGGTACAGTTTCAAGGCATTTTCTGGTTTTCTATTGAAACATAATTTTTCTGTTTCTAAACACGTATGAAAAGTACTTTGGTTTTCATGGTTTACATGTTGCAAATAATAAAAGATTAACTTTGTTTGAAAATGAACTGAGGTTTTATTTTTCTTTGATTTTTTCCAATTTAACATCATTTTGATGTTGCTATATTATCAGGTATGAGATCATTTATCATTATGTTGATAAATTATTTAGGTAAACTTTCAGTTCTCAGTGCATCAGTAAGCTTCTGACGTGCTTGAAGATGCCAACAGATACGCCGGTATAACAAAAGGATCCATAGTCTATGTTTGATATTTGACAATGGTTTTCTTGAGCATGTAAAAAGAAAGTGCAAGCACATACATCTAAGTGAACTTTCAAAATGAATCAGTAACTAACTCAATCACATAATATACTTCAAGCATTTGTGATTTTACATTTTGGTAATTTTGGAGTTCATTCACATGAGATCATAAAGCACTCCCTAAATGTTCCATTCTAGAATTACAACATTAAAATCACGCGTCCTCAAGCAAAGTAGTAATTTCTTCACATCATCTCTGATGAGTGATAGGAAAGAAACAACTTTCTTCTGAAGGACTACATCGAATATTTTTAGGATGTGCTTTGTGACGAAATGAAATTGAAAAGAATTTCAATTAACCAAAAGTTCAAGGTTAAATATACCAATAGATATGAAAAATTGAAAATGAGAATGAAGGATGATGTATAACCTATATGTACCTTGACATTACTCTTTATTTGTCAAGCCACATCATAAGAGTTATTCTACTGTTAAAATGTTCTCTCAACTTTCTCTTGTATAGGCTATAGGCTATAGAAGATTGACCCTAATCATTACAAAAGATATTTGCAAAGTTATAGTCCAAAGTGCCTAGAAGGGGAGCCTTGGAGTAACTGGTAAAGTTGCTTCCATGTGACCAGGAGGTCATGGGTTCAAGCCGTGGAAACAATCTCTTACAGAAATGTGAGGTAAGACTGCGTTTAATAGACCCTTATGGTCCGACCATTTCCCCGGACCCCGCGCAGAGCAGGAGCTTAGTGCATCGACTGCCTTTTTTTTATAATCCAAAGTGCCTGGAATGGCATTCCTTTGTTGTTGGTAACCTCATGAATGGTATAAACGAAGGAGCTCTATTCTTGAGAATTTTGAAACAGTTCCTGAAAGATTCAAGGGAAATCCCGATCTGCTGAGGTTCCAAATGACACTCAGGACGCACAATCCATAAGAGTACGTCCTACTCTTATGTAGTTCTATCGAAATTATATATTCTTGTGTCTATTATTCAGCTATATTCGTACAGGATCACTTTAAACTTGATGTAGTTGTTGCGGCTCTATGGAGTAACCTCATGAATGGTATAAAGTATAAACGAAAGAGCTCTATTCTTGAGAAATTTGAAACGGTTCCTGAAAGATTCAAGGGAAATACCGATCTACTGAGGTTCCAAATGACACTCAGGACTCACAATCCATAAGAGTATGTCCTACTCTTATGTAGTTCTATAGAAATTGTATATTCTTGCGTCTATTATTCAACTATATTCAGGATCACTTTAAACTTGATGTAGCTGTTGCAGCTCTATGGAAGGTGCTATTTTCTTAAGTAGAAAAGCTTTTTGAAATTAGGGCATTTATTTGGCTTATAAAGCAGTCGAAGTCATTTATTCCGGTTTTACTGATTAGGTCCATGAACAACAACAACATACCCAGTGATCCCACAACGTGGGGTCTGGGGAGGGTAGAGAGTACACAGACCTTACCTCTACTTTGGTAGGTACAGCGGTTATTTCCGAGAGACCCTTGACTCAAGACAGAGCATAAGCACAAGCAAAGGAAAAGAAAAGCAAGAGTAAAGCAAGCAAGTTAAACGGTCATGAAAAATTTAAAACGGTATGAAAATGCTGGTATCAAAAGCGAATAAGCCATGATAGCGCATTCCGAAAAAGTAAGCAGTAACTAGCGCAGGTAAATAAGCTAAACAAAGTACACTAAAGGAAACATATCAGCCGAAGACAAGTTACATGGGACTATAAATCAATATTGTGCCTATTAGTATGATAGGCTAAGCAGACCTACAATAACACTACTACTATCGGTTTGCAAGCGTAAGTAGAACTACGCTCGACTACTCACTACCCTTCTACCCTAATCCGTGTCCTCCACAACCCCCTATCTAAGGTAATGTCCTCAGGAAGTTGCACATGCATCATATCCCGTCTAATCACCTCTCCCTAATACTTCTTCGGCCTACCTCTACCCCTCCTGAACTCGTCCATAGTCAACCTCTCTGGGGCATTTGTGTCTCTCTTCTGCACATGTCCAAACCATCTCAACCTCGTTTCCCGCATGTTATCATCTACCGAGGCCACTCCCACTCTGTCCCGGATATCATCATTTCTAATCCTATCCCTCCTTGTATGCCCGCACATCCATCTCAGCATTCTCATCTCCACAACTTTTATCTTTTGGATGTGCGAAGTCTTGACTGGCCAACACTCAGCCCCATACAACATAGTCGGTCTAACTACCGCCCTATAGAACCTGCCTTTAAGTTTTGGTGGCATATTTTTATTGCATAAGACTCCAGATGTGAGCCTCCATTTCATCCACTCTGCCTCAATACGATGTGTGACATCGTCATCAATCTCTCCACCCCCTTGGATAATAGACCCAAGGTACTTGAAGCTTCCTTTCTTTGGAATGACCTGAGGACCAAGCCTTACCTCCACATCAGTCTCAAGTCGCTCCCGTTACTGAACTTTCACTCCAAGTATTCTATATTGGTTCTACTTAGCCTGAACCCTTTAGATTACAGAGTATGTATCCAAACCTCCAACTTAGCATTCACTCCGTTGCGAGTCTCATCAATCAGGACAATGTCGTCTGCGAATAATATACACCATAGCACCTCCATTTGTATTTGTCGCGTCAGTTCATCTATCACCGATGCAAATAAGAATGGGCTAAGAGTTGATCCCTGGTGCAGCCCCATCATCACAGGAAAGTGCTCTGTGTCTCCTCCTACTGTCTGTATCCTGGTCTTGGCTCCATCATACATATCCTTGATCGCCCTAGTGTACGCCACAGGTACACCTCTAACCTCCAAACATCTCCATAGAACCTCCCTAGGAACTGTCATATGCCTTCTCGAGGTCAATGAAAATCATATGTAAGTCTCTCTTCCTCTCCCTATACTGCTCCATCAACCTCCTAATAAGATGAATGACTTATGTGGTCGAACGCCCCGGCATGAATCCAAACTGGTTCTCAGCAATAGACACGCCTCTTCTCCACAACCCTCTCCCAAACTTTTATAGTGTGGCTTAGCAGCTTGATACCCCTATAGTTGTTACAACTTTGGATATCACCTTTGTTCTTGTACAAAGGGATCATTGTACTCCACCTCTATTCTTCGGGCATTCTCGCCGTCTTAAAAATGACGTTAAACAACTCAGTCAACCACTCCAAACATGCCCTGCCTGCGCTCTTCCAAAATTCAACTGGGATCTCATCAGGCCCAGTTGCTCGTCCCCTGCGCATTCTGTGAACAACACCCTTAACCTCTTCTACTTTAATACTTCTACAATACCCAAAATTCCAATACCTACCACATTGCTCCAGGTCTTCCGGTACAATGTCTCTATCTCCTTTTTCGTTCAAGAGTTTATAGAAGTAAGACTGCCACCTCCGCCTAATATGCTCGTCATCCACCAGTACTTTGCCATCCTCGTCTTTGATGCGTCTCACGTGATCCAAGTCACAGACCCTCTTCTCCCTCGCCTTGGCTAGTCTGTACAATTTTCTATCCCCGTCTTTCTCATCTAATTCCACATACATGCGTTCAAAAGCCACCGTTTTCGCCATCTTATATAGTTCCCCATTCGTCCACTTCTCCACCTCATCCTTGCTTTCTACCAATTTCGCATACGCCATTTTCTTCGCTTACTCCTTCTCTTGAACTTTACCATTCCACCATCAGTCCCCTCGATGCCTACCACGGCTACCCCTAGAGACCCCAAGCACTTCTCTAGTTACCTCTCGAATGTAACCGACCGTCCTGTCCCACATACCGGTCGCATCCCCCCTACTCCCCCAGGTCTCCTTGGCCATTAATCTCTCCCTCATCTCTTTTGCACTAGCCATGGTCAAACTCCCCCATTTGATTCTTAATTTGTCATCCACAACTCTCATCTTCTTCTCCATCTTGATCTCCAAATCCATCACCAAAAACTTATGTTGGGTTGTAAGATACTCCCTCGGAATAATCTTGCAGTCTTTACAAAGACCGTTGTCAACCTTCCTATGAAACAAAAAGTCTATTTGAAACTTAGCCATCGAACTACGGAAAGTCACAAAGTACTCCTTCTTCTGGAACCTCGAATTGGCTATCACCCTCCCAAAAGCTCTAGCGAACTCTAAAAGTGAGGCGCCTCCTCATTCCTGTCCCCGAGGCCAAAGCCTTCATGCACGTTGTCACAACCCCTCGGAAGTAACCTGATATGTCCGTTGAAATCCCCTCCTACAAATAATTTCTCAGGACCTCGTCCAAATCCTCCCAAAAACGCCTCTTTTCCTCCTCGTCCAAGTCCGTCTGCGACGCGTAAGCACTAATAATGTTCATAGTGAGCTCTCCAACTACCAACTTAATCGTCATCATCCTGTCATTGACCCACCTAACCTCTACCACCTGATCCCTTAGCTCGCAGTCTACTAAAATGCCTACCTCATTCCTATACCTCGACCTACCCGAGAACCATAACTTATACCCGTCCACATCCTTAGCGTTAGGTCCTACCCATTAGGTCTCTTGGACATAGGCTATATTAATCTTCATTTTCCTATGAATCTTAACTAGCTCTATGGACTTTCCCGTTAAGGTCCTAATGTTTCAAGACTCTATTCCCAGCCTAGTATCTCTCTTGCCCCCCTAACCCTCGCCCTCGCCCCCGTCCCGACCGAGAACATGACCCTAGTCTACCATCAGTTACCAAAGTTACTAAAGCAAATATAAAATAATAAATGACTTAAACGTTTACCCTAAAACAGGTAGGGATCAAAGTGAAAGCACAATTTAACAAGAATCTAAAGGCAAGTAAAATCACAAAGAATGGATACGGACAACCGGAGGTACCAACTCCAGTTTAGTCGAACCTGTTTGCCGGCAAAAATCACTGTTCATCAGCACCGGAAATAATGTTCACTTGAGTTTTCACCATTCACCAAAAGTCGGGTACCTGAAAAATAGCAAAAACATTTATAGAGGAATACAAAGGAAGTGGCCGGCAAAGTCACGTTCCGACCAGATCTGGCCGTGGTGATCAAGAAACCAATTATTTATTTGTTTACAGGAAACCAATAGCATCACTGGAGCACAAATGCTGACAAGAGCAGGAAAACTTCATTAAAAAAGAAAAGAAAAAAGACTCGTGAAGGACAAGGACAAAAATTTCTTGGCTTCATCATCAACGTCGGGCATCTATTGTTAAGGTATTCAAAGCTTTTGATTAGGTGTATGTGTTGAGTAGTGGATAATAAACAAATGCCTAACATTTTGGCTGCTATATCTGATGAATTTGGTTCTATGGCTTTGAGGTTCTTCAATGTATTGTAGAAAGTTTTGATCTTTTATGAAGAAGGGGGAAAAGAAAATAGGGGAGGTTTTTCCTACTTCTTTGCGAAATTCGATTCTGGGTTTAGGATACCCAAGTAAACTGATTGAAATTTCTAAATCAATCTTTGGAATGTTTAGTTTCGACAGATAGTATGGATCAATCACATAAAAAAAGAGCACCATTATTTCTTTTTAGTACTGTTTTGAACTGCTGGCCTTTATGCCGAGGGTCTACCGGAAACAACCTCTCTACGGTCTACGTACACTTTACCAGATTTCATTGGGTATGCTGTTGTTGTACTTGTAAATCATCATAGCACCAAAAATATAAAATAGAAAAGACCTATTTGCTTCTTCAATTTCCCAACATGATTAACTTTTTATGGTGTATTGAATATGTCAATATAAAGTAAATTGACCACATTAAAGAGAAACTATGTGTTCAATATCCGTGTTCGCTGCTAACACCAAGAACCGTCGTTCTACTCCTATGAGAAAATGATAAGAACTATTTGAATAGACTACAATATTGATCTGAAACAAAAAGCCATAGCTTAACACATGTTTTTATTTTACGGATAGCTTTGGTTGATCTTTTGGGCTGTGACATCATTCACCTTGTCTCATAGCAGTTAACTATTGATGCCGAAAGTAGTCAATTCCTCCACCTGGTCTCTTCTCTTTTATGATTAATGTTGAGGTAAACTCTGGTTCTCTACTGGTTCTTACTGATTCTAAACTTTAATTGAATCAATCTTTGACATTTTCCTCCAGACATGATGTGTTTCATTTTTCTTTCCCTCATTGAACAATGTCATATAAGAATAATGTAACTTTGGTAGGATAAATATATATTGTTTACAAAGAAGACAAGAAAAAAAGGAGAAAAAAGCTCAAATTACTTCAAATATTCTATGTATCAAGTAATCTGGAAAAGATTAAGCCATATATTACTACTCCCAAATGATGTTTCTTTCACTTTGAAAATTTTTGCGCTTTCAACAACTTTGTACATGACAAAAAGGGAGTTGATTTTTGCTCGAAGGGTTAGAATTCTAACCTTGTGTCAGGATCTATGGGCCAAGGGACAGTCTCAAGTAGACAGTCCTATGGGTTGTAGGCCTTTTTAAAGTATAGAAGAGCAATGGCATTGATCACACGTACGACCAGAAGAGAGAAAACACATAGCGCCCGGTCTCTTTTTCTGTTTTCTTTATTACTTGCCATCAGATAGATCTATTCTGTTCCAAACGTTATGATATCAGCAGACAAAAGCTTTCTTTGTGCTATAGTTTTCCTGATGTGCAGATTTAAATTTATGTGGTAACAGGTAGTTAATGCAAAACAGATTAGACAAAACTGAAGTTCTACTCTTTTTTTCTGCAGCCACATTTTTTCATCCTGAACTATCTCATACTTGCATGTCATGCCAAGAATGGTGTAGTCACTACAGTGGTTGATGATTTCTTTGGTGTTGGAGGTTATGGAAGAAGT
This sequence comes from Anisodus tanguticus, assembly GCA_034509755.1. Taxonomy (NCBI): domain Eukaryota; kingdom Viridiplantae; phylum Streptophyta; class Magnoliopsida; order Solanales; family Solanaceae; genus Anisodus; species Anisodus tanguticus. Next base: position 31,347,633 of record CM067539.1, on the reverse strand, counting down.
GAACAACTTAATTTAGTTGTTTAAGAAGTAGACGCTTCCATTCATACTTTATTTGTTCTTAATATTCTTAGCTGATTTTAGTAGTGTTTTCTTATTTTAAATCCCTTGGTCTTTTACTTTCCTAAGAATTCAGTTATGTAGTAATTATTATGCAAATATTTTATTATTAAAGCAACTATCTGTTACTTAAAATTGTTAGCATTGTTAATCTATTTTCAATATTCAGTTTGAGTCTTCTTTAATGACATGTTTTCCTGGTGTTAAACCTTTTCTGTTGTCATGTGGCTGATTTTGATTATTTCCGAAAATTTGTGATGTCTGGAAAGAACACAAACAATGTCAGGCATATGCCCGCGCAGAGCACGGGCACCACCTATCTAGTAATAATATAAGTACAAACAAAATATTATGCTAGAAAATTGGATTCAAAGTTACCAGTTTGAGGAAGATCATGATTAATCCAAAATTTTGAGGCATACCAAGTATTACGCGTTGAACATTTGTATGCATATAAATTAGCTACAATATATATGAACTCTATCAAATAAATGAACAACTTTAATCGCTTATTAATCATTTTCTGACTGATTCCTTGGTACACTCATATAAAAAAGTCCACTAATTCTTGTAACATTAAATATTTAGTGTTTACCATGAAATTTTTCATAGGGGCTTAATTGCACCAGAGAGATTCAATGTGGTGTTGGGCTTTAAAGCTTTAAACACTAAAATGTTAGCTTTGTTGATTGGAAAACGGGGGGAAATGAAATTTTGAAAAAAGTAACTTTTTTCAAGTGATCTTTCTTCCACATTGGTGGTGGGAAGGAACATTTATGTGCTTGTATATAGAAGCACATTTTTTAGATAATAAAGAGTTGAGAAGAAAAGTTTTCCTGGCACCGTCGTCGTCGCTCGACTTCAGATTTGGATTTAATCAAAAGATCAAATGATTTGATTGATTGATAATCTTTTTGGATTAAATTTATTTTTCAATTTCATTATTTAATTTTTTTCCTAATAATAATTCTAGCGAAATTTAATTAATTATTTTCGCGAAATAAATTAACATCCCAACGGTCATCTCTGAATTCGGCCAAATGACACCTTTTTTCCCAAACATGTATCTTTGCACCTACTCGGATCCAACTAATATGCTATAAATTTTCAAAGGCTTCGCCTCATTTACACACCAAAAAATCACGAAATTTTGCATTTTGCTCTCTGAAAAAACAAACTTTTCTTCCCCTCTTCCGTGCATTATTTTTCAAAGAGAAAAACAGTAAATGTCGTGTGATTTACTACCGTTTGTTGAGTTCGCTGAAGTTTTGCAATTTCGATTGCCAGTATTGTAGAATAGAGTTTCGTTCTATTCTGGGAAGAATTAACCCAAACCTTGGGCAATTGTGAGGGGACTAAATTCTTTAAGGAAACGCAGTTTTCTGACGTGGGTTCGAAACTACATTTTTTTTATTCTTAACTATGTGCGGTATTTTTTATGTTTATGTCTGTATTTCTTCTATAGTTGGATCAGCCGTTTCCTTAGTATGTCGGGGTGGATTAATGAATGACTGCTTTAGCTCTATCGACAGAGGGCCCCACTTAAAGTTCTGACCCTTGCTTCAAGCTCCGCTCAGGGAGAATGGCCCCACCCAATGTGATCGACGTTGCATCTCGACATGTTCGTGCTGCGGAGCGAGCACCTACTTTGAGGAGAAAGAAATCATTTCCTAAAGTGAAAGTGAATTCAAGTCGGTACATCATAAATAAAAAGAGAGACTTCAGTTTCTTGCTCAATTCTGATCTTCACCCACTACTCTCTTTTTGATGAATTCACGCGCACTACAGTCTTTCACATCAATTAAAGTTTCTATTACGTAATAGGCTTCTCGCCAGAGATTTGTTTCGCTGAAGGCCATATTTTTTTTTTCAATCTTAAGCAGCTTTAAGGTAAAAATGACATTCAGGCTCATAAGAAGCTCTTGTCGCCAACTACATCGGAAAATAGTTGAAGATGACATCAATATGATATAATACACTCATTAATATCCTCTATACAAATTTGAAGCAATAATAATTACCTATTCATACAAAAAATAGTTGAAGAATCACTGATGACATATTTTGTCTTCTTCCCTCGATTTATCCTCTGTCGTCTAGCTTTTATGACTTCCTCCTCTAGACTACCCAATGGAAAAATAGGACTGACTTTTTCAGTTTCTTGTGAAGTACTACTACTACTGTTGTTCTTTGCTCCAGAACAACTCCATTTTTTTTGTTAAATAGAGATTCCCTCATTTTCCTGTAAGATTGTATTAATCTCCCTTGATGAGTCTTTCTCATTAATACAATATATAGTGTACAATATGGAATTCTAATAAAGTAGGGATTCTATTTCTATCATAATTATACATCAGTAATAATTACATGAGATATGGTGAATATTTAAATAATATTCACTAATACACCCCCTCAGGCGGAGCGGGAGGAGGTCGGACACTTAGACTGGATCTGAAGTCGAGGAATAGATGTCTAGGTAGTCACTTAGTGAAGATATCAGCATACTAGATATCAGCATACTGATAGGAAGATGACACATGCAATACCTTAACATGTCCTATAGCGACATTCTCACGAACAAAATGTATATTCATCTCTATGTGCTTGGTTCGCTGATGTTGAACTGGATTATGAGATATATATGGCGGATATGTTATCGCAGTATACCAAAGACGCCTTACGCATGGGACACTGAAGCTCCAAAAGAAGGTTTCAGAGCTAGCAGATCTCAGCAATAACATTTGCAACACCTCTATACTCTACTTCTGCACTCGAACGGGATAGGGTGGCTTGCCTCTTGGCATACCATGAAATGAGATTATCCTCTAAGAACACATAATATCCAGAGGTGGAGCGTCTCGTGTCCGGACAACCTGTCCAATCTGCATCCGTATATGATAGTAACCTGGTCGGTGTAGAGGGTATAGATGCAATCCATAATCAAGTGTGCCCTTAATGTATCGAATGATATGCTTAAGAGCAGTAAAATGAGGCTCACTAGGGGCATGCACAAACAAACACACATGCTGAACAACATAAGAAATATCAGGTCTGGTGAATGTAAGATACTGAAGCGCATATGCAAGGCTTCTATAGAGAGTAGGATCGAAGGCTGGATCACCATCAACAACACTGAGCTTTGATTTAGAATCCACTGGAGTGGGCATGATCCTGCAGTTTGCCATTTTAGCCCTGTACACAATCTCCTCTGCATACTTACGCTGACTCAAGAACATAATATCTGCAGATCTAGTCACGGATATCCCCAAGAAGTAACTCAACTTCCCTAAGACAATCATATCAAATTCAGTCTTAAGCAATGCAATAATTTCATTTTTCAACACATCAGATGAGGCAGTGAGAACAATATCATCCACATAAAGCAATAAATAAGCAATGTTACTACCTCGATGAAAAATAAAGAGAGAATTATCACACTTATTGCATACAAACTCAATCTGCATAATGTACTTGGCAAAGCGTTCACACCACACTCTGGGGGCCTGTTTCAAACCATAGAATGACTTACATAGACGGCATACATACTGAGGGGTTGCTGGATGGACAAAGCCAGGCGGTTAGTGCATGTAAACAATTTCTTTCAGATCCCCATGGAGAAATGCATTTTTTACATCAAGCTGATGAATCGGCCAATGCTTACCTATAGCAATACTTATAATTATATGAATGGTAGCTAGTTTAACAATCAGACTGAATGTCTCACCACAATCAATGCCCTACTGCTGATTAGTGTCATTAGCCATAAGTCTCGCCTTATATCTCTCAAGGTCACCATTGTCTCTGAATTTGTGATGAAAGAGCCACATGCATCAGATTACATTCACCCCATCCGGTCTAGGAACCAAATCCCAAGTGTGCTGTTTTGTTAAAGCATTAAATTTCTCACGCATGATCGCATTCCAATTAGGGTCTAATTTGGCAAATTTTAGGTTTTTGGGATATAGTTTGTATGGAGAGGTTAAATTGGACTCTGGGCTTGAAAATCCCGTGTTGGGCACATGTTTCCATATGGTGTGTGGGGGCAGGGGTAGGTTGGGGATTTGGGGTGGAGTGACAGATCGGATTTATGAGAGGTAGTGATGGTATCAATTGGGATTTGGGTTCGGGTTAAAGTCGACTGGGCAGGAGGGTGTCTTATAGTGTGGTCGGGTTCTGGTTAATCTGAAGTCGTATCTGGTGATCGGGACTGTGTGGGTGTGGACGGTGTTGGAGCTGGTGGCGGTGATCAGTATGGGTTGTGTGTGGATTGGTCGATAATGTGGTTGGTAGGTATTGGTCGGGAAGGAGTGGTGTCTGTGTAGTTGTTGGGTATCAGTGTCGGTGGTTGGTTGGTGTTCGGCCGGTGAGGATGACGAGTTGTCAGTGACTGGTTGGACGGTGTAATATGATCGGAATGGAGTGACGGTGATATTGAGGTGGTTGACGGGACAACATCGATGGGGTTTTGACCAAGTAGGGATTGGACAGAGGCAGACGGTGTGGCGGTTGCCGCAGGAACAATGGCAGCGTGACCGATAGCGAGGTGGAGAAGTGGTGGCGTGTCGGACTCGTTTAGGAAGGTGTAATCTGTGTTTTGAAATTTTTAAATAATCACAAATGGGAAGATTGTTTCGTCAAACGTGACATGACATGAAATGATTATTTTCCACGAAGACAAGTCATAGCACAGATAGCCCCTATAATTTGGTGGGAAACCTAAGAAGAAGATAGGGAGTGGTGCGAGGTGCCAATTTATGGGGAGCAGTGGAGGCCAAATCGGGTAGCAAAGACAACCGAAAATTCGAAGGTGATTATAAGAGGGGATCCGGCAGTAAAGGATTTCGGTGGGGGTCTTATTATGAAGAGTTTTGTAGGTAATATATTGAGAATGTATTATACCATTTTGAATGCATAGACCCAAAATGAGGGAGGTAGAGATGCATGAAAAATGATTGTACGAACCTTGTTGTTTATAGCGCGGTTGATTCGTTCGGCTTTTCTATTTTGGGAGGAAGCGTGGGGACACAAAAATTGAAAAACCATGCCATTATTTTTACAAAAATTGTGAAATGAAGAATTATTAAATTCACGACCATTATCACATTGGAAAGATTTAATGGCTTTTTGAACTGTGTTTTTATATAGGTGCGGAATTCATTAAACTTGACAAACACTTCAGACTTAAATTTAAGAGGATAGACCCAAATAAAGTGAGAAAAATCATCTAATAGAACAAGACCAGGAGAGTTAGTAATGGAGATGCCCATAAGTCTGCATGAACAATGTCAAAGGAATAAAACGTAACACTTGAAGAAGACTGAAAGGGAAAAAGAGAATATGTTTGCCTAAAGGGCAAGAAAAATACTGTTGGGAAAGTTTTCCATTATTACAGCGAATTAAATTGTTACTTCTAAGAAAATTAAAAACAGGGGCTCCTGGATGTCCAAGTCTATTGTGTCAAGTTGACGTAGAGATTGTTGCTAAAGCGGTGGAAGGGATGGTATTGGCAGCGGATGTGGGTAGGAAATGATAGAGGTCCCCATCACTATTGCACCTCGTAAGGAGTTTGCCGGTACGTAGGTCCGTTACAGAGAACCCAAAGGTGTCAAAATTAATTGATACGAAATTATATGTGACAAAATTTCTAACGGAGATTATGTGCTTGATAATATTTGGGGCATAGAGGATGTTATTTAGGGAGAAGTAGGGATGAGGTGGTGGGGTTAGTCTGTGGCCAAAGCCAAACCCTTGAATTGGAATGCGATGATTGTTTCCGACCATAATAGATTGCAGAGTATTTAAATTGCACAATTGAGTAAAATTACCAGAATTATTGGTGAGGTGAGATGTGGCGCCCGTATCCATATACCACGCATTATCAGGCTGCTGATGAGTCAATGTGACGAAAGTTTGGCCCAAATTAAATTTGGAAAGGCCTGGAGCGTACTGCTGGGCTCCAGGACATTGGGCTTGATTGTTGTGGCTCGTTAGCCGTGTTCCCAGTCTGCTGGGCTGATACTGGTCTCCAGGGAATTGGACCGAACGGTTGTGGCCCGTTGAATGGACTGGGGTGTACTACTTTGCTATCGGAAGGTGGGCCTGTTGATGGTGGCCCATCTGTTGTGTCCCCTGCCCGTTGGGCTGCTGTAGTAGTTGTAGTGTGTGATGGGCCGCAGGCGCTGGACGCCTGCTGGAAGTCCAAATCCCTGCCTGAAACTTGCTGTCACCATTGCTCCGCTTGCCACCTCCATAACTGTGGTTATTTTCTGTCATGGAAACTGCCAGAGAAGAGGCGAGATAGAATAAAATGAGGGGGGTGGATTCGAGATGTATACGATGTGTTATATGAGGTAGTGTTGGCCGTATACGAGGTGTATAACGGCTTGGGGAAGCTGTATACAGGTAGGATATATAGGCGATGAGGGTATATCAGCCGTATACAACATGTATATCGATGTGTACGAGATGTGTACGAAGGGTATACGGCAGGTGGGCGAGATAAGGAAGGAGATAGGTCGGCATATCAATGATATATCGGATGTATACAGGGTCGTTTGTAGAATTGGAGGGCTGGACAACTGTATATCAAAGTATATCGGAGGTATACCGGCGGTATATGGGCTGTTTGGTGTTGGAAAAAAGAAGGAGAATGTCGGTCGAGTTTCCGGAAAAAGGAGGTGAAGGGCGATCGAATTTTAGGGTTTAGGTCGGGAAGGATTATTGGTTTCTGATACCATGTAAGATTGTATTAATCTCTCTTAAGGAGTCTTTCTCATTAATACAAATATAATGTATACAATGTGGAATCCTAATACAATAGGAATCATATTTCTACCATAATTGTACATCACTAATAATTACATGAGATATGATTGAATATTTAAAAATACTTACTTTTCGGTCTGGTGAGATACCAACATCCTCTGCAGGCTTCAGATCAATACTTAGCAATTGTTTATTAGTTTGTGCAGCAGCTCTTGTAGCAGTTTTTTTTCCACCAATGTTCCGCCACAAATGCACAAAAAAATAAAGATAAAATGTTAGGTTCTTTTGTATTTCCCTCTGTTGTCGGTTTTTCGTAGATTTATAATTAAATATTTCAATAAAATGGACTTTGTGCAGACCACTAATTTAAAACTAACTGTTCACTCTTATTCCCATCATAAAGAAAGAATTGCGTAAACACTAGATCCGCTGCTTCAAAAAAGATAGATATTTAATTATTTTAAATTCAAATTCAAATATAACAATAACTAATAACTAATTATGCTGCTTTTTTTTAGACTGTCACTTGGTTTAATGTGGTATTTTTTTTCTTCTCCTTTTAATAAGACATAGATTGTAGTAATTACTTTGCTTAATTTGAAATTGGGCTTTAATTACTTATTCAATCTCGTGCTTTCGTGATTTTGATTGGACGGCAACCAATTGAATATGCAAAGTTACCTCGAATTGAATCTTGAGCTTATTTTTAAAAGTACTTTTAAAAAATAGTATATTCGCAAGGGAATCTTGTTTTTCCTCGAACTGCATAAGGGATCATATTTAAAGGTAGCAAGTCCATACAAGTGGTCTGACGAATCACTTATACGATCATTAGAGATTCATACACTTCAATCATTCTCTATACAAATTTAACCAATTAATACCAATTTTCATGCGTGACATACTTGTTTGACACTTCATACAACAATAAGTTTTTCTGAAGCCAAGTCTAAATGACGTGATAGAAATATTGCCATTCTAAAACTGACAAGTCTAAGATGGAACAGAGTACAAAGTTTGCTCTTTTTGTTGCAAGAAGATGCAACTATTGAACAGCTTATGTGTATATGACTAACCCATGTACATGAGCATCAGTGTTAAGCTTTTGACAGAAGCAGCGCCCCAGCAAAGAAGTCTCCAGAACAACCCAGTTAAACTTTATTGATGTGCCATGCACGAGAATGCGAAGTGAGTAGTAACCAATCGAAGTCATAGGGCAATAGATCCATAAACTGCTAGATTCTTTTACAAGGCAAGGACTTTGGTTCAACTGCTAAATGAATGTCGTTCAGGTCCCGCTATCTGTCATATACGCTATCAGTTTGTGCATCTACTTATGCATGGGTTGTTATGTGTGTGTATAATCGTCAATGGCTACGGAAATGAAGTTACCGTTTCAGGCACATCTAAAATATAGGGAAATGCGTGGAAACCCTTGGAAGTCTATTCTTTGTTCAATCCCTGCAAGAGAAGTACAAGCAAGTGGTCACTTGTAGAACAATATACAGATAAAGAAACGAGTAACATCGGGAAAGAGTGAAACCCACAAGCTAGATGGAACTACTACTTTGGAGCTCTGGTCTAATGATGAAACAGTTTGACAACAGCTCACTTCAGACAAGTCACTCCTTACTGACCAATAACCTTCCGAAGCACTCGGAGTGAAAAATATCTCCGATGTTTCTTTCTGTGTGTTCGTTGTTCTTCCTCCATTCCTTTTGGCTGTGGCACCACCACCTGACTATCCCAACTTCAAAGTAATTTAACTAATCCAAAAGTAAACGGACATGAAGTAATCTTGAATAATAGAAATACCAAAGGTAAGATATTGCAGGCATGAATCTGGGAACTATGTTAATTTGATCCTATTTTAAAGAAGTTGATAGACCAAATCCATAATTATCCAACCCACCACCCCCACCCCCACCCCCACCCCCACCCCCACCCCCCTTGAAAAAGAAAACCATTAAAGAAGAAATAATTTAGTCCAGTAATATTAGCAGCAGATGCTCCTAGAGCCCATCTATCAAATTGTTAGTACTTCCTACTAACCAAAGGAACATAATGATTTACACAATGAAAGCAAAGTAGAAATACGCAAATTTATATCCAGAGAATTAGAAAAGAAACAACAAAATTGACAATTAAGAATCAAATGGTTCATACATTGGATAAGGCTTTAATATGTACAATGATGATTGTTATATCATCTGTCCGATTTTCATGATCTAGCCACAGCTTGTAAGATTCTCCAGCAATGGCTGAACTTGCATCCCTAGGATCTGCGCATCTATTTACCTACACAAGAAGAAAATAGAAAACAATGCAGAGAATGTTAATAATGCCTTAAAAAATGGTGGCTTAGATCAAGTAAAGAGAATTCACTCGTTTACTTGAAGATAGATCACATTGATTTTAACTAGTGTCACAAAAACACATGACCAAGATTCTCTATTAAACTGCTTTTTCGGCATTGTTCCAATAATTTGTTGGCATAACTACCACTAATCACTGGTATAGGAAGTGCCACCAGTGTTGTCAAAGCGTTGAGTGTGTTAAAAGAAAAGGATCAAGGTCTTCAGTGGCTTTAAGCGCAGAGCACGATTAATGCATGACATAAGCTAAGGAAGGCACAAATCAAGAATATATATACACAGCTAGACACTGACACACATAATGTACAAGTACTAATACAGACAAAAACTATATGGACAGAAAAATTGAAATTTGTCAATAAATTGAAATATACAACAACACTCAGTGAAAATCCCACAACGTGGGGTCTAGGGAGGGCAGGGTGTACGCAGACCTTACCTCTACCTTGAGAGGTAGAGCGGCTGTTTCCGAGAGACCCTCGGCTTGTCAATAAATTGAAATATATGAAGTCAAAATCACAAAATTGAAATTTGTCAATAAATTAAAATATATGAAGTCAAAATCACATCAATAAAGTTCACAAACCATTCTATATTCCACATTTAGATGTAAATACAATTTTAAGTTTCTAATTTTAGCTTTAGCTATTTTTTTAATCAAGAGATTTAGATAGTTTTATCATACTAAATTTCTTATTACTTAACTTTAATTATTAACATACTCATTCAGGATGTTATTTAATTCTGCTCGTTAAAAACAGTGCCTATGAGGATGTTGCAAGCCATATCACCTTTGTGCTTGCCTTAAGAGTATTGCATGACCAGGAGCAAAATACCCAGTTTGCAATGCACCTCAAGAGAGCCTTTAATAACACTAAATGCCACATTAGTATGAAAAAGGGCGAGATGATCCCCCATGAAGAGAACACTAAAATATATACAGAAGAAGATAAAAAGACAGAAAGAAGAGGAAGGAAAAGGAAGGCAAAAATACATAGTTAGATATGTGTTCAAGAACTTCCTCCTACCACGAAGGGATACGGTGGAATGTATCGCATTCCTCCCCCTAAACCAAAGGTCTCGGTTTCGAGCTCTGGGAATGGAGAACTTCCTATCCGAGAGCTTCCCCTTAAATGGGCCCTATGAGACACGAATCCGGACTAGTCGGCCCATTGAGTGCCAAATACCGGAAGGTTAAATACAAAAAAAAAATCCTCCTCTTTATCGTTAGATAACAGGCTCCGCATTGAAATGATACTAAACAAAACTATATGTTTAAATGCAGACAATTCAAAGAGGAGAATTGTATAATAGATGAAAATGGAACACATACAAGAGTGTTATGTGATAGGAAGATACCTATCAACATCAAAGGAAAATTCAATAAATGAGACCCCACTAATGTTATAGTGGAGTAAGTATTGGGCCTCTATATTCTAACATTGAAAAAAAAGTATGTTGGGCTTCTATATTCCAACATATTCACAAGATGAGTGTTGTAGCAGGGGCTAGGAGAGGTAGAGGTAGGCCGAGGAAGGACTGGGGAGGTGATTATACAAGGAAATGGCACAACTTCAGCTGACTGAGGACATGACCTTAGATAGGAAGGTATGGAGGTCGAGGATTAGGGTGGAAGGCTAGTAGGTAGCTGTGTTTTTATCCTTTTTGGTATTCTTTCGTTATCGCATAGTTCTTGTTCCTCGAAGTGTACTACTATATGTTGCATTTGTTTTGTACCCTACTACTTCGCTGCCTTATTTTTCCTACAATCTTGCTTTAGGTACTTTTCTTTTCGGGTCTACCGGAAATTGCCTCTCTAACCTACAAAGTGTAGGGATAAAGTATGCGTACATCCTACCTCTGCAGACCCCACTTGTGGGATTATACTAGGTATGTTGTTGTTGTTGGAGTGTTGTATGCGGATATTAAGTAGGTGTATGACAAGATTAAAAATTAAAAATCAGATAGAAGATACAAATAGCAGACAAAGAGGACGAAATGAGGGAAGACCGCCTAAGATTGTTTGACCATGCTACATAGACCTCCAACTACACCCCGTGTAATATTACGATGATTGAAGGTGTAGGCCTAAAATCACATGGACAATTTACAGAAGACTGATAACCTCTTGAAAATTAAGCAAAGTTAACAGAGAACAGAAAAAAATGGAAGTAAAAATTCCATGTAGGCCATATCAACTGATTGAGATCAAAACATAGTCGAGATCCTGAATTTTGCCAGGAGCATAGTTTTTTGAGATTTGTATATCATTGTCTGGATAAGTGCACGATGTAAATAATCTCCAGCTTCTTAGTACCCTAATTAATATGTCTGAAAGGACGAATTATCAAATATTTGCATAAAACTGATCCAAATTGAACGGGGTGGATATTATAGTGGATTCATACACTTAGGCTAACTAGTTTAAGATGGGGTGCAATAGTAGTAGTTTCTATGTTTTCTCATTATATACTAACTTGTCTTCAGACTTCAGCTTATCTAAATGGAGTTACTAACAACTTGATAAATTATAATGAGCTTAGGCCGTACAGGAAATGCTCCTCGACTAGTGGAAGAAAAGAGGGAGAATGTGGGTAGAATAAGCCGCCTTATCCTCACATTTTCACAAAGAGGTTGCTTTAACACCTTGAACCTGTGACCTATAAGTTTTTTTATTTATCTATCACACCTGTGACCTATAAGTAACCAAAGGAGAAACTCTATCATTGTGCCAAGTTCGCCCTCAACTAGTAAAGAAAATGCTACTAAAAATTCCAGCAGTAAACCCATATTTCGCACTCTCTTTTAATATCATCTGAGCTGAGAGCATGAAAAGGCCATGATACAAGGGAAATTGCTTGACAATCAATCCAAACAAAGGAAATGTGTCATAGAAAGTATACCAGTTTCAATTACAGAAGAAACACGCAATATAAACGACAATTCTTAGACAAAGTTCAGAGATCGAGCTTAGATAGCAAAGCTAAGGAATCGCTGCTTTATGTCCAAAAAACCCCATACTTCCACCAAAATGATTTATCTGAGACAAAGTTCAAAAGATAATATGCTATCTGTCTATCTTGATTTTTAATGGCTAAGTTCAAAAAATATTAATTGTGGTATGGCCCTTCCCCGGACCCCGCGCATAGCGGGAGCTTAGTGCACCGGGCTGCCCTTTTTTTTTTACCTGCAGTATGACATTCATCTCTTTAACATTTTCTTCCTTTTTTTCCAATTACATTTCTTCTCCATTGGACCAATATCCAGACTCGATGCAATTTTACGCCAAGCATCTTATTTAGGAGAATGTAGCATAGTCTCGAATAGGGCAATTATCATCAACATTTACTTCAATAGTTGATACACACACACATTATACTGACACAGTAACACATACATAGCAATAAACAACGTACTACAACGGATTTGACATGAATAATGTCCACTATCTTGCTAAAGCAGAGCATGTCATACAGAAATCCCGATATCAAAAGTGCAGAGAGACACCACCAGTGACAGATTACTAATAATGAAGATATGTTAAGCAAAAAACAACGAAGAATAAATAAATTTCTGTAGATTTTAGCATAAAACAAAGTAATCCTTACCATGTCCACCACAGTTTGGCTGGAGAGGAACTCAAAGACACCATCACTTGCAACTACAAAGAAAGGATGATGAGCTGTAAGATGTACAGTTGACACCTCTGGGACAGCAACTACACCAATGCTTTCAGCTGTACTATCTCCAACACTCCGTGTAAAAGCAGTCCCTGGATACATCCCATTTTGTACCCACAACCTCGGCGGATCACCTCCTTCGGCTTCCTCATCCCCCCATGACTGAATATCAGGATCCTTTAGACCTTCCACCTGATCAACACTAAGAACTCTTGCCCCACACCCTTTCACTCTCTGACATTCGTCTTTCCTAAACGGCGTCTGATCAGAAGACAAATCTTTAGCAACAACTCTATTTCCTTCTTTAACAGCTAGCACTGCTCTTGAATCACCTACATTTGCAACACACAACATGTCTCCAACAAGAAGAGCAGTTATAGCAGTTGTCCCACTCATTGAATCATCAATATCACTATTATTATGAAGTTCTTCATTTGTTCTTGTAAATGCAGCATTGTAAGCCTTAACAGGGTCATCCAACAATGTAGGATCGTTCGATAAAATCTCAACAAGCCTATCCCTAACGAACAATGAACATTCAGTACCAAACTGTCCATGCCCATCAAACACACCAAAGAAATGAACATTTGGATTACCCTGAATTTGTGTTTTAATACAATAACTATCCTGATTTTCTTTCTCAGGTGATTCCGGGTAAAACCCGCGTTGCGTAAGCACCGAGTACTCTAACTTAAAGTTATGTGAAAGAACTTGAGCACTTTCTACAGACCTTCCAGCAAGAATATGTGTTTGAACCTGAGCATATGTACCCAAATCTTCCCTATTATCACCATCTGAGGATCTTGGGTATCTACAACAACACTTTCCATGAACACACCCCATATCTCAAGACAAATTTCAAGAACCAAACAAAAGTTGCACACCAACTGTTTGTAAAAATTACTGAACGAGACAGGAAAACAGTAAAGGTCTAAAATTGCACAGCAAGACTAGCTAAATTTGCAATAACACATTGTTTTGCCCAAAATGGGGGGTTTTATTCAAACCCGTGAGACATATAGGGCCACCAACAAGAAAGAAAAAAACAAACCCTAATACCAAGGCAGGCAGGCAAACAAGGATTTTGGTCTGAGAATAGAATTGGGTGTGTCAGAAAAAAATGAATAAAAAAAGAAAACTTATATAGAAAATTAGACAAGATTGAAACAACCCCAAAACCCAATGAAGGAAGAAATGATCAAAGAAAGACTGCAAGGCAAGAAGGGAATAATAATAGAACCCCCAAAAAAATCAACCGTAACAAGCGAAACTTTTTGCCTTGAATCTTGATCATATAATGACTTTTTTGTTGTTAAAAGAACATTAAGATAGGAGAAGAAGAACGTGTGTTGTTTGGGTTTGTGGGGTCTGTGAATAAGAAAAATCGCACATTATTCCAAACAGTTCTTGGGAAAATGATGTTTGAGGAATAATAAAATGAAATGAAATGAAGATAACCCAGAAAATGTAGAGAATAAAAATGGTTGATTATGAAAGGGGATAGGGGGCTGTTTGGGTTATGTGGGTGTAGTTGGTGGGGATATTTCTCTATTTCCTTTCAACTTTCAATACATGCAAATAGACTGAGTTTTCCCACACCATGCGACACCAGATTGAGACAAAACGAAAATACAAATATCACCAAATGCCGTCACCTTTTTTCTATTTAATAATGAATTTCCATTTTCATTTTAGGTTCCCCTTTGGCCATAAATGATATTTCAATGTTTGAAGTTCAATAATCAATAATGTAGACACTTGTTTAGGGGAAAATACATTCCCTCCATATCAATTTATACATTAACTTTTATTTTTCCAGAGTTAATTTAATTAATCTTTAAAGTTAAGTTAAATTAGATCAATTTAACAACAACAACAACATACCCATTGTAATCCACATGTGAGGTCTGAGGAGGATGGATTATAAACATAACTTGCCTACCTCACAGAGATAGATATGTTGTTTCCGATAAATCCTTGCTTTAAGTAAAGCATTTCAAAGCAGTTTGAAAAAGGAAATACATAAATGAAATCAGTAACAACAACGAAATAATACAAACTAGAAAGTAATATATAGCATTCAGAAGAAAGAACAGTAATCACAATGAAATAATGAGATATTGAAGCACAAGAAACACATGTGGTAACAGAAATTGAAGAGCAAGAAACTACGAGAATAGTGTTAATACTACTGGTAAGAAAGTAGGTACATGTACGACAACCAAGCCTATCCCGCAGGAAAGCGCGAGAATGCTAACTACCAATTAACCTTTTACTCTAATCCACGACCTCCAAATCCTCTTATATAAGGTCATGTCCTCGGTAAGCTTAAAATGTGTCATGTCATGTCTAATCACCTCCCCAATACATTTTCGGCCTACCTCTATTTCTACTTCTGCTCACTATTGTCAATATCTTACACCTCCTCACTGGGGCATTTACGCTTCCCCTCTTCACATGTCAAAACCATTTCAACTTCACTCCCTTCATTTTGTCCACCACGGAGGCCATTACTACTTTGTCCCAGATATATTCATTCCTATCTTATAATATTTTAAAACTAAAATTGAGATATTCAAAAACTATATACAAAAAGTATTATAATTGTAATCTTTTTTCATGTCAATAAGATTAAAAAAATACGTTACAAAAAATCAGTCAAAGTTTACCTAATTTGAATTTTTAAAAAATAAAAGTGTCACATAAATTGAAACAGAGAGAGCAAATTCTAAACTTGCCCGAAAAAATATTTACATACTGAAATTTTGTGGGTGATGATTCAGAACTCCTAATCTTGTTAAGATATACTTGCATATATTATTCACATTAATTTAATAATTATACGATATATGTTTTTGCATATATAGTTATTACTGTACTATAGTTAATTAATGCATATTTTAATTTACTATTTGATTATAATAAATTATTATAATTTAATATAAATATTGAATACCAATAAATTTTAACCGTAAAGTCTATTTTTAGACAAACTATGTTTAATTCTGTCAAAAGGCAGTTACATTAATTAAGAGAGGGATGAGAATAACTTGCACGTGTGAATGAGAAAGTTAGATAGTAATAATCATAAGACTGCGGTAATAGAATATCTTAAATATAGTATTAGAATATTCTTCAAATTTGTTCGTGCTACCTGAAGTCCAATTAATAAATTTAAAAATAATTTATTTTTCATATTTATTTGAAAAAGAAAAGTTAAACTTTACATGTGTATGAATATAAAAATTGTTGGGAGTTTTGCTCTATGGTACTTTATAAAGCAGTACGGGAAGTATTTAACTATTACAAGTATTCGAAAGGATAAATAAAGATTTCAATAATTCAACATGGAATCTGAAATTACAATCGTTACACAAGTAAAAAGCGGAAATTCCAGTTTTGTAGAAGACGGAAAAATGTAAAATGTTTTTTCTTTGAGTCGAGTGTAGCACTCTGTCCTTAAGACAATATTGCCCCGTATGTATCCTTTATACGTCCTGGACAATTTGTCTCCCAAGATAAAACAGCAATGGAACCCTTGAGCAAAGGAAACTCAAGAGCTACCGTGAAGAATATTGAGTAACGAAATGATGCTTGGAAGTTGTAGGAAGAAAACTATTTCGGTTGTGTATTTTCGTGCCTTTGTTTTTCGCATCCGTTTATGTATTTTCGTGCATATGTCTTAGTGCTAAACAATGGTGTAAGGGGGTGTTTATATAGGTGATGGAGGGGGCTGAATCGCCTCCATAATAGCCAAATAATGGCCATTATGGAGGTAGTAAAGTCACCAACATAAATGGGAGAAAGACCAACTGTTTTGGCCATTATAGGAGGAGTAATTCAGCCAAAATAAATGGTGAATTGAGTGCTTGGCATTTTGTTTTTGACCGTCGAAATTCGATTTTACGGAAACTTCGGGGACCAAAGCGTACATCTTGAAACTTCGGGGACCAAAGCGTACATCCGAAAGAATTCGGTCCGAACTGTACATATGGAAACTTCGGGATCAAAGCGTACTTACGGCAAAGTTTTCGGCCCAAAAAGATAATATCGAGAAGACCCACAAACCCACGACCCACGACCCACGACCCACGACCCACGACCGTGACCCGTGACCCGTGACCCGTGACCGTGACCCGTGAACCCGTGAACCCGAGAACCGAGAACCGGAACCGGAACTCGGAACCGAACCGGACCGGACGGGACGGGCGGGCGCGCGCGTGTGGTCTTTCCTCGAACCGAAGCACATCTAGGTCCTCCTCCTTTAAACACATGGGATACCCCTTGGGGTCCCAAACCCCAAACCAATTTCGAATCTTATATACACAACAATTCTTTCTTCCTCTACCGATGAGGGAGAATTACACACAATACCACACTTTCCATGCTTCAAACACCTTACTTCGTGAACCAATATCTCTTTCATTTCTCAATGAAATTTGACGATTCTTGGCCCTACGGTTATCTACGTACTTAGTAGATCATGCATGTGTGAAGAACCGGATTCTCCAACATACGTTACACTAGTGTTTAAGCCGTTAAAGTTGGTCGGTCGCAACTCCCGCCAAAGGCAAATTTCCAACAATCCCCTCTTGAAAGAGATTTTGGCGCACTCACATGGTGTCTTTTCATTTCCGCAATATTTCGGCGGACCGATGTTGCATAAGGAGAGGTAGCCTCGGCTTTGAACCTTCCATAGTTGAATACCATCGGACTTACTTATCGCGCGGTGAACGTGATGTCTTGAACCGTCGGTGTTTAGTGTAAGCCAAGACAACGGTACCAACACAACAAATTCCCTTACTCTCTTCTTCGTAATGTTTTGTCCGTTTTGGCCATGGACAACGTCTTGGATTCTTAAGTGCGTTCAATTTGAGGCGGCCCGTCCTCGCACTTAAATAGGTGGTCTCCTACAAGGTATCTGCTATACCCCACTTCACAAGTGTTAGGAACCATTAAAAGTTTTCCAAAGACCTAACCTCAATTGTTGAGGATCATTACGAGTTTTGAAAACTTAACCTTTACCCATCTTGCGAGATAGCACTTAACGTCTATCGCGGGAACGGCTTTGGATTTGGTGTTTCTTTTCGAAATCACTATCCGAAGTGCTCATGCTTCGACGAAGCGATCAAGCTGAACCTTTACAACTTAGTTTTCCCATTGAACCAAATTACCGGGATCTCCGGTTCGTAAGGTTGGGTTTCCACCGTATTGGTTCGTATATTTTGGGTTTTAAGCCCATTCCCCTAGACAGTGAGAACACTTGATCTCCGGGTAGTCCCTTAGTTAGTAAATAAGGAAGTGACACCGTGATGATCAAGCGCCATACGGTCTTATGTCTCCGACGGATCGTGACAGATATGTCCGGACGCCGTCATCCGTGTCCTTCCTAAAGCCGACCGGCTAGCCACGGTGTAGAACCGTCGAAGGCACGGGTTTCTCCCAATAAGGGACGTCCTCTAATGAGTCGTGAAGCTACTCAACTTCTTTCATGCTTTGTATAAAGCGATAAACTCCGATACCATCATGAATCGGTCGATGCAAGTTTGCTTAGAGGATTTTCCAAGACCCACCATACACATTTACTTGTGACTTTGGTGTTCTTCGGATCCGATGTCCATTTGCATCACCTTGTGTTCTCTCGTAACCATTTGGACATCCGAGAATACTATAATCCGTAGATAAGCGAATAATTCGGATATCGTCATATCCGACTTAACGCCTTCTATTGATCATGTATTAAGATCATCGGTGAACCTTAGTTCAACCGATCGTTTGTTGGACGATACCGAGGTCGGTTGTAGTGTGTACAATACATTGAACTACACGTGACACGAGCATATCGCTCCTTGTCTATGGGTGCACCATGATTCCAATCGGTTCTATGATTCATATCCATTGGTGGCTTCAACGAGACTCGTCAACTATCGACCGATCCGTTAGATGTCTTAAAAATCCAATTCCTAAGATGTCATCTGTGATACTCATATCTTTCATATCGAGACTTTGTTTCAATATGATTTTCACTCTAAGACCGTTGGTTTTCCAACTGTTGGCTTTCTAACTTCGAGTCAATGTTTCGTGATCGATTCATTGTTTCATTTTATACGAGACTTTCGGGACCAAAATGTTAACATTTCGGGGACCAAAATGAAAGTTCAGAAGAAGCCCAATAGTTCAACAAACCAATTCGATCCTCTTCTTCCAACTCTCCGGTTTGGAAGGTCGTTTCAACACCCATGCCATGTAAGATTACAATGGCCCTGGATGTGAAGCTACTCACGGGGGAGCACTTTTTATAACCCAAAGGTTCTTTTCCCGAGGAAGATTAACTATTACACACGTATGGTTCTATATATGGAATCTATTTCTCCCTTTAGCTTCTTTCCAAAGCGGCGCTTTTGGAGATAACAATTATTTGTTAATTGTCCATGGTTCGTTCTCAACCATACAAGCTAGAAGGGCTGGAACAAGTCTTTGTCCCCTCTTTGCTCTGTCTTGGTTCAACATTTAGAATCCCCGAGTTCTGCGGATCCGGAATATTAAGTTCCGGATAGACAAAGCAACTTTCGAGTCATGAAGATACGGAACGTCTAGTTCCGGACGATCGAGCCCTCGCGGGTTCTTGTTAACCTTGAGCAATTACTCCTTTTTCCTTTTCCAAGGAAAGTTATCTCCAAAGAATTCGAGCATTCTTTGACGCCAAGAGGCGATCAACACTATCGTTATTTGCAGATCCGGTGGATATGCAATCTAGCGATCTTAGGTCGAACTTGACTGTTTCGGTAGCCCATCTTTTACCAAGCTACCCCTCATAATTTGGGCATACGACTTCGCGCTTGGCTAACACCATTAGGGCGAGGTGAGAAATGAACATTCGTTTAATGAACGATGCTTCACATTCTCCCTCTATCACTACGAATTTTTCAATCCGTAGGCTTAGTTGATTTTCAACTTCTGCTTTGTAGGCTTCAACAACTTCATCTTTGCTTTTCAATAAACAAAGGATTCCATACGTTGTACCATCATCAATGAAGATCACAACGTACTTGTCTCCCCCCCTCTATTTTGTATAAACTTCAAATCACCCAAGTAGGTGTGACTAAGTTCTAGAGGAGCGGTGCTTCTTTCGCTATTCCCTTGATGGAATTTGGAAAGGTGATTTTGCCTCTTCGTCTACCTCACATTCATTTTGAGGGTTTATGTCGACAGTAGGCAACAATCTCAACATCGTTAGCTTTTGAATGACTTGCTATTTAACGTGTCTTAATCTATGATGTCATAGATGCACGGATTACAAATATATCATTCATTTGGCTACAGACATCGTACCATTCTTAGTTATTACAGACATGTTGGACTAGTCTCAAATCAGATTTGACCAACAACGTCCTTTAACCAAGTTAGGAACATGTATCACCTCTTTTAGAGTGATCTCATTCCTTGAAGTCCTATTGAGGACAACCTCTCCCGACCCCTTTGATTTTAGAGGTGGCGTTGCTTCACATGAACAACCTTTTGCCCGTGGTTAGGGCGTAACCGGATCATATGTGATCTCGATACTCGGGTCCACTCTAGTTGCTTTGGCGGACCGAGTGTCCAATTTCTTTTCTTGCCTTTATTTAGGCCTTCGGATCATTTAGGACACGGAAACTCGGCCCACCTTACTAGGTGTCCATTACTTTTCCTATGAAATGAATTCGGCCCCACTCCGCCGCCGGAGGCTTTATATGACTAAGTGTCCAATATCATCATATCAAAGGAATTTTGGCCCACTCCGGTCACCCCGAGGCTTTGTATGACCGAGTGTCCAATATCATCCTATCAAAGGAATTTTGGCCCACTCTAGTCGCCGGAGGCTTTGTATGACCGAGTGTCCAATATCATCCTATGAAGGATCTTCGTCAAATAATATGACAAAGCTCAACGTCATTAACTTTTAGACTTCTTCCGTTATGATTGGTGCCCGAGATAATTCTTGGCGCTTACTTAAGAGTGGTAACGAGTTTTTCGCACGGTCGGTGGATCTTACTCCCTCGTATGTGCGAACATACTTTACACACTTTAGTAATTACACTTAAAAGAACGGATCTTCTTAAGTCGTTTACAAAATCCAATCTTTAAACGGAAAAGAAGATGAGATTAAACTTCGATTTGTTAAAGCATAAGGAATATAAATTATTTTCATATTCCTCCTTACTTTAATCCATTTTTAATCGACATAATTTAATCTTTATTCTTGACAAGTAAGAAAAATACTTATCATTTAATCCTTATTCTTGACAAGTAAGAAAAATACTTATTCCAATTTCGGATTCGGCTCACTTCGGTCACTTCATCGACCGAGTGTCCATTTCCTTCTCACCATTATTCGGATCCTTTGTCCGGGACGAGATATAGGCCTTCGCTACAAGATAGAATAGCATCTTCGGATCTTCTCCTCTTGTCCCGAGTTGACATCCTCGGGCTCTCGAGAGCGCTTGTTCCCACCGGTCTTGGTAGCGGTGACACCATGAACACATTCATCATCATCACTCTCTTCTACGAGAAAACCATTTCCATATCCGATTTGGTCACACAACTTTTGACCGACATCTTTCGAACACTAATAGTAATACAATACAAATATTGTCTTAAGTTGTTGGGAGTTTTGCTCTATGGTACTTTATAAAGCGATGACGGGAAGTATTTAACTATTACAAGTATTCGAAAGGATAAATAAAGATTTCAATAATTCAACATGGAATCGAAATTACAATCGTTACACAAGTAAAAAGCGGAAATTCCAGTTTTGTAGAAGACGGAAAAATGTAAAATATTTTTTTGAGTCGAGTGTAGCACACGTCTCCTTAAGACAATATTGCCCCGTATGTATCCTTTATACGTCCTGGACAATTTGTCTCCCAAGATAAAACAGCAATGGAACCCTTGAGCAAAGGAAACTCAAGAGCTACCGTGAAGAATATTGAGTAACGAAATGATGCTTGGAAGTTGTAGGAAGAAAACTATTTCGGTTGTGTATTTTCGTGCACCTTTTTTTCTGCATCTGTTTATGTATTTTCGTGCATATGTCTTAGTGCTAAACAATGGTGTAAGGGGGTGTTTATATAGGTGATGGAGGGGGCTGAAAACTGCCTCCATAATAGCCAAATAATGGCCATTATGGAGGTAGTAAAGTCACCAACATAAATGGGAGAAAGACCAATTGTTTTGGCCATTATAGGAGGAGTAATTCAGCCAAAATAAATGGCTGAATTGAGTGCTTGGCATTTCTGTTTTTGACCGTCGAAATTCGATTTTACGGAAACTTCGGGGACCAAAGCTGTACATCTTGAAACTTCGGGGACCAAAGCGTACATCCGAAAGAATTCGGTCCGAACCGTACATATGGAAACTTCGGGATCAAGCGTACACGGCAAAGTTTTCGGCCCAAAAAGATAATATCGAAGACCCCACGGCCCGCGGCCCCGCGGCCCCGCGGCCCCGCGGCCCGCGACCCGTGAACCGGAGCCGGACGGGCGGGCGGCGCGCGTGTGGTCTTTCCTCGAACCGAAGCACATCTAGGTCCTCCCTCCTTTAAACACATGGGATACCCCTTGGGGTCCCAAACCCCAAACCAATTTCGAATCTTATATACACAACAATTCTTTCTTCCTCTACCGATGAGGGAGAATTACACACAATACCACACTTTCCATGCTTCAAACACCTTACTTCGTGAACCAATATCTCTTTCATTTCTCAATGAAATTTGACGATTCTTGGCCCTACGGTTATCTACGTACTTAGTAGATCATGCATGTGTGAAGAACCGGATTCTCCAACATACGTTACACTAGTGTTTAAGCCGTTAAAGTTGGTCGGTCGCAACTCCCGCCAAAGGCAAATTTCCAACAAAAATTACTTCACTAAGTTTATAAAATTGTAAATATAAATACTTACAATTGAAGAAAGTCAAATCTTGAATCACACATTGATAAGAAGATATACTAACATAAAAGTCTTAACATATATAGCCATTGCATCAAAGTATTCAAGATATTTGTTATCGCATAACACATTGAGGGAAAAATAGTAGAGAAAAACTCATAATTAATCTTAAAAGTCAGTATATAAAAGAATCTTACAACAACAAAAAAAGAGTTACAGTAATAAACTTCAGGAATATGCTGCTTTGCTTTGAATCAAAGACCTTTCTTAATTTGGTTTTGGTTTTTTTTTTATGTTTTGGCCATAGGCCATAGTCATTTGATTCGGATTTTAGCTTCAAAAAGTGCAGGACACTCTTTTCTTACTTTCTTCTATTTTGCTATTTAAACTCTATGGCCTAGAGCCAATAATTTCTTATCTCCTTAGCCAGTTCTTTCCAAAAATAAAATAAAATAAAATGAAAGAACGCCATAAGATAGTATCATAACTTACACATTAAACATTAGTCTGTTGTTTAGTGTGTATATATTCAAACTAAAAGATAAAACTCATTAATTGGCATTCCGTCTCTTATCTGGTTGCGAAGGAGCAGGTGAGTTGTATGGTGGCAGCCCTAGTTGACTAGAATGTCCAAATTACGACCCAAACCAATATTATTCTTTTTGTTGAAAACAATATAGTCCCATCTTATAAATTATACTTTGTTCGTCGCATTCCATATGAAGAGTTCAGAATATTGTGATAATATTGGGTCCGGTCGAGCCTCTTTGAAATTACATCCCTGCCTCTCGTTTAACTCGAATTGCCCCGCTAGCTGCAATAAAAAAAAACATCGCTAACTAGCAAGATTCTGGTGCTTCTGCAATTTATACCAAGATACCACAAGCCCTTTGTCAAACCAAGTAACTTTGCCAAATTTGCAAGTTAGCACATTGTAAAATCGAGACATACAGAGAAGTGAATATTAATTGGGTAACAAGTAAATGTGTTTTAAGCTATGCCATCCTTTTTTTTTTCTTTTTTTCTTCTTTTTTTTGGTTGACGAAGGAACCGCAGCCGCTACTCTCTCGAGTGCGCACAGGATAAACCCCGGACTGACGCAATAGCCTGCAAACCACGTCAGCCGATTAACCACACTTGGCAAGCCACGTGTGACAGGCTCAACCAAGAAGGTTTATGCAGGGGATCGAACTCGTGACCTTGCGGTCCCGCGCTCTACTGCTACACCAACTTGGTATATGGAAAATGGATTTCGTTCAACGGACAGTAAAAAAAATGAAAATAACAACAAACAAACAAACAATTGACAAAAGTATAAAACATTATATAGTCATCTCAAACTTTTGCAGTACTTTTCATTTAATTAACTATACGTAGCAAAAAGATAAAAAAAAAATTATAGAAATTTCACGATTAATTTAATATCATACATCAGAAATAAAAAACAATGAAATGTTATGTGGGGCAGGTTGAAAGCAACAAATTATTCTATGCATGGCGGATTGAAGTCTTCGCAGATTTATGCAGGTTCGGCCCGTAACCGCACTGCTTGCCACTCCTGCACAAGAACAAATGTATAATATACGTTATGAGTTCAGTTGACTCAGTAACTTTAACAAATATTGTATATGCATTAAGAAATTTACTCCCTCCAATCCATTTTAAGTCTCGTTTTAACCTTTTACATTGGTACATAATAAATGTCATTTTAAGAAATTAAGATAGCAATAATTTCCTTTTTCAAATATACTATCCTTACTCTAATAATATAATTAACTATATAGTTGACTTAGAAATGTATATGCATACAAATGAATTGACTTTCTATTTATAGAAGAAAAGAAGTTGTTGCGAGGCTTTTCAGAAGTTATTGGCAAACTGCTTGGTCGAGCTACTTGCTTGAGCTACTAACAAGTTGTCTGCTTGATTGCAAGTCTGAGGTAGTTGTTGCAAGGCTTTTCAGGGAGCTGTTTGCGAGCTTTCTGCATAAGTTGCTTGCAAGCTGCATGCTTGATTGCAAGCTTATCCAGAAAATTGTAGGAGTATTTAAATGGACATCCACAATACAATATATTTATAACACTCCCCCTTGGATGTTCATTAATAGATAATGTGCCTCATTAAAACCTTACTAGGAAAAATTCAGTGGGAAAAAGACTACACACATCTAGTAATACGTGTTACTATATGTCTCATTAAAAATCTTACTAGAAAATTCCAAATGGGACAAAACCTTGATTAAGGAAAAAAGAGTACAACGCCTATTTTAGTCCCTCTGATAAAGCATCACATAATTCTTGAAGATGATGTACTCCAATCTTGTAAACCAACTTATCATTTGTTAAGTTTGGTAGTGTCTTAGTGATCACATCTATCAATTTACCATTTGACAAATTGGTTGATCATCTGGTCTCCATTCCTTTCTATGATTTGACTGTCATGTAAAACAATATGGTATAACAGTAACCTCTCATGAGAATAGATAACATGTCTGGATCAACCTTTATGTCAATTAGATGAATGCCATGTATATTAAAAAAATTGATAATATATGTTAGGATTAACACATTTATGTGAGGAATTTCATTTGCAATATGCAATTGATCTTCTTTCAATATCTCTTTGTAAGAGAGAAAATTCTGTCATGCTCATAGTTATATCAAGATAAATAAATGCATCATTTGCACAAATATATGATACTTCAGGATTAATCTAATTTTGCAAGTTTCTCATTTTAAATTTTGTCAAGTAAGTCATATAGATTATGCCAACATCCATCAGTATAAATTCTGATGTCTGGACTGCAGGTCTAATAAACTTTATCCTTATCAAGATGTATTTACTTGGTAATTATTTCTACGTCAGCATTCTTTAAGAAACGTAGAATTTAGATCCTCATAATCTCATACAATATTGTGCGCTATATTGTATCAAAGATATTGTCGATAAAATATCATTTTGTACAAACTCGCAATTCGACATAACTTACTTAGATCTCATCCCTTCATTATTTACAGGTTCCTGAACCTCCCATGAGATTTTATGAAGTGTTATGTCGTAGGCTCTTCAAGCAGTGGTGGATCCAAAATTTTCACTCAGGGGGTTTAAAAAAATAACAAAAGCTAAACATAAAAAATAATGTTGTCCCTAGAAATCAGACCTAGGATGCTAGAGACAATTTTGAACATCCTAGACCACTTGAACTAACCTTTTTGCATTTGTTCAGGGTATTTAAAAAGTTAATATACGTACATAAACATAAAAAAATCTACCCTATATATACAATGTAATTTTTCGCTGAGGGTGTTCGGGTGAACACCCTGAGAACCCCCTAAATTCGCCTATGTCTTCAAGAGCACATTGCCTTCTTATTATGATCATTTGCTCTCTCCTTCGTCAAGGATTAATGCATTTGAAATATATTAGTCTACCATGCTCCATACATATTCTATATTTTGTCCTTCAGGGATATCAAGAGTATTTTGCAGTTGAAATATAAATAGTTAGGTCAGCAAATGCCTTCAGCATTGACTTGAATTATCGTTTGAATGAGGATCATACTGATGATAATTTACGACATATTTCTTTGTTGCTTATTCACTCCCCCTTATTAAAAAAAATTAGAATATATCCTCATCTTCTTTGGGGAGTCCATCTTTGTGCATCGTGGTAGATTCATTATTCATATACCACACATCGATGAAAATATTTGATTCCTGACAATGAACTAATTGTGAGGGGAGAATTTATCATAATTTATTGGTCTGAAACATACATTGCCGTTGTATGAAATATATTATGTCTCAAGCCAACATCTGAAACTTTATTCTCATAAGCAACAATTTAGTTGTTTATCGGAGTCATTCAATGCTAAACCAGCTTGGATATAAACCAACATTATCAAGATGAATTGTCTTGATTACATAATTTGAAAATTGTGCTCCCAACTCAATTATTTTGAGCAAGCAACTTCGTAAATGTCAAACTTCCGGTTGACAATAAACGTATGTGTGACTGTCTTATAGATGCATTTATTTAAGACATCACATCGCAAGTGAACGAGCTCACATTGTCCTTTTATTTTTTAAAATTTAGGGATTCAGTCCTAACATTAGCTGGTGTAATCAATTTATCACGAGAACAAGCAACACAAAAGAAATCTTGAAGAATTTTAATTCTTCAATATATTTTGAATATTTAATTATCACACCATAATTTAAATCAGGATGATCAAAATGGTGATGTCCACTGATAAAATTATATGCACTAGTAAACTTCAAGTTTACCATGACGTGTGCTATTTATTTAGTAAACTTCCGATTTAGTATGGCATGAACTCTCATTATGCTCGGATAACTTTTCACATACGTATTTCTTACCCGTAGTAACTTGAAGATATTCAATCTTTAATCTTTTGCAGTCTCTATATGATAACCATTTATATTGCTTGTAAACTTCAGGTTGTGTTTCGATGTACTCCCTTTGTCTCAATTTATGTGATACACTTTTCTTTTTAGTCCGTCCAAAAAAGAATGATACATTTTCTTATTTTGCAATAATTTAATTTTAACATTTACCTTTTACGCTTAACGAGATGTACTATAATCACACAAATATCTTTGACTTGTTTTAGACCACAAGATTCAAAAGTCATCCTTTATTTCTTAAATCCCGTGGCGAGTTAAACTATATCACATAAATTGAGACGGAGGGAGTAACAATTACGATTTATGATGAATGGTGCTATCATATATAATCTCTTCGAGAGACTTCAATTTTTGATATCTACTACTTCAGTTGTAGCTTTCAAGAGCTCTACTACTTCAGGAGTAGAATTCAGAGTCTTACTACTTAGGGAGTAAGCTGCAAAGTTTTATTACTTTGGAAGTAAACTGCAAAGTATTTACTACTTCGGGAGTAAATTTTAGAACTCGGCTACTTCGGGAATCGAGTTTAAGGTTCTACTACTTTTGGAGTACATTTAAGAATCTTACTACTTCGGGAGTAAGTTTAAAATTTACTAAATACCGTCACAATCATTTTAGAGTATGGATATGTATTTGTAAGATTTGTAAAAAAGTTCTCATTCTTCATGTATGGTATATACTCATCTTATCGTGCCTTAAGCATATCAAAACTGTGATAACTTGGAACTTTTTTAAGATATTGCTATTTCAGGAGAAAATTGAGGCATATATATGATTTAGAGAGTTTTTCTCTAATACATATTTAATTGTAGCCACAACGATGCATTGTCACTTATGTTGACCATATATTTCTTACAAACTCTCATTTAACCATTAAAGGATATGAAATTAACATCATAATCCCTCTTAACAATATTGATCTTCATGAACAAATTTGATGCATAAATGGTCCAGCATCAATTAGGTTCCCTCAGATCCAATCAAAATGTGTTTGTGGAAGAATGATCATCTTCAGGTGGTCATATCTATCTTTCAAATTATTCCACCGCATAAGATGATCGTTAACAGTGAGATATTCCTAATTTCAAGCCCTTATCAAATGGTAAAAAATATCATTGCTTTGGCACAATCTTAATTTGATGAATGATTTTTTTTCTTTGATGGTATTTGCTAGACCTATCACATCAAGATGCAGTTCAGCATTCAACACCCAAGATAGGTAGCTTTTGCCCGATATATCGAGGGCAACAAATTCAAATGTAGAAATATTTGTCATTAAATAAGAAAAAGAAAGTCATACCTTCAAGGCTTTCAAAGTATTTGTTCAAGGTGACGGAGTCTCGTGCTGATAACTTGTTATGAAATAATAATAAAAGTACAAGACAAGAAGAAATATAGCCAAGAAAACTAGGAGAGGGAGAGGGATATCTTATTGCTCTTCAAACTGATCTACAAATGAACATGAATTGACTTCCTATTTCTAGAAGAAAAGTAGCTGCTGCGAGACTTTTCAGAAGTTGCTGGCAAGGTGCCTGGTTGAACTAATTGCAAGCTACTTGCTTGAGCTACTAGCAAGCTACCTGCTTGAGCTACTAGCAAGCTACCTGCTTGAGCTACTAGTAAGCTACCTGCTTGATTGCAAGTCTAAGGTGCTGCAAGGCTTTTCACGGAGCTGCTTGCGGGCTGTGTGCATGAGCTACTTGCAAGCTACCTGCTTGATTGTAAGCTTATCTAGGAAATTGTAGGAGTACTTAAATGGACATCGACAATATAATGTATTTATAATAATATGTACAAATAGTACTCTCTCCGTTCATTTTTACTTGTCCATATTTGACTTGGCAGACCCCTTAAGAAGTACTTCCTCCGTTATAATTTATGTGACACTATTTTTTTAATCTATTCCAAAAAGAATTATATCACATATTTTTATGTAATAATTATTTAATGACATCATTCGAGTGTACCAATATTTATCATAGTTTTTCATAAATCCATGGCTACCAAAAAAAAAAGGACTGTTGCTGCTTCAGTGTTGTCGGTAGGCTCATAATTGAGTTGTGGTTTGAAACAAGGAAATTTCCACAAACTAGAAAAAGTAGAATAACAATTATTAATCAGTGTTGGTTGAGAAG
This sequence comes from Anisodus tanguticus, assembly GCA_034509755.1. NCBI lineage: Eukaryota > Viridiplantae > Streptophyta > Magnoliopsida > Solanales > Solanaceae > Anisodus > Anisodus tanguticus. Next base: position 31,318,264 of record CM067539.1, on the reverse strand, counting down.
AAACAACAAGCCTTCTAGATGAGGCGTATATATATAAATTAGATATTAGATAATTATCCGAAATTGTTTGATAGTTAGAAGAAAGTACAAATTGCCCCATGGCCCAAATTACCGACACCTAGCTGTTATATGAAATAATAGAAGGTTTATGGTATTAAATGTGCCTAGTATTTTGGTACTCCATCCATCTCAAATTATTTATCGTGGTTACTAAAAATAATTGTCTCAAATTATTTATTGTTTTAGAAGTTCAAAACACAATTTTTTTTTCATTTTACCCTTTGTCATCAATGGAGATGCCACATAAATATAATACATATTTAATAGAGAGAAATTATAACTTAGACATAAATAAGGATAAAAATAATCAATTACCCTCCTGATTAATATTTTTTAAGGGACGTGTAAAATAAAAAAGCTATAAATAATTTTAAACGGGACCTTTGATTCATTTTCCCCTCCAATATCTTGTCGGCAGTTTCTAATACATCCAAAAAAGAAGGAAAAAAAATCAAACTGATATACTATGCTTATCTATATTTTTGTTTATCTCTCCAGAATTTAATGAGTTAAATGAGAAAATATATTTTCTCTCAACAATTAGTTCCAAGGAAAACACATCGTTACTTTATAATTACATCTACGATCCATTCATTATTTTTAAGTGATTTGGACTTGTTTTCTCCAAGAATAACCTTTTCGTAGCTTCATCTCGGTATTTATGACTTGCAGGGATGAGTGACGTGATTCCCGAGGCAATCGGGTGAGTTTCGGATCAAGTTTAGCAAAATTAGAAGCTCTTAAGTTAAAGAAAAGAAGAAGTTTGATCAAAAATTGACTTTTGGGTAAATACGTATTTTTTGAAGTTTCATCTATTATGTTAGGTCCGAAATGTGATTTATGACTTAGTCGAGTCATTGGTTCGGGTCCCGAGTGGTTCGGGTGAGATTGGGTACTCTGTAGAGGTTTATGTCATTTTGAGGAAGTTATGACGTTTTCGTGGATAAGCATGTCTTAACAACCTTGTATGGGTGTTTTGAGAGTTCGAGCAGTTCGTATAATAATTTGTGATTTATAAGAACTTTCAGAATTGGATTTGGATTTCGTTTGGTCAAGTTTAGGTGTTCGAGTCATTGTTATAAATCGCTCGCCTTCGACGCTTTGATGTACCATTATATCAATTTGATGTTGGAATTGAGTTTTGATTATTGGAATAGATGTGTATCGAAATGTTTTGAGTCGTAGCAACTTGAATTGTCGAATTTCGACATCGTATGAGGGAGTTATGGTCATTTTAGTGTTGGAAAAAATTGATGGTTTCTGGTGTGGTCGCAGAAGCATAAATCCGCTCACTAATGCGATGGTTGCAGATCCAGTCGCTACTGAGGAAATGTGTTAAAAATTAAGACTTCGTCCATTTGGTATTTTCATCATAACTTGAGTTCTAGAGCTCCAATTGAGGTGATGTTTGCGGCGCTGTTCTCGTATCAATAAGGGGGAAAGTATAAAACCTTTATTTTGACGTTTCTTCAAGTTTACTTCCGTTGGTTATCGATTTTATTCGTGTTTGGTTGGAAAAAATTAGGGTTTTGAACTCAAAAATTGAAAAGTGGTAAACCATGGATTTGAGGATCAAGGTGAAGGCTTTTTGAATGGGTTTTCTGGATCTAGACTATATAAGTTGTGGGTAATCTGATTTTTAAACAAAATTCCATTTTTATCCTTGGGGGCTCGGGGTTGGCTTTTTGGGTTTCGAAATTAAGTATAGCATTATGGGTATTGTTAGACTCTTCTAACTCCGTAGATTACTATTTTGACTAGGTTGAACTCGTTCAGTGAGTTTGGATATGGCGGAGTCTCTGGGAGGCTTAATCTTCACGCGGATCGAGTTAGAAACGTTTGTGAGCTATGTGACTTCAAATATAAGGCAAGTTGAGACTTACTAGACCTTAATATAGTATTTATGTGTTAGTTTAATAATTAAATGGAGCAATGGGGAATTTGGGGTCCCGTACTAGTGAGGTGATGAACACTTGTACGGATACCGGTGTACTTAAAAAGGTAATTAAAGTAGCATAGTATGTTGTACATAATGGAGATTATATGTTTACCCTTCGGGCCGTGAGCGTGATGCATAAATCTTCTTAGGTTGGTATGTCTGCTGCTTATTTGAGCTCGTAGCCATGATTGATAGTTTATTGTAGGCCTGTCCAGTGGGCTGAGTCGGCCCGATCCTGACCCGCCCCACCCCGTCCTGATCCCCCCTAAAAAAAATTGTCGGGGTCGGGGTTTCGAACTCAGGACGGGGCCTAGGATCGTCCCGCTAGTCCCGATCCCGACCCATCCCGCCCCGTCCCTTTCCGACCCGCCAGCCCCTCCCCCTTTGCAAAAATAACCGTTGCAACAACGACCAGATTTTAATTTTGGCCGTTGTGCAATGGCTATAACGATCATTTTTTGCCTCACCCCATAAAACCCCCCTACCCCCTTAATATTTATTTTTAACCCCTAAGTTAATATATTTGCACTTTAACCCTATTTCTCAACTATAAATACCTCATTTTCCTCTTGATTTTTCTCATAAATCTTCCTATCATCTCTATAATTCTACAAATCTTCCTACTATTAAATATTATATCAAAGTTAAAAAATTGAGAGTGAAGTTGGCAACTAGCTTGAGGATCAACAATTGAGCAAAGTTTCAATTTTCAACATCGATTACACGTCGGCGTTTGGTACCTTCATTCCTTCTTTAAATTATTATTGTTACTTTATTTTAATTATCGCACTTAATTTCATTATCTTTAATTATTTATTTGCATAATTAAAATGGAACGATTAAGGGGTATGTTTAAGGGTAAGGGTAAGGGTAAGACTTCTTCTAGTAGGGGTAACAAAGTGCAGTGATACTTCTTCTAGTAATCATATTCCTAATTCCGATGATTTCATTGATTTCACTCATATAGACAAAACTGCTTTTTGTAATGATATACCATTAGATGATGAGGTAGATGAACCAAACTTTAATTTAGATAAACCACTAGATGACACACCCACTAGTGCACCTCAACCTCAGGCTCAGACTGAGTCTCACCATGAAATTGAAACTGGAATGCTTCTTATTCCCCCTAGTATGAGTCAAGGCCCCACACAACGAAAATTAAAATAAGATGCATGACATTTTTTTGATAGGGACCAAGAGAATCAACTAACCAGATGTAAAATTTGTAAAAATATTTATCAATTTAAAACTGGAAAAGGTCAAGGTGGGACGAGAGGTTTATTAAGACATATACAAGGCGATCACACAGCTAGGTGGAATGAATACCAGGATAAAAAATTGGGTGTGCCAATGCCATCTGAGTCTAGACAAGGTTCACATAGTGTCCCCGACCTAGTACAAGTTCAAATTAACCCAATGACGAGGGAAATTTTTTGTCCTAAATATGATAAAAATAAAGATAGGGAAAATATGACAAAATTAGTTGCGGTGGAGGGTTTGCCTTTTTCATTTCCTTCCTCTCCTGGTTTTATTCATTACATTCGAGAAACATATAATCCTGCTTTTAATGGTTTTCCTAGATCAATTGTTAGAAGGGATGTTTTTAAATTTGCAAGTGAATATCAACAATATTTACGTTATGCATTGTATCATTTTAATGGTAAATTGGCTATCACATCTGAAATAGGACGTGTCCCGTCCTCTTCCCATCCCATCTATCCCAACCCGCCATGCCCGCCGGAACCATAGTCCCGACCCTCCCCCCCATCCTGTCGGGACCCACCATGGCCTGCCCCGCCCCGCCCCATTGGACAGCCCTAGTTTATTATGATTTGACTTGTCATGAATTCATCACTCTATATCTCGTATTGATTATGCCTTTGCATAGTGTACACATATCATTAATTCATATCATTATTATTGGCATTGAATTGTTTAGATGTTGGAAAGGGTCTTGTAAGCCGGTTGATAGATATGGTACATGGTAAGAGAGTAATGATTGATGATGATACTATAGCCACAAAACTGGGATCAGATGAGAAATTCTGGATGGGTATATGGACCTTATGAGTCCCATATGGGTCACGTGACACCTACTACGGGAGCGTGTGTATACCGGGTACATATGCCCATTGCATTACATACATATCATCTACATTGCATTTCATACATACATCTTGATGTGTAATTTATGTTATATGTACTCGGTGATGTAAAGTTGTAGACTTTATAATTATGTTGATCTTAGTGGAATAAAATACTGGAACTGTTCAACTTATTCTTGATGTAAGACGAAAATATGAGACTTTATGGTTTACTTTCTTGAAAGTGAAAGAAGGCTAGAATCTTTACGATTTTTGTTGTGCAATGAGTGTAAAGATAGAATCCTTATGGGTTTCGTTAATATAAAGGATGAAAAGATAAAACCTTTATGCCAATACTTGTTCTAAAATATAGAAAGACTTAACCTTGATTAATATATATTGCCTTAAATAGTGTAAAGGTCGAATTCTTATGAATGTATGTGCCATAGTTGATGAAAAGGTGGAACCTTTGTGGGATTAGATGCCCTGAATAGGGTTTAGGTTGGATTCAATAGAAGTAATTTGGCTTCATCCTTAGTAAAGTCGAGAACTTTATTTTGACTTGATAATACTTATGACCCTCGTGGTTTTGCAAACTATAGGGTTTTACTTATAGAATTGGATATTCGATTTGATTACACCTTAGTTAACTAACTTATTAGAGAAGTATTGAAAAGTACCAACCCTTGCCACTGCTATAGTTAGGGTCGATCGATGATGTTGTTGGGTACATGTGCTTGCCGTACTCACTCTACACTTGCTGCACTTTTGTGTGCAGGTATTGATAAGTGGAGCATAGACGCGACACATTTGTATAGATTATCGGGAGTCTAGGGTGAGCTGCAGACACTTTCCCAACACTGGAACTCCTCTATCTTATCTTTTATTTTCTATCTTACATTTTAGACAGTATGATGTATAGGTTTCAGACTTTGTAATCATTTTAGTAGATCTGTACCCATGACAAACAGATTTTGGGAAATGTTTTAAGGCTTTTGTATTATGTATTCAAGACTTGTCAGTATATTAAATTGTCCTTTATTTTTCCTCATTATTTATCATTTAATTTATCTATTATGGATGGGGTTCTCCTACGGGTTCAAGGTAGGTGCCCTCACAACACAAATAGAATTTTGGGTCGTGACTAATTGGTATTAGAGTACTAGGTTCACTGGTATCATGAGTACAAGATAGATGTGTAATAGAGTCTCGCGAATAGGTGCGAAAAGCTCTGTATCTATCTTCGAGAGCTATAGAACATTTAGGAAGCTTTCATTATTTCATTCCTTATCGTGCGTGTGTGATTCAGTGTAAGGTCTAAACTTTTTTATTTTAATCTCTCACCAACGGTGAAGACACATTCTCGGATTTGCCGATGAGCGGCTGGATGTGACATCATGCAATATGGTACGAGATGTGTCAATGTGATAAGGACACAAGATTAAGTTCATATTTGAGCTATTATTTGAAGACTCGATTGAGCGGGGTTGTGATTCAGACATTTGGTTCAGTGATATCCCTAGGAAATGAGAGCGATGGTATGAAGGACTGCATTTATGGTATAACAGGTGATGGGGAAGAAGTTGGAGATTTGAATACGTATAGTTAACGAAGTAACTAAGTAATTGCAATGACCCGTCCGGTCATTTTTAGCTAAAGATCCTTATTTTCCTATTTTACCCTTCCCGTGGTCTTTGCGTGGGGTTTGTGATGTGTGAGAATGGGTGGCATGGATCCTGAGGTCCATTTGCATGAGTTTTGGATGAAAAGCCTAAATCTAGAAACTTAGAGTTGGTTAGTTTGACTCAAAATTGACTTTTGGCTAGATGGGTTCGTTTCCGAGTTCCGTCGCTTCTAGTATATTCGGAGGGTCATTTATGACTTAGTCGAGTCATTGGTTTGCTTCCCGAGGAAAACAAATGTATTTTGTGGCATTATTTGTGAAGTTTGGATTTTTGGTTTGTCTCGGACGATTCTTTAAAAAGTATCCCTTAGCTCGGTTATATGTGAAATACGAGGGTATGAGCGAGTTCGTAGCACTGTTTACCTTAGACAAGCATATTTGGTTTGTATATGGGGGGCTCCGAGAGTATTTCGGGTATTCAACAAAAGTTTTAACTATTTTTTTTCCATCAGCTGATGTCCACCACGGCGAAACCAGTATCTACTTTGGTGGGTCCGTCTCGGCGAGGGGTTGACTCGCCGAATCAGAATCTGGGAGTCAGGGAAAGTCCATCGCAACAGAGTCGTGTCTGCCGCGGTGAGGGGTGAGATGTCAAGTGACTCTCACCCCTTCGGTCTGCTCCAGTGAAGTCAATTCCGATGAGGTGGATCATTGTTCAGGTGTCCTATAAATATTCTTAGGTCATAAATTTCTTTCCCAAAATAGCTAACTTCGAAACCAGCGCCGCTTAAGGGTATTTTCAGAGCTTTATGAGCATTTCCAACCTTAAAGTAATAAGATTCTTTCTCTTTTATGGCTTAAGTATGATTATGAGTTCTTTTAATGATGGTTTAGCATATTATGTGAGTTGGGGAAGATGAGTTATGCATATTGTGGGATTAAGAGATTTATAAGGATGATTTTCATGGAAATTTATGGATCAAATAGTGTTAATATCATGAATTAGGATTGGGTTATGTTAGATTATCATGTTTTAAATCTTAAATTGATTATAGAAGTTTGTTTTCAAAAAGGGGAAAATCTAGGGTTTCAAATTGGGGCTTTTAGATTATTGTTTAATTGGAGGTTCAATCGTGTTTAGATTTGCCATTAGTTTAAGGATGTGATTACCTAGTATGTAATAAAGGTTTTTGTGTAACAAAGTTCGAGTCTTGGTAGCGTGGGCTCGAGATGAGTATTTAAAGTCTTATTTTTATTATGTAAGCTTTATATTAACAATATAATATGCGTGAATAGACTTTGATTATCGCGAGGTGCAAAGGAGGGGCAAGGCTATCTCCGAGGATTGATTTTTGGAGCGCACCTGCTCGGCTTTGAGGTCGGCTATAGTTTAGTTTTTCAAGACTCTGATAGAAGTACGTAGTAGTTATAAATGTTGAAGGGTATTGGACCTGTCTGGGAGTCCCACCCAAACAGTTGTGATGAATATTTGAGTGGGTACCGGTGTTGAACTGTGATGATGGGTGATTTGGGGGATCAACCTTATGATGATTCTGATTGCTGTTATTTGGGCTTGTCGCCATTATGTGGGCTCGTCGCCATATTTGATATTGTTGTGTTTATTCATCACACATGCTTTGATATGATATCCTGATTGTAATTGGATTATTGTTGTTGGACTGCTTTGATATGAAATCCTATGTATTGGATTATATGTGTGTTATTGAAATCTTGAAAGAATGTGATATTTCATCTCTTTACTTGGTTGCATCTTATTATATCATGATATCTTGCCTTATTTTGTCATTTGCATTTATACACTCATGGTTGTGTGATATTGATATGAGAGGTATGGATATGCTGTAGGCTCAAGAGGCCGAAAATGTAAGAAAACATATAAGATTATGGTAACATTGAGATGATGATGATACATATGGCTCGGGTTGCACGCCGCAATGGATAGTGATACGCGGGGAACGGAGTTTTACGCCTGCAATATGCTATTATTTAGACAAATGAGTCTGAGGCTCTAGCCAAATTTGTGTATGAAATTTTGGCTGGCTATGAGTGGTATATGGACTTCGCGGGTCCCCTATAGGTGTTAGGTTCATAAATAAACATTGACGTACTGTATACCAAGTTGAGAAAGGTACCTTGCATATGCATTGCATTTATATCATATATACATCTACCCATTGATTAATTGTGGTTTGGTAATGTGATATGGTTGGTTATTGGAATTTGGGTGAAACCCTGATCTACTTGGATTGAATTGATTATATTGGACCGGAATGGTCGCTATGAATGAGCTTGTCGCTGTGAATACTTGAAAATAATGATTAGGCTGGTCTCTATGAACACTTGGATAAATGGTTAAGGTTGTTCAATTGATTTGGTTTCTGTGTGTGGCTTGCTTCCCCGTGTATGGGTTTTTGGGTTTAATAATTGTAAGTCTAAGTGTTTGATGTCAACTACTACTATGGTCGAAAATGTAAATTATGGCATGAATATTGTCTAGGTCTAGGGAATTATGTGCATTTATGTGTTGTCTGATAATTTATTGTGTGACTAGGTAATGACTCTAGTAATGAACCTATGATAAGTGTCACTAGTTGAAAGGTAGATGTGGAACGATCAATGTGTGTCAGATCGTAATTGTATAGAGACTTAACTAAGTGTAAATGCTAAGGTTAATAAAGAAATTAACGTCATCATATTTAGCTTAGGTGTAACACTCTTGGAAGCGTTCTAAAATGATTGTTGTGATACAAGTTTGACTCGTTTATTAAATGTGATAAGTTAGGTAAGTGGGTTAAGCTTGAATATGACTTGAACAAGAGAGTACTAGTCTGTGGGTACTATGATAGTAAGGTCCATGTATATGTGAATGAATTGATTGTACTTGACTGTGATTAGAACCATATATGTACAACGTGACTTATATGAGCTATTGAACTGTCTAGTATAAGCTTATATGGTGTCAACTTGATATTTATCTCTGTTACGTATCTTCCATCATTGTCGGCCTATGATGTCTACCGGGGTACGTTGTGTACTCATGCTACACTTGTTGCATATTTTCTGATGCAAATACATGTCCCTCTACTAGTTCGCGAGCTCGAGTGTGAGTCCGGACATGTGGATTTTGGCGTTCCAGGGTGAGGATGCTTCTTCCGACATGCCTTGGATGCTTATTCTCTTACTGTGTCTTTACATTTGGGTTCGAAAGACGTAGTTAGATATTTTGATTATGTTATTCAGTTTTGGGCCTTTATTTCCTTCATTGAGACCTTTATTCCGCATTAGTGCTCTTGTATCATAGACTAGATTTTGGGGGTGTATTGACATTTTGTTTTTATTTCTGCATTTCCTTTTTATTGTTTTGTTTATATGGGAAGTGGTTCACCTATCGGTGGGAATGTGTAGGTGCCACCACGATTCCCTAAAAGGGGTTGTGACTGTAATAAGCGTTATGACTTTGAGGACTGCACTTGAGGAGGTTTCACATATCAATGATGCTTTACTTGAGGTGTGATTGATATGGGAATACTTTAATGTCGTCCAGATTTATTAAGACAATCTTATGATGCGGGCGTATCAATGACAAATGGACGATTCAGTAACGAAATAGTACATATGTTGGTATTTTGAAGACAAGCTTAGTCTTGAGAGGATTGACTAGTCATATAAGAGGACAAATACCATGGTAATGATGTGAAAAATATTTGATAGCAGACAAGGACGTGAAAGGTGATCCTTGGTATGAGGTCATAGGTGGTAGGACTTGCTATGAGGTTCGTATGAAAAGTTTTCTTTCCATCCTACGGAAATAAATTGTACTGAAGAGAATTCGAATGGTCCAAACTTGGTTACAAAATGTTAAAATGGTAAAGTATTCATTTGATATGAGTGTGGAGTATGCTAAGTCTGTTAATTCATAAGGGTATGAAAGGTTAAGCGGAGTTGCGACAGGATGACATTGTGGTGGTGGAGTAATGAGTGGTATGTAAATTCCCTACGTAACTAGCTTATGGCCTCAGGATAAGTGGGATAAATTCACTAAGTTATCATCGGGAGAAACTGCTTTGGGTATAAAATGGATGTTAATGGTAGATGGATTGATAGATATTTTGACTATGTTGTAGACTACCAGGAGTACAAGGATCGGCTAATGAGGATGAGTCTAGCGACGGACAAGTGTGAAGATCTAATTACTTAAGGAGTTATCAGTGGTTGCACTTAATTTTGGATAAGGAATATGTGCATTGTACTTATTACTTAGGGCTAGGCAAGTTTCCATAATTTATAGTGATGCAATTTTCTAGAGTTAACGGAATGAGGAGGATAACCCCGTGATTTGTGAGAGGCGTTCTAGTTTGGCGATACAAGGCAAGAGATGGTTCTTCTTGGGCAAGCATCATTTAAGGACCCTTGAGTGAGGAGTCAATCAATATGATTATTTGAAGTAGTAGATCAATGGTAGATGTTAACTAACTTGAGTTTTGAAGTGCATTTCGAAAAATTGAAGTAAGGATTGATGAGAACGGTTGAAACCAAGAAAATTGAATTCACTATGGTACTTTGTGTGCTGAGATTCAGTTGGTGGATTTGTAAGCCAAGGTAGAGGAAGGATTCTTCAGTTAAGAAATCTTTAACAAGTATGCTGGTAAGGGACCGTATGAGAATGTTAGTAGAATTTTGTGAATGGTAAGTAAGATCGTCCTACAGGTTATGGGTCAGTGCAACAATGGTTTGGAATATTACATCGAAAATAATGGATCTCGTTGGAGTAGCAGAGGTTGGTCAGTTCTTCTGGTGGGAAAGGCTTCGTGAAAGATTGTTCATATGATGTGCTTGATTTAGAGAAATATCTACTTTTGAGATTCAAATGGGGTAAGGAAAACCTTTGATTGTTCGAGTCTGTGGTTTACTACTATCTCTAGGATTGACTCATCTATTTTCCAAAATTCATGATATTTCGGTACACTCTCGAGTGGGTTTGAGTGATTTTCGGTCGATAGTGGCAAATATGATTTTGGATAGAATATGGAAATTGAAGAATTAATATAGAGACGTGTTTGGTTCGAAGCAACAAGATTATTTGAGTCAAGTATGAATTATGGTAGGATTATACCGCATCATTAAGATGGGAGGTAATTATTATGTATGCTTGATGGAAGTATACGAAATTTGACTAAGTGTTATGGAGAAGTGCCATGGGGATATGCGATTGACGACCGTGAGGTACGAGTTTCAGATGGCTGACTATTGACACCTAATTTTTACCCTTCAATAATTCTATTTAATTATTCAGGATTTTCGAGTCACAGATGGAGTGAAATGTACCTTTTACAAGATGAATATGACTTTACAAAATTATTCTGGGAATATTTTGTCATTTCATTTGACAAAATATCATATGGTATATTTATTGTATTGCATTTCATGTCCCATTTTTACAATATTTTGATCATTAATTATGATTTAGAATTTTAAGAATAATCGTGAAATTAATTATTTTAAAATTCGTAATTTAAAGAAATTAACTTTCTATTCCGTCAAAATTTGGGAAATGGTTTGATTAAGTAGGATATTCGAATTACATCTCAAGTCATATCATTTATGCTTAACTAAGAGATTTGTGCTTGATTTTTAGTTCCAAATTTCCAATTAGTGTTAAATTTGGGCTCAATTCAAAGCTTTTAATTTGATGAGGCCAAAATAAAAAAAAAAGATCATTTTGCAATTTAAAAAATGGCCACATTGTGCAAAAATGTTCATTACTTTTATTTTAAGAAAAGGATCGTTTGGGCCATTTTCATTTAAAGAAGAGGACAGCCGGTTCCATCCCAAATGACCGTGACCCTAACCCAGCTCTTTGATTTCAAGCGTTAACATACAAGGGCCAAGCCCCATTTCCCATTTCCATGTTTATGAAGGGAACCCTAGCCGTTCTTTGTCTTTGTCTTTGTCTTCTCCAATGCCAAAATTGGCAAAAGCCAGTGTACCTTTGCTTTTCAACAGTCATGCTCGTCCAAATGGGGAAAGGGAATTAATGGCCCTTGCCCTCACTCCACCACATTACCATGGCATCACCCCATTTTGAAGGCGAGGTAACCCCTCAACCCTTACTTTTCTGCGATTTCTTAATTTCTCTTGTCTTATTGATTTTCAAACAAGACAATCTGATTGGTCGAGTATTTTTGGAGGGGAATTTCCCTTCAAATTGATGTATCCCATATCAGATTCGACCTAGTTGACGAAGGTTGACTGAGTTCGATAAATTGAACATCCAATCCTCATTTTTATGGTCCGAGCTTGAATTTTTGGCTTTTGCTTTTGTTGAGATCCACTTTTGAGTTAAAATCGATCAATTTTGCTTAAATTGGGATCTAAACCCTTTGGTGGAACCCAGATCTAGCCTAATTAGTCACCAAAAACTAAAACCTTGCTATTTTCGCGTGTTTTGTGAGTGTTCGAGGCTCGAAATTTGAAGAACAAGCCCTCTTTGACCTTTCGGCTGGCTCCATACAAGTTAAATACTTTCCCTTACGTATTTTTATTTAAATTTCACTGTTTTATATGTATTATGTGATTTCTAGAATGTTTAGTTAATAAAGTGCTTAATATGTCAGTTTAAGACTAGTTTTAGCTATGTATAGATTGTTTACTTAATATGGTGTTCAATATGTTAGTTTGAAGTAGGTGAACTGATTTAAGTTGATTAGTGTGTGAGTATGAAGCTTGTTTTAGTTATGTGTAGATTGTTTAAGTTAAAACAATGCCTAATGTGGGAGTATGAAGCATGTTTTAGTTATGTATGGGCTGTTCAAGCTAATGTGATGATTAATGTTTTAGTTTGAGGTATGTCTTAACTGTGTATGGACTATTTAAGTCATAATAGTTGTTTGAAGACATGTGTTAGTAGTTAGAAATGATGTTTAGTTAACTTGTTAACATAGCCTGCCTTCAGTGCGGAGGTGTGAGAGATTGGCTATGGACGGGTTCAGGAGGGGTAGAGGTAGGCCGAAGAAGTATTGTGTATAGCTTATTAGATGAGATATAACGCAGGTGCAACTTACTGAAGACATGACCTTAGATAGGGGGTTGTGGGGGACACAGATTAGGGTAGAAGGGTAGAATGGTAGTAGGTAGTCGAGCGTAGTCCTACTTACGCTAACAAAATGATAGTTGTAGTGTTATTACTGTAGGCCTGATTAGCCTATCACACTTATAGGTGCAATATTGCTTTATATTCCTCTGTAGTTTGATTTCTGCTGCTATGTGTTCCTTAGTGTACTTTATTTATCTTTTATATCTGCGTTAGCTTCTGCTTTCTTTTGTCAAAATGCGCTACCATGACATATTCGATTTTGTTATCAGCATGTTCATACTGCTTTAATTTCTTGTCCGACTGTTTCTCTTGCTTTTCTTGTGATTATGCTTTATCTTGAGCCGAAGGTCGCCCGAAAACAACCGCACTACCTACCAAGGTAGAGGTAAGGTCTGCGTACACTCTACCCTCCCTATACCCCACGTTGTGAGATTTCACTGGGTATGTTGTTGTTGTTGTTGTTAACATAGCCTGCCTTATATGTCATCTAATATTAACTTAGAACCTAAAAAATGAATTGAGTAGGTTGGTATTTGCATTAGTTAGCTTATTTATATTCCCAAGGATGGATATCTAATGTTTAGTACTCATATCAAGACTGTTAGGGATTCTTAATGGCTGAAAAGGAAGAAAGTCGTATGTTTTAACAAATTATGTGCGTTCAGCACCTTTAAGATGGGTGTAGTGTCTACCTTTGGTATATTTGATGTATTTAAATGAATATATGAAGTTAACATAACACAGAGATGACCTTAACATAACTTTAAGGAACTTTAGGTTATGGATGTAGTCTAAAATAGGTATCTTGGTCACTGGGTTGCTTTGGATGCTCCTAAAGGCCAGGCTAAATTTAAAGATGGGTAGTCTTTAAATGTCATGTATTAGACAGTGCTAAAAGTAAGTTATTTGAACCTACGAGTCTTAGAATATAGGATTGAACATGGTTTCTTTACATTTTAAAATGTCATGTTTTTTCTCTCTTAGTTGGAAATGTGATATATGTGATGAAAAAGATGCCTATTAGTCTTGAGTGTATCTTAATGCCTTTTCTTTAGTTGTTTTACCTGTCTTTTGTTGCTGTTGGCATGTTAGGAGGTGTTGGGATTGGTATCTGTATAATATGGTCTAAATGCCTATTCATGCTCATCACATGTTAGTTTGTATTAATTACTTGCCTTATCCTAAACTAAGTTTAAGTCAGATCTGATTTGAAAGCTTTAGCTTGAACTTTGAACTTTGAACTCTGTGGGTCTACATGTTGGTGTCCATGAGTTCTGTTTAGGCTAAAGCCATGTGTCTGTTAACCTGAAACCTTAAAAAGATAGTACGTTGGACTGGTAGGTGCATGTGTAGAGCCTTACTCCTACTCATGAATAGAATGGCCCTCTACATGCCTCAATGTGACTCTACCTTGGTTGTGTGCACTGTTCTTAAGTCATGTTGCTTATGTTTGTCTCAAATGCTATGTATTTCATGTTCTTCTGCATCCAAGTCTGGTGTCAAGTAGATGCTAGGTCTCATCATGTGTTGAAATTAATCTAAGCTGCCATGTATACTTAATAATGGTTTGTCTGCACCTTAGTCTAAATTTAGGATAAGTACCAGGCTTGGACAACTTCAAAGGATGTGGAAACTGTGATGCTATGTTTGATATCTTGTCTGCATATTCTTGCATATCCTTGTAAAACTGCTGGTGTTTCAAAACTCATATAGAGTCTGCTTGGCTAAGTTCAGAGACGAGATATTTTCACTCAATTTGATATGTGAACTTGTTTAGGCATCTTGAATGCACTGTTTTTGTGAAGAGCTGTTAGTGTCAATAACCAAAGACCTTAACATGAACCTCAGTTTACGCATGCTTAAAATTGACTGTGACCATGTGGCTTCTTGTTCTATGTTTTACTTGCTAGGCTTAAGTCATTAAATTCACACATAATGGATAAAGTTGAGACCTTGAATCTGTCTACATGTCTGTGGTGTATGGTGTTCATCTAGCTAATAAGCATGTGATTTGGCCCTGTGTTAACTGAAAAAGAGGATGCCCACTTCTTATGTGAAAAATACTGTGTTTTTGTTTGGTTGAATGCTGAATCATAGGACCCCTATTTTGGCAAGTGTGTTTGATATACATCACAGTATACGAGTTGAATACCATGTACATTCAGTGTATACAGGGTATACAAGCCAGGTATACTGCTTGTGTATATCAAGTGGAAACCTTAGTTTATGAAGTCATCTGGGCCCCAAGCCCATTCATGCTGCCTCTCCTTCCTCTTTCATTTTCTTTTCAAGATTGGGCCAAGCCCAGTTGCTCCTTACCCTTCTGTATGATTGTTGACTGCTTCTTAGTACGGGCCTAGCCCAATTTTATTTTCTCTTCTTCTCATTTGGAAATCTGTCTAAGTATGGGCTTTAACTATTAGACATATTTTTCTCTTAAGATAGCACATGATGTGTGATTACTCGTTTTATTTGATAAGTTTTGGGTGCTTTCTAACTTGCATTTTTGTTTTCCCTCCCCCTCTTCTCTTCTTGGACCGTGCCCGATGAGATGGCCCTAGTGGGCCTCTTCATTCTTCTTCAGCCAGTTGGGCTAAGGCCCAGCCAAATGCACATGTCTTTGATCGAGTCCGTTTGCTATAAGCTGCGCATGAATGCCCAACTATTGGTGAAAATAGTAACTGGTGGGCTTAGGTAGGCTCACCACCCTAAACTCCACTCCTTCAATTCATTCTAATTGTATAACATATGTATTGTAAAACATATATTTTGTATATATTGGAACCCATTATGATTATGACTTAGGATTAGGTAAACGATACGTACATCGTTTAGTTAGAGTCGCTAAAATTGACTTCGAAAGATTAAAAAGGAATTTGGACATATTTTGGAACTTTGAAACAATTTCAAGAAAAA
Organism: Anisodus tanguticus; assembly: GCA_034509755.1. Taxonomy (NCBI): domain Eukaryota; kingdom Viridiplantae; phylum Streptophyta; class Magnoliopsida; order Solanales; family Solanaceae; genus Anisodus; species Anisodus tanguticus. Next base: position 31,302,524 of record CM067539.1, on the reverse strand, counting down.
TGAATTGGGATTAAACATGGATAAATTCGGGACTGATTTGGATTTTGAGCTTAATAGACTGAAATGACTCAAATTGGATCGTATATTCTTTGAGAACATGGGCTTCAAATTCAAATGAGCATCTGATTTTTGTAAAGCATAGAGCTAATTGATAAAATAAAAACTGGAATTCTGGAAATTGTTCAAAGTTGGGCCCGATTTTGCATTTCTAATACTGATTCTTGCGGACTTGAATTGAACTAAGGGATCTGAGTAAAATATGGACTATGGGATGATCTTTCCGTATGTAGCATGAATAAAAAGAAAAGCTTATTTTTTCTATTCTTTCAAAAAATTCAAAACTTGTCATTACAAATCAATTATACTCGTTTTCAACTTTAAAAAGATTTTTAAAAAAAATGCAAAGTGATTTTAGACAACTTATTGAACTAAAAGTAGAGTTCTACTCAAATTTAATCTTTGGGTGTTCTTAGTCTGAAAATGGGTTGACTCAACTATCCATGTGTGAACCATTTTGGCAGAAATTTAACTCTTTTGTTTTATTATAAAAACCTTTTGAGTTTTGAAATAAATGAATGACAAGAATTTTGCGTTGATTTTAAACATTTTTAAGCAATTCACATCATTTAAGCATGGTATAGAACCCAAAGGTCAATCGTATTCTATGAATCCTAGTCTAATACCTTACTCGGGGATCACCAGAATCCTTACCTTGACTCTAGTTTAGATAGGAGTTTTCAACAATATGAATAAACCCTTTCAACTCGATTTTTCTAATTTACCTAAAAAATTGGATGGCGACTCTAAAAACTATTATTTGACTTAGAGCACCAACAACCTCATAGTAGCTTTTATGCCTTCGCATAAAAGTGAACCATAATAGATGGTGACTCTGTTGGGGATAAACCTAGGTTCTAACCATAAGGGTTCCAATACAACATGCTTTTAATGATATGAATTGCTTATGTGTTTAAATACCTGCAATTATAAATGTCATTCATGCATTTCATACTCCGTCAAATGGCACGCATACACACTCGCATCAGTGCACAAAAATGATTATGCGATTTCGCAATCATCCTTCAATATAAGACCAAAAAAACATTTCCTTGGAATATGTTGAAGATGAAATTGGTTCACAGTCGTCCAACAGTCGACAATGGCTCACCCTGGTTAGTCCGCTCGTGTCCTTTAGTCATTTGCTAAACCACTCTATTACAACTAGGATAGAGCGAAGCCAAATTCCTACTAAACTAGCGCATGCTGACCTAGACAGGTTTGAATATCTCAAACCTATTTGGGCCTATTAGGCTGACTACCTTGTGTCTAGAAGGTCTACGACCTAACAACATTGTATCCAACTACTTGCTATGTGGAAGTATTAAATATGCGTTATGTGATAAACCATTGTCCCTTGGGGGAAGAATTAACCATGTTATGTTTTGTAGATGCATACAAATCTGAAATTTGACATAGTTATCAATGCACCTGAAATGCTGAGTTTTTGGTGGTCGTGGTTAGATGACCCGCAAAAGAGAGAAGTAACGAACTATCTAGGACACCTACCCTCCCTTATGATCATGAAAGGAAATAGAGAACACCTAGAAGTCCTTACCGGGTATAGGATTGTAATAGAATGGTGTTTAGGTTCGGAGATTTTGAGATAACCCCGACCCTAGAGGAGATTCAGGATTGCATAGATAGTGTTGAGACCTGTATGAGAAGGAGGAAAAATCGCGACCATAACATTCTAGTGCCCTAATCCTACTCCTAACGAGATTATGAGGTTCCTATCCCTAGTTAGCGTCGATTGGATATTCGGCCCGACCATAGCCTTTAGGGATCTTTACAACCGATTTAGGTCTAAACGGGGATATATAGAACACTCCGTAGAATTTCGATCCTATGCCAGTTGGGAAGCCACCCAACCCCTAACCTTCACCATATGTCTTCTAGGAACCTTGGTATTTATCAAAGACCGACACCAAGCCATAGATACCTGGGTCATTTTCATCACCTATGCTATCTTTCATGGCATAACCACAAACGGAGAAACCAAGTACTATAACCTAGTTCCGGTCATCCTAGCCGACATATACCGAGATTTAGGTCAATGCCGAAACCTATATAGGTATTTTCAACGATGTAACCTCTTAGTGCAATGGTGGATCATTAAGCACCTCCATAAAATCCAGGGTATATCATACCGAGATCCGAAACGTAGAGAAGATAACCTCAAAAGTCACTTACCCAAATTTTGGGAATCAAACCAAAAAGGGGTGGGCTTTTATTTTTCTAGGCTCCGAGAGGACAACATCCAATGGAGATTTCCCTACTTTATATCCGAGACCGTAGTTATGAGAGGTAGAAAATGCCATTTCCTACCACTTATGGGGATCCGAGGAATCCAACCATACACATCTATTAGGGTCCCGAGACAATTCAAAAGGAGACATGTAGTACCCCAAGTAGGGAACATGAGGGAGTACGTGGTCGACTACGAAAGTAACAAGATCAGAGGGGTTGTTGACATCATCTGAGAGTGGAACGGTCAGATCAAGTGGGGTCCAGAGACTCTAGCCGAGGATGTATTCCGCCCAGGTTGTGATGAGGACTACGTAGACTAGTTGAGAGCACACTTGCAAGGCACCCTCACACCGGGGCCCAACCGCTACCAATGTAGCCATGACTGGAATTCAAAGGCCGAGGTCAAGCCTACCGCATTCAGAGACAAGCTGATGATCAAGATGTCAGGTATCTAGAGAAGATGAAGCATGACCAAACTGTCATATCCAGCATGACAGAGGAGTTAGACTTCACTCACGAGTGTCTAGAGGACTTAGACAATCGCATGAGGAGAGCTATGGATGAGACTTCACCCGTGACCTTCACAGAGAAAGGTTATTGGGTTAATTCATTATTGATGTCTACTCATTTCTAGATTCAGACCGCCCTTCGAAGGGCCAAGAAAGCTCGTACCGACATAGCTTCATCATCCACCACTGGAGGCAACTTCTTCTGATTTTATTGCGTTATTCATCTTTTGTAACCCCATTGAAGGAAACATATTATTAATGAAATGATTATGGGGCAATAGTTTTAATTGGCATTTGGCACAATTATGCTTCAAATGATTAGAAAGCCTTGGAGTAACGAGGTTTAGGAATGCGAATATTATAACTGCTTATGTGCTTATGTTATATAAACTACCTATGTGTTTTCATGTGTCCCATCTGAACTCTTGATTGATTCCACATTCCGGACACCAACCCAAAAGAAAAACACAAGGAAATACCAAAACTAAACTAAATTTTCACCTATTCCTAAATGTTGATTTGCTACCAATGGACACTCCCGACAACCAAAGTGCCACGTCACCAGTTGTTGATTTGGTTAGCGACGAAGAGACCGAGGAGTCGCTTAGGGCAAAAATTTGCAAGTTTGACGCAAAGATCGACTTGGTCAGAGCCAAGATTAAAGAAGTTGACAAAATTTTGGAGTTTGTGGGAAACCTCACAAAAGATTCTCCTGAAGGGAAGCGTCACTACCAAGACCTCTCTGAAGAGGTCAAGAAGATAGTCGACAATTGTGTCCCACATTTCAAATTTCCAAAACAAGAATCAAAGTTACCTACAATCGATCCTATTCCATATGGGGAATCAAGTGGGGTACCTGAGAGAGTCACCATAATTACTGATGAAGCTGCTAATTACTACGGGATGCCACAAGGGCCTCCCCGTATGTCATCTCCTATGTGGTGGGCTATTGCCCTCAAGGCTCGTGGCTCATTCTTTAGAGTTGCACCTAGGTCGGTGCAAAACATCGAGGTATATGACGGAATGAAAGCAGCCATATTGGCGTGTGATAGCTCAGATGTCCTCCCAACTTGTGCATCCATCTTTGCCCACAAGAGGTGCCTATTCCACAAGAATCAGCCTAGCTACGTCATAGACGAGTGTGTGGCCTTCAAAATAAGAGTCATCAGACTAATTAACAAGAAGGTCATTCGTAACCTATCGATGCCACAATCCCTACTGGTCTACAACCCCATCATGCCTATTGAAGGAATCACCATGAAAACCTAAATATATTGTTATGACTTCACTGCCTTTGAGGATTCGTACGCAGACATCTTCTCCTTTTTAGCCCGCACCGATAAGGTTCGCCTTCTCAAATCTACTTGGAAACTCTCTGCCAGCACTTTGAGGATGAAGATTTGCTTGTATCATTAAGGGGCACCGAGGCATGACATTGAAGAATGAGAAGACTTCATGTTTGAGCTAGAGCATCGTGTCAACACCGGTCAGATCTGGCTTATGATACACGGCCGCTTCTAAGAAAGTCGCTAGGAAAATGTGCGGTCGTAAGGATGACGAACATCGATGACTTCAAGAAGAAGTCATCTTTTGGGTAGTCTAGACGTCCTAGTTTTTCCTTTCAATAAAATGTTATCCCCTCTCTCTTTTATAAAAGAAACTACGTCCGACCTGATGTCCCAAAGAGGGGTACGTAGGAAGCCCACATCGGGCCTAGTCTGGAATGATTCGGGTAGAAGAAATTAGGATTAATTTCCATGTAACTCGAACTACAGAAGGGCCTGACTTCCCATAGAGGGATACATAGACAATATACATAAGACTCAACCCCTATATTATACACATATATATATATATATATATTTATTATAATTCCCCTATTTATAGAAAGTTTTGGTTCAACGACGTCATGGTAGCAAATCCACCATAGACTTTCAAAGCAAAACCCTAAAAACTAAATATTGCCAAAATACCCATGGAATGGAAAATTAATCAAGAGTTCGGATCCAATACATGAATCTATGTGCTTTATGTGTAATTTGTATGCGATATGCTGCATTATTATTTTTCAACTAACGTACTAACGTCGTTTGCCTTTGAGTTATTCTTTTCTTATAGAAAAGGGTTTATCCGTATTGCATCACACTGGCATACTTCACCAGATTGAAAGCCGCAACAGCATCCCTAATCCAACAGAATCAAGAGAAAATGACATGTACTCCCGAAGAGGCATGCAATAGAGAAGCCCTGGTTATCGAGAACACTGTGCCTCGGGATCTTTAAAATTCCTCACACCACGAGGATCTGATCAATTTGTTATTCAAAAAGTTCGCGGACCTTTAAGAACAGGCTGTGAAGAATGAAGCCATTAACGCTTTCCGAGAAATAACTATTGAAAAAAGAAGGCCTCGAACACCTTTCCCATCAATGAACTCTCGCATACCCGAACACTTTCCAAATAACCATGCTGGTACTTCGTACCGAACCTCAGCTCCTGCAAATGCCACCCAAATACCCAGGACTTCCCATTTCATGCCTTCTTTTCAGGCATCGCCTACTTATGCTTATCCTAACATACATCAAAATACCACTATCCATATAACACCCAGAACCGCTGGCACTTCCAAAAGTCTCCCAGCGCACCCATAGTATCCTTTCATACACCAATCACTCTCATTGACACTTTGCCAAAACTTGACCACTACGAAGAGATGGAGAAGGCATGGAGAGCCGAATGGACAAAAAATGGAACACAAAATGATGGATATGTTCGAGAAATCCAACAAAGGCTCTCGAAAAGCAATGGTCCAAAGATATGATGACTTGTGAATGCATCCGGACTCGGACCTACCCGAGGGCTTTAAGGTGCCTAAGTTCAAACTGTGACCAACTGACCGGGATCAAAAGAAATGAAGCGCTGATAATGAGGTTTTTTATCCAACGACTCACAGGCGTGGCATCAGAATGGTTCACGGCTCAAGAAATCAGTCATTGGGACTCTTATGAAGAAATGGTAGGGGCCTTCATTGATAGATTCTACTTTAATATGGAAACTGTGCCCGATCACTACTATTTGGAAAAGATCAAAAATAAATCTATGAAAACCTACCGCGAGTATTCGAGTAGGTGGAGGACTGAAGCCGCCCGAGTACAACCGCCAATGAGCGAAAAGGAACTAGTTTCTGTCTTCATCCGATCACAAGAATTGGACTGTTACAATGGCATGCTTTTTATGTCCAGGAGGTCATTCTATGAACTAGTCAAGATGGGAGAGGCAATAGAAGACGACTTCAAATCTGGGAAAATCGTCAGCATAGCCAACAAAGCTGGTTTGGCAAGCTCTACCAGAGCCACAAGAAAAAAGTAGGAGGATGTGGCAAACGTTTCCCATACCCATAGCCCCAGTAGTCGTAAAAAAAAGGATCACACTCTTCTCTCGATATATACCAATCTCCTTCCCCAAGCAATTACATACCATGCCCATACAACCCTGTGCTGGTATACTATGCACAACTCAATTACCAAACATCAGCTCCAGCTTATCAAACTCCACAACCAAACTACCAAACACCAATACCCACTTACCAAGCTCTATCCCTAAATTATCAAATTCCCGCACGTGCTTACCAAGCACCACAAAATCATCAAAACCACAAAAACTAGCCGCTTCTGGCTACATATGACTTTCCATGTCCAAATTTTGAGAAACTCCTCCCCGGACGTTCACTCCACTTCCTAAAACCTAAATAAAATTGTTCAAAAAGCTAAACACTGTCGGACTCATCCACACCATGCCGCCAAAGCCTGCTAATCCCGAAAGTTACTTATACATAGTTTATCAAACTTGTGCCTACCATTCCTGAGGGAACAGACACAGTACAGAGGATTGTATCAATCTAAAGCACAAGTTACAGGATTTAATCGATAAATGAGATATTGTATTTGAAGCAACGACACTAAATGTGAACACAAATCCTCTCCCCAATCATAGTGCCATCCATACACACGTGATTGAATAGGAAGAAGATTGGACTATATGCCAGCCGCTGGCCTAGGAATCTGTTGAAAGCTTACAACGGAAGGTCGCCTTTCTTTCTCTACAAGAGCGGCCTAATTTTAAGGTGTTGATCCCAGCCCCAAAAAATCCATTCGTGGTCCAAGTACCATAAAAGGTAGGCCCATCCCCTAGAAAATTATTTATGGTCCAAGTACCACAAAAAGTGGGCCCAACCCCTAGAAAACCATTTATGGTCCAAGTACCACAAGAAGTGGTCCTAGTTCTAAAAAAAGAGTTTGTGGTCCAAGCGGCCGTGGATAAGGGAATGATAAGATCGGAAATATGTTATACTCTCGAAGAATTGGAATAGGGAACGCTTCGTAAACAAGGAAATGAAAGAAGGACAATCACTAAAGGGGAGGCCAAGGACTTCTGGTGCAGGATGCAGCTGAAAGACTATTCTATTATTGAACACTTGGCAGAAGATACTGGCTCAAATATCAGTAATGGCATTAGTCTTAATTTTATCATAACATTTCCAAGCCATAATAAGAGTATTAGATGAAGCCCATATTCTAGCAAGGACGAGCAGCGAAACATTGGCCGACATTAGGCCACGTCATTGGAGCTCACTAAATTTCATTCACTCTTGAAGAGTTTCCAAGAGAGGGAATGACTCATAACAAAGATCTCTATATCACCATCAAATGTAGAGACAAAGTCATCTCTTGAGTACTTGTCGATAATGGGGCATGTCTCAATATATGCCCCGAAGCCACATTGAAGCAGTTGGGACACGACATTGGGAAGATACGCCAGAGTCGTACTAATGTAAGAGCTTTTGATAGAGAACATCATGACCCCATTGGTGAAGTAGACCTCAACATACAAATGGGGCATGCCGAGTTCACCATCGAGTTTCATGTTATGGCCATCAGCGCCAACTATAACCTACTGTTGGGCAGACCGTGGATACACATGGCCGGAGCAGTACCATCATCTCTACATCAATAACTAAAGTTTGTATGAGAGAATCATAAAGTAGTGATTCATGGAGTGGGTAACATTCACAACTATCCCAATAACTCCATGCCAGTGATAGAGGAAATATTGAAAGACTTGGATTTCCATGTGGTAGAACTTGTGGGAGCTTCTCACCAAGTGGATGACAAAGAAATCCCTATGCAACTAGTCTATAAGATGATTGCTGCAACCATGCTTCAGAACGGGTTCGAGTCCGACAAAGGTCTGGGCAGAGAGCTCCAAGGTATATTCCAGCCAACAAGTACTGTTTTGGTCTTGGATAAATCCTAAGTTCTGAAGAAGCCTCTGATGCCGATAAAAAAAAAGGTCCTCCACAGTTGTGTAAGCCTTTCCCGGGCCTATACCAGTCATTCCCAATCAGAATGCCTATGCATAATGACAGAGACGCAGAAGAAGGTTTAGGGATGCTATTCCAAGAGGAAGAGTGTGTCGTGATATTGGAAGAGTACTCTGAAGCACCCACTATTCGCAACGCTAATCCGAATGAGAAGATGTCCAATTGGACCTCTACCCCACTTTTGGCTCCTCGATAGAGAGAATGATTTTAAATTTGCTTTTAAAAAATCAGTGAAAATTGGCTGAGGCCCGAACATTCACCATTTGCACCTTTACGTTTTCTACGTAATGTTTGAATAAAATGGAAATGACTCGACATTGATCCGAGTCAAGAACACATTTTGTATTTTCTTTATCAAAATCAATGAAAGCCTCAGTTTATGCAAAAACAGTCTCTTTATTTTTATTTAACATTTTTTATACACTAACAATGCTTTGTCTTATTTTTCAGTAATAATAATAAAACAACTCATAATGTCATGACATGTCGCGAGACGAGTGAGTCAAGTGATACATATGAAAAAGAATATTAGGAGTACGATGAGGAGTCCGAGTTGCCAGAGGATCTCATCGACGAAGAAGATCAGTATGAGAATAGGAAAAAACCCACTTTGGATGAAACCGAAGCGATCAACCTCGGGAATGAGGAAACAGTTAAATAAACACGGATAAGTGCACATTTCGATGCGCCCTAGAAAGAAGAGTTGATAAACATGCTAAGAGAATACATTGACGTATTCGCGTGGTCATACACGGATATGCCTGGACTAAGAACATACATAGTAGCCTATAATCTACCCATTAACGAAGGCTTCATCCTGGTTAAACAGAAAATCTGACAATTCAAGCATGATCTGAGCATAAGAATCAAAGATAATGTTGAAAAATAGATAAAGTCTTGTGTCGTGGAAGTAACTCCATATCCCACGTGGTTGGCCAACATCATGTATGCACTAAAAAAAGATGGAAAGATCCGAATATTTGTGGACTACCGCGATCTCAATCGAGCTAGTCCCAAGGATAATTTTCTACTTCCAAACATACACATACTCATCGATAATTGTGCGAAGCATAACTTACAATCATTTGTGAATTGCTTTTCCAGTTACCATAAGATTTTGATGAGTGAAGAAGATACATAGAAAACTTCATTCATCATTCTATGGGGAGTGTACCACTATCGTGTAATGTCGTTCGGCCTAAAAAATGTCAACGCCACTTACATGAGAGCAATGACTTCAATCTTCCACGACATGATGCACAAAGAGATATAAGTATACATGGATTTCATCATAATTAAGTCACGGGAAAGCTCAGATCACATCATACACCTGCAAAAGTTCTTCGACAGACTTCGCAAGTTCAATCTGAAGCTGAATCCGACCAAGTTCGCGTTTGGAGTGCCTATCAGAAAACTGTTGGGATTCATAGTCAGCCGCAGGGAAATAAAGCTAGATCCCTCAAAAATCAAAGCCATTCAGGATATTTCCACCACCACAAACCAAGAAAGACATCATTAGTTTTTTGGGAACATTGAACTACATTGGATGCTTCATGGCGCAATCTACGATAATTGTGGAGCCTATCCTCAAGCTATTGAAAAAGGATGTGTCCACCAAATACACAGACGAGTGCCAGAAAGCCTTTGACACTATCAAAAGATATCTCTCCAATCCGCCAGTTTTTGTCCCCCCCATACCAGGGAGTCCATTATTGCTATATCTATCGGTATCTAATAATGCATTCAAATACATGTTGGTAGAACACGACAAGACTGGCAAGAAAGAGCGAGCAATCTACTATCTCAGTAAAAAGTTCATCGCTTGCGGGTCAAGGTACACTCTAGTAGAAAAAACATGCTATGCTCTGACATGGGTAGCACAAAAGCTGAGACACTACCTATCGGCATACACTACCCACTTAATCTCCAAAATGGATCCTTTGAAGTACATCTTCCGCCAACCTATGGCTATAGGGAAATTGGCCAAATGACAAATGCTGCTAAGCGAATTCTACATTACATATGTGGTATTGAAAGCTGTTAAGGGACAACCATTGGCCGATTTGCTAGCAGAAAGTCCGATCGACAAAGAAATTTGAACCATTAAGGACGTATTTCCCGGACGAGGAAGTAATGGCAATTGAAGAAGACATAGTCAAAATCTACCCAGGATGGAGAATATTATTCGATGGTGTAGTCAATTACAGGAGTTCAGGGATCGGAGTAGTTTTGGTCTCAGAAATGGGTCAGCATTATCGAATGGCGGCATAGCTCAACTTCTGATATACAAACAACATGGCAGAGTATGAATCCTGCATTATAGGTCTTTACATGACCATCGACATGGATATCCAAGAATTATTGGTAATAGGAGATTCAGATCTTCTAATTCACAAGGTCTAAGAAGAATGGGCCACCAAGAATGAGAAGATCTTGCCATATGTCAACCTCGCACAAAGATTGTGCAAAAGATTCAGGAAGATCGAGTTCCAGCACACGCCGAGAGCCTAGAACGAATTTGCCAATGCTCTGGTAACCATAACAGCCATGATACAACATCCTGAAAGCAGTCATATTAACCTGATAGAGATTAGCATCATGGAAGACATGCCTATTGTTCCCACATGGAAGCGGAACCAGACGACAAACTATGGTACACCGACATAAGAACATATTTGGAAAATGGAGAGTACCACGAGAATATCATAGCCAAACAAAAAAAGGCCATTAGAAGAATGTCCAATGTTTTTTTTCTAAACAAGGGAGTACTCTACAGAGGGATGCCCGATCTAGGGATACTCAGATGTGTCGATGCCGCAGAGGCCATAAAAATATTAGAAGAAGTACATGCTGGGACTTGTGGCCCTCACATGAGAGGGTTTGTCTTAGCCAAGTAGATTTTGAGAGCGGGCTACTATTGGATAACCATGGAAATCGACTTTAGTAAATTTGTGCAAAGATGCCATCAATGTCAGATCCACAGAGATATAATCAGAGTCCCACCGAGCGAACTTAACGTCATGAGCTTACCTTGGACATTAGTAGCTTGGGGCATGGACGTCATCGGGCTCATAGAGCCATCATCATCCAACATGGCAAACTGAAAGAGTTCATGTAATCACAACATTAAAAGCCTCTGCCTCGAGTCTTCTTGGAAACCCAAAGAAATGACCACGATCGCTTGAAGTCTGAGTACCCCCACATCCACCACCTCGGACAGATTAAACACCACCTCGACCTGTTTGAGGGCCACCCCTATCGCCATGAGAACCACCTCTAGTACCTTGGGACCCACCTTTAGCCGACTGCCCCACTGCTCTCGAGCCTGAACCCTGAGACCCCTGGTGCTGTCCACCACGCCTAGTCTAGGGAAATCCCTTTTGAAATGCCTAAGATCACCATACTCAAAACAACCTCTAGAAACTGCCGATGGCTGAGAAGAAGAACTAACACCAAAATGACCACAATGGCCAGAGGGTCGATTAGAACTCAAGGTCAACTGCCCCAAACCATAAGTACGAAAAGACTGTCCTCCCTCAGATGTAGGCATAATAGCAACAACTGGCCTAGCACTCGAACGATGATGACCTCTACCATAATGACCCCTACCTCCAAATGAGGCAACTACCTGAGTGCTAAATCAAGGCCTCTTGACCACTCTCTGATCATAATCCTCTCACCGAATAAACTTGGCATCTCTAACCGCATCAACAATCTGCTGGAAGGTGGAACCTGTGGCAGCCATCTGCGCTGCAATCAAACGAAGAGGACAAATCAACACATTGGTGAACCTTATCACTCTCTCATCCTCAGGAAAAATCATTAAAGCATGGCGAGATAATGCATACAAATGTGTCTCGTACTTTATCACAATCATACGCCCTTCTCTCTGACACTATGAGACACGAACTTCTCCAAGAAAATTTGAGTAAATAAAACCCAAGTGAGAGGAGGGGATCCTGCTATTCTAGACTTAAGATAAAACCTCTCCCACTGCTTGGCATGTCCAACCATATGAAAAGTAGTATAATCAACTCCACATGACTCCACTAAATCGAGGTTGTGCAACCTCTCACGACAGCTAATCAAGAACTCATACGCATCATCATCTGAATCTCCATCATATCTAGGAGGATCCAACTTCCTGAACCTTTCAAACATGTTCTGCTCCTCAATAAAATTGCGGGCTGAGCAGCTGGAGGTGTAGAAAGACCTGACATTGTCACACCAAGAAATGGGGAACCCTAACAGGTGTTAGCCGAACCCCTGGTGTCTTGAAAATCGGGCATATGCATATGGTTAGGAGTTTGCCCTCCAACTTTAGTCTATGGTCCATCAGAAGTGATCGGTTGAATACCTAGAGCTATAATCTCTAGAAAGCTCATCATACAAACCAGAGTATCCTGAAGTACTGGTATAACAATAAAACACGAGGGCACCTGAGCTAGCCCTGACCCGTCAGCGTGACCCTGGTCATTCTAATCTATCAGAACTTGATCATCATCCGAAATAGCCCCTGGCCCTGGAGACTCTGATCTGTCACAAGCCCGATCAACTGCAGATGCTTGGCCTCGGGCTGGTGCTACCACTTGAGGTCTAGCTCTACCTCTACCTCACCCTCTGCCCCGTGCACCACCTCTAACAACGGGTGCGGGTGCAGCTGCAGGCTCTTGATCTCCTCTTACGGTTGATCGAGTCCTCCCATTTGTGATAAAGAGTGAAACAAAAGAGATTTAGAATCTAATTATAGTCAAAACGCACGAAAGAATGAAAGAAACAAATTTTCCTAAATGTCTTATAACCTCTCGAAGATAGACACGGAGCTCTTCGTACCGATCCGCAAGACTCTACTAGACATCGTTCTTGTACTCATGAGACCATTAAACCTCGAGCTCTGATATCAATTTGTCACAACCAAAAATCTCATTGTGCTGTGAAGGCACATACCCTAACCCATAGGCGAACCACCAATATCCAAACAGAACAATATAAATATAAATACGAAAAAAGAATAAAAAACAACATAAGTATTGTCAAGCTTTGATACTAAAAATATAAACCTACAAAACCAACTCCAAAATCCGATAGTCACGAGTACAAAGCTACTAAATTAGGATACATATCTGAAAGTGAAATACATAGTACTGTCTAAAAAGTAAAGGACACAATAATAAGTGATAAGGAAGGAGTTCCAATGCTGGGATAGAATCTACGACTCACCATGAACACCAAGAATAATCTCCAAAGGCTCTGCGTCAAGCCGCTCCACTACCGTCCATCTCAATACATGCACATAGAGTGCAACAAGTGTAGAGTGAGTAAGGAAAGCATGTGTAACCAGCAACATCATCAACTGACCCTAACTATTGCAATGGTGAGGGTTGATACTTTCTGATACTTCCCTGCTTGTTAGTCAACTAAGTATAAAAAAAGTTCAACTATCCAAACCTACCAATAGTTTCTATAGTCCAATCATGTTACAAGTATCACCACAACTCATGAGTCTTACCATAAATACCAAGTGAAACTAGAGTTAAACCCAACAATATCACCAAAATCAGCCTAAACGACATTCAGGGCGTCTAGTCCCATCAAGCCGCACAACTCAATCTCACAATAGGTATAAGTCTCAAGTATCAATATGTCTTCTATAAAAAAACGTAAGATCATAAGATCTACCAGAAGTCAACACTGAGTACAAACATCATCAAATACATATCAAGAATATGAATAAATGCAATGCAGATGATATGTATGTATACAATGACTATATGTACCCGGTATACACACGCTCATGCGGTAGGTGTCACGTGAACTATGGGGGAGTCACGAGGTCCATATACCTATCCAGAATATCTCATCGGATCCGAGCTCTGTGGCTGTAGTGTCATCATCAATACTCACTCTCGTACCATGTACCATATCCAATTCAAGCCCCTTTCATCAGTATCTCAACAGTTTAAATGTCAATAATAATGTGTATGAATGATATGGATATGTGTACAACTTCCAACAGCATAATCAATACATCATACCCAGTGAAATCCCACAACATAGAATTTGTAATCAATACAATCAGTATTATCAAATCCTTTTCAAATATTTAGACGAGATGTAGAGTGATGAATGTATGACAAGTCAAATCATAATAACATATCAAACATGGCTACAAGACCAAATAATCAGCAACCATACCACCCTAAGTGGATTTATGCACCACACTCACGTCTCGAAGGCTAAATACATAGTCTTCGTCATGTATAACATACTAGTTCATTTAATTACCCTTTAAGTTTACTGGTAGCCATACAAGTGATTGTCACCTCACTAGTACGGGACCCCCAATTATCCATTAATCCCATTAATTAGCACACCACACTACATTAGAGTCTAGTAAGTCTCAACTTGCCTGTTTTCGAGCCGAAGAATCACGCAACAACTTTCCTTTTTCTCTGAGCTTCCTCACAAGCTCACTCTGTCCAAGTACGTTAACTAGATGAGATTACAGGTCTAATGGTACCCATATCGATATATAAGACTAGAATTTCTGAGTTAAACTACAAAGAAATCCCAGGCTCAAAATAGCAAAATTCGAACTTTATTACCCAAAAAGTACAATAACATACTCAATAATCATATCCTTAAGTTAGTTTGAAAACTAAGCCCGATTGGATCCTCAATTGCAAGATTGGGCAAATTAAAGCCCCAATTCTCAAACCCTAGAATTATCCCCAATTCCAAAAAAAAAAGGTTTCTAACATTATATTAACCATTTGAGCATCATCCTCTAACATGGATCAACACTAGTTTACAATATTAACATCAACAAATCAATAATCCATTCTCAAATCCATGATTTCTACTCTCGTATTCTCAGCATGAAGCCATGCCATCTTTCCAACAATATAGATATTACACTAAGATTGGGAACTTAAATGATTAAATAATAATTAAAGGATGAAAATATATCTCTAATGAAGAACCCACTTGAAATCCTCAATAAGTCTCCTCCCAGTCGAGCTCTAATCCCAAGAAAAGGTATTTTTGGGGAATGAAGACGTTTTAGGTCACTAAATATTCAGACTAAAATAGTGATTCCGCTTCGGTGGAATCGACTTCTCTGGCGCGGATGCGCTTCGGCAGAAAAATATGTCATCGAGGCGAGGTCACTTAAAATCCCGAATATCCGCTGGGGCAGAAATGACTCCTCAGAGGCGCGCCTTTGCGAGAAAAGCCTCCACAAAAGCGGACATTCGACGCTTGAACAATACTCACATTTGCGAGCCAATCCTCCGCAGAGGCGAACACGCAGAAGCAGACAAGCTCGCTGGTGCGGACACCAGACACCAGTAACCGCCCAAACTTAGTTGATTCTCCGTCAAACACCCGAAACACTCCTGGGAGCCCCCCAGATACAAACCAAACATGCATTCTCATCATAAAACACATTCTGAACCTACTCGCGCACCCAAAATTTCAGAAAAATGTCTCTAAGGCTCGGGTTTGACCAAATTCAACCCTTAAATTCTAGTTTTACTATTTCACAACCAAACACCCAAAACACACTCGATTGCATCGGGAACCGAACCGAAGGCTCGATTAAGTCATAAACTTCGTTTTGGATTTAACAAAACCGACGAAACCACGAAAAGAGCGCATTTACCTAAAAATCAACTATGAGTCAAACCACTCTATTCTCTTAACTTAGGAATTTCCAAACTTACCAAAAAGGGTTTGAAACCTACCCAGTTACCTCGAGAATTGTGTCACCCATCCCCGCAAGCCACAGATAAGCAAATAAAGACTCGGGAAGGGTAAATTAGAGATTTCTAAGCAAAACAAGCAAACTGACTTTTCGAGTCGTTACATTAACTGAATAGACATAGTGTATAAACAAAGGAAATACATTTAAGGATACAAGACACCCTCCAAAAAATAACTGCATATAACTCATTAAAAAACAAATACATTCAAATACATATATATTGTGAGGTATTTGACTGTATGAGACTGACCATGTATTCATTAAATGAAATTGAATCCACAACTATACAAAATATACATAGTATCTTTTGATTTCAAAAAAATACAGTACTGGTTCCAACTCTTCGCCTGCTTCTGAAGGTTGTTATTGAACGACTTTTTTTGCCTTGCTCCCTGAAGCTCCATCACTAATTTTTCTCCATTTTAAAGCTTTTGCAGCATCTATTGTTTTTAGTAGATTTTGCAATTTCAGGTTGTTTCATCTTTTGCATATTTGAAGGATCATGGAGTTGCTTCGTATGCCTCTCAGCAGACATTCTTTCGATAGAGCCTGCAACAACATCATCTTGTTGTTGAGAAATCCCTAAATCAAAAGATGGACAATCCAAATCTTGTGCATTAGAGGGTTTACCTCGAGTAACCCTATTTGGTGTTGTTCGGTCGGCCATTAGAATACAAATTGAGACTACTTCAAGTGTGACTTCAGATCGCTTGTAGGTACTGAAAGGAAAGAAGATAATAAGACCAAAATACATCAACTACAATTACGAAATAACTACACAAATACACTTACCCTAATTTCGCGCCAATAATTTAGGATATGGAAATTGTGCAAGGGTTGTGTGAAGTTAAAATAGTGACAAAATCAGTGATGAAATATAAATAAATTAAATAGTAGTTATTATTAATAAATATCTCAAAAATAGCTATGTCAAGTAAATTTTTCTAATATATACTCCATGTTCCATTTTATGCGACACGGTCATAATATGAGGGTCAAATTGTCTAATTTAGTGTCATTTCCATTATAAAATTTTAGTGTTCCTTAAAGTAAAATATATATATTTAAAAATAATATAAAAAATACTATAAGTCATAATAATAATTTAAAAAATACTATAATAGACCTATTGCAACGTTTTGTCATGCGACAAGTGTTTTATAAGGATTCAATTATTCGTTGCAACAGTTTTGGAACCCTTGTCATAGGGCATATTTAGTAGTGAAAAATAATAAATGCTTCATATTTTTCTACACCATTAAATATTTTAAAATAAATCTAATTTGTTAAAACAATTAACATAAGAGATCAAAGGGAGTATCAATTTCATCTTGACACATTTACCGTCGTCAAGATAGTCTAGAAAAATAACGAAAAAGAAGAAAGCAAAATGTCGTCAATCATTACAACATGACTTTGGAACTGTGTTTGAAATCAAATGAGTAGAAATATCCATAGTACTTGATTAAAAATATTGAAATACAATCATCATATATTAATCTGAAAAGACCAAAGCAAATGCAACACGCACTCCCATATACCAATCTTTTAATATATAAAAAGGTGACATTTACAGCTTTCCTTTGTGCTTAATCGCATGCCAAGCTCTTTCAATAAAAGACTAATACGTGTTAACAAAAAAGTAATCACTAATTAAACTATAAATTTCTTGTTTAATCATTCATGTTACTGAAAGGCAGTTTCATTCCCACTATCATTTGTAACAATTGACACATGTTAGTTTTTTATTGGTATGTTTTGACCAACTATACCCCACCCTCACCCACAGTGAAAACTTTTCTTTGATTAATATGTCAATTGTTATGTTTATCTAAGTTTAATTTAAAGCTAACGAAGTGACTTAATAAACTTAAGTGCTTTCTTTGTTTTGACAGCTTCAGCAGGAATGCTAAGGATTTGACTGCAGGATAGACAATCGGTTCTTCATTTTTGTTCGATCTGTAAGTTTATTGTTTCTCTTTATATAGTAGTCTTTTTGGCCTTTATATAGTATATAGTAGGTACTATATATGACATGCTTCTTTAAGGTGTTAGTTAACAAAAATGCCTTTTTACATTTATTTCCCCTCCTTTCCTTTTAATTTCATGCTACCTTTATAGTATTAGGAGTATGCAATAACAAAAATGTGAACTTGCATGCTTGAAAAATGTGAGAAAAAGACTGCTAGGATAGAGATGCTTTTTCTTATTATATATTTTTCAAGTTGGAAGTATTGTTGTGACGTTTTTTTATTTTATTTTATGTAATAATAAATAAAAAATATGAGAAGTTCAATAGGATGATGGTGACTAAGAAATTATTAGTATTTGAACTCGTGACATTGTGATTATCCCACATGGACGTGTCAAGAGTGAAAGAGTAAGAAATAATGAGTATAAGACTAAATTTTCAGAGGGAATCCTTACTGTAGGTTGATATTAATCTTCCTTAGAAAGTCTTTCTCATTAATATCAATATATATAGTGTACAATATACAATCCTAATACAAGAGGAAAGAAGAATCCTAATTACAATACAAGAGGAATCTTAATCTAATAATGGGTAGGAATCTTAATCTAATAATGGGTAGGAATTGTAGTGTTATACATGTACACGTTTACACACACCCTCAGTCGGAGCGGGAGGAGGCCTAACGCTAAGACTGGATCTGAAATCAAGGAAAAGCTGTCTTGGGAGGCCCTTCGTGAAAATATCAGCGTATTGATATGAGGAAGGCACGTGCAATACCTTAATATGCATGAGATCAACCTTCTCGCGAACAAAGTGGATGTCCATCTCAACATGCTTGGTTCGCTGATGCTGAACCGGATTGTGAGATATGTATATGGCGGATATGTTATCACAGTAGACCAGAGACGCTTTACTTAAAGGACACTGAAGCTCTAAGAGAAGATTTCGGAGCCAACAGATCTCAGCAACAACATTAGCAACTCCTCTATACTCAGCTTCTGCACTCGAACGGGATAATGTGGCTTGTCGTTTGGCAGACCAAGAGATGAGATTATCACCCAAAAACACACAGGAGCCGGATGTAGAGCGGCGGGTGTCTGGAAAGCCTGCCCAATCTGCATCGGTGTAGGATAATAGCGAGTTCGGTGCAGAGGGGTATAAGTGTAGTCCATAATCCAATGTGCCCTTAACATATCGAATGATACGTTTGAGCGCAGTAAAATGAGGTTCCCTGGGGGCATGGGTAAACAAGCATACCTGCTGGACAGCATAGGTAATGTCAGGCCTGGTGAAGGTGAGATACTGAAGTGCACCTGCAAGACTCCGATACATAGTAGGATTAGTCACTGGAGTATCGACCATAACATGACTCCAACCGAAATCTTATAACGTACGGTTCCCTCCTATGATCACTTACGGATATTTGGTTGCCTATGTTTCCCCAATCTCTCTTCCACATCCTCTCACAAATTAGCTCCCCGCACCACTCCATGTGTCTTCTTAGGTTTCCCATCGAACCATAGGGCTATTTGTGCTATGACTTATCCAATATCATCTTACATGGCTTTGATACCATATAAGATGATATTAATCTTCCTTAGGAAGTCTTTCTCATTAATATCAATATATATAGTGTACAATAGACAATCCTAATACAAGAGGAAAGAGGAATCCTAATCACAATACAAGAGGAATCCTAATCTAATAATGGGTAGGGATTATAGTGTTATACTTGTACACGTTTACACTTACATTTTTGTTTTTATAACCACTTAGACCACATTTTGAATAGTAATATATTCCTTTTATTTTATAATATTTCCTTGATGAGCTCAAAACCAAGGAGTCTTTTGGTAATGAGCATTGTTCACTTTTTTTTCATATAAATTTCTACTTTGTTTCAAAATGAGTGTTTTGTTATAACATTTTCAAATTTAATTTGGAGTTAAATTCCACATTCGAATAAGTACATAAGTATCCCAAGTCTGTTTTTCAACTTCATCTTCATAAATTTCAAATAAAGTATTCTTTTTTCTCCTTTGCAAAAATATAACTAAAGACAACTCCAATTAACTTCATAAATTACAAATAATGTGAAAAAATATTTGAAATATATGGCCAAATGCCTACTAAATATGTAGATTTTTTTTTGGAAAAAAAGCAAAAACAAAATAAGGGTAGAAAGTGGGTGACAATTATAATAGTGAGACAGAGATTATTCTTCAAACATTGAATATTATTTCTTTAACTAAGCATATGGTTATAATGCCTCTAACGTACTTATTACTTAAAACACGAAGTGTTTCCTGATAAAAGGTATTAATTGTGATTCTAAAATTGAGAAAAAGGAAAATAATTTCCTTTCAAAGTTAGAATAGAATGATGAAAGGTACAATTTATATTGAATATATATCAACTTTAATTATATCCAAACTCAATTAAAATAGACTATTTCCGGTTTTGAATTATCTTCAAGAGAGAATGGCTGATCAATCGAGTCCATTCTCTATTCATTTGTTTTCTACGGGGCAACATGAATTGGCTCCTATCTGTAAGACCCATAATGCATATCGGGTAATTTGTGTTTTTTTCAAGCCTAGGAGCCCACTACATTATGGGCCTTGCAAATAGTAACCGGCCAATACATTTGAGCCGTGAACAAATTGAAGAAATTGCACTAATTTTTGTCTTTTAGCAATCGAATTTATGCTTAGCGGAGTAAAAATATTAATTGCCTTTCTTGAGGCCACTATTTATATTTAATCCTCATAAACCTGCGGAAAAAAATCATTTGCAAAAAATAAATAAATTATGAAACTATTTGGAAGATGAAATTTAGCCCAATAAACTAGCTATGACATAATTTAAAATAATCCCTCATCGTGGTGAATACCCACTTTGTGAGAACTGAGAAGTAGTAAAGTTTTCCCGGACAGTTCAATGTCGTAGGAGTAATTTGATTCACAATATGGCGAGTATAGTTTAATCATCTCATAGCTACTGTAGTCCAATTAGATAGCTCTTTCCATGTTACTTAGCAATGTACAAACAACATATATGTATATATTGAGACATTGTAAACAACCAAAAGATATCTAGTATCTAACTAAGTAAATGAGATATTAATATTATTCAGCAACACGTAGAAAAATCATACAAGGAAGAAATCTTGAGAGATATGTTGTTGTATTAGTTTTATTTACTTATGCTTCATTTTTTTCAATCTTGTTATGCTAATACCTTACATAACTATATAATTTTATCCACTGATAACCATAAAAGTATTTAGCTAATTAAGATGCATGCTTAATCATGGAGAAAAAACCAGGACAAGCCCATGCAAGTTCTTATTGGAGATAAAGAGATGAGAAGGAAGACAAAATGAAAACTTACCAAGAAAAAGATTCATGCACTTTCTAACATCCCCACTACTACAAGACATAAACATGCAACCACAAAAAATTTCTCCAGGCGTGACAAACATAAGTGGGGTGCATTATCATGATATATAAACCTAAGGCCACTAATTTCCCTTCGATTCTCCTTCTAAATATTTAAAGAAAATTCCCTTTTCCTATTTATCGCAATTAGAGTAGGCACCAGCGGCTTTTTTCTGGACTTTGTTAACACAAAATACTTGGTGTATCTGTACAGTCTAATAGTATCAATAAGTAAGTGCAAGTTTAAATTAATGAATATTTTTTAATAGAAGATCTTACGATAACTTTTTAGTGAAAATTTACTTGCATCACTCTCTACACAAGTCAAAGCTTACATTGATCATCAAGATCATACCACCATCAAATCCAATGCAATTACAGAACTCATGCATCAATATTCTACTTCTTTTTAATTAAAAAAATTTCAGCTAAACTCTTAACAAAATTAAAATAAGATAAAGAGATACAAAAACAAAAAAAAAAAAAAAAAAAAAAAAAAAAGGGTCCCCTACTTCCTCCCTTTACTCTCATAACCACTTCCCACATATCTACCAAGGTACTAGTACCACCATGTTGCCACCTTCCTTCCACCAGCATATCCGCCGCGGCCCCGCCTACTTCCGACAAGATGTAAAAGTCTGAAACACCACGCTTCCGGCGGACGGAAAATCATCCATTGTGCAGCTCCGGCATTTCATTCCTAGTGGCTCGACAGCTTTGACAATTCTCGTCCAAACCTCATTGCTCGTTGACGTAGTCGAAATGGACATTGTACCCGGTCGGAATACTTGCACAACTTTCTTCAATATGTTAATAATGTCATTCGGGTCATCGTAAATTGAACCAACACACTCATAACTCGCATAACTAAAACCATCTTCAGGTGTAACATGAATAGTAGAGTAACGATCCCCATCAATTCCATTCATGGAATATCCACAAGGATCAAACACAAAGTCACAAATTAAAGCATTTGGGTTGATTTCTGAAATACCCGTTATTTCAGTCATTTCATTTGCAGCCATATTTGGATGTTTAAAAAACTTCCTAGCAAGTACCCTATCAAGGTCCGTCATGCAAATTTCTAGAGTAAAAAGATCATTTGGTATAGTACTACTGATTTCAAAAAACTTGTCACTACAAGCAGTGAAAACATGCCAAGAATGTGAAATGAATTTTGAAGGCATAACTGATGCTTTTCTGTAACAAAGATGAATAGGTAATTGTTCTTGTAAGTAGAACATTTCATCTTTGAAATTTCTGTGAGGGTAAGGTTGAGCTTTTGGGAAAATAAAATTGCCTCTAGTGTACCTACACTCACTCATAACAAATCCCGTATCACATGATAATTGGATCAATGGTAGAATAGATTTCAACAACTGAGTAGTTCCACATGTTTTGATGATAATTTTTGTAGGGTAAACAAAGAGGCTTGATTCCGAAAGTACGTAAGAATCAAAAAACTGGTTCCCAACAGCTGACACGACAGTGCATTGCACTGCATTTAATACTTCTTCGATTGATTCGAAGTCGAGTTGTCGGAGACCACCCATACGGATGACTGGATCATCCCCGGAGAAGTGTAGCTCCAGCCTCTTTTCAAATCCTTCAAAACCAGAAATAGCCATTGATATTGATGATCAAAACACTTTGATGAAATGAAAAAGAGAGAGAGAGAAGTGGAGGTGGGAAGAGTAGGAACAGGGAAGTGAGTATATATAGGGGAATGGACAAGAGAGAAAAAAAAAAAGGGGGGGGGGGGGGGGGGGGGGGGGGGGGCATGCGAGGTGAGGCAACAAAGAATAATAATTGTAGGCATAATGAATACAAGATGATGGTATCAAGTTTTTTTGTTTGTGTCAAGTAAGAGAGATATTTTGTTGAGACAACAACATGAATCCAAATTCATTTCCACGCGCAATTCTTGTTTTTTTGTTCTCTCCCCATTACTTGTCTATTATTTGAGTTATATTCACTCTGTTCAATCAAACCTTCTAAACAACCTACTATAATTGTTCGGGGAGAGGCGGAGTAAAAGATTTAAAGTTTATGAGTTTGGAATTTTAGATCTTTTAATTCGTTGAGTTCTAATATAAATTTGTATGTATTTAATGAATTTCTTATGAAATACTACCAGGTTTGGAATAAAGTTATTGAATTCATGGAACGCGCAAGCTGATCTACGCTGGCTTCGTCGCTGATAAATATTTATTGACACCTGATATTTAAGTAAAAATACATGTTAATTAGTCATAACTAAGTGATGACTATATGTATAAAAGATTTGATTCAAATATTTGATGCAAGTAAGTTTCTTTATCGGTTAGCTGAATGGTCAAGATTCAACAGATCACAATTTGAAATGTTATATTACTGATTCTAATTGAGTCTCTTGACCCTCTGCTAATCAGTCAAGGCTGTCATACTTTCTTATTAACCACCACTATGGTAAAAATCAAACCATTGTAATTAATAGTCGTTCGAGCTTTTCCTGGGAGTAGGTGTGGCACTTGAAAAAGAAAATCCCAAGAGTACTGGTGTTCCTCTGGTTTCAAAAAATTGTTCCCAGTTTAGCTCCTTGAGAGTCAAATAATGTAAAAATAGAAATGAGGTATTAATTTTACTTTCAAACTAAACTAGTTTTTGATTCATTATGAGAATGATCAAATATCAGTGTTTACCCAAAATCAAATAATTTAACTTGAATCAAGCAG
Source organism: Anisodus tanguticus (assembly GCA_034509755.1). Classification (NCBI taxonomy): domain Eukaryota; kingdom Viridiplantae; phylum Streptophyta; class Magnoliopsida; order Solanales; family Solanaceae; genus Anisodus; species Anisodus tanguticus. The sequence continues at coordinate 31,278,439 of CM067539.1, read as the reverse complement.
ATTGATTTTATAAGGGGACAAACACATCGCGATTGAATCGTCTTAAGAGTTAGGAATTTTGAATCCACGTTCTTGTACCGTTTTGAGTTTCTCTCCTATATAGCATTTACAAAAAAATTTGGTCCACTTTCATTGTAGAAATAATAAAAGAAAAGGGAAAAGGTTTATAATTGTCTTTGAACTTTGTGAAATGATTTAAATTTGGGTTTTATTAATACTTAAGAGTCAAATATATCCTTATTTACTGATGAGGAAGTTCCATATGTATCCTTATTTTCTTTTCTGCTTGGGAGCTTGGCATGAAGTTGTGTAATTCTATCAAGTGGTGATTTTTCGTTTGAATCTTTTATACCTTTAAAGCAGAAGCCTATAGTTCAAACAGAAAACATTTCATGAAGTTCTGCTGTGTGCCATGCATCAATTAATTTTCCCTTTTCAATGGAAATCAAAATTTGAAGAAAAAAGCAAGAAAAACGCTCAGGAAATTCTATTGCAAAATTAACAGGGATACGAAAGATCAAATAGTTAGTAGTAAAATTACTACTAACATTATCAACTATATAAAACAATTTGACACCATAAAGTGAGAACATATGTGGTGTAAAATGTTTCTACATCATGAAGATTTTATCGAAATGGTTAAACAATTGTGGAATCAAGAAATTTGAAATAAAATGCAAGAACATCAATATGGATTATAGCACTTTTTGTACCACCTTATTATACTAGAAACTTTCCCTTATGTTAATGTGATTCAACAATCTTTATATACATAAAAGAATCTTATTTTTACTTTATTAGTAGTACAATATAATATATTTTTTTGTCTATTGATATTCAATTCAACTCTCTTCGAAACAATATAGTTATGTTCCATGGTTACGGAAAATTTGGGTACATGTTGCATATATGTTAGTAGTAATAGCTAATAAGTGTATATGTACATAGAGGTTGAAAATAAGAGAGACCAACGTACCCTAGTAAATCACATGGCAGCTTAGAAAAACAGAGACACAATTATAGACAAGATTCTTGAAGGCATGACATCAATTATTAGAGTTTGCTACGAGGAGGCATGCAAGCTTTGTCTAATCTATATCTCCTCCCCTTGTATAGATATTCTCAAGTGGACTCACAAAAGCCAAAATACTTTTTAAAAATTCCATCTATTAAGCCACCTAAATACATACTCTCCTATTTTTAATTTTTTTAAAGTCAAACAAACACTGATTTATTTTTTCGTTTTTAGCCAAATTGATGATTTGAAACAACAATCTAGTACATCAAATTATCCCAAACTCCACTTATGAGATTATACTGGATATATTTTTATTCTTGAGTAAAAGATGGAAAAAAAAGAAGCGGAGAGCTCGAATTTGTATTTTAGCGCATTTATTTTCTTGTAGGAATAATATGAGATCATACGTTATTACTTGCTTTTAAATTCAGAAACTTTGAAATGCGCATGAATTTGCAAAATTTCTTATCACGAAAACGAATAATTGCTTATTTTTCAGGAATATATAATCTTGTTTGAAAAAAGAATTAAAATTTATTTTTGTAAGCCCTAATAAGGCAATACTCTGTTTTGACAAATATGGCTAAGAGGAAATGGAGGGGCGTGAGACTAAATTCAACTGATTTTGAAAAGGACACCATTATCTTTTCAAAATAAAGTTTAATAGACGTGCCCAAATATAATCAATTGTGTATTTCCAATATTCATATATTAAAACAGTAAGTATCAGGCGTGGCACCTAAATATAATTATAATATTCAATGTATTAAGATGGGGTCCGTAGCTGAGAACATAAAACAACTCACATCATATGTTATGCTTCATACAATGTATTATCATCATCCTTTTCATGAGTATAACATTTAGTTGGTAAATACTTATCCGCACTAATTGTTTATACCAAATTATATAAATTTATTATAATTAAATGGTTTAATATAATAAAAATATATATTAATTAATCATGATTAAATATTAAAAGTCTATGTACGAACATATCATAACTAGTACGGACAACTCACGTGTCATATCATAACTCATACGGACAACTCACATGTCATAACTCATAACCGCATCTTATATGAAATCAAGTATATATGCGTGCAATTATAAAAGCATACAAATAGTACATGACCAACAAACATGTAATATAAAATGTGCATAGCTTATAATGTTAAGTTGACATGAAATATGAGTGATGTAATACATAAAATTAGTCATGCCACATAAATAGCACAAAAGACATGTATTTCTATAACAGTCTATATATAGCTGTATAATATTTACAGCCCGATATATGCATATTGTTCGTCACCTCACATATACGGTACCCCCAATATATCACATATAATATCAATTCAGAAAAAATCCCTCATGCATTGAGGTCAAAGCGCTAACCGGTATGTAGTAGCTTTAGCCTTCTCAGACCACCTTTCCTCACTCGAATCCTCCAAATAATCTTGATTTATACAAAAAGAGTATCCTACAAGTCTAGACGAATCCATTGATACTAATATCACACTTTTAGACTAGAAGGGGTCAAATTCAATTCCAAAAAGTCAAACTCAAGCCTCGTGGTCAAATCCTCAACATAGATTATATCTTTAGGTTATCCATAACCCTATAAGTCCAAATTTGTAATTAGATTACAAATCACACTTCCAATCACCGTTCAACCCCACTCCTCCCAACCCAATTTAATTACCCTCTCTTATATCTAGGGAAAAATCTCTAATTTCTACCTTCAAATTCATGATTTAGATGTTACATCTAGGTGAATTGATGTAAAATCGTTACCTCGATGCTATATGAAGTTCCCTAGTCGATCCCTTTTTCAATCTGTAACTTTGGTCGTTCAAATTGAGTAATTGGAATGTTGAAAATCCGGTACACAATCACTTTTATACACAACTAATGTTGTCATTGCAGTGACCAGCCTCGCAACTGCGACATTACAATTGCAACCATGACCACACAATTGTGACTATCCCTCAAAGTGATTAAGTCCGCAAATGTAATAGCCACTTCGCAATTACAATTCTACAATTGTGTGGCTAACCTCACAATTGTAAGGTTATTCTCGCCAAAACGACAGACCATAAAAAATAAAATTTAAAACGTGTTGAAATGTTATTCCTTGTCTGGAACTCACCCAAACCCCTAGGGTCCCAACCCAAATCATCCCACCAAGTCCCAAAATATACTATATGGACTTATAGGAAGTGTCAAATTAAGGAAAGAAATTTAAATACTCAAAATGATGGGTGAGGATATTACATTTGTGATCGAGATGTCCGTATGGGCCAACCTTTAGGATCAACTACAACCTTCAAAACTCAGCGATAATGGATTGTCCCTCTGCATGTTTCTTTATTCAAATATCAAGCTTAATTGACATGGTGCAGGACTTGAACATATGAGCTTAGTCACAACCTCTAATTATGACACTTAAACTATAACTCTGGGACACCCTTTCTAATATTTTTTAGGAACAACAATCAGGGAAACGTTGTAGCTAGGTTTGGCTTTCTTTAATCTCTCTTTATCGTTCTTTGTCTACTCTTTTAATGTTATTAGAATAGGTTAGGTCTATTTATGGTAATATAGGATTTGATAATTATGGTACTATAGGATTTGTAGTCCTATTAGAATAGGGTTACCATTTACCCTATTAGATTAGGAAAATGAGGATCTTACCTCTATATAAGGAGGCCATTATGATGAATGAAAGGTAGAAAGAATTCTCCCATTATTTTTGTCTATCTAAACTCTCGTCCCTGTCTCGATTTTAACATGGTATCAGAGCCATGTTAAAAAAGAACACAAAAACCCTAAAAGAATGACAGGTGAGGTAAAGAAATAGGAGATATCAACAAAGAAATTGTCGGTGAAGAAAACAAAATCCAAAGAAAAATAATCTCTCCATACGACATTACGTCGAATGATAATCCTGAAATTATGGTGACACAAGTCCAATTGAAAGGGGGAAATTATGAAGAATGAGCTAGATCCATGAGGACAGCCCTAAGAGCAACAAAGAATTTTGGCTTCATCGACGGTATAATTAAGAAACCGGACGAAGAGTCGCCGGACTTGGAAGATTGGTGGACTATAAACTCATTGTTGGTGTCATGGATTCGCAACACCATAGAACCGACACTTCACTCAATAATTACACATAAAGAGGAAGCGAAAGAATTATGGACGAGCATCCGATATCGGTTTGCCGTTATTAACGCCTCGCGGATGCAACAACTAAAGGTGAAACTAGCGGAGTGCAAACAAAAGGGAAGGACCATGGTGGATTACTATGAAAAACTCACTAACTTATTGGAGGAATTGGAGAATTACAAAAAGATCCCAACTTATACGTGTGAAAAGTGCACGTGCAATCTAGGAACGGTTCTAGAAGCCAAAAGAGAAGAAGAAAAATTGCATCTTTTCCTCATGGAATTGGATGAGGGAATGTATAGAACGGTGAGGTCGAACATACTGGCCTAGGAACCACTGCTATCATTAAACAAGGTCTATTCGAAGTTGATGAAAGAAGAGTGTGTGAGAGGAATCACACGAAAAACAGAGGACCGGAGTGAAATCATGACTTTTGCCGTATAGGAAAGAAACCCTTACCGTGACCAAGGTAAAAGAAAAATTGATGGTGCATTCTGCACATATTGCAAGAAATCCGTACATGTTGTAGATAGGTGTTTTCGACTCATTAGTTATTCGATTTGGTGGTCAGGAAATAAAAAAGGAGACGAGAAAACCAGAGGAAGAAGACGAGGACAACAACAATAGCAGAGGGGTAGACCGGGATCTAATTGTGGAAGAGGTAACTACCTAGCTACCACCGTGGTTGTCAAAGAAAGAACTCAGACGGATACAAGATCGGTGAACACATATGGCACAGGACTTCACAATTTGTGCAATGAGATCTGAAAGACTGTGATTCACATGTTGAATTTCCAGAGAATAAACCTGAATGGGAAGATGAATAGTAAGACCAAAAACTCATCCCGGATCATAGACTCTGGAGCTACCAACCATGTGACAGGTAATTCGGAGGAACTGAGCAATAAGCGAGACATTCCTAAGTGTCCAGTTGGTCTTCCGAATGAAAGTAGCTTGGTGGCTACAAAAGAAGGAACAACTAGGCTGAATGACAGAATATAATTGAAGAATATTCTTTATGTTCCGGATTTGACATGCAATTTAATTTATGTATCACAACTAGTTGATTATTTAGATTGTGATGTAATATTTAATGGAATTATGTGTGATATATTGGACTCCACCACGAGGAAGTTGATTGTAAAGGGTGAGCGTCGAGGTGGACTTTACTATTTCCAGAATGTGCCGCTGATACGGGCTATGAAGGCAGAGGCAATTCATTGGTTCGATCTTTGGCACAAATGGTTAGGTCATCTTTCAGCACTAGTAACGAACTCTATTACGGTATTAGGCTTAAATGAGAGTTGTGATATATTGGATAGAGAATGTGATTTATTCCAATGAGCAAAGCAAAAGAGAAATGTTTTTCATTTAGGTGATAATATTGCTTTGGATACTTTTGAGATAATCCATTGCGATTTATGGGGACCATATAGAACCACTTCCTCTTGTGGTGCTTCATATTTTTTTACTATTGTGGATGATCGCTCACGAGCCATGTAGATCTTTCTCTTAGTTGAAAAGAAAAAAGTGTCCCAAACTTTGAAGAATTTATTCGCTCTTGTGGAGAGGTAGTTCGGAAAAAAGGTAAAGATAGTTAGAAGTGATAACGGAATTAAGTTCACGTGTATGAAGACTTACTTCTTTGAACATGGAATTATGTTTAAAACATCTTGCACAGGGAAATCTCAGCAGAATGGAAGAATCGAAATAAATATCGTCACATTCTTAATGTGGCGCGAGCATTGAGATTTCAGGGCCATCTTCCGATTAAATTCTGGGGAGAATATATTTTGATTGTTGGGTATTTGATCAATAGAACACCATCTTCGGTTTTGAATGAAAAAAACCCCTATGAAATTTTGCACAAGAATGCACTCCGGTATGATCACTTGAGGGTGATAGGGTCAATATGCTACACACATACAAAGGGAAGAACTATGGACACGTCTAAGAGTCAGAGTCGTAGGTGTGTCTTCTTGGGATACCCCTACGAAAAGAAAGGTTGGAGATTGTATAAGAATGAGGAATATTTGATCTCAAGAGATGTGGATTTCTACGAGACTAAGTTCCCCTTCGTTGTAAGATCGGGCAACTTAACCGACAACGTAGAAGCAATACCGAGTGAAAGAGAATCTCTGGAACAAAGTTATGTTCACATGGAGGAAACAGATGGAGGAATAAACCAACACAACCTCGAAGAAAACAGGACTGATAATATAGGTACGAACAAAACTCAGATGGACGGAGTATGGACATCAGATGTTGAACCTACGGATCAGCAGGATTTAGACCGTACAGAGGCCGATCTGGATAGAGATAGCATTGAGGAAGTACAACCGCAAGGTATCCATACCAAAAAAATACACCCAGAGAACAACTGGGTTGAGGTAAATGTCAAAAACATGAATCAATCCAGCTACGCGACTACGTCACTGAACCTTTTCGAAAACAAAATTCATCAACCCATCCGGCCTATCCTCAGCAATCCTCTGGTGAACCTTATCCTTTCGCTAACTATATATCCTATGATAATTTTTCCTCACAACACCAAAGGTTCCTTTAAGCAATTACCACAGGAGCTGAACCAAAAACTTTTTCGGAGGCAATGAAAAAGGAACATTGGAAAGTAGCTACGCGGCAAGTGATTCAAGCGTTGGAGAATAATGGAACATGGAAACTAGAAAATTTTCCACCAGATAAGAAAGCACTCAGATGTATATGGGTGTACAAAATCAAGTACAACTCTGATGGCACAATCGAGCGATATAAAGCTCATTTAATCATCTTCAGAAATAAACATGAGGAAAGAATTGACTATAATAAAACTTTTTCTCCGATTGCTAAGGTAGTAACTGTTCGGACCTTCCTGGCTGTTGCGGTTGCACGAAATTGGGAGTTGCATCATATGGATGTGCATAGTGTTTTCTTACACGGTGTGATTATGGATGAATTTTATATGAAATTTCCATTGAGATTTTGTGTTCCTAATCCGGGGCAAATATGTAGACTTCAAAAATCTTTGTATGGTTTGAAGCAAGCTCCAAGTGTTGGATTGCGAAATTGTCAAGTACTTTGATGAAATATGGGTTCAAACAGTCATACTCTGATTATTCTCTACTCACTATGCACCAGGGAGGTATGCAATTTAATGTCTTAGTCTATGTGGATAACTTGATTATCTCCAGAAATGATCATAGTGTCATTGAATGATTCAAAGACTATCTCCGCACATGTTTTTACATGAAGAATTTGGGCCCTCTGAACTACTTTATGGGAGTTGTAATTGCACGTGGACTAACTGAGTTGTTTCTCTGTCAACGAAAATATGCCTTGGATATAATCTTTGAGTCCGATTTACTGGGAGCTAAACTAATCAATACTCTTATAGAACAAAAGCACGATTTGGCTTTGGCCAAATGAGCTACTTTAGAAGATCTGAAACCATGTCGATGTTTCGTCGGTAGACTAATATACCTCAGTTTCACGAGACCTGAGTTGTCGTATTACGTGCATGTTCTATCTCAATTCATGCAGCAACCAAAGAAAGCACACTGGAAGGTGACTCTTCGTATGGTGCGGTACTTGAAGAAGAACCCAGGACAAGACATTCTGATGAGAAAAAGATTGTGATCTCCAATTGTATGGATAGTGTGATTCGAACTAGGTTGGATGTTCGTTGACTCGAAAATCACTTATCGATTGGTTTATATCCCTCGGGAATTCACCTGTATCATGGAAAACCAAGAAGCAACACATTGTCTCTCGCTCATCAGAAGAGGCGGAATATCAATCAATGGCAATGACAATCTGTGAGTTGAAATGGTTAAAGGGAATTTTACATAGTTTGGGTGTTGAACATAAATCTCCGGTGCAAATGTTTTGTGATAGTCAAGCAATATTGTATATTGCACGAAATTCGGTGTTTCATGAACGGACTAAACACATTGAAGTTGACTGTCACTATGTCCGGGACGCGCTCCAATCCAGAATAATACTTCTCAGTCATGTGTCAACCAGTGAACAATTGACCGATGTGTTTACAAAGACTTCGGGCAAATCGCAACATGAATATTTACTTGGCAAGTTAGATATTCGAGACCCTCATGCTCCAACTTGAGGGAGGATATTATAATAGGTTAGGTCTATTTATGGTAATATAAGATATGGTAATTATGGTAATATAGGATTTGTAGTCCTATTAGAATAGGGTTACCATTTACCCTATTAGACTAGAAAAATGAGGATCTTACCTCTATATAAGGAGGTAATTATGATGAATGAAAGGTACAAAGAATTCTCCCATTATTGTTGTCTCTCTAAATTCTTGTTCTTGTCTCGATTTTAACAAATATTTTTCAATAAACAACAATTAGCTAGGAAGAGGTACCAAATTCTGTTTTGCTCAGTTTCATTTATCCATATACAAATGAATTACAAAAAGAAGAATATATACTTTAGAAAGAACCCTTGTCAAGAATATTATGAGAAATTAGTTAGACAGTCAATGCATTTGAATGATCACATAAAGCATGGAAGTTGTCTGTGCTTCTAAAGAAGGTGAAACTTAGTTAATAATTTGTTCCAATTCGAGTAAGATTGCGAAGACTATTACACATCTTTAGGAAGGTAATGTAGTATCTACTCATCATAAATAGCAAAAAAGAATCATGTTCACCCCTTAGCTTTTAAGTTACTTTAGGTGTTTAATTCACCTTACAAGACTTACACCTCAATCATAGTAAAGAGTAAGTACGTAGAAATATATTTAATTAATGTATGTGTATGAGCTAGGGTGAAAATATTGAAAGAAGAGTTATGGGGAAGGATTGGGAGTAGAAAAAAGATAATGATGGTCAATGGTGAGTTTTACAGAATCAAGAAAGGTATATTATTGAAGGTTTTAAGAGAGGATAAAAATGATTTGTGAAGTGTATGCTTCATGAACAATATTCTCATGGTGGATGGCACACTCAAATTATGACCACATCCCTTCCTCTTTGTGCTGCACGCCAACCACCAACCCCCCCCCCCCCCCTTCCTCTACTAGATGTGTACCTATCACCCACACATGAAATTACACAAACACACACATATGTATACATACATATATATACATACATACATACATACATACATACATACATACATACATACATACATACATACATACATACATACATACATACATACATACATATATACATATATATATATATATATACATACATATATACATACATATACACACACACATACACACACACATACATACATACATACATACATATATATATATATATATATATATATATATCTAAATCTTTAGAATTGATCTACTTCCCAAGAAAAATAAGTAGATTGTTTTATACAAGGGAAGTTGAGATTTCATGTATGATCGATCGTTTACTGCTAGAAAATTGTTGTGCGAGCTGTAAATTAAAATATGATTTTGATCTTAACCAAATTGATCAAATTTAAAGATACATGCATATATAATTAACTAGTGTTATTTGGCCAGTGCTAAGTCCGGCCCGAACCGACATTAAAAATTAAATTTATGGATGTCTTTTTTATTTGTTCTGCTCTTACTTCTTTATTTTGGATTATCGGTTTGACATTTTCTAAAAAATTCTAAAATATTAAAGTACAAAAAAGTATCGGAAAATTAAAGGAAATTATTTTTCTTACTTTATATATTAGATATTTTTAAATTAAAATCAAACAAATGAAAGCTTTCCTAATTCTATTTTACTGAAATGTTTTGAGATTATAATCTCCGATGATTCAAATTGAACTTCTATATGTTAAATTAATTTCATTTATTTATCTGAATTGAACCGATATTAGCTAAATTATTTCTTTGCAAAAATATATTACATCATTCAATTAATGTCAAAATTATTAATGCTACAATATTATTGTATGATGAAATCAATAAAGTTAACTTATAAATAAGTCTCGATATTGCAACATACTTTTGTAGATGTTCTTTCAAATTAAACCATAAAAAACAAACATTGAAAAATCAATGAAATTAAATTATTCTTACTTTAAGTTTCTTTTTCCTTCCAAAAGATGCATGTTGAAAAATAATCTTTTTCCTTTTTCTTAATTTAATGACCGTTTTATGGAATCTACATTGTAATAACTTTTTCATGTTGAAATTAACTATTTTATTCTAAATTATATAAAATATTTACTATCCCGTATTTCACAAAATATTTTAATATTATAAAAATTGAAAATATACTTTTGCAATTGCTAGTATTATTACTCTTAGGAGATCAAATTATATTTTCTTTAACTATAGTTTTTTTCTTTAAATTTTCAGAATATATATGAAAATAATGATTTATAGTTCCTCTTTTACTATAGTCATTTATTAGGTAAATTTTATGTTAAAAGTGTGCGCATGTAAAATTAGATTAATTAAACTTTCGGGATTCATTTTTTGATTGGACGGAAGGACTATAATTTACATTTTGATATATTTTTAAAATATTTAACAAAGATATAAGTTATTTGTGTTAATTCTTTTAATTTAAAATTTTATCGTATCTTAAGTAAAATCTTTGTTAATTACTTCTGTTTGCAAGCACGTACAACACATAATTACATGAGAAAATAAAATAAAATAAATTTACATTTAATCGGACGAACAAAAATTTAAAATAACAAATGATAAATGACAAATAACTACATACATAGTAAATAATTTTATAAGAATAATACTTTAATTCAATAATTAAGCTTATATTTAGATATAAATTAAATGACATAATGATTTCCTTACGTGTCTATAATAATTTTTATGAAAAAAATATAATGTGAAACAAGTTTAAAAATATTTTCACATAAAAGAAAGACTCAAATATTCAAATATGTATGATTATTCTTTGTCGGGGCCACTATAACCTTATTCATGACATCATTACTTTTAGTGGCATGAAAAAAGTCCTTAAAGTTCTTAAAATTTACCAAAATAAATGAGAACTTACAAGGTAATTAAAGCTTCAATTAGGGGTAAAATGGATAAAATATTTTATGTGAGGACTACAAAACCTTGAGATGCTCCCTTATATATAGTAGTAATGTGCAAAATCGACTCATTGTTATGATATTACTAAAGTCTGATTTTATAGTTGTATAAATAATTTAACATACATAGAATTGTACGTGAATTCATATTAGTAGAACTAGTGGGTTCTGAACATATATATGCTTGAAGCAATACAAAATATAATTAAAGTTCTTTCAACTCAAATCACGAAGAAAGGGAAAGGTGGACTTCGTATACTGAACCAAATTTCAATCTTTCTTACGTCTCAAAAACCAAATTCTAAGAAATCCCTTACAACTTTACATGAAAAGTACAAGTCAACCAAAGTCTCTCTTGAGAATAGAGAGATTGAGTTCGAGGGTGAGGGTGAGGGTGAGGGGAATGGAAGCAAGGGGGTGGGGGTGGGGGTGGGGGAGTTTGAATTTGGACAACCATGCATCAAGAAATGGACAAATGCCAATAAACTACAAAAGAGAGAATAGAAACACACCAAAACCTCTCTTCTGATGGACCCAAATCTTTGAGTTTGTATCCTTTTAGTGATCCTCTTTTCTCTTTTTTAGATCACATTTTTCTCTCACACACCAAAATGATATCTACCAAAGCCACGATTAGGACCTACTCTAAGGGGAGTTTCAAGAATTGTGTGTTGCCCCACGTGAACTTACATCATCTAAGAAATTGTCCTACCTCCAAGACACCAAAAGACCCCACATAAAGGCAAGTACCCCTCATATATAATATAAACTCTCCAAACTTTCTTGAATCCACCTTGTCAAATGGAAACAAGAGAGTCCCCACTTGGGACCATAGGGTTAATGGATAGGGAGACAATTACATGAGTTGGGAGAGGGTTACAAGTGACTTTAGCCGCCAGACATGCTTTGCACGCGCAAGTTTCCACATCCATGTAACACTTAATTTAAATGTTCACCTAAGTTGCGTGGCTGCCTGGTTTTTTACATCTACTATGTATATTTGTACATATAGCTATACATATGCACTTTTATGGTAATGGGTGCAATGTATGTACTAAATTGTTTAGGATTGGGCAAAATGGTAATCAGAGATGATACAAGTATCGTTCAAAGTGCACGTAAATTAATTCGAACACTACCATTAAGGAATCGTTTGGTAGCCAATTGAAGTTGTGCAGGTATATATTAGTAATATAAGAATTAGTTATGAGAGAATTTATGTATTATTTTATGCATGCAAGGATTAGTTATGAATGACTTAGTTAAACATGTATTAGTTATTCCACCTTATATATCCTCCATAAAATAATGCATAGATTCTCTCATAACTTATACTACATGTATTAGTTATGTGGGTTTCTAATTTACAAACCAAACACTATATTAATTTTATACATAAATAATTTACCTCCTAACTAGCTACCAACGTGATATTACTTATGCATGATTTAATACCTGCATAACTCACCTCCAAATCAACTAACAAATGACCCCCGGATATATTGTTATTTGAGCACTAGGAGAAGCATTTTGCGAGTGCAACCGCTTCATGCTCACAGTTTTTGTGCATGAGTGGTACCCACCGCTCCTTTAATTTGGTTGGACTATAGGAATTTGGATTAGCCATGGGCAAAGAAGATTAGTTCACAGATCACTTTCAATCTTAATCTTCAAAGTCCAACCCCTAATCTTCAAATTCAGAGCCCCTTATTTAATAACACCACCAACTAATTAAGGTCATAACTTTTAAGATTAGGCCGCGGACTTATGTTTAATTTTCTTCTCGCATGTTTGATCAAAGAATCTAATTAGTCCTTTTCTAGTTATAGTTTATATTCTTACCATCCATATGCAAACATTAATGAAACATATAGTTTTGACATATTGTAAAAGATCACTATATCAACATGTTATAAGGTCTATACTTAAGATTTATCATTTTCCAAAGTCCACGCATTAGAAACCTCGTTTATCATATATATATATATATATATATATATATATATATAATTTCTGGTATGCAAACATCAGTGATGGAGAAAGCTTAAGAAGTTCTATATCATTTTTCTCTTGACCTTGTGTAAGATATATTACAATTTTGCATGCGTTACATTTTGGTTACTTGATAATATTAGTTATTGTTGTTACATTTTACTTACCTAGTTGTTAATACCAAAAAAATATACGAAGATTACATTAAAAATTATCTATAAAGTCAATTAATTTGATGCAATAGTAGAATCTCACTAGTTAGATTCCTAGTCAGATAGACTTAAAGCTAAAATATCCCTATGTTAGGAAGAGTCTTGGGGAAATTTAATTAAATAATTGAAAATGTATGCCATGCTAGACATTATAGGGAACCAAATGCAATTTTTTAGGGTTTGAACTTTGAAGTATATGACAACTTTGCAGATTATATTAAAAGAGACCTTACTTTTATGACAATACATATTATTGTTAGAAGGTGGAAGATTTATTTGAAGCAAGCAAAGACATGTTAGGATTTGCAAGTGCTTTTAATATTTATAGATTATCATTATTGTTTAGAAATGGTTAAGAAAGGTATATACCCGTGATATACACTTGTTATACATGGTATATATCACGGGTCCTTTGAGTTGAAGCCCATCACTGTACAAGAAAGACCAACCCATCTCGGGTTGGCCCATCACAGATAAGGGGCAGTATATTACTTTGTATATTGATGTAATATTGTAGTGTAAAGGTTACCTTAGTTTGTCTTGTACACTTACCATGGTTATAGGAGTCTTGTACTACTAGAATAGGGTTTTGGAGTTAGAATAGGAATAGGATTCTCTTATTATGAAAATATGTAAATTGTATATATTCTCTTTCAATTAATGAAAATAATCAAGGGATTATTTCTTTAATGGTATCAAGAGACTAGGTCTAAATTGCTTCCACCTTTGTTCTCCAAATACCGCTCTCGGGTTTTGTGCAATTTCTCGGCCAAAACTTGCCTCGATTTCCATACCCCTTCACCGGATTTCATGTTAAATTTTACCTCCACTCTTCCCAAATTTTCCCTCCAATCCCTTTATTCTTTCGTTATGTCTAGGAACACGTTTCATCCTGCTCTCACTTTTCTAACATCAAGAACAACATCCCTATTGTTCTTGAGATGGAAAACGTCCAATACGCGACGTGGGCAGAATTGTTTAAAATTCACGCTATCTTCCATCAAGTCCTCCACCACATAATTTCTCCCGTTTCCCCTATTCCCGTTGAGGATCCTCATTTATGGATTACTCTTGATGCAACCGTTCTCCAGTGGATTTATTCCACTATTTCGGTCGATCTCTTACAGACGATCATTGAGCAAGACACTACGGCTATGGCTACCTGGAATAGATTGCGTGATATATTCCAAGATAACCAACATTCATGTGTTGTCACCCTTGAGCAAGAATTCTTCCAAGTCAGCATGGAAAAAATTTCAAACATTTCTGCATATTGCAAGAGACTCAAGGAGTTGGCACACCAACTCCGTAACGATGGCGCACCTGTGGCAAATAATCATCTGGTTCTACAATTGGTTGTCGGCCTGTCTGAGGCCTATAATGGAATTGGGACTCTCCTTCGTCAAAGTAATCTGCTTCCCGCTTTTTATCAAGCCCGCTCCATGCTTACTTTGGAAAAAGTCAGTTTGGCTAAGAAGGCCCACCAATGCGAGCCCCGTAGTCATGATGACGTCCTCCACAAATTCTTCGAGTTTTGTTGATAATTCAGGCCAAAACCATGCTCACGGTGGCGGCAAAAATAATCGTAAAAACAACAGGAAAATCGTGGCGGCAAACGCAGTGGTTCCGGCGGAGTTAATGGCGGCAGAGGGTCCAACTCCAGCAGCAGTGGGCCACGGACCCGAACTGGTACATGGACACCGGCGCCACTACACACATGACATCTGACCAAGGTACTCTCTCATCTTATTCCAATTTGAGCAGTACTCGTGGTATAATTGTTGGGAATGGTAATTCAATTCTAATTCGTGGTTATGGTCATACAACTTTGTCTCCCCCCCCCCATCCACCCCTTGTCTTGAAAAATACCCTTCATGCCCCTAAATTGATTAAAAATTTGGTGTATGTCCGTAAATTCACCACTGATAACTCCGTTTCTATTGAATTTGATCCATTTGGGTTTTCTGTGAAGGATTTCAAGACGGGGGGGGGGGGGGGGGGGCTTTCATGAGGTGTGATAGTAGGGGAGATCTTTATCCTATCACACCACATTCCGATTTCTCAAGTCAAGTTGTACCTTCAACTTTTCCAGCCCTTGCTCCTTCCTTGTGGCATGCTCGTCTAGGTCATCCGGAGTTGTCTATTTTGTCTTCCTTGGATACAAATAATTTTATTTCATGTAAGGGTACGAGTAGTACTCCGAATTGTCAATCGTGTTCGTTAGGAAAAATTGTTAAGTTACCATTTGTAGACTCTAATTCTCATACTTTAATGACATTTGATATTATTCATAGTAATCTATGGACGTCTCCTGTTCTTAGTTCTTTGGGTTATCGGTATTATGTTCTCTTTTTGGATGATTATTCTAAATTTTTATGGACTTTTCTAATAGCGAAAAAACTCAAGTTTTTTCCATCTTCTTAAAATTTAGAGCATTCATTAGAACCCAATTCGAATGAGAAATAAAAAACATCCAATGTGATAATGGCAAAGAATATGACAATGGGGTGTTTCGAGAATTTTGTGCAAATAATGGGATCAATTTTCATTTTGCTTGCCCTCATACGTCTTCACAAAATGGGAAAGCCGAACGCAAAATCCGCACCATTAATAACATTGTCCGCACGTTATTGATTCATGCTTCCGTACCCCCATCTTTTTGGCATCATGCTCTGCAAATGGCTACATATCTCATTAACATTCTTCCTTCCAAAGGTTTGACATATTCGTCCCCCCCTTCAAATTTTATATAATAAGACTCCTTCGTATTCACATCTTAGGGTCTTTGGGTGCTTGTGTTATCCACTCTTTTCGTCCACCACCATTAACAAACTTCAGGCCCATTCTACCCCGTGTGTGTTCTTGGGTTATCCATCAAATCATCGTGGTTACAAATGTTTTGATTTATCTTCTAATAAAATCACCATTAGTCGCCATGTAATTTTTTATGAATCCCAATTTCCGTTTTCTAAGGTTAGTACTATCATGCCTAGTTCGTATAATTTTTGGATGATGATATATCCCCGTATATTATTCAACAATTTTTGGACGTGTCCCGCACCCCAAATCCGCAAGTGGGCCCACTGCCCGTTGGTCCTCCCGTAACGTCCTCGTCTACAGTTCTGGGTCCATAAACTGGGCTATCTATCCTGCCCAGTTCTGGCCCAGTTCCGGTTCCTGATTTCGAGTCCAGTCTTGGCCCAGTTCATGTGTCCAATTCTGGCCCCAGTTATCGATGTGGGCCAGCAGGCCCACTGTGCCTGTGGCCCCAGTCCATCCCGTGTCCTGAAATTTCCCAAAATCTGCCCAATTCTCCCCCGAGTCAAAGACCAGTCACTCGTAGTCAACGTGGTATTTTTAAACCAAAAAGACATTTTAATTTAAATTCTAATGTTCTTAAATCTCCTCTGCCCGTAACCCAATGTCTGCTTTAAATGACCCAAATTGGAAAATTGTTATGACCTACGAATATAATGCTCTTATTGATAATAAGACGTGGGAGTTGGTGCCCCGTCCATCTGGTGTTAATATTATTCGGTCTATGTTGATTTTTGCTCATAAGGATAATTCTGACGGTTCGTTTGCGAGGCATAAGGCTCGTCTTGTAGGTGATGGTAAGATTCAGCAGGTTGGTGTGGATTGTGGTGAGACATTTAGTTCGGTGGTCAAGCCGGCTACCATTCTCACTGTGCTCAGCTTGGCTCTTTCGAAAGCATGGCCCATTCAGCAGTTAGATGTGAAAAATGCTTTCTTACATGGTGATCTCAAGGAAACAGTTTATATGCATCAGCCCTTGGGGTTTAGAGATCCCAAATATCCTCATCATATCTGTTTGTTGAAGAAGTCCTTGTATGGGCTTAAGCAGTCTCTACGGGCTTGGTATAAGAGGTTGGCAGACTATGTTTCGACTATTGGGTTCTCTCATAGCATGTCTGATAATTTATTGTTCATATATCGTCGTGGTTCTTCATTGGCTTATATACTATTATATGTGAATGATAGTATCTTGACTGCCTCTTCTGATGCGTTACGCCAGTCTATCATGACACTGCTCAGTTCTGAGTTTGCTATGAAAGACTTGGGGCCCTTGAGTTACTTTTTGGGGATTGTTGTTACCCGTCATGTAGGTGGGTTGTTCTTATCACAGAGGAAGTATGCAACTGAGATCATTAAGAGGGCTGGAATGTCATATTGTAAGTCCACTTCCACTCCTGTTGATACTAAACCCAAGTTGGGTGTTGTGGCTGGCTCACCTTATGAGGATCCGACCAGCTATCGCAGTCTTGCACGGGCCCTTCAGTATCTTACATTCACGGGACCAGATATTACGTATGACGTACATCAGATGTGTTTGTTTATGCATGATCCCAGGGTTGAGCACATGAATGCACTCAAACACATTATTAGGTACATCCAGGGGACACTTGACTATGGCTTACATTTATATCCGTCGTCGACATCTACTCTTGTCTCGTACATATATGCTGATTGGGGCGGTTGTTCGGACACCAGACGGTCTACGTCTGGCTATTGTATGTTTCTTGGTAATAACTTGGTCTCATGGTCCTCGAAGCGTTAGTCGACTTTATCACGCTCAAGTGTAGAGGCTGAGTATCGAGGGGTAGCCAATGTGGTCTCTGAATCATGTTGGTTACGTAATCTTATTTTAGAGCTCCATTGTCCTATTCATAAGGCTACCTTAGTTTATTGTGATAATGTTAGTGCCATATATCTTTTGGGTAATCCGGTTCAGTACCAACGCACTAAACATATCGAGATGGACATTCACTTTGTTCGCGAAAAGGTAGCTCGTGGACAAGTTCGTGTATGTCATGTCCCTTCCAGGTATCAAATTGCAGACATCTTTACAAAGGGACTTCCATCGGTTCTTTTTGAAGATTTTAGAGACAGTCTCAGCGTACGGAAAACACCCGCTATGACTGCGGGTGTGTGTTAAGCAAGGTATATACCCGTGATATACACTTGTTATACATGGTATATATCACGGGTCCTTTGAGTTGAAGTCCAACACGGTACAAGGCAGACCAGCCCATCTCGGGTTGGCCCATCACAGATAAGGGGCAGTATATTACTTTGTATATTGATGTAATATTATAGTGTAAAGGTTACCTTAGTTAGTCTTGTACACTTATCATAGTTATAGAAGTCGTGTACTACTAGAATAGAGTTTCGGAGTTAGAATAGGAATATGATTCTCCTATTATGAAAATATATAAATTATATATATATTTTTCAATTAATGAAAATAATCAATGGGTTATTTCTTTACTGCTATATGTATCCGTTTCTGTTTAATTTATTATTATGTAAAATAATTGCTATTTTTTATATATTTACAATCACATGACTATTCATCAAAGTATATTCTCCTCGAGCCCTGCCACAAGCTGAAGTAAATCTCTCGATGTTTGGTGCAAACTTACACGCCAAATCATTATCTCGTGCCTTTATTTTTAATTTTCTCTTTCATGTTTTGTATTTTTATTTTTATCTTCATTCAGAAAGAAGAAAACTTATTAAAGAAAATGTCTTTCATTCTTCCTTGTGAATTCTGATACGAATCTGTCAATCATTATTTGTGTCCTCTTGAGTTTCTGAATGCTGCTGTGTCGTCTTGTACATTTGCTTGCCCAATAGGGCACCAATTTACCCTTAATTTCTTTTTGTATATTTTGTCGCGTTTTCCTTATATTTCTAGCCACATTCTCATTACAAAATCTGAACTATATCACATGTGAGGTTATTCCCACTCTTCCACTTGTAAACAATTAAGGCACATCTAAAAATTGAATTTTTGTTAGTTCAGAATTTTAATTATTTTTATTATTATTGTTCTTATTTTTGTTAGTTCAGAATTTTAATTATTTTTATTATTATTGTTCTTCAATTTCAGAACCGCCCCTGGACACAATCTGGTCGAGTTAGATATTTGGCCTTACTATTATGAATGACATACAAAACTTTCTTCTAAAGTGATTGTAATTTAAATTCTTGATTTCTCTGGAGTTGCTAAATTTAGTTATGAGATGGTATAGTTTTGGGATTTACTGCCATTTTCTTTCTTTTCATCATTATGGATATGGCTACCCGATTACTAGCTTTCACCTCCAATCGTCTATTTGACAAATATAAGACTCCGGACATGAGCTTTTCTCATGATTTGTGATTAATGTTTCTCTTAACATTATGTTAATTAAATTTGATATATGTGGCTGTATGATCAAAGTTATGAATTTGAGTTCTATACACCCAATGGATATAAAATATTGATACAATTAGATTATTTAAAAAACAATTTACGTAGTTTAAGTATTGTTTGATAACCCAATAAAAACATAAATAACATGTTATAGTCAACTAAAATATATCCATAGTGTAAAATTTCTTTAGACTTACACACTAGTAAGGTAAATTTATCAAACAATTAATGGACTTATTAATCCTCATTTGGTATACGTGATGGAATAGACAATCTCACCATTTTAAAATTAATCCTCAATTGTTAAAATAATTTCACATTGGTCTTTTGTTTTATAACTGAATATGATACATCATTAAAAGATTTTTTCACCTTAACTCGAGGTCTTATCTCGCATAGATCTTTTGTTTTATAACAGAATATGATGTATCATTAAAAGATTATTTCACCTTAATTAGAGGTTTCAAATTTGAGTGACATGAATGAAAAAATTTAAGGAGCAATTACCCTTTTAAAAAGTCCTACGTAGCACGAAACTATATCAATTTAATTTAGTAAGTTTCGAATACAATTTGGTTAAACCAAACGAAAAACCGAACATGATGCACTTTTGCTGACATAAATATGACGTCATTGCTGGTGTTAAGGTGCATGCTCATGTGTTTAACTGAATAGTTTGGCCCAATTAGAATAAAAAGTAGGATTTGATGGTTGGTATCCAAAAGGAGAATTAATGAGAAGAAAGATTTGAAGAGATTGGAGTTTCCAAGAGAGATTACTAAGAGCTAGCATTGGCTTCCTTAGCTTTTTTAAACTACTGACAATGTCAAGAGTGTGAAGCATGGATTTCTAAACATGGAGGCCATTATGTCTCCTTTCTCTCTAACCCTTTATCCTTCCTAAAAGTTACCCCTAGCCCACCCACCCCACACCAACCCTCTTACATTCCAAACTTTTTCTTCTATTTTTTTTGGCGAAATTTATTAATAGCCCTTTAACTTTATCAGTAAATTTTATTTACATACTCAAATTACATTATGTTTCGATTGTGCACCTAAACATATGATAAAATGTTTCTATTAGATATTTTTTACTCAAGTATTGGAGAAGGTTTTGCTCGTGTTCTCAAGTACACATTAAATAGATAAGTTAACCACTTAAAATATGTCACCTCCTTTAATTATACTCAATAACCTTAATAAGTCGTAAAACCTCAGTCTCTTCTGCTTGATGCTGATGTGTATAATTAAAGGAGGTAATATATATTATATGATTAATTTATCTACGTAATGAGTGCTTGAGAACATAAACATAAAGTTTTTTAAAATTTGAGCCGAAAGCGTCTAGCAGGAGCACTTTATCACGTGTTCAAGTGTTTAATTGAATCTTGACATAGTTCGAGTGTCTAATTAAAATTTACTAACATGTTTACGGGGTTGTCGAGATGTATTCGACCTCTTTTTACTTTTTCTCTTTTAAACATTGCAAACTCATGCTTCCTCTGTTTCATTTTATGTGCATAAGTTATTTTTAAAAAAAGACATATTTTTATATTTGAAAATAATCTAATTTTAAAATTTTCATTTACTAATGCTATTCTTTTATAGTCACATAAATTTCGTGACATATTTAAAATAATTATAAATTTGAAGTGCCTTTCTTTCTTTCTTAAATAGGAGGTTGTGGAGGATACAGATCAGGGTAGAAAGTTAGTAGGTAGTAGTGTGTTGTCTCGCTTTTTCTTCCATACTAGTAGTCGTAGTACTACTCGTGTAGTTTCTTATCCTTCGATTTCTGTTACTATCTGTTGTTTCTTCTATTTCGATTATCGTATTATTTTCTTGTAGTTACTGTTCAGAATGCTTTGGCATGCTTTCACTTCCGTTATTTCTTTTTTCCAAACTGTTTTGGATTGTTTTTTTTTAATCGAGGGTCTGTCAGAAATAATCTTTCAACCCCTAAGGTAGGGTTAAGGTCTACGTACACTCTATTTTTTTAGATATCACTTTATGAGACTACACTAAATATGTTGTTGTTGTTAATCTACTATACTGACCGATCATGTTATGGAATTTTGAATAAGTTATATATTTAGTTTGTTAGAAATGCTAATCAATCAAATATTTCTCGGTTCCAATTAACTAGTTGGAATTTGTTACATGAATCTTTTAAATTCGTTCTACTTTTTAAGTGAAAAAATTGTTAGAAAATAAATAAAAAAGTATATATACTTTGCTCGTTCTTAGTATATCATAGAAGTATTAGTAAGGATGTTGGGATCAACACGTGTGTTTGATGGAATGGAAATCCAAATTGAGGGTAATTGGGCCATTTCACAAAATTTGCTTCTTTCAAAAGTGGGTCTCATTTGAATTACTTTTTACACTTGGCAGTTGGGTCTGCATTGCTGCTGACTCACACTCTTACGACCCCTTTGGACATAATTTAAAATTATTAGATAAAATTATGATGATATGAAGTTGAAATTTTGTTTGGTTATGCAATTTAGATTTTTTAAGTTGTATTTTTTTTTATAGACATAAAAACCCCATATATTGTGAAAAATCATTAAAACTTTTTCAACTTTTTTATAATCTTACCAAATAAACAAGTCATAGTTCATGACAAATTAATATGTTATTAGAAGGCCTTTCTAAAAAATACAACATCAATTGATCAAACTTTAGTTCAATAAAATCGAAAATTGAACATCAGTTGTAGTGTAACTATTCTTTAATTATAATTCTCCCACATGGTTGGTAAGAATAAATTTGTTATAAATATACTATCAACTTGTAGATCTTTTAATATTTGATATAAATGTTTGGTAAACATGATTGGTAAATATATTTATCGATTTATTTTTACAAAATATAAATTTATGGATCAACTTTTATATTTAAAAAATTGTGAAGAATCCCAAACATGCCTTTTTAGATGATTTGGGATTTCATTTTGCATGTCCAAACGCTTGCTTAGTACAAATTTCTATTTACCTTTTTCACTTTGCTTTTTGACTTCTTCTTGGATTTAATTTCTTTTTTTTTTAATTTGAAGTTGATTTCGTACATACAAGGAGGAATTTGTCTTCGCCATCTTATGTTTTACTTGTGTGTTTAACCTCTATTAGTCAAGTTCTTTTTATTTTTTATGAAAAAGTTAATTTTATTGACTAATAAAAGAAGAGATTAAATTAATATGTAAATATTTAAATTACAAATATATTTTCTTTTACTAAATATCAAAGATAAGATTCTGCAAATAATAAAAATGGCAAATAAATTTGGACAGGAAATAGAGGGAGTAATATTTCATGTGTTTGATTATTAAAACATTTTTGCCAACAAAAGTTGGGTTAACCCATGTTTCTTTAAATTGGGATGAAGTTTGATTAATCACGAAAAGTAACAGGATCATTAATTGTTGCCGCTGGTAAGTTTCAAAAATCAAAGCTTGGCCCGAATTCGGATTAATCAATTTCAATGGGGGTATCCAACACATGATGAAAAACCAAAATTAACAAAGAAATCCCTTTTCTTTTGTAAATGAAGAAAAAGTTCTTTTAGTTCAAATTAAAAGGATTTTTTAAAACTTTTCAAGGACACATTTACAAAATGTAATGCAACACAAAATATGTGAAAATATTTGCCGAAAACTTTACCCTCATAAAGTTTTATTAAAGACTAAACGACTTTTAAAATACAAATCTACCCTTTAAAACAAAAAAACATTTTAATTATAATCAATTTGATTGTAGGCTATATTTAGAATTATATTACTTCAAATATATAGTAACAATATACACTTAACTTACCACATCAAATTGAATGGTTTAGCATTTAATAATTTATTAAATTTGTGAAGCTTCACAATCGAAGGGGGAAAAGATGCATATTATTAATTGTAGTTTAAATGTAATTGGTCAAAAATTATACTAATTAATTACAAAAACACAACAACGTACCAAGTAAAAAAATTACTAATTAATTAAAAATTAGATATATTTAATCCAAATTATAATTACTTTTTTCTAAAATTAAAATTTATGAATATTTAAAAGACTAAAAGTGTTAATTATCTTACGTGATGACGGCGTACTTAAAAAGTCATCTACAAACGCTTTACGTCCAATCATTCCGGATAACGCTTGCATCCTCTGTATTACCACGGCTAGATTTAAATGTTTATATTTGGATATCACACGGACTAAAGTTTAGTAAATTTTGCATTAAACAAGAAATGAAAAGGGTTGTATTCTCTACCTTTCTTAATTCTATTCCATAATCATAATCTTTTGCAATAATACTTCATTTCCATTTTTAACTCTCTAAAGTGAAACAAAATATCTTAAGGATAAATGTATAAACCGAGGATCAATGAGCTCAAAAAACTTGAGGGCAAGATTATGTAAAAGTCAGTAGTTAGAGGACCAAACTAGTAATTTACCTTCCTTATTCTTTGTATTATTATATTATATTAGGAACTCGCGTTTTATGCAAACTGATGAAAAAACTTCAACCTTTTAAACTAGTTTAGCAAAATTAGGGGGTGGGGAGAAAAAAGGATGACATGCTTTTGGAAAGTAAAAGAAAATACAAAAAAAAAAATGGTTCACTTAATTTAAGAGATTAGATTCTAATTGCATGTAAGAGATTAGATTCTAATTGCAGAGCTAATCATGATTACCCTTTTTCTTAAACAAATCCAGGTATGTGAGTTTCAACTTTCAAGGGGATATGCATGTCCCCTCTTGAACCCACAATTATATGATTTTCTTGCAGTAAACTGGCCTAACTTTTAAAAAATATTCCACTCCTACCCCTTCTAGCTTTTAATCAATAAATTTGATTAGTAAAATTCTCCTTTTTGACCAATACTGCATTATGAATAATTGATTTTTAATTTGTTCAGCCATTTATTATAATTTGGATTAACATTCACTAATAAATCGCACTTAGGTTCAAAAGATAAATAGGTAAAAGGTAAGTGGGAAGGGCCACGTCACTTCATTTTGCGCATGTAGCCATGTCACACTTAGAAATGCAAGCTGTTTCCATATATTCCAGAATTTTGGTCTGTATTAATGTATAAATATTTTTTCAGACGAAACAAAAATAAAGAAAGAAAACAGTTCCCATTGTTTTTCTTTTTAAAAAGGATAAGCAAGTTTAAAAAATGTCTACATGATTAAAACAAAACATGGTGGGAAGAAATGATGTTAGGAATGCTATAAATAGAAATCGAGCTTGTTATTAAAATTTTCCAAAAAAAAGTAAAGTATGCTCTTAGTTCAGCTCAAATAATTAAATTAAGATAATTATTCTGTTAAAAATAAATGGACTAAACTATAATTATTCTTAGCAAATTAACTTCACAATTTTTTTCATGAAAAATTTGGTGGATGCAATCACTGGCTGAAACAAAATGAATCATTAAGGTCTTTGAAACTTGGAAATCACAAATGGGCACAATCATAATAACATTGTTATTCTAATAAAGAAGCAATTCGTTATAATTTGGACCCTAATGTACCTCATTATGAGTACAATATATGAGTAAAGCAGTGCACTTGTACGTACTTGTACAATTTCGCATGCATATTTTGTTATACACATCGGACACATCAATTTATCGTAATACTGTCATATCACCACTTCATAGTTTTTATTACATAGGGGAGGAAATTACAATGTAAGGATTCGAACCCTCACCAACAAGGTAAAAGTTCAATTAGTCTATCAGCTGACCTACTAGATCCCTACATCACCACTTCATAGTTGTTTTTCTTTTCCTTTTTTTTCTCCGATGGAAACCTCTAACACAATCAAAATATTATTAAGATTAGTAAGGTAGGGGTCGAACAATTTTGATCATTAAATATATACAGTTAAACAAAAATAGTCCCTAATGTAAAAGTGATCACTTATAGCCGATCGCTCTTAAACTAACAATTTTGTTAGTAAAACAATCCACCGTTATTGAACAACTACAGGTTCCTAATAGCAGCAATGGGACATTCAACCAATAGCCCATGAAGCCAATGCAGTTGCACACCACCTAGGGACTGCATTCAACAGATAAGTCCCGAACAATTATAAGTTTTAAATTCCACAATTACCTTTTCTCAGCCAAAAAAAACATTAACATAAGTTTTATGTTAATTTTCCTTACAACACCATTATATTGCAGTTCAAGGTTTTCCTTCTAGGTTCTGTATTTTTGTGTTTATATGCTAACCACGTTTAGTTTAACTGGATCTTTTTAAGGACGTTAGTTTTAAGATTGTGTACTTGGTGTCCCCACTTTTCATATATATCTTTGTAAGCATTACAAACTTTTGTTCCAACGCGAACTCAGATACTACAAGTGATATTCATGATCATACTATATCTTTATTGATTTAACTTATGGTGTTGTTGTTGCTATTATTTTTCTTACATTTTCAGTAAAGGAATATGACCACAACTATCAATAGGCGATTGAATTTTAACTAAAAATATTTACAGTTCATGTTGTTACTCCTTAACAATTGGGCTGTCCCCTCGGGGACAGTTATTAGTCAAATTTGTAATCATTTTTTGTTAAATAGAAAAATATACATGTGATATACACTGAATATACAGCAGTATATATCACATGTATATCAGTGATATACAGCAGCAAGCAGCAGTGCAGCAATTAGGCCTTCTCGGCAGTGGGCCTCTCTTGGCCTAGCGACGTCCAGCCCATCACGGGAGCTAAGGCAGCAAACCTTCTCGGCAGTGGGCCTCTCCAACGTCCAGCCCATCACGGGAGCTAGGGCAGTAAAACAGTGGACAAATCTTGTTTATTAAGGAAAGTATATTGTGTGTATATTGTAGTATATTTGTTACCTAGATTAGGATATACACTTACCATAATTAGGATATACACTTACCATAATTGTATAGTTAGAATTATGGTAGAAGAAGGTTTTGTAACTTGTATATATATCTATTCAATCAATGAAAATAATGAAGGGGATTATTTCTTTCATGGTATCAAAAGACTAGGTCTAAACAAAAGTTTTTCTCTCAACTTTTGTCTTCCTTGTGGCCGAGAAACCCCCCCCCCGGGTTTTCTCTCCAAAATTTCGTCTTCCGCTCTCAAAAACCTCTCTTAAATTTCCCCTCCTTCTTTGTTCTTTCAATATGTCTAAGAACAATTTTCACCCCGCCCTCACGGTTTCCAATATCAAGCTTAGTGTCCCTATTGTCCTTGAGATGGAAAACGTCCAATATGCAACGTGGGCGGAGTTGTTTAAAATTCACGCTATATCTTATCAAGTTCTTCATCACATCATTCCTCCCTCTAGACCCCTTCCTGCGGAGGATCCTGAGTTGTGGATTATACTTGATGCTACCGTTCTTCGGTGGATATACGCCACTATTTCGGTGGACCTTCTACAGACGATTATTGAGCCAGATACCACGGCTATGGCTGCATGGAATAGATTGCGTGACATATTCCAAGACAACCAACATTCCCGTGTCGTCACACTCGAGCAGGAATTCTCTCTCGTTCGAATGGATGAATTTCCGAACGTTTCTGCATATTGCAAGAAACTAAAGGAGTTGGCGGATCAACTCCGTAATGTTGACGCACCAGTAATAAATAATCGTCTAGTTCTACAGTTGGTTGTCGGTCTTTCGGAGGCCTATAATGGCGTTGGAACTCTCCTTCGCCAAAGCAACCCTCTTCCCGACTTCCATCAAGCCCGCTCCATGCTGACGTTGGAAGAAGCCGGTTTGGCTAAAAAGGCGGCTACCGGAGCAAGCCCAATTGTCATGGTGGCCTCCTCTCCTATTCCTTCGAGTTTTGTTAATAATTCGGGCCAAAACCATAATAATGGTGGCGGCAAGAATAATCTCAAAAATAATAACAAAAACCGCGGGGGAAAACGCGGCGGTTCTGGTGGCGGCTTCGGTGGTCAACAAGCAGGCGGTGGGTCCCATCCAGGGTACAGTGGCCCACCACCGCCATGGGCCCAGCAGTGGGGCCCATGGCAGTGGAACCTGTACCATCTAGCAGCAGTTTCCAGCGGCCAGTGGGCTGGCCAATAGTCCAGGCCCAATACCCAGCAGTGGCGGCCCACTGGCCAGTGGCCCAGCAGTGGTAGCAACAGCAGCTACGGTCCAGCTGCACCACGGATAGGAGTTCTTGGGCCCCGACCACCGCAAGCCCATCATGCAGCAGGCCCCACTCAGACTGATATTGAGGTCGCGATGCACACGTTGGGTTGACTCAACCGGACCCAAATTGGTACATGGACACCGGGGCAACTACTCACATGACTTCCGAATCAGGTACTCTCTCCTCTTATTCCAATTTGAGCACCCCTCGGGGTATAATTGTTGGTAATGGCAACTCTATTCCAATTCAGGGTTATGGTCAGAAAACGTTGTCTCCCCCAATCCACCCCTTCTCTTGAAAAATACTTTACATGCTCCTAAATTGATTAAAAATTTAGTGTCTGTCCGAAAATTCACTACTGACAATTTCGTTTTCGTTGAATTTGATCCTTTTGGTTTTCCTGTGAAGGATTTCAAGACGGAGAGTCATCTCATGAGGTGTGAAAGTAGGGGGGATCTGTATCCTATCATGCCTGGTTTCAGTCCATCGAGTCAAACCTTGCCGTCAGCCTTTACAGCCATCTCTCCTTCCATGTGGCATGCTCGTCTGGGTCATCCGGGATCTTCTATTTTATCAGTTTTAGATAAAAATAGCTTTATTTCCTGTAAGGGTACGAGTCGTACTCCACTTTGTCAGTCTTGTTCATTAGGAAAAATTGTTAAGTTGCCATTTGTAGACTCCAATTCTCATACTTCAATGCCATTTGAGATTATTCATAGCGACTTATGGATGTCTCCTGTTCTCAGTTCATTGGGTCATCGATATTATGTTCTCTTTTTAGATGATTATTCTAGATTTTTGTGGACGTTTCCAATTGCGAATAAATCACAAGTGTTTTCCGTCTTCATCTAATTTAGAGCGTTCATTCGTACTCAATTCGACGTAGAAATAAAAAATATTCAATGTGATAATGGGAAAGAGTATGACAATAGGGAGTTCCGGGAATTCTGTGCTAAAAATGAGATTAATTTTCGGTTTTCGTGTCCTCATACATCTTCACAAAATGGGAAGGCCGAACGCAAAATTCGTTCCATCAATAACATTGTCCGAACTCTCCTAATTCATGCCTCCATACCTCCATATTTTTGGCATCATGCTCTACAAATGGCCACATATCTTCTTAACATAATTCCTTCTAAAGGTCTGACATATTCTTTCCCCCTCAAAATCCTATATAATAAGAACCCTTCTTATTCTCATCTTCAGATTTTTGGGTGCTTGTGTTATCCGTTATTCCCATCCACCACAATTAACAAACTTCAGGCTCGGTCTACCCCGTGTGTGTTTTTGGGTTATCCGTCAAATCATCGTGGTTATAAGTGTTTTGATTTATCCTCCAAGAAAATCATAATCAATCGCCATGTCATTTTTGATGAAACTCAATTCCCATTTACGAAAGTTCATACTCCCGAACCTAAGTTGTATAATTTTTTGGATGACCAAATATCCCCGTATATTATTCGGAATTTTTCGGACATCTCCCGTACCCAAAATCCTCCAGCGGGCCCACTGCCCGCTAGACCCACGATCACCGCCACACCCGAAATTCCAGCCATCGGAACAGTTCCGCAATTGGGCCGGTCCGGCCCAATTCACCGGAACCGATCCGAAATCGAGTCCGGTCTTTACCGATTTGGGCCGGCGGGCCCACTGCCTGGCCGCCGTCCGTCCCGAGCCCGGACAATTCCCAAAATTCCCTCAATTCTTCCTCGAGTCATAGACCAGTCACTCGTAGTCAGCGGGGTATTTTTACACCTAAAAGACATTTTAATTTACATTCGGATGTCTCTAAATCCCCCTTGCCCCGCAATCCTGTGTCCGCATTAAATGACCCTAATTGGAAAATTGATATGACTGATGAATATAATGCTCTTATTGATAATAAGACGTGGGAGTTGGTGCCCCGTCCATATGGTATTGATGTTATCAGGTCTATGTGGATTTTTGCTCATAAGGAAAATTCAGATGGGTCATTTGCTCGACATAAGGCGCGACTTGTTGGTGATGGTAAGACTCAGCAGGTTGGAATTGATTGTGGTGAGACGTTTAGTCCGGTGGTCAAACCGGCTACCATTCGCACTGTGCTTATCTTGGCTCTTTCAAACACTTGGCCAATTCATCAGTTGGATGTCAAGAATGCTTTTCTACATGGTGATCTCAAGGAAACAGTCTATATGCATCAGCCGTTGGGTTTCAGGGATCCCAACCGCCCTAATCATGTCTGTTTGTTGAAGAAATCTTTATATGGGCTTAAGCAGTCTCCACGGGCCTGGTATACACGATTTGCTGACTTTGTTTCGACAATTGGGTTCACTCACAGCAGGTCAGATAATTTCTTGTTCATCTATCATCGTGGTTCGTCATTGGCCTACATTCTGTTGTATGTGGATGATATCATCTTGATTGCCTCTTCCGATGCCTTGCACCAATCTATCATGACCATGCTCAGCTCTGAGTTTGCTATGAAAGACTTAGGGCCTTTGAGTTATTTTTTAGGGATTGTCGTCAAGCGTCATTCAGGTGACTTGTTTTTATCTCAACGAAAGTATGCTGCTGAGATTATAGAGAGGGCTGGGATGTCATCCTGCAAGTCCACTTCCACGCCAGTTAATGCAAACCCCAAGCTAAGTGCCGCAGCAGGTGCACCATACGAGGACCCGACCCGCTATCGCAGTCTTGCGGGGGCACTCCAGTATCTTACATTTACCAGACCGAATATTACGTATGCGGTTCAGCAGGTGTGTTTATTCATGCATGATCCCAGAGTTGAACACATGAATGCAATCAAACGCATCATTCGGTATATTCAGGGGACACTGGACTATGGGTTGCACTTGTATCCTTCATCTACACATCCACACTTGTCTCTTACACGGATGCTGATTGGGGTGGTTGTCCCGACACCAGACGGTCGACATCTGGCTACTGTATGTTCCTTGGCAACAACTTGGTCTCATGGTCGGCAAAGCGTCAAGCAACTCTATCACGCTCCAGTGCAGATGCAGAATATCGAGGGGTAGCGAATGTGGTCTCCGAGTCATGTTGGCTACGTAATTTGCTTTTGGAGCTTCATTGTCCCATTCAGAAGGCAACTTTAGTATATTGCGATAACATTAGTGCCATCTACCTTTCAGGTAACCCAGTTCAACACCAGCGCACCAAGCATATCGAAATGGACATTCACTTTGTCCGTGAAAAGGTTGCAAAGGGTCAAGTTCACGTATGCCATGTCCCGTCTCGTTATCAAATTGCAGACATCTTTACAAAGGGTCTACTAGCGGTTCTCTTTGAAGATTTTAGGGACAGTCTCAGCGTTCGAAAACCGCCCGCTATGATTGCGGGGGTGTGTTAAATAGAGTAATATACATGTGATATACACTGAATATACAACAGTATATATCACATGTATATCAGTGATATACAACAGCAAGCAGCAGTGCAGCAATTAGTCCTTCTCGGCAGTGGGCCTCTCTTGGCCCAGCGACGTCCAGCCCATCACGGGAGCTAAGGCAGCAAACCTTCTCGGCAGTGGGCCTCTCCAACGTCCAGCCCATCACAGGAGCTAGGGCAGTAAAACAGTGGACAAATCTTGTATATTAAAGAAAGTATATTGTGTGTATATTGTAGTATATTTGTTACCTAGATTAGGATATACACTTACCATAATTAGGATATACACTTACCATAATTAGGATATACACTTACCATAATTGTATAGTTATTTCTTTCATTTTTTCCACAAAATTTTTAAATTCTAATTTTGACTAAAAACACATATTTCATGAAAACTGAGATATGGTCCTATGTTTGACTAAACAAACTTAAGATAGAATTGTGCACCTCATCCAACTAATTTTAGTAATTTTAAAACATTGTTAAATCAGAATGAGTATGTAGTACTTCGAAAAATTTTGAGATATTTAAAGGTCATTAAGAAGTTTAACGTGTGCCAACTAAATTAAATTGTGTGCAAATGAAAACTAGTTATATGAAAGATATCATTTAGACATAACTAGAATACAAGTTGAAAGTGTCAATACTAGGTGATAAGTGCAACACTTAAGAAATTTAGCAAAGTTAGAAGCTGAAGGAACCGTAGCTTCAACCTTGGGCACAATTAGAGTGTGAGAAGATTCCAGTGAGGAGAAGAAATGGGGTTTCAGGGACACTGAGCCAATGGTGGCCACGATTAAAAAGAAGGATAGCACAATGTGTATGTATATTGATTATAAGCAGCTAAACAAGGTGATCGTAAAGAACAAATACCCCTTGTCTTGCATTGATGATCTATTTGATCAATTACATGGTGCAATCATATTCTCAAAGATTGATATGAGGTCAGGATATCACCATCTGAAGATCAAGGCTTCAGATATTTCTAAGACAAATTCAAGACTCGTTATGTGGGCACTATGTATTTATTATTATGTCTTTGGTTTGATGAACACCTTAGCAGTCTTTATGAATTTGATGAATCAGGTGTTAAAGCCGTACTTGAATTCCTCTTTCATTGGCGTTTATTGACATCATTCTTATATATTCCCATAATAGGGAAGAGCATGATCAACACTTGATGAGCGTGCTTCATATTCTAAAGAAGCAAATATTGTATGCCAAGTTCTCGAAATATGAGTTTTTGCTGGATGCATTATCTTTCTTAGGTTATGTGGTGTCTAGTAAGGGCATTTGAGTTGATCACAAGAAGATTGAGGCAGTTCAAAGTTGGCCCAGACGTACTACACCTACTGAGATCTAGAGTTTCTTAAGCTTAGTATATTACAGGCGGCGCGTAGAGGGATTTTCATCCATACCAACTCCTTTGACCCGTTCGACACAAAATGGTATACTACTTAAGTAGTCCGACAAGTGTGAGGCAAACTTCTAACAGCTCAAGATTATATTACCCATAACGCCAGTTTTGACATCATCGACATAATCCGAGGGATTTCTTGTGTACAATGACACCTCATGAATCGAGCTGGGTGTGTGTTGATGCAAATGTGTAAAGTGATTGCATATGCTTCGAGACAACTTAAAGTGCATGAAAAGAACTATCACACACATGATTTGGAGTTAGTTGTAATGGTATTTGTCTTAAAAAATTGGAGGCATTATTTGTACAGGGCCAGTTTTGACATTACATACAGAATCCGAGAGATTTATTGTGTTCAATGATGCCTTATTGATTGGGCTGGGGGGTGTGTTGATGCAAAGTGTTAAAGTGATTGCATATGCTTCGAAACAATTGAAAGTTCATGAAAAGAACCACCCCACACATGATTTGGAGTTGGTTGTAATGGTATTTGCCTTGAAAATTTGAAGGCATTATCTGTACGAGGTGCATTTTGAGGTTTACCCGAATTACCGCAACTTTGAGTACATATTCAACTAGAAGGAATTGAATTTGAGGCAGTATAAGTGGCTTGAGTTATCCAAAGACTATGACACCACTATCTTATATCACCTGAGCAAGTCGCACGTAGTAACGAATGCCTTAAGCGAGAAATCAGCCAACAAGGGCAGTATGACAATCCTGACAGTTGAGGAGACTCATTTGGCTAGGGATGTTTAGGATTTGGTGTACTGTAGATTATACATTGCTAAGCCTAGCAAAGTTCTGGCATATTTAGTTGGCCAGTCATCCTTGACAATCGAGCGGATAAAAGATCAACAGTATGAAGGTTGACATCCGCGTGATCTTCGAGACGTGGTGCAGCAGGGTGAAACTACTAAGGTGATTATGGATGATGATGGTGTTATGTGGCTTCAGGGTAGGATTTGTGTGCATGATTTCGATGATCTGAGGCAGATGAGATCACAAATTTGAAGAATTTCATTCACCCTAGGGTTACAAAGATGTAACGTAACCTAAAATAGTATTATTAGTGGACTCGGATAAGGCATATTTGGCCATATTTCACGGTGTTCAAATTGCCAGTGAAGTATGACCATAAAAGACTGAATAGTTTGACCTAGAAGATGCTTATACCTGAGTGAAAGTGGGAATGCATCACCATGGACTTTGTGGTAGGTCTACCAAGCACTTTGAGGAAGTTTGATATAGTGTGGGTAATTGTGGACAGATTGACCAAGTCTGCATACTTCGTATCGGTTCAAAATACCTACTCTTCAAAAAAGCTATCTGGGAGATGTGTGGTTACATGGTGTACTTATTTTTTATTATATCTAATCGGAAAACACAGTTCAGAACTCACTTTTGGTGGTCCGTGTAAAGAAAATTAGGTACGTAGGTAAAGTTCAGTACAACTTTTCACCCGATACACAGTCCGAACGGCCCATTCAGATTGTTGAGGATATGATGAGGACATGTATCATTGATTTTGGAGATCATTGGACCCAATTCTTACCATTAGCTAACAATCATAAATCCATCATTTTGATGGCACCATATAAGGCTTTGTATGTTAGACGGTATCGCTCTTCAATTGGTTAGTTTGAGCCGGGTGAGGCTAGGTTGTTGGGTACAAATTAGGTGAAATATACTTCAAAGAAGATTAAATTGATTCAAGAGCTTCAGACGATCCAAAGCGGGACAAAAGTAAATTGTGGCTAAATTTTACATACTTTAAAGATATTGGTTATATTCTAAATAGTAGCCCTAAAAGTGACTACTGCTACATTTCGCCCCAATCAAAGACTGAAAACATAGTGAATCTACAAAATACCAAATAATTTCTTGTTTTCGTCTTGTCCATCCAACTATGCTAGCAATGTGATCCAAAAAGGTCATATCTATAGTAGGGGTAGCAAAATCAACCCAAATCCGCCCAACACGTTCAATACTTTTACGGGTTTAGGTCTTGATCCGTTTGTTGAGTTGATCCAACGGGTTGAACTAAACTGACCCATCTCCTAATCGGTCAATTTGGATTGATGAACGGGTCAGTTATTCAACCCGTAAAGTGTCATAAGTTCTGAAGCCGCATTCGATACTCTAAACATTTTCCTCTTGTTTTTCTTCTGAAATCCTCTGTTCTTTGTTTTTCACACTTTGGCACTTGGACACTAGGTAATCAACAATTTATTTATACTCATGTATCTTTATGTTTATTCTATTCAACATAATGAATCATTGTTATTTTTATGGTTTTTGTAATTGCACATTTTCTTAAATTTAGAGTTTTCTTTTTTTTTTTAATTATGTAGTGAACATTTTTTCCTTCAGTCCTATAACAAGATATTACGTCTATACAAAGTTTTTGAGAAATATTTTTGGAAATCATTATGAAGATTTTGTGTGTTTAGATTGCATTTTGAAGAAAACATTATTGAGAGAAAAAAAATCAGAAGCTTTTGAAACCAAAAATGAAAGGAATTGGAAAATTAAAAATTTAAATTCAAAGAATGTGAAAAGCATATTCAGAAGGTACTTGGTTTTGTGAGGGGATGTTTGGATTACATTCCGCGGATTGGGTTATAACCCGTTAATTTTTACATTTTGACCCATTTATATTGAGCCAAGCAAATTTTGGACGGGTTAAATTATGACCCGTTTATTGACTTGACCATTTTGACCAGTTCAAATTTAATTCAACCCGCCCATTTGCCACCTCTAACTTATAGTAAACTATTGTGATTGTGAAGAGAATGAGTCTATAAAATCTATGAATCGGTCGATTTATTCCAAATCTAATGTATGTCTTTGGATTCTTTTTTCTTCACTGAATTGATACTTACCTATTCCTGCTTTTAGCGGATTCCCAAGAAGGAGGAGGGCACTACAACTCACACAAAAGTAGTCTTTCAGTTAATCGAGCCACAATAAAATGTGCAATTTCACACACGCGTGCGACTTTGTTCTTTACGCAAGCTAAGGAGTGCTCAGTCTGCTAATTCAAGTCACAACTCCAGTAGTGTAAATTCGGCAACACACAAAAAGAAGTAAATTTGGATGCAAGAAGAAATCTAAAAAAGATCTGGCTTACGATTTTATTGGTTTTAAATAAAAGAGCCCGAACAATAGCATGAGACCATGCACACACACATATTTATTTACTTCTTCCACAATTTGATTTTGTTCGTGTAAAATGCACTCAAGTTTTATTGGATCTTCTACAAGTTATGAAGCACACTGCACACCTTTTCGTTAATTACTCTGGTTTTAACAATTTTTTGACCTGTTTATTAACATTTTAGTTCAATTATTTTGTGATTTAATTTTTTTTTAGATGTCTGAAGTTTTTCACTAGATTTCATTTGAGCAAAAGGAAAATTATTGATCTCCTCCTTATTGCAAAAATTAAGGAACAACCTTTGTAGTATGTGCATACGACGATTTTGAAATTCCTAGTACTCTCATGCTTAGGGACCGTGGCAAGACCGCAAGATGGTCGCTGATACTCAATGCACAGAGAAATATCCTAAAAAACATGTAATTTGCGAAACTCTTGTATAGGCAATAATTTAGGTCATAGAAAATAAATGACTGTACTTGCAAAGATAATGGTTCTTCCTACATCTAAAATAAACAAATGCCATACAACTGTAAAAGTTTTGCATGGGCAAAAATTTAGGACATTGAAAATTAATCAATGTAGTTGAAAAAATATCGGTTCTCCCTACATTTCATAATCAAAATTCACCTGTTTGTTGTATACACTAAAACTTTAGAACCACTAATCAATATTATTACTAAAATTACTTCATTAACAACCTCGTCTAGTGGCCACCTTTTTCTCTCTCAAAAGTACTTTCTTATGAGTTAGTCAAGCACGTATTGAACACAGATTAAGACTCTCCCGCACTTTGAACGTCCATATTATTAGCCCAAGAAAAAAAAAACAAGAAATGTAGCTTAAGGAAGGATGGCCTTTTGGAACAAAAATGTCCCCTATTCTTCATCATCTTCTTCTAACTATTTTCCAATCATAGGCCTTCTTTCCCTCCTCCTCTTGCATCCTACCACCACCACCACCACCACCTCCTCTTTTGCAAATGCCATTCGCGTTGTTTCCATCCAAAGACCTACTTCCGATGACATTCCTTCCTTCCGGGAGGCACCTGCCTTTCAAAATGGCAACTCATGCAGCTCGCTTGACGTAGATAAGATCCAAATAGTAATGCCTGTTGATGCCAATTATATTAGGGGCACCATGGCTGCAGTGTTTTCTATTTTGCAACATTCAACATGTCCAGAAAACACTTCCTTTCATTTTCTTTCCATCCATCTTGAACCTGAGATCATTTCCCTTATCAACTCTACTTTCCCTTACCTTAGCTACAAAATCTACCATTTTCATCCTAATCGTGTTAGGGGAAAGATATCCAAATCTATTAGACAAGCCTTGGATCAACCTCTAAATTATGCAAGAGTTTACCTCTCAGATATTCTCCCTAAGGACGTGCACCGTGTTATCTACCTAGACTCGGATATCATTGTTGTGGATGATATTGCCAAGTTATGGGGGGTGGATTTGGGACATAAAGTCCTGGCAGCACCTGAATATTGCCATGCAAATTTTACGAACTATTTTACAGACACATTTTGGTCGGATGTGAATTTGGCGAAAACATTTGAAGGAAGGCGTCCATGTTACTTCAACACAGGTGTAATGGTGATGGATCTTGATGAGTGGAGGAAAGGAGGGTACACACAAAAAGTTGAAGAATGGATGTTAATACAAAAGCATACAAGAATTTACCAATTGGGGTCGTTGCCTCCAGTTTTGCTTGTGTTTGCAGGAAACATTAAGGCTGTTGATCATAGATGGAACCAACATGGTTTAGGTGGTGACAACTTTGAAGGCAAATGTAGGAGACTTCACCCTGGACCCATAAGCCTATTGCATTGGAGTGGCAAGGGTAAACCATGGTTGAGACTGGATGCTAGAAAGCCATGTACCATCGATTACTTGTGGGCCCCGTACGATCTGTATCGTTCATCCAGAGTTGCGTTAGAAGAGTGAGAGAGAGCTGAATAGAACTCGAGATACATTGTTAGAAAGAAATTGATGCATCTGAAAATGAAATGGTGCAAGAAGTACCAACATCGATGCAATATAATTGCATTGTAAGACATCGTCAGGGAAGAATGATTAAGATTACAGCTAATAGTCCTCAGGCTTGAGATGTAGAATCCTTAGGTCTTGTAAATCTGAAGAACGAAGCTAAAGGTATATTAGACATCGATAGCTAAGAAAGGAATTCACGAATGTGAATGAACTTAATTGCTCTCCCTATATTAGGCTTTGTACATTCGTCATTCTTGATTGTAAAGGTAAAGTGTTAATAATTTTGAATGTTCCCTTCATGAATCCGTAGGTACCTTTAACAACAGAAATAGACTTAAAAAGATTTATCTTACAAGAGACAGAAGTCTTTCCAGTCAAAAGGGCACCAATTCAATGAACTCCAGTGTCAACACAAATTAGAAAGCAATTCACTTAGAGCTAGAAATCTCAGCATCTTTCCAGTATTATAGAATTCGAATGAAGCAAAGGGGAAAGCTTCTGATCAAGTTTCTTGCAAAAACATGTGTGTAATAGCAGAAGGCACGAGACTCCGTCTCTTTAGCAACAGAAGAGTATCTTTCACCTAGTCGAAACACCAAGACAACACAAGCATGTATGCAGTTTGTTCTCATAATCTATACAGCTAACTAATTATGTATGACCTGAGTATCCACGAAGTAGTTGTACACGTCTTAAATAATCTTGTCCCACAAATACCGAATGTCAAGAAACAAGAGTCATCCACTTCCCAATTGTGCAATCTAACTGCAACAGGAACTTGTCACGGAATGGCCCCACAATACATCTCTTTTGCATACAGTCTCTTTTACGCCCGCCTCTCAAACTCAGCAGCTATCCGACAAGTTAACTGTCTGTCATTGCTCCTAATCAGATACGCCAACAATATATTTGCAACTCTATGCTTTTGGTGTGGTAGCAACCGGACATTTTCCTAATGTGTTCCACAAAATATAATCCCCAGAAGTCACCTGTGACAATCATAGCAAAGTCAGACAACTAAAAAAGTTTAGTAACCCAAAAGATAGGGCTTGATTGCAGACGTCGAACAGCTGCCGCAATAAACAGAGCTAAACAAATATCAAATATGTGGCCAGGAATATGCTAATTCACTAATAACAAAAATACCTGAGTTGAAAATTCCACGGGTGCTTTAACAGCTGGGAAAATGCTTACCTGCAAAGGCGCATTGCATTAAGAATAGCAGTGAGTATATATCAGTATAAAAACAGGAAATATAAAGCGCCTAAGAATCTATATGACTGAGCAACTTCTCACAGCACAAACCTAGGGCTGATAATTAGCAGGTCAAGTATGATCCAGTGAACGAGGGTAATTTAGTTTCATCTAGATGTTCAAGGCGAAAAGTAGTCGCCGCATGAGAAGTTCTTATGCTCAAGGAAGAGATGTAAAGTGTAGAACTAGGTCAAAAGTTCTGATAAAAATACTAGTACAAAATACTGTATATAGCCTGGGAAAAGTGAGTATGGACCAATAAAAGCTTATATTTCTCCCATCACAAATAAGAGGAAATCAACCTGACAACAGTTAACATGTTACAAAAAAATAATTAGCAACATAAAATAATGCAACACAATGGAAAGAGGAGACCTAAAAGAACCCTAGCATTACTATGGATTTGAAAGAATTTCAAGAGAAGATTAGACTTAAGAATAAAGGATATACACGAACAGTATTCTAAATGAGAAGAAGAAAGGTGTATTCCTGTACTTGTTCATACGTCCTTCAAAACTTATTCTTCTTTGTCTGGAATTCTAGATTATGTTATTGCCTTTTTGTACTTCATCAAATTCCATATATAATTTTTGGGGTAATGTTATCTCTCTTTTATTCCTGATTGGTTAATATTCTAAAGAAGAACTAAATGTTTTTGGTATTGAGCATTTTTTACTTTAGGTTCGAAACCCCTTGCCTACGACAACAAGGGATTTACCTTATGGGTCGAGCTCGTTGCACGAGGCTTGCCTAGTGCAGGTTATCTCTCCTGTGCGGTTTGCGGGCTATTGCATAGGAGTGGGGTTTACCCTGTGCGCACCCGAACGGTAGCGGCTGTGGGTTCCCTCGTCATTAAAAAAAAGCATAAACTATCTTGTTTCTTTTTTTTAAAAGGATAAGCTATCTTGGTTGTTATACTTATTTCATCACTATTGGGTTTCATATCAATTCCATGTAATTTATAGTACATTACTAGCGCTTGATTTTATCTGGTTATCTAATACTTATATTGAAATTTGGATTTATCGTAAATTTTACCTTTGGATATATTAAGTTCCCTTTCATATTTGCTAGTATTAGACTATCCATTAAGCACTTGTTATTCTATCATCTGCTATGTATATTTCCATAAGAGTATATATTCCTTCTTGGACTTTGATCATAAATTGTATTCCTCCAATATATGTAGTAGCTAACTTGTTTCATCTTCTGGTATTTAATTTAATTCTTGTTTTATTACTCCCTCTAGTTTATGTGAACATATTTCCCTTTTAGCCCGTTCCAAAAAGAATGGCCCCTTTCTAAATTTGGAAACAATTTTAACTTAAACTTCCCGTTTTACCTTTAATAAGAAGCTTTTTGAGCCACACAAATACTATGGCATGTTTAAGACCACAAATTCAAAAAGAATTATATCAACACAACTGTTATGGCTTGTTTAGGACCACAAACTTCAAATAATTTCTTAAACTCTATGCACAATCAAATAGGTTCACATAGATTGAAATGGAGGGAGTAATTGTTTTGAGAAAAAATCGTGTTTTATTAATTCTTCACTTATTATGGGAATATTTTTCCAATCTCCTTTGAAATGCTTTTCCTTGAGCCGATGGTCTATCGGAAACAACCTCTCTCCCTCCCAAGGTAGGGGTAAGGTCTATGTACACACTACCCTCCCCAGACCCGACTTGTATGATTATACTGGGTTGTTGTTGTTGTTATTGGAATTTTTACCTTGAATTATTGCGTGTGTTTTATCTGTATACGGCATTCTTGCTTATGAGCTAAATAATATGCATATTTTCCTCTTTTGAAATACAGTTGTTCGTAGCTATCTTTTATTCTTAAGTCTAAATCTCCTCTTAAATTATTTTCAAAAGTTTTAGGGTCAAATATTAATCTATGTTTAAGACCACCTTCTTCTCTTTCTTCTTCATAAATGGGGTTACTAATTATCACTATCGATCACTATTTCATATAGATTATAATTACTAAGGTCATTACAACTACCTTCTTCTCGTATTAAATTTACTTCTAAAGTTTCCATAAACTTTATTTGTTGTTTAGTTTCCATAAACTTTATTTGTTGTTTATTTTCTTTCTATTCCTATTTGGACACTCATTAGCATAGCATCCTTGTTGATAGTGTCCTTGATGGCAAGCGCTGAATTTCAAATTATATACCTAAGACAAGATGAAACTCTTTTTTTTTTAGAAGGAACATCTACATCTCTTTTCCGTAGGTGGGATTCTATGTTTCTTCTTTTCCCATAGTCTATATTTTATCGTATATCTCCTTCGATGTTCTCTCCACTTGTACCTTTTCTTACATATTGGATATTTTTATTACCTTTTAGGCATCGTACCCTTGTGTCCCTACTTTTTCATTTTTTCATAACAGATTCCTTTTTTAGCATGTTAATATATTTTCTCTCTGAGTTTTACACCAATCATTTATTTTGTTCTAGCAAATTCTATTCTTCCTACTAATGTGCCCTATTATCTGGTATACATAATTGTTCATACTATTAGTCAAGTTCCATATGGTGGTGGTAGTTTTACAAAATATAAGCCAGCCATTTGTTGGTATATTTCATTTGGTGGTATTTCTGGTCTTGCTTCATAAAAGTATTTTTGTAACTCACATGTGTTAATTTCAAAATAACACATATAACATGGATAACTGATTCAAAATTTTCATAGCATCCTTTTTTAGTTTATCTTGTTGTTTATCTTCACTACCTAAATCTTGTCCTAGAAATTCAAATCTTATTGCATTTTCTAACGTCAATAAAAAAATCAGTTCTTTTTCCTGCTAATTCATCTTTTAGTACTTCGGGTAATTCTTTATATCATAATCCGACACTTCCGCACATTGTTCCATATAAATATCCTTGTGCTCTATGAACATTATTCCTTTTTAAGTAATTACTGAGATACTATGTTTTACCCAATGGATTACCATTTCATCTTTCTTTTAAGTACAGTCTAAATTTAGATATATTCCCGTAGGATATAAGCCTTCTGATTCTCTAATTATTGGTTCTCTATAAGCCTTCAGCATAAGCCCTGGATACCATGAGACCAACACGGGAATTATTAGATGAGTGTAGAAGAATTGCAGATGTTAAGATGGAAGAAAAATCAGCTATTAGACAAGATTACAAATGATCATATCCTACATAATGGACAAAATGAGAGAAGGACCCCCAATATGGTTAGGCCATGTCTGACATAGAATCCAAGTGCACTTGAAGGTGCTATGAGGAGATGAGCTAGACCTAAAATCACATGAGGAAAACTGTCTCAAAAGACCTACGGTAATTCAGAAAATGCATAATTAGCTGGAAACATAATGGAAGCAAAAATCACTAGAAGTGATATAAACTAGTATGGACTAAGACTTAGCAAGCGGTGGTTGTTACACTTAGACAATGTCCAGTGTTACCGGGAATCTTTTTAGTTTGGTCAGACGCTTGTTTGTCACTGCAGAGATAAATGTACGATTTAAAAGCCCTAGTTTTAGAAAACTCTTAACTTGCCTCCAAAGATAAGTTATCTAGTATAAGAACGAAATGGGCCCAAATAGATCGGAACGGACACAGGGGATGCATAAAGCCAACCCTGATTAGTTTGGATTGAGGTCAAGTACATAGATTGACTAACTGATTGTTTTGAAAAACAAACCTAGATAAAAATTAGTAATGCTTGACATCACACATGGACTCCAAAAAAAAAAAAGAGGAAAGACGGTTCACATGGATTCTTTTTGCCAAATGAAAATTCTTGGTCTCATGCTACTTCTGGATAATAAACAAGGATAGCCGAGGTCGAACTATTCAGAACCACAGCATTATTTTAATGATGATGTTCCACTCTAAAAGAAAGAATCAACCTGCCAATAGATGATACAATTGGTCATAGAGGACTTACAGATTTTGGATCAATAGACATTCCTGACAATGATCCTCCCATTATCTTGAAAGACACCTGCAATCAAATGAGTCAAAATAAACTGTTTTTCACAAAGCAATTTAATTTCATTTACAGAAATTTCCATATCCACGTCAGCTTGTCATATAGGTAGAAAAGAATATAGCCTGTGTATGAGGTTCAAAATAGTACTTTTGATTATAAGAACAAACACATTTGTAGAGTCGATTTGTAGTCGTTGGACTTGCCTGACTGTCCTTGTTACTCTTTAGTTTCTTCTGCTTTTGTTTTGAATAGACTCTCTTCTCTCATTATTTTCTTGTAGCCTGAGGGAGAGGAGCGGACACACCTGGGGATTTGTTGGGGGGAGAGGTTTGGTTATTAACTGTGGTAACAAATTGATTGGAAGTAAGCTCTTCCTTGAGAACTCCTGTTTTGACTTTCTCCTACACTCCCGCCCTCCGGGTGGTGATCTTGTGAGCGATTATCAAGTCTACAAGCTATTTCGGAGTCTGATACATATATTATTTTTCTTCCACCAGCTCTATCTAGGCCCTAGGACCACGTTTTCTGCTAAGCCACAGTGCATTATATCTTCCTAACTTCTCCATGCGACTTTGCAGCCCTTGGTTTACTCTTAACGTTTGGTTACTTAGTATACCTAAACTCATAGTAAATCCCAGTACTAGCATGTTGAAAGAATTCAGTAGGAAAAATATAGGAAATCAGGGCTGTCTGGACTGTGCATATGAAAATAATCCAAAAGAGGAAACATCACAACTTAAGTTGCTATGGGAAATACTTACTTTAGCATAATCGTAAGCTTGCCAGCAAAATGGCTCCTCCAAGTCAACTGCTTGAAGATCCTTATTCATTTTATCCATTAAAAGATCTTCCACATTCGCCATATTATTCGTTAACTCTGTTTCGGTATCACTCTCTTCAGCTTCCATATTCCCAAATACTGCCCCTGAGGAAGGCAATCTTTGAGGTTGCCATGGAGCAAACTTAACTGTTCCTGGAAATGTTGCCTCAACACTCTTTCCTGAAATTCCTCGACCAGTCGTTATAATTTTCCATTCAACCAAGTGTTCAGCAACTGAAACTGTTCCAATAGAAGGTGTCCCATCAAAAGAAAGCACCCTTCTCCAAGGGAAAGGCATAGTCACAGTGCAGAAATCCATTGACAGAGGAGCTCTATAACCTTCCATGAGCCGTAACTTGAACAAAAATGCACCTTCATTTTCTGAAACCATTGAAAGCTGATAAAAACCCTTTATTGGAGGTCCCATACCACAAAATGCCTGATAACGCATCAATACAAAATTTCCTAGCGGTGGTGAGAACATAAGCGCTTGCTTCTCATTACCATGCTCTGGAACTTGAGCACAGGGGTGGAAGGATAACAGCTCAACACGAGCAGTGTCCAGACCTATTAGTGGGAACATCACATCAGGCAACCCTTCTAATTCCCCTCGACAGTTAACTTGACCTGAAATTTTTATGCTATCTGGAATTTCATCGTGATCATACATGGCAGCATGGACTGTCTCGTGAATTGTAAACAGAATTCTCTGCTTCCCTCTGTAAAGATATGGTTTCCATGCTGGCTGCTTCTGATCTGCAGGAGGGATATCCACTGAAGAAAATCCATTTATCTTAACTGCTGAAATGTTGGTGTAGTTAAGATCCAGAGGGGTGCCTACATTTAAGGTAGACGGGGTTTTCAGAAAAGATTAAACCCTTAAGTTAATTCACACATGCATTACGATAAATTTGCGATGAGAGATACCATAAAAAGATTACCAACCAAAAGGCATTGCACTG
The DNA here is from genome assembly GCA_034509755.1 of Anisodus tanguticus. Taxonomy (NCBI): domain Eukaryota; kingdom Viridiplantae; phylum Streptophyta; class Magnoliopsida; order Solanales; family Solanaceae; genus Anisodus; species Anisodus tanguticus. The sequence continues at coordinate 31,233,649 of CM067539.1, read as the reverse complement.
CTTATGAAAGAGCGGATCACATCTCTATCTAGGGGCCTCAAACCAATCTTTGGAACATCAGATGCCATTGCTCCGCTTGTTGCAGCTCCAGAAGCTGTTGATCCTGCAACTGGAGCAGCTACCGGTTTTACTCTTGCTGAAATACCAATACTTCCGGTGAGAGAATCCAACAACCCACCAACTGATGGAGCTGCACTTATGACTATTTCAGGTTCTGTCACATCGCCTGTTATGATGTCTCCTATCATGTGACCCACCATAAATGCCCTGTAGTTGGAAAGAATTGCAATTTTATTAATAAGTGAAGCTGGAGAGATCCAATTATGCAAGATCCTAACCAACCTACATTTATCACATGAAAAGTTTACAACAATTCACACTACACCAAGCTAAACCCCAGCTTCAAAGATTACTTCGAGCCATACAGTTCATGTACAAGTATATGATTTAATACAAGAGAAAATTGAATAGGCAACTCTAATGAATTGAGAACTTAACCCATATAAACTAATCAAACTCCCCCCATCCCCAGAAAAGAAACTAATTCCTCCGCACACAGCAAGGAATAGTAGGTGACAATGACAGTCCCAAAATTCTTCTTTTTGACAAGTCGGACAGGCTCAAAAATCTTTCTTTTTTTTTATGAAGTAAGGTGTTTCATTAAAAAAAGGCATCAAGAAGATGCAAAGTTACAATAAGCATAATTACATGAAACAAGGGTGTCACTCTAGAACATGAGTGCTAACATTGTCCAGTACTAATTATTGGGGATAACTTAGTCCACCGGAAAGATTAAGTAAGCATTTAGCTTTAAGTGGGTGATTTGGAGTTGAGATGCCATCAGAAAAAACTAGTTGCAGGAATAATCAACCAGATTATTTTGATGGCCTTATCAACTTTCCATAACTAGCAGTTAGCAGCATGCATTCAAAACTAAAATAGATCATTGAGGATATAATTTAGACACTGGAAACTCCAGCCGAGACATCAAATACTTATACATTGCGGTTATTGCGCTTAAGATGAGAAAATAGCGAACCAATGTGCCGTATGAAAGAAGGCAGCATTCATAACATCAGTGAGAAAATCTAATAAAAAACAAGAAAATTATTTTCTTTTATGCAAGAGGATAAGAGAGTGTTTGGGTAAGCTTTTATATTTTATTTTGATGAAAAAGGTAAATAGATTCCATTAAAGAGTACCAAGAAGATACATGAAATAGAACAAACTAGAAATTTTCCTTCTACAAGTTGAAGGAATGCAAAAGATTTAACATAGAGTTCATATCCGATACAATATTCTTCCTACACCATAATATAGACTTTTTAAACATCTAGATTTAACATGAAAGTATGATTTCCTTCCTATCATTAAAACATCTATTATTCTTCTCCTGTCAAACATTCGGAAAATGCAAGTAGGGACTGCCTTCCAATATAAGCAGTTGTTCCCAGAAGAGTACTGGTCATCCCAGCTGCTAAGAGCAAGTTTTATGCAACCTGGCATAACCCATTTGACTCCATGAATTACTAGAAACATGGACCAGAGTTATCTGGTGAAACTACAATGGAGCAATAAGTGATTTACTGATTCATTAGCTTTTCACAAAGGACGCATCTGCTGCATATAGTAAGACCTCTTTTCGGCAGATTGTCATGAGTTAAACAAGCTTCATGAGTTGCAATCTAAGTGAAGCAAGCAGTTCTAGGGGGTCTGATGGTCTTCCAGATTTTTCTCCACGGCCAACTATCACAGTTTCTTCCCATTTTCAACAAAAGGTTGTTATAGCATGTCTTAACTATAAACCTGCCATCCTTATGAAATTTCCATTTCAATGTGTCAGTCACCTGATCATCAATGGATACCACTTCCAGAACCTGAATTAGTGCGATAATGCCATCAATTTCCCAGTCATTTAAATTTCTTCTCCCGTAAAGATTCCTTGGAGTAACTGGTAAAGTTGCTGCCATGTGACCAGGAGGTCATGGGTTCAAGTCGTGGAAACAGCCTCTTGCAGAAATGTGAGGTAAGGCTGCGTGCAATAGACCCTTGTGGTACGGCCCTTCCCCGGACCCCGCGCATAGCGGGAGCTTAGTGCACCGGGCTGCCCTCCAGTAAAGATTCCATCCCGAAGTGGAGTAGCAATCTGCCACAGTACAACTCTTGTTGATGCAGATATCATAAATGTCAGGAAATTGTTCCTTTAGAGGGGTATCATCAAGCCATCTGTTAGTCCACATCTTCACTTTTTCCACTACCAACCTTCAGCCTGACACTATCAAAAAATTCATCCCACAGGTTCCTGATATGCTTCCAGACAGCTACGCATATGCACCCTTGACACTTTGGTGCACCATACCTCACTTTTACCATATTTAACAGTAACAATATTCTTCCAACGGTCATCACTGCTATCATTGTACCTCCAATGCCATTTTAGAAATAAACTTTTATTTTGCAATTTCAAATTTTTGACTCCCAAACCTCCAATTTTTATATTCCTTGTTATGGTTCCCCAATTCATCAAATGGATTTTCCTTTTGTCTTGGTTGCCATCCCACAGAAAGTTTCTCCTTAACCTGTCAAGCTGTTTTTCCACCTTCACTGGCATTGGGAATAGGGACATTATATGGGTGGGAATCCCATCCAATACACTATTTATAAGCGTCAACCTGCCACCGAAAGAGATGTACTGCTTTTTCCAAGCTGTCAGCTTTCTTTCGCATTTTCCAATTACCCCTTGCCAAACATTAACATCTTTCCTTCTTGCCCCCAAAGGCATACGAAGGTATGTGGCAGGGAAAACCTCAATCTTGCAACATAGAATGTCAGCCATGTTATGAATGATGTGATCAGCATTTACGGAAAAGATACTGCTCTTTGCCCAATTTACATGTAGCCCAGATGTGGCCTCGAAAGCTAAAAGGATTGCTTTCAAGTATAAGAGTTGCTCTTCGTCTGCACCACACAGAACAAGAGTATCATGTGCATAAAGATTGTAAGACACTTGCACTTTATTTCCATTCCTGTCTTGTACGTAAAATCCTTCAATCCACTTTAAACCTGCATCCCTCTTAAGCATCAAACTCAAAACCTCCATTGCAAGTATAAAAGGATAGGGTGAGAAAGGATTGCTCTGCCTCAAACCTTTACTTGTTGGAAAAAGACCTTCAGGTGAGTCATTAATAATGATAGATATTCTGACAGTAGTAATGCAGTACCTGATCCATTGTATCCATTTGGCTGCAAAACCCATTGAATCCATCAACTTGAAAAAAATCCCCATTTATGCTATCAAACGCCTTTTCCATGTCTAATTTGCAGATTACACCCGATTTCCTTCCCTTTTGGTACTGGTTGAGACACTCATTTGCAATCAGCACTGCATCAGCTAGTTGCTTCCCTTTCATGAATGCATTTTGGTTGCCGGAGATGCCAATAACCAACTTTACTCTTTCAGTGAGCACCTTTGAGATTCTTTTATAAATGCTGCCCAGAAGACTTATGGGCCTGAAATCCTTGATTTCCATGGCTCCTTTCTTTTTAGGGATAAGACGAGATAAAAGTTGCATTGAAACTTTTCTCCAGAAATCCTTCATTGTAAAATTGCTCCAAAGTCTCAAAGATATCCTCTCTCAAAATGTGCCAACATTTTTAAAGAAGCGCATATTGAAACCATTGGGCCTAGGCGCTTTGTCACCATCAAACATCTTGATCACAATCTTGGGTAAGCTTATCTTTTTTATAAGGTAAATAATTTTATTAATGAAGGGAAACCCCCGCTACAAGATGGATACCATAAAAAGAAAAGGAGAACCTACACCAAAATATGGTTCTCACAAAAGAAACCCAACCCTCTATACAAATGGGGACCTCATGGGTATACCATAAATTAACTAGAAACAATAGACTACTTCGCAATTCTACAAAATTCGGGGCCTCTCCTTCAAATGCTCTCCTATTTCTCTTCTTCCATATAACATGTATGATGGCTAATGGAGCAACATCCCATTAGACTTCTCTTCTCAACTCCGGAAGGTCCAACTATGCAATTTCTCCTTCACTATGCCCCGCATCACTCATTCCATTATAAACCACTAAGGACCACCAACCACAATCATGTAGCCACCTGACAATGCAATACGAGATGATCAACATCTTCTCCCGAACATCTACACATGAAGCACCAATTAACATAAGTGGTCCTCCTCTTTCTCAGATTCTCTGTTGTCAATATCATTCCCCTCACAGCTAACTATGCTAAGAAACACACCATCCTGAGCACCCTGGGAATCCAAATAGAGCGGTATGGAAATGTAGATTCCTCTCTCCCTAACAATCTCTGATAATAAGACAACAGTGAACTAACCGTCTCACTTTTGTCATCATTTCTAAATGTCGGGTGCATTTATTGGTATATTCTGCCCATGCAGTAGCTCCACTAGATTATGAAATTCGCCCAACTTCCAATCCTGGAGGTTTCTCCTAAATCACAAATCCCAAATAACTTCCCCCGCATGTGATCCACGAATTTGTTGGACTGTCAGCTTATAAGTTGGTTAAATCAGGCTAATCCTTGTGGTCCGGCCCTTCCCCGGATCCCGCGCATAGCGGGAGCTTAATGCACCGGGCTGCCCTTATGTGTTTGGTTAATACCAGCGTGCTTATAGGTCGAATCGGCCAAAAGTCGTAAGTTGGTTACCGCCAACTTATGGCTTTTCAGCTTATATTACACTTTTTGTTTGACCAAATCTTTTACTATTTTATCCCTAAATGTTTTGTAATCCCTGAAATGCACTTCCCAAAACAAAAATCCTAACTTCCTCTCCATTCGGTTTTCGTCATTCGTCTTTTTGATGTAAAAATACTCCTAAATTTATATATTAAATAGTTAAGGCTATTTCAGTCATATTAACATAAAAAGTGTTTATCAGCACATTATTACCAAACACAACAATTGCTTATTATCAGTTTAAGCACTCTTATCCAAACAAGTAACTACTTATTTAAAAAATAAGTTGCAATACCTAAAAGTACTTTTCAGCACTTAAGACTAGTTTTAATCAGCTAACCCACACAAGCTCTTAATAGTTTAAGTTAAGAGCAAAGTCGATGATTGATCAATGGCGGTGAAGAAGGGAAAAGATAAGATAAAACTGATAGATACTCAGGATCAACTTAAAGGGCCAAAATACAGACATCACATGTCAATTTTACCTATCAACTTGAAAGTTTGAAACGGGTAAAGATGGAACTTACCCTGTGATTGATGGAAGATTAAGCAGGAGGGAGGATAAACTTTCATCGGCTCCAGCAGCATTTCCACAGTCAGATCTTTTACACATCCTTGTATATGTTTTTAGATGATCAGGTTCCACTAAAGGAAGTACAAGGATATAGTAGTGTCCCTTTATGTGCAAAACAAGTGGCCACAAAATACGATTCTCTTCCTCCTCCTTTTTAGTGCACAAACTTATAATGTGACGCGTAATTGGATCATCAACCCAGGAATCTGAACCTTTAACTGACTGGTTTATCCTAACGCCAAATCCACGAGAAGATCCCTCCCTAGAGAAAAGGTTAAACATGGTAATTCAAGGAAAATACAATTTGGCTACAAAGTAAGGACATGAAACTGAAGAAAGATAATGGGAACAATGGAAACTAAATCAACAATGAAAAACATAACTAGATTTTACATAATAAAGAAAGATAATGAGCAGCATCACCATTTCACTCTTCATGACAACTTCAACAATAGTTATAGCTAATAACATTAGGGATCTGTATAAAGGAACTTAGCAGAAAAATATTAGAGGTTTTCTTACCTAAATCTTTATTCTTTAATAACCAAGAAAGTCACAAAATTGATATAATCTGAAGGGAAATGGACCATGAAAAAAAAACATCAGAGTGGACCCATGCAAAAAAAGGAGATAATAGCAACAAACTGAATTTAGATTATCCATGTGATTTCAAGATGTTTTCAACTCTCAACTTGCAAGTGTCACTTATTTGTCAAACCAACCTTTCGAATATGAACCTATCCCCACAAATTGCAGTACAAGAATAATAGATAGGGACAGACAGTTGGAAAGAGTCTCCCTATAGTCATTTATCTCCATCTAGTACTGATCAGAGATTGGATACCAGAAAGAATTGAACTGAAGTTTAAAAAAACAACATACCCCCACAAGGTGGGGTCTGGGGAGGTGCGCAGACCTTATCCTTACCTCGTGAAGGTAGAGAGGTTGTTTCCGAAAGACCCTCCGCTCAAGTAACGCATATCAAAGCAGTTTTAAAAAGATAAAATACAGCAGTAAAGCCGACATAGCAAATATTAGAGAAATCATTGCATAGCATACAAAAGTGGAAGATAACAGAGGCAAAGAAACAATAGGTAGTTACATAAAATAGAAGGACAAGGAACTACGAGACTAGTACTAATGCTCCTCGTATAGAAATGATTGTTTTTTTCAAAATTTGCTGATATGCCACCTTTTGAACTGAAAATTAATTTCTTCCAACTGAATTACAAAACTCATGTTATTCACTGGGCAAAACTTGCATCAGCTTTCAGTTATGAAACCAAAATTTCATAATGCAAGGCTCGAGAGTAAAATTAAGCTAATTGAAGCTCCACTTTATCATTTGGTCTAATTCTTTAGACTAGATTATTGCCCCCTCACCTCATATCCAAGATAATAAAATATTCAGAATAGAAAACATAACTAAATAAATGACTGTAATGAACCCACAATTCTTTATTCTTAAACGACGTAGATTACCAAACCAAGTGTGTTCACTTGCTTAAAACGAAATGAGCTAACTGTTAAGCACACTAAACTCGAAGATACGAAAATGAAGACACTTTTTCTGAAAAAAGGTTTAGAAGGATGGGCTCAATATACACCTAGTTTTGCAACTCAAAAACATCAAATTTCTCAATTATCCAAAAAAAAAAAAAAGAAGATTAAAGATACTACTATTTCTACAACTGTGGTTTTCGAGCTAATTCGTACACTTCGACTAATCCACTGGATACATGTTATTCGCACTAAAACAGGTACAAGACAACTCTACTCACCAAAACTCTGAGGTAAGATCTAAATCTTGGCTCCCAATGTTGTCACTCCAATTCTTCAACCGCTAAATCACTCCCTTAGAGACATAAGGATAGTACTTTTATGTTCTCTTCAAGTACAAATATATACTAAAACTAAAACATATAGAGTTTAAATTCTATGCACTCATGTTGTAAAATTATCTACATAATCACGTTACTTTGAAGGTAATTGCATGTAACTTCATCCAATAGCAATGATTGATAACCTAGAATAAATGGTAAGTAACTTGTATAACAGGTTAAATTACACTCAAGCATATAAACTACTCCCTCCACTCAACTTTTACTTGTCACGTTCGCTTCTCTGTCAAATTACATGATAGTGACCAACATTTTCAGATAAAAAGAATTGCAACCAATAGTATTTTTCGTATAGTTTTTGAAGATCTAAATTTTAATTTTAACTTACTCTATTAATATAATTCAATTTAGCTCCGAAGGTTAGTCAAATTGTCACTCAAGAACGTGACAATTAAAAGTGTACGGACGAGTATCATCCAAGCTATTACCTTTTGTTGCGGTCAATGAAAGCAGCAGCAATCTCTGAATCAGTAGGAAGACAAGGCAACGCATTGCATTCCTCCAAACAACTCTTATCTCTCTCACGCGCCGCCCGCCACCGCTTCTCCACCACCGGAAATCTCCTGCAAATTCATCGTCATCATTAAAATTAACAAAACACACACACACACTGAAGGATAGAAAAAGTACCGGGAGAAAAGAACGGTGTCTTGATTGGTGAGGATCCAGAGAGCTCTTATACTACATGATGAACTCGTCGGCATTTGCAACGCCAGAGACGATCTCTACACCGTTGGTTTCCTCCGAGTTCGACTAATTTCACCGCCGTTTTTGTGGCGTTTACTGCATTTCTACGGCGTCGTTTCGCGTAGATTTAAGAGAATTATCTATTGAGGTACTTGAAGATTTGAAATGAGATTTTGGTGAATAACTTTTGAGGGGAAAATTAAATATGCTCTTTTATTAACTGAAATTTCTAATTTACACTACGTGCTGTCGTTCGTCGTTACAATGTATATGTATTTTCATTATCCAATCTTGACATTAAGGGTAGGGGTGAGCACGGGTACAGGGTACCCAAATATCCGATCGGAACCGACACTAACGGGTAGGTTCCGGATAGATATATTATAATAACGGGTAGGGTCCGGGTAGTAAAATTAGGAACCGATCAATGTCGGGTCCGGTTCCGATTCCGGCAAATAGAGACAGGGTACCCGGACCCGGAACCGATACCCGAAACCTATAAAATATTAAATATTTTTACTTTTTTTAGAAACATTTGGACCACTTTTAACTTTCTCCAAAATTGTTTGTTGCATGCCTGCACATTGATTTTCCCCACCCCAAGACGCAAATATTTCAGCTTTTTCACCTCTTTATCCTAGAATGCTCTTTGTGCCTTAAGAGAAAACACTCAAAACTCTCTCAATAACAATGGCGTTTTAGCTACACCACCGAGCTTCATCGTCGTCGTTGTTGAAGCTTTCTCTCAGGTACTTTCATCGTTGTCGTCGTTGAAGCTTCACCTTTGCCTCTTTCTCTCCCTTGGTTGTGTTCACGTCGTTCCTAAAATGCATATGAGTTCATATCTAACTCTTCAATTTCTTTTTAATATCCTATGCTTTCGTTCTATTTCAAAGCGATACTCATCTTCAATTTGTATTACTTTTTGATTTGAAATGTAAATCTATTTTTAAAATTTGTGTATATTTTTGTAGCTGTGAAGATGAAATTTAGGGATTTACTAGTATAATAAAGCTTTTCTTTTGTATCGAAGAGCTTATGAACACGAAAATAAGTTTAATTAAGATATTTCCAAATTTATTTTAAAATCAACACGTTCAATTAATTGAGTGTCAAATTTGGCATGCAATTTTAGGTTTTGGTTACAGAATTAGCTTTTCTACAATGAATAAGTTTTTTAAAACTTCTTATAAGGGTACTAAAAACTCCGATTACAAGCTAAAAAACTATTGGATGAAATTATTTTAGAACTCTTTTTAATTCTCATAGGCTAAAAAATTGTTGCTTAATCTGTGTTTTTTTATTTACAGGGTACCCGGGAACCTACCCGGACCGGGTCCGGGTAGGTTCCGAGTAGTAAATTTAGGAATCGATCTTTTACCGGGTAGGGTCCGGGTAGTTAAAAAATGTTAGGGTACCCGAACCCGCTCACCCCTAATTAAGGGGACTTAAAAACTAACCAAGATGAACCAAAATATCAACCAAAAAAAAAGATGATAAAATTATTTTTTGCCCAAGAAATTCTTGCGCAAAAGAGGTTATTATAACTCTAGTTAGTCTTCTCCATTTTATCTTCACTTCTCAATTTTCACTCTTTTACAATACTTTAGCCTTTCGAAAATCATGTCTCAAAGCTTCGACACGTCAAATTTTGCTATAGAACCCGATATTTTTGTTGCGGTTATTACTATAAGCTCAGAACATCAAGTACCCAAGATAATCCGAGCCATTGTTTTTGGCGTTGTAAAGTGCCCGATGTAAGTGTTCTACAATTTTTTAGGGTTTAGAATTATTTTTTTCATTATGTACATATTTACTTTCAAAAACTAATTTTCTTGTAATGTTTATAGGATATGGATGGTTGCAAATATTTTTCCAAAATATTTACCACAAACATTAGATTGTGGAGTGTCATATTGTTGTGTCAACCAAGTAAGTGTTCTTAATGATGATAGTTGTGATCTAGACTACAATGAGGATGATGGAGAAAGAAATGAAGGGAAAGAATGCAAGTAAAGAGGATGATGAAAATAATGACGACGATGAGGTGGTTCCAGAAAGCGACGAAGATTAAATTATTTTTTTAATTTTTGTATATTATGAATGTTTTCAATAGATTTTTCTTGATGATAAAATGCTTCATGAAAACAATATATCATACAGGACAAGAAGAGAAATACTTAAGATTCATAATTCAAGACAATTCGAATACATCAAGAAGAATTAAAATACATTCATAAAATCATGAGGTTATTCAACCACGAGAGGTTCTTCCACCACCAGAGGTACTTGCACCACCAGAGGCACTTGCACAATGATAGGTACCTCCATCACGATCCCGTAGGTGACACAAACGTTTATCATGGCCAAACTCCTTACACATTGAGCATTTTCGAGAGTATGTCCTATCCGAAACATTCATTTGATTGGGAATTCGAGTTCGTGCGTTAACACGTAATTTGTGGATATACTGTTTGTTAGCAATCATAGAAAATGACTCTTTTGACCAATAAGCTTGATCATTAAGTGGGTAGAAACGACCGACATACGCTTTAAGATAACTTTTCACACTGTATTCTGATGCCACATAATTTGATACCATTTTTTAAAATTATTTCGAAACACTTAATGCATGAGAACACGACATGTGGTATGATTGTCACTTACCACAAGAGCACGTTTTCGTAATCTCATAAATGGTATGAATGTTGCCTCCCCGACCTTAGTAAGAATCTGTCTTGATTTCACATACACGTTCAACATGGTTATACTCTATCATCGTGTATTGCTCACATTTTTTTCTATGATGCTCGAACACTTTTGCGGGATTTGACATTCATTTCCCACCATCTGCTAATATAGCTTTGGCCTGTTTTTTTCTAGCGACAAACCGCTTCACAACTTGTTTGTAAGTCATTCTCATCATTGCAGGAACGAGCAGCCCCTGTGCAGATTTTAGCAAATCATTGAATGACTCTGAGTTGTTTGTTGTTAGCATCACATCTTCTGCTTTCATCCGCATGTAATGTTCATTTGTCAACATTGATTGCCTTCAACCAATCATATGCTTCCGGCTTCGATGTCTTGATCATCGCCATCAATGCATGATTTGAATGTTCAAAACACAAAATTAAAAATATTACTGGGCACACCATGTCGGGTGTTAAGCTTCCACTCTACAATAATACCAGGATTGAAGTGTTGTAAAGCTGCCATACCTATACAACTGCTGGAAAGAGCTCTCCCAGATACCATAAATCATCTCAAGAGTGCGCCTACACTCGAGACATCACTTTTTCATGCTTATCGTATTACGATGTACTCTCAAAATTGTTCTAATGCATTCTTTGATGAAAATCTGGACAAGTTTAAACAAACTAACATTTATCAATGATAATTTAGTTGATATCAGAATTATAATGAACTTGGTCAAATAGGGTATCTTGGGTTTCGACAATCTCAACAACTAACACTTGAGCAATCATAATTGTATCTAAATTAAAATGATCTGCTCGATTGTCATTCATATCACAAGTGTGCCGTGGGCGAAATTTTGAGATAGTCCACATACTATCATGAATATCCTTACCCCGAAGCATCAATTGACAGCCTTGATACTCACATTTGCAGACCAATCGCCACAACTTTCGGTCAGATACATCAACTATAAACTCCCTCATTTCTTTGATGCTATGGAGAAAATCATGTCTTTTGCAAGTTGAACAATACCGCTTACAAGATCGTTTGGTTCTTTCCACATTTCTTGGCGAATATGATCATTCTCTCTAGTAAAGACAAATGCATCAAGACGACCTTTAAGATTATCAAGATATGGAATCACGCCAGAATGTCACTGGATTAGTGATGCTTGTGGAACCGATTCTTGTTGGTGAATTGGGCTTTCTGTCATCAATTATTGATGGTGTGACCGATTTTGCATCATTTCTATTAATTATTGTTCTTGCATATGTGGATGAATATCAACCTCACTATCTGATATGTTTATTTCATCATCATCGTATACCTCTGCATTCGGTATTTCATCGCTATCACTCGATAATGTTTCTATATGATTTGGATAATCATTACCATCTAGTAAAGGCCTCTTCCTACACGAAAAATAAGTTAACATATTTTAAATACCAACATCATAATATATATGGATTATTTAATATCAAGATGATGAACCTACCGATAATAATCTATATTGTCTGGGTTTGAAGAAAGATCAACTGCACCTAAATTAACATTTGGTACCACTGACGCATTTTGTGAGTAATTTTCACTACAGAGGCAATTCAAGTATTGTAAATAGGGCTGTTCACCGGTCCAAACACGGACCGGACCGGAACGAAGACCGGAAATTATAAAATGGAAGACCGAAGACCGGACCGGCAATTATCGGTCCTGGACCGGTTCTAAAGAAATGTCGGTCCGATCTAAAACCCGAACCGGTTCTAAAGAAAGTTCAATTTGCTTTGAATTAGCTTTGTTATAAATCTGGTACATTGGAGTAATTTGACTAATTTAATCTCTTTTAAATTTGATCAAAATTCATGTATTGAAGCTTAAAGTACTTTGATATTTATCACTACGGACCATACGAATACGATTCATAGGCAGTAGAGATCCCAAAAAAAATGCAATTGAAGTATAAGAAAATAAGAAGAACTAAGTCACATATTACATCTTCATGTCCAAAAATAATCCCAAAACTAAATTACTAGAAATATTGAATCCAAGGCTATTAAAAATTAAAAAAATTCCTCAAATCTTGAACAATAATGATACTAATGAAATCCGTACACCATCAACATCAATTTGCAACAAAAAGTTTCAATAAAAAACTAATTAGTTCAAATTTAATATCAAATAAAAATCATGAGGAGTTCATATTTACATTATATAGTATTAGATGATTGGCCGTTTACCTTTTTCATACTTTGCATGAAGCAAATATAACTTCTAATTCACTAATCACCATCATTCAAAGTAGAGTTTTTCAATTATGTATAATAATAATAAACAAATAAAATAATAAAAGTGAAGGTATAATATATTATTTTGAAATTATTAAGTATTATATAATTTTAGAAAATACCTTTCTCAAGTAGCTCCAATTCCTCCAACTTTTCCTCTACATCAATCCCCTTCTCTTTATCTTTTCGAGGGCGAAGCCAATCTTGTGCACAAATAAGAGCTTGCACCATCTTTTATTGGTATACAAAGTGTAAATAATAAAAATTGTTATAGAAAAATTAATAAGTAAAAATAAAAAATAAATGAAGAAAAATAGAAAAATGATGAACAACTCTAAATGCAAGTGAGAATGACTGCTCATAGATATTCGACCGATTTTTGAACAACCCTAATGTTGTTGTTGACTTACAGTTATTGTTGTTGAAGGAGAAACCACCTGCAATGCGGCAATGCCGGCAACACGCTGTAAACTGATTAAGGGATTAGAGTTGAAAAATTGGAAGGAAAAATTTAAAGTAAAGAATTAGAGGTTGGCAGAGACATGGAGTGTCACGCTGCTAGTGCTGGTATTCAAGGATTTTTTAATTGCGATTTGCTTCGTAGCTGTCATATCTCATATAAATGATATAATTTCCTTGAGAATATAATAATAAATTAATAATTTAACTAAACTGGGAACTTAATCTTAGTAAAAAATCGATTATTGCCTAACGTAAAGGATTTTTTTATTTTTATAACCGGGTCCAGTCCGGTCCCGGATTATTTCGGGTTTAGACCGGACCGGACCAAAACCCGAAAAAAAATATTCCCGACCCGAAGACCGGACCGTTTGTCTTGGGTCCGGTCTTTTCTGGTTTGGTCCGGTTCGGTCCATTTTGCCAGTCCTGCCCGATTTTTGAACAACCTTAATTGTAAATACTAAACATCAAATCACTTATATTATTTAATTATTAAAAAGTATACTTACCAATAATAATCAACTGCATCTAATTGAGAAGATTGCCCAATATTACTCATATCAGGTGTATAACCCCTAAAAAGATACAAAAAAGATTACTATTACCATACGTATAATAAACATGTGCTACTGCACAAAATAATAATGAGAAATGGATATTTACCAATTTCCCCTTATTTTTGATTAAATTATTGACTTAAAGTTTCCAGCGATATTTGATCACTCAAAATGTCTTCATAAGAACTCATGTCCGGATAAGTGTTACCATGAATAGGTTGGACTTGAGGGATTTGAGGACGAGGCGCAGTTGGCATTTCATAGACTTCCTGACGAGTCCTGACCAAGACTTCACTACGACTAATAGGTATCTCTTCAACATACATTTCAAGAACATTCAGGGTGATTAAGCCCCTATATTATTCCGGTGCCATCAAATATTCACTCAAAGACTCATCATCAATGATATTTCACTCGTCATAAAGCACTAAACCTTGCGATGCAATGGATATTGAATATTTGCCTATTACAAATTCTACAAACTCACACTCTAAGTTTCATTATTTTGTGTATGGCATTGAGTAATGTTGAGTAATTCAAGTTAATTGGAAACTTAACATGATATTTTGGTGGAATACTATAACAAACAGTAGTATCATCCTGAAGAATCCCTCTTTCTCAAAATAAAGAAACCTTAACAGTTGAAGGAGGAGACATCATTTTTTTTATAAACTTTGGAGTTGGATAGTTTTTTCAAGAACTTGAAATTTTGATGACTTAAACTTATGAAATTGATAAGTCTTTACCTCATCCAAAATTCATGTTAAATAGAAAAACGGATGAGTTCTTGCAATAATTGTCATATTGTCATGTCAAATCAAGTACAAATGGGTAGATGAATAATTAATTGTAAAACACAATAATTTATTGTGTAATTGGACTAAAAGTGACCTTTTAAAGAACGTGGGCTGCTAAGGTTATAATAACCCCTTTTGCGCATGAATTTCTTGCGCAAAAGGACTTAACGGGGCCGTTACGGTTAAGTTCTTTTGCGCAGGAAATTCCTGCACAAAAGGTAGTTTTGTCATCTTATTTTTGTGTGTATTTTGGTTCACTTCGTTAGTTTTTTGTCATTTAAGTTCTGGACTCACATTAAGGGTGTGTTCGGTATGAAGGGAAAAAAAATCGAAAAATATTTTCCAAATTTCTCATGTTCATTTGGCCAAAAATTTTAAAAAGTATTTTCTTTAACTTTCCTAAAAAGTAGAAAAAACAAGTCTCCCAAGTGACATTCAACCAACAACTCCACCACTACCAACCCATCCCCAACCCACCCACCCACCAAAGCCTAACCACTCCCATCACCCCTATGCACCCCCACCCCAAAGATAAATTAATCTTTTTTTGGTTTTTTACACGACCCCCACTCCACCCGCTTCGAACACCCCAACCCCTCCCCCTACCTCCCCACATCCCCGCCCCCCAATTTATTTTTAAAAAGTTTTTTTTTTGTTTTTCTACACCACCTCCACCCTCACACCCCCCTCCTCAAAAAGATTGTTTTTTTTAAAAAAAGTTTTAAATCTTTTTTGTTTTTCTACACCTCCCCACTGCACCACCCTTCAATTTTTTTTTATTTTTTTTTATTTTTTACACCCCCCCCCCCCCCCCCTCGTTCAACACCACTACCCCATCCCGAATTTTCTAATTCATATATTTTATTTACTTTTATAAAAAAATAAAAAACATGCATGGTTAAATTTGGTGTGGGTAAGAATTTTTTCATTTTTTATAAACATTTTATATATATAAAAAATATATGAAATAGAAAATGGGAAGGGGGTGGGTGGGGGTTGGGTGGAACGGTGGTGTGGTGTGAGGTAGGTAAAGATGAAGTGTGTTCGAGGGTGGTGGTTAGGTGGAAGTAGAATTTGGTTGGGTGGTGGGTGCTTGGGGTGTGTGGTGGAAGGCGGGTGCTTGGGGTGTGTGGTGGAGGGTGGGTACTTGGGGTGGGTGGTAGGTGTGGGTGTGGTGGGGCTTGAATGAGTATTTTTCAAAAATATTTTCTACTAACCAACCAAATATGAGAAAATAAGTAAGAAGTTCATTTATTTTCCACTAAGGGTGTGTTCGGTAGGAAGGAAAACATTTTTCGAAAAATATTTTCCAAATTTCTCATGTTCGTTTGGCCAAAAAATTTAAAAAATATTTTCTTTAGAAAAACAAGTTCCTTAAAAATAAGGAAAATAACTTTCCTAATAAGTAGAGAAAACAAGTCTCCCAAGTGACATTCAATCAACAACTCCACCACCACCAACCCATACCCCTCCCACCCACCCACCCACCAAATCCTAACCACTCCCACCACCCCTATGCACCCCACCCCAAAGATAAGTTAATCTTTTTTTTTACACAACCCCCCCCCCCGCTGCGAACACCCCAACCCCTCCCCCTACCTCCCCACATCCTCGCCCCCAATTTATTTTTAAAAAGTTTTATTTTTTTTGTTTTTCTACACCACCTCCACCCCCACCCCATCCTCAAAAAGGTTTTTTTTTTTAAAAAGTTTTAAATCTTTTTTGTTTTTCTACACCTCCCCCGCTCCAAACACCCCACCCCACTGCACCACCCTTCGAAATTTTTAAATATTTTTTAAAAAAGTTTAAAAGTTTTTTTGATTTTTTACACCACCCACCCCTCCAAAAAAATAATTTTTATTTTGTTTTTTTACACCCCCTAACCCCCTCGTTCAACACCACTACCCCATCCCGAATTTTCTAATTCATATATTTTATTTACTTTTATAAAAAAATAAAAAACTTGCATGGTTAAAATTGGTGTGGGTGGGTTGTGGGCCAAGGGTGGGGGTAAGAAATGTTTTTCATTTTTTATAAAAATAAAATATATGAAATAGAAAATGGGAAGGGGGTGGGTGGGGGGGTTGGGTGGAACGGTGGTGTGGTGTGAGGTAGGTAAAGAGGAAGTGTGTTCGAGGGTGGTGGTTAGGTGGAGGTAGGATTTGGTTGGGTGGTGGGTGCTTGGGTTTGTGTGGTGGAAGGTGGGTGCTTGGGGTGTGTGGTGGAAGGTGGGTGCTTGGGGTGTGTGGTGGAGGGTGGGTACTTGGGGTGAGTGGTGGGTGTGGGTGTGGTGGTGTGGTTGGTGGGGCTTGGATGAGTATTTTCGAAAAATATTTTCTACTAACTAACCGAATATGAGAAAATAAGTAAGAAATTTATCTATTTTCCACTAACCAAACGAACATGAGAAAATAAGTAAGAAAATCACCTATTCTTCAAGAACTCATTTTCCAGGAAAATATTTTCTGCGGAAAACATTTTCCACCATATCGAACACACCCTAAATCATTTGAATCACTTAAAATATACTAGTACTAAATCTATTGATAAATGAGATTGGAAATGTTGGGCTAACACGGGCTAAGAGGGTGACATTGTCCGCTTTGAGCTAAGTCCACACGATTTCCCCCAAAAGTCTTCACACTATTAAGAGTATTTAATATCTTATAAGTAGCTATTTTTTTTTCAGTTATCAATGTAGGACTTTATTTCCCACGCCCAATAAGAAAAATATTAGTATTAACATATGTGGCTCGTGTGGGTGAGGCATAACTTATAAATCCTAAAAAGGAAAAATGTAAGCTCAAAGTAATGAAAGAAAATATTATTCCAATAATGAGTTAAACTCAAAATGATTTGGTATCTCTAAGAAATATAATTAAAAAAGAGGTTCTAATTTACAATCAGATAATGTATGCGAGAATTATACTTTAGAAGCATATTTTTTTGAGAACTTAAAATACTTATTTATTAATATTTAAGCATCCACAATATTACAACCCACAACGTTGCATGTAATGGCTACTTTCAAAGTCTTAGAACTAGCAGTAGCACTAGATATTTCTAGCATAGATGTCACGCAGGCATTTAGGTTATCATAGATTGTTAAGAGGTTACTTATTAGCATCTACTTTCTTAACAAAAAAAGTTCTTCCATTGATCTTTTGCCAGCATTCTTTCCCCAAAATAAGCAGGTACCATAGCATATCTAACTTCATTCATTTTGGACAGAGCGGCAGCTTCCTTTGCTAACCAGTGGGCAATTTCATTCTCTTGTCGAAAGGTGTGTCTCATCAGGGGCCTTCAGCTGCAACATTAATAACCTGCAATCATAGATAATGTCAACATAAATAGGATTATTTTGTTCTATGTATTTCACTAGCTATGTAGAAAGTGTTTCTATTTTTAGTGGAAGTAGATTGTGAATCTTGGCCATATGTAATCCTGCTCTAGGAGCAAGAAATTCTTCATGTAGTGCAGCTTGTGCTCCGGTAAGTTTTTCAAAGTCCGGGAGCACCACCAACAGGCCACAACTATCAGACCCAATATCCTGGAGCCCATCAGTCCGCTCCAGGCCTTCCCTAAATTAATTTGGGCCAGGTTTTCGACACATTGACTCGTCAGCAGCCCAATAATGCGTGGTATATGGATACGGGCACCACGTCTCACCTCATCAACAATTCTGGTAATCTTCCTCAACTGCGAAATTTAAATACTCCACAATCTATTATAGTTGGAAATAGTCATCGCATTTCAATTCAAGGGTTTGGCCACACACTTACCCCACCACCGCATCCACACTTCTCCCTTAAAAACGTCCTATATGCCCCGAACATTATCAAGAACCTAATCTCTGTGAGAAAATTTGCCGCCGATAATTCCGTATCAATTAATTTTGACCCGTTTGGGTTTTCTGTAACGGACCTCCGTACCGGGAAACTCCTTACACGGTGCAATAGTGAGAGGGACCTCTATCATTTCCTATCCACGTCCGCTGCTAGTATCAACCCTCCCACATCTCTAGCTGTCCTCGTCACTCCTCCCACTGCTTTAGCAATAATATCTCCATCAACGTGGCATAGTAGATTTGGTCATCCGGGTGCTCATGTTTTTTATTCCCTCAGAAAATGAAATTTAATCATATGTAATAAATAGAACCTTTCCCATAGTTGCTTCTCTTGTCATCTAGGGAAACGTGTTAGACTACCATTTACGCATTCTCTAAGCAGATTTATGGACTTCTCCTATAACTAGCAACCTAGGCCACAAATATTATTTAGTGTTTTTGGATGATTTCTCTCACCTCCTTTGGGTCTATCCGCCTAAACTCAAATCTCAAGTGTTCTCCAAATTCATTAAATTTTGTACACTAGTTTAAACACAATTTGAAAAAGACATCAAAATGTTTCAATGTGGTAATGGTCGTGAGTTCAATAATTCCCTTTTTCATTAATTCTGTGTGGCTAATGGCATGATCTTTCATTTCTCGTGCACTCATACCTCCCCTCAAAATGGTAAAGCCGAAAGAATTCTCCGTACCATTAATAATATGATTTGTACCCTTCTTTTTCATACGTCTCTCCTCCTACCTTTTGGGTATATGCATTGAAAATGGTAGGACATATTCTTAACATCTTACCTACTCGTGCGATTCAAAATAGGACACCCACCGAAATTCTCTACCGTCGGCTCCTACCTATGATCACCTTAGAATTTTCGGTTGTCTGTGTTACCCAAATCTGACATCTGCGCGCCCCCGCTAATTAGCACCCCGGCCCACTCCGTACGCATTCCTAGGTTTCCCGTCAAACCATAGGGGTACTTGTGCTATGAACTATCCACCGACAAAATCATAATCTCACTCCACGTCACCTTTGTTGAGTACGTTTTCCCTTTTGACAACATTTGAAAATTCTGAGTCACTGATTACAGAATCCTAGATGATTTGGACACATCACCGCTTGTCCATCATGAACTCCGTCATGCTGCCATTGCTCCGGAAGTAGCCGACGCACCCACTGCCACCATAGCTCTGTCACCTCTCGGTCAGGTCACTGCCACCACTGGCAGTCCCGTCGTTTCTGTCACTGTTCCGTCGCCACCTAACTATGCTACCACCAACATCAATCTGTCAGATCCCTCACAGACAGGGGCAACCCAGCCCGTCATCGTCTCCAACACCCCCATTCCACTCAACTCGCCGAACCTTGTGCCACCACGAACCAACGCCGTAAATCCAGAAACCCCATCCTTACCCGCAATAGTACCAGTCTCCGGCACCCCTCACCGTCTTTGAAACCAACCCCATATCAACCCACCGCAACTTCATCACACACTTCCCAACCCATTACCATCATCGGACCAGACGTTGCCTCCCCCACAACCACCCATTCTGACCAGATCTTCTCCCAACCAAACCAGATGTCGTCCCAAGTAAATAACGACCCGACACCCTGCTTTGTCAACCAACCCAGTCAATAACCTGTCATCATCACTATATCCAGTAACCCGGAACCGACTACCTACCATAATACCCAACCTATCCCAGCCCTCATGCACCGTATGGAAACTCTTGCCCAACACGAGATTTTCAAACCTAAAGTCTATTTTAACCTATCCACACAAACCATATCCCCAATTCTCCAAAACCCAAAATTAGCCAAACTAGACCCTAATTAGAATGAGACCATGCGTGATGAATTTGATGTTTTAACGAAACAACACACTTGGGATTTGGTTCCTAGACCAGATGGGGTGAATGTGATCCGTTACATGTGGCTTTTTCATCACAACTACAGAGACAATGATGACCTAGAGAGATATAAGTCGAGACTTGTGGCTAATGGTACTAATCAGCAGGAGGGCATTGGTTGTGGTGAGACATTCATCCCGGTTGTTAAACCGGCTACTATTCACACAATTTTGAGTATTGCTATGGGCAACCATTGGCCGATTCATCAACTTGATGTGAATAATGCATTCTTATATAGGGACTTGAAAGAAATTATTTACATGCACCAGCCACCAGGTTTTGTTCATCCTGCAACCCCCTCATTATGTATGCCGTCTCTATAAGTCACTTTATGGTTCGAAACAGGCCCTAGAGCGTGGAATGAACGCTTTGCACAGTACATTATGCAGATTGGGTTTGTATGCAGCAAGTGTGATACTTCTCTATTTATTTTTCAGCGAGGTAGTAACATTGCTTATCTGTTGTTATATGTGGATGATATTTTCCTTATTGCCTCCTCTGATGTGTTAAAAAATGAGATAATTGCACTACTCAAAACGGAATTTGATATGACTGACTTGGGAAAGTTAAGTTACTTATTGGGGATTTCAGTGACTCGATCTGCAGATACTATGTTTTTATGTCAGCGTAAGTATGTAAATAAGATTGTGTTCAGGGCTAAAATGGCGAACTGCAAGATCATGCCCACTCCAGTTGACTCTAAATCAAAGATAAGTGTTGTTGATGGTGATCCAGTTTCCGATCCTACTCTGTATAGGAGTCTTGCAGATGCACTTCAATATCTTACTTTCAGCAGGCTTGATATTGCTTATGCTGTCAACATGTGTGTCTGTTTATGCATGCCCCAGGAAGCCTCATTTTACTGCTCTTAAACGTATCATTCGATACGTTAAGGGTACACTTGATTATGGATTGCCTCTATACCCTCTGCCCCAACCAGGTTGTTATCATATACGGATGCAGATTGGGCAGGCTATCCGGACACGTGACGCTCCACCTCTGGCTACTGTGTGTTCTTAGGGGATAATCTCATTTCATGGTATACCAAGAGGCAAGCCACACTATCCCGCTCGAGTGCAGAAACATAGTATAGAGGCGTTGCAAATGTTGTTGCTGAGATCTATTGGCTCCGGAACCTTCTTTTGGAGCTCCAGTGTCCCTTGCGTAAGGCGTCTTTGGTATACTGTGATAACATGTACGCCATATATTTATCTCATAATCCGGTTCAACATCAGCGAACCAAGCACATTGAGATGGATATACACTTTGTTCGTGAGAAGGTTGCTATCGGTCATGTTAAGGTGTTGCATGTGCCTTCTTCGTATCAGTATGCAGATATCTTCATGAAAGGACTTCCTAGACAGCTATTCCTCGACTTCAGATCCAGTCTCAGCTTCCGGCCTCCTCCCGCTCCGACTGAGGGGGTGTATTAGCATATATTATAAAATATTCCTCATATATTTTGTAATATTTAGTGTTGTATAATTATGGTAGATATATGATCCTTATTGTATTAGGATTCCACATTGTACACACTATATATTTGTATTAATGAGAAAGACTCCCAATGGAGATTAATATAATTCTACACTTCACAACCTGATTGTAATGTTGATCGAGCAAAATTGACATCTATGTTAAGTTTATACCATCCGTGGGAGGGTTTGTGCCACAAGACAACAAAATTGACATCTATGTTAAGTTTATACCATCCGTGGGAGGGTTTGTGCCACAAGACAACAAAATTGACATCTATGTTAAGTTTATACCATCCGTGGGAGGGTTTGTGCCACAAGACATTTATCTGCAGCGTAGCATTTCTATGATTTTCTTTTGCAGTTGGCATTTATGTTCAATTGCAGCACAGAGAACAAGCTTTTTAGATAAAATTTACGAAGTATTAAATGAAATTGATATGCCAATAGAGTCCGGTCATAATTCAATTTTTTTATGTTTTAGTAGTAGTTATACATGAATTAAATATAGCAAAATTCAAGAGCTCCACAATTACTTCTTCTTAATCACCATAAAAAAAAGTATTGGTTATTGTAGGAATATAATTATTGTATTTGTTTATAAATGTGAAAAAAGATTTGAAATAATCTAACAAATTATTATTACTAATTTTCCTACTTGTTTATAATGGTAGCTTCAAAGAATAACTTTTTAATTTTTTTCCCTTGAATGATGCACATGATAAACGTAATCGTAAGTTGGTCTGTCTATCCCTTATTTGTAAATACTATATGAAGAAAAAAGATTTAGTTTTCTTTACCTATGATGAACTGATAGATGAAGAACAATGAAATCTTCATACGATGATGTTGATCATATCAGAGAAGAGTAAGGCCAGTTAGTGAAATCAGAAGAAAAGGATAGACCTTGGTGGAAAAATTTACAATGGGTCTCTCCGGGAGTTACTTTGTGTGAGAAGCAATATTAGTGATCTATTTATGCAAAGGCAAGAAGGCTTCCTGATTCTATAAACTTAGCAGCAGAAGTTGTGGCCATTGAATGTCATTTATTACCCTTGATAATTGAGACTGATTCACTTACCATGAATAAGATTTTGGATGGCATTTCGGAGTATTTCTTTGGTGTTGAAGAGGATACACTGTTGGAGAATTGGGAACCAGATTCAGATGGAACATGTGATGAGGGAAGGGAACTGTCTGGCAGACTATTTCACTAACTTGGTTTTTGATTTTGCAGGTACAAATACAAATACAAATACAATACAATACTATCAATTTTAGGATATCCCATCTGCTGGAAGAAGGATTATCAACTTGGAAAAAGCTTAAACACCAAACTTTAGAATCAAAATGACCTCTAGACAGATCAACTAAGTTGCAAAACATATTTTACTTGAGAATAGGGAGGGAATTAACTGAGAATAGTAGTAACTTTAGTGTGTGTTATTAACCTGAGGGTTTATTCTGTTGAAGGAATTACTTTTAGATATGCAGGTGCATTTATGTCTTCAACAACTGATGAGAATTATTGCAGCTGTGTTGATAACAATGGTAGTACAATGCAGGAACCGTGAGACATGAAAACTGTAATTGTACAATCTTATTTTTTCTGTAAGCCAATGACGCAAAGATATTCATGCTGGCTACAGAAGGACTCAACTACATCCATGTTTGCATGAAGAAAGCTTCATCAGATTTGATCCATTCCATTTATTTGTTGGTGTAAAAGATGGATTCAAATCAAGGCCCTTGAAGAATTTTGTTAGAATCTTGTTGAGTAGTTAGTATTATATAATATTGATGGTTTCACTTTCACTTTTATCAGTTTTTTGCTCGTTTATTTTTTCATCGATCTTTTCAGGTCTGTACAATTTTTTTTTATTAAGTACTAAATAAATTTCTGACTTTGCATAAAAAGAAAACTATTTAATATAAAATACCTTTATACCCTTATTATTAATCACAACATAATAATCTCTCAATTTTTAATTACTGCATAATAATTTTATTATTATTAATCACTGTATAATAATATTTTCATTATTAATTACAACATAAACAATTAGTAATACATAACTAATTAGTGAAGTTTGATTTCCATTTAGGAGAAAATTTACCTTCATCCACAAAATTGGAATAATGATTATAATTGACATCATTTTCCCTGGGTAGGTATAAAAACACCGAGAGAGAAACAAAAAGAACAAAAAAGAGAGGTTTTTGGTTGTGGTTTTGATCAAATCAAACGTGGCTATTGTTGTTTGATCGAAATAGGTTGACAATGTCTTTCTCATTCTTCAAGGCTTCAAGGGGCCCTAAAACTCCATCAGAACTCGCTAAAGCTGTTAAAGATAGTTTTAATGCTCTTGATTCCATTACCGTTGCTGAAGTTAAAGCCCTCGAAAAGGTTCTTTCATTTTGATTGTTTACCATTATTTATTGATTTGGTATATTGTTTAGGGAAATGGGGTTTCTGGGTTTGTTTTTGTTTTTTCATTTCTTTGCTTTTTACCAAGAAAAACTACCAACTTTATTGTTCTTGACTCATTTTCTTGTTTACATGTGTTTTGTAATTTGGCATATTGTTTAGGGAACTGGGGTTTGTGGGTTAGTAGATGCTTGTTCATTTCTTTGCAGTTTATTTGGGAAAAGATACAAGCTTTAGCTGTATTATACTCAACAGCATGTTGGTGCATCATAATTGAAGTATTGATTTGTCAAAAAAACCCGAAGGGTATCGATTATTCGACTTGATTATTAACATTGATCAGCTGTATATAAACACTACCAACCTGCTTAAGAATCAGGACAAAGAAAAACAAAATGGAAATGAGCCTATTGTTTCATGGTTTAATCTTAAATTCATTTCTCAATAGCAGGGAGGGGGAGTTCTACTATTCTTCTTGTGGGAGTGGTGATGTAGGTTAGTGATCATAGGTGTGAAATAACTAGAAGTGGTTGAGTGGAGAACTAGTTAATACAGGATTCAAATTTCCAACTGTTTAGAAGGAAATGAGCGTTACAATTGATCGATGATTTCAGGCCTGAACTTGAAATTGCTATTTTGTTGTGTATTTGTATTCTCTGTGCTGATATTCGGCACTAAAAAGGATTTTTTGGGTAACTGGTATCTGTTGGATTGTAAAAATTTCTATTACGGAAACTTAATCAGATGCTTTCCACTTGTTGAAGCGAGGAGTGAAAGGAATGATTTGGATAGCTGGAAACTTTGATATGGACTAATGGAGAGTGGCGGAACCGAAAGGAACAAGGTTGTGGTGTTGCGGACAGAAGTAATACAATAAAACAAATTTAATATAGATTAGTAGACAAGTGTTAAGTAAAGTTAACTCCACTGCTAAACATTATCTTTCATCGTAAAATAGAATTAACAACAAAAGTTTGGACAATGGGAGTAATTTTTCTTTTTTGAGTAAGTTGGTTAAGAGATTATGTACAGTAACTGCGCTTTCTAAGTTGAAAAAAATACTTCCTGTCCGTAAACACTGGAAACTAAGAATAAGGCTTAACAGGGTAGCTATCTCTTCTTGCTTGCTTTTGTTCTTGTGTTCGTTTGAATGTGTTCGAAAGAATGATAACGCCTTTTCAAATATCCCTTTCATACAGGCTATGGAAGAAGTTGAGAAAAATATTGTGGCAATGAAAGTTATGCTTGCTGGAGATGGAGATGTTGAGCCGAACCACGATCAAGTTTCACAACTAACACTTGAAGTTTGTAATGAAGATGTTATTGCGCTCTTCATTCACAAATTACCTATATTGGGATGGGAGGTATGTTTTTCTATCTTATCTGAAGGGAAACTTAATCTAGAATCAGACTTTATGCAGTGTATCTAGTTTGAGACTCCATGACTAATTATTATGTTTTTTTGGTTAGGCTAGAAAAAATTTGGTCCATTGTTGGTCTATTATGTTGAAGCAAAAAGTTGACTCCACATTTTGTTGCGTGCAATACATGGAAAAACATTTGGAATTGCTGGACTTCCTAGTTGTTTGGTAAGCAAGTCTAATTTTTTGTTCATGCACATCTGAAGAGGGTAGAATTGCCATCATTTGAAGATAATTGAATTATTTTTAGAACAATTCCTCTAGTTGTAAGGTGACTTTATAGAATGTGTTCCCATTTTGGTAACCCGCTGGCTGGCTGGTGGCGGAAGTGCTGGGAACCTTTTCATATGCTAATGGGGGAATGCTTCGTTGGCTCCACACGTTATAAATATTCTTAAGAGTGAAGAATCCTCTCCTTAAATTTTATTTTTCACACCTACTTCTGAATTAGAATACGAGAAAACAACAACATATCCCGTGAAATCCCACAACGTGGGGTCTGGGGAGGGTAGAGTGTACGTAGATCTTACCTCTACCTTGGTAGGTAGAGCGACTGTTTTCGTGAGACCCTCGGCTCAAGACAGAGCGTAAGCACAAGCAAAACAACAACAAAAGCAAAACAAGAGAAATGGTCAGACCCGGTCAGAAAAAATTTAAAGCAGTATGAAAATGCTGGTATCAAAAACGAATAATTCATGATAGCGCATTCCGAAAAAGTAAGCAGTAACTAGCGCAGATAAATAAGCTAAACAAAGTACACTAAAGGACATATAACAACAGAAATCAAACTACATGGAACTATAAAGCAATACTGCGCCTATTAGTATGGTAGGCTAAGCGGGCCTACAATACTAACACTACAACTACCAGTTCGCAAGCGTAAGTAGGACTACGCTCGACTACCTACTACCCTAATCCGTGTCCTCCACAATCACCTATCTAAGGTCATGTCCTCAGCAAGTTGCACCTGCGCCATATCTCGTCTAATCACCTCTCCCCAATACTTCTTCGGCCTACCTCTACTCCTCCTGAACCCGTCCACAGCTAACCTCTCACATCTCCTCGCTGGGGCATTTGTGTATTTCCTCTGCACATGTCCAAATCATCTTAACCTCGCTTCCCGCATCTGATCCTCCACCGAGGCCACTCCCACTCTATCCCAGATATCATATTTTCTAATCCTATCCCTCCTTGTATGCCCGCACATCCATCTTAGCATCCTCATCTCCGCAACTTTCATCTTTTGGATGTGCGAAATATTGACTGGCCAATACTCCACCCCATACAACATAGTCGGTCTAACCACCACCCTATAGAACTTGCCTTTAAGTTTTGGTGACAACCTTTTTGTCGCATAAGACTCCAGATGCGAGCCTCCATTTCATCCACCCTACCCCAATACGATGTGTGACATCGTCATCAATCTCTCCATCCCCTTGGATAATAGACCCGAGGTACTTAAAACTTCCTTTCTTTAGAATACGAGAAAACATTTTATTTGAGTGGGATAAAGAGGTTGTTCCATTTAAATATCTCTTTGGTCATTTCATTTGGATTAGTTTGTAACATCTCAATTTTATGGCCATTTAGTAATTTGAAATTTAAAAGTTTTAATTGCCATATATGATATATCAACACTGAGCCGCCGGCCCACCAACAATTGTATTATGAATGTGTTATTTATCCTTTATAACAAGGGCTTACCATATCTATCCTGTTTTGACAATAAATATGACATCTGATATTAGAGCTTCTTTACCTCTAGCAATAACATTTCTTCTCCTTCCTTTTATTTCAATTTTCCTACTTGTTTTACGAAATCTCTCTGTGACGTGTTCGCTTGGGTAGTATCTTTAGCTTCCTTAGAAACTAAACTAGGGAGAGTGTGTGAAGAAAAAGAAAATTATCAATTCAGATGATAACACCTGTAAAAAAAGAAGGAAGATTAAACATGATGGTACTAGAAGGTCTTGAAAGAAGATGAAAGTTCAAAGCAAATATGATTGATTAAAAAGGATTATCATCCCTTATCCTTTAAGAGTTGGGCCGAGATTCTACTGAAAGGTAAGGTAAGTGAACCTAAGAATTACAACTTTAATGACCAAATATAGACGGAAGATATTCCTGAACAACTGGTATTTATAGAATCCTGGCAAGTTGGATTTGGATAACATTCCTCCACTGTCAGAAGTTCCTTATTGGCTTACACGTGAACACCCTATGTTCTTGGAAAAAGAACTCTCTCCAGACTCTCTATCCCTCGTGTTCCACTCTCAGTAACCTTTTTAACTTTTCTTGTAAGGACATTTTTGATAACCTTACAACAACAACAACAAGAACGTACCCAGTGTATTCCCACAAGTGGGGAGACCCTTAGCTCAAAGAAAGCAAAACAAAGTAACCTGCAAAAAGAAGTAATAGAAGTGAAGAAACCAAAGCAAAATACTAAATAAAGCATGACAAAGCAGTCTGAAAAAAAGTAACATGTAACTACTACCAAATCATACGACAATCGAAGTTCAAGACATAACCGATAATAACATAAATCAAAGGACAAGAAACTACAAGAGAAATATGAAGCGTGACAACGCCCAACTACCTACTAGCCTTCTACCCTGATTCGTGTCCTCCATGATCTCCTATCTATGGTCATGTCCTTGGTGAGCTGTAACTGTGCCATTTTCTACCTAATCACCTCTCCCCAATACTTTTTCGGCCTACCTCTTATCGCTCCTGAAACCAACCATAGCCAACCTCTCACACCTCCGTACAGGGGCATCAATGCATCTCATCTTCACATGCCCGACCCATCTCAGTCTCACTTCCCTCATCTTGTCCTTCACCGAGGCCACCCCTATTTTGTTCCTGATATCTTTATTTCTAATCCTATCTCTCTTTGTATGCCTACACATCCACCGCAACATCCTCATTTCCACCACCTTCATCTTCTGAACGTGAGAGTTCTTGACTGACCAACACTCTGCTCCATACAACATAGTTTGTCTAACCCCCACTCTGTAGAACTTGCCTTTAAATTTTGGTGACACCTTCTTATCATACAAGACTCCGGATGCAAGCCTCCATTTTATCCACCCTGCACTAATACGATGTGACATCTTCGTCAATCTCCCCATTACCTTGAATAATATCTCCAAGATACTTGAAACTTTCTCTCTTTTGAATGACCTGGTATCAAGCCTCACCTCCACACCTCCTCATGTGTTGCTTCACTGAACTTGCTCCAAGTATTCTGTCTTAGTCCAGCTCAACCTGAACCCTTTAGATTCCTTGGTCTGTCTCCAAACCCCTAGAGTAGCGTTAACTCCGTCGCGAGCCTCATCGATCAAAACGATGTCATATGCGAATAACATACACTATGACACCTCTTCTTGAATTTTCCGCATCAAAACATCCATTACTAGGGCAAATAAAAATGGGCTAAGGGTTGACCCTGGTGCAACCCCATCACAACAGAAAAGTGCTCCGAGTCTCCTCTCACTGTCCTTACCTAGGTCTTGGCTCCATCATACATGTCTTTATCGCCTTCGTGTATGCCATAGGTATACCACTAACCTTCAAACATTTCCATAGAACCTCCCTTGGGACTTTTCTAGGTTGATGAACACCATATGTAAGTCCTTCCTCTCCCTATACTGCTCCACTAGTCTCTTAACCAGATGAATGACTTCTGTAGTTGAGCGCCCTGACATGAATCTAAATTGGTTCTCCGAAATAGACACGCTCCTCCTTACCCTCATCTCCCAAACATTCATAGTGTGGCTTAGCAACTTAATACCTCTATAGTTGTTGCAATTCTAGATGTCACCCTTGTTCTTGTACAAAGGGATCATTGTACTCTACCTCTATTCCTCGGGCAATTTTGCGGTCCTAAAAACGTCATTAAACAGCTCGGTCAACAACTCCATACTCGCTGCCCGTATATTTCCAAAATTCCACCAGGATCTCGTCAGGCCCTGTCGCTTTTCCCTGCGCATCCTACAAATAGCCCCCTTATATGCCTACAAAACCCAAATTGCCACGCCTTTCGGAGTGCTCCAGCTCTCCCAGCACAGTGACTTTGCCCCCTCCTTGTTCAGGAGCTTATGGAAGTATGACTTCCATCTCCGTCTAATAAGTGTCTCCTCCCCCAGAACTTTACCGTCCTCGTCCTTGATGCACTTCACTTGGTCCAAATCACGTGCCTTCCTCTCCCTCGCCTTGGCTAGCTTGTACAACTTCTTATCTCCGTCTTTTTCTCTCTAATTCTGCATATAAGCGTTCAAAAGCTGCCGTTTTTGATAGCCTTCTATTATTTTATTTAAACATTAGTTATAGTTTGTTGTGAAACATTGTCATTGAATAGTATTAACCCTCATGGTTCTAAAACATTCTGATTTCACGAGCAGCTATGACAACAAGGAAATTGCATTGCATTGTGGAGGTATGCTTAGGGAATGCATAAAATTACCAAGCCTTGCAAAGTAAGATATTCACACTTTCCTAACCCTAATTTTGTGAAGGCTTCTTCATTACTATCAGATTCTTCAGATTTTTGATACTTTATCTTTCGTTTCTGCCATTAATTAGCCAAGATCTTTCATCTTTACTTTCTTTCTTGGGATGGATTCACTTTTTAGGTCCAGATCTCAAAATTTACTTAACTTCTTGAAGAATCTGGTATTTATATCCCCATTGTTTTTTTCTTATGATTTTTATATACCTTCTTTTAGATACATCTTGGAGTCTCCCAGCTTTGAATTGTTCTTCAAGTTCGTGGAGTTGCCGAACTTCGATGTTGCTTCTGATGCATTTTCTACCTTTAAGGTCATATTTTTTCTCATATTAAAGATTGTGCTTGCTATGCACAGTTTCTCTGTGAATGCTGCTTTTAACATATCTTGGAATTCTGCAGAATTTACTCACCAAACATGAATCTGCTGTGTCTCATTACCTGACTGATAACTACAGTGAGGTTTGTTACATCTTAACCATCGCCATTATTTATCTACCGATCTGTCTTACATTTAGTTTATTCTTAATACCTATTGCTGTTACTTCCAGTTCTTCGAGCAATATGAAAAACTCTTAACTTCTCCTAATTACGTGACAAGAAGGCAATCTCTGAAGGTTAATTCCCTTGTAATTCTTTCTTTCTTTTGATTGTTCTACGGCTCTTCTGGCTGCTGATAAAATGTTTCATGAGTTTAGCTTCTCTCAGAATTTCTATTGGAGCCTCCAAATTCCCATATTATGAAGCGTTATATAGCAGAAGTCGGCCATTTGAAAGTCATGATGAATCTACTGAAGGTATTCCATGTTGTCTCTCGCTTCCTCTCTCATAGTAACGTTTCATTGGTGAAGATAATTGGTATATGAGTGTAGGAACTGTTGTGTTACATAGTGTGCCACATCGGGTATAAAAGAGCATCTAAAGGGGTTTGTAAAGGTCTGTACCTCCACCTTTCCTCTTAAGGTTTTGAATTGGATGTTCAAATTCTTCACATGGGTCATAGCAACTATTGAGAGGTCCATTCTTACACGTAAGTGGTATTAAGTGTATGAACCGCAAAGTCGGGTTACATATGTAGGATGGTGTTAAGTTATGCATTATCTTCCATATGGTATAGAAAGACATCCAAAAGGGTTTATATAGGTTGGCTCTTAAGTTTTTAGATTGGATGCTCAGACTCTTTCAACAGAAGGATGTAGTTGACAGTACTAGATGAAGGAACCCTAGGTGACTCCATAGTTCATTCTCAGTTCTGTATGTAGCTGAAAGAGATTTAGAGGATAACATGAATTTCTTGGAGAGTTAAGATTGGTCTCAGTCTCTCAGATTGTATCTCTGGACTTCCTCATGCTACTATATACTTTCTTTAGTTGGACTTGGGTGAAGATTTATATTTGTTTCTCTTTTTTCGTTCAATATAAAAATGATGCGTTATTTCTGCACATGCAGGAATCAAGCAAAAACATCCAAATCTCTGCTTTCCACATTTTCAAGGTGATATTGTCTTGCCTTTAGCTATCCTGCTATCTGATAAGAAGGGAAAGGGGAGGAAGGTATCATTTTGCCAACTTGCTGGGGACTCTGGGAAATTCCAACTTGAAAATCTGAAACTTTTTTCTGCATGAAGAAGCAACAAAAAATCTGCAGATTACTTAGCGTATAGTTGTGTAGATCTCCCAATACCTAGAAATGGAATCGGATGATTAATAGTTGCATTACTCTCACAACCTAGAACCCTAGAGTCCCTTTTCCCTTGGTTGTTTTCATAGTATTTCTTTTAGCCATGATTATGGTTGACCTACTACGCAAAAATCCTGTTGTCTCTTACATGTGTTATGTAGAGGTGGAAAAATTAGCCCATGAAAACATAACCCGCCAACCCGCCCATCTATTAGCTCAGTCCATTAAAAGTTGGGCTGAATGTAACCCAAATTGACTCATGAGAAATCTTGTGAAAATATTTACAGAAATATTTTTTTTATTTGATATATTATATATGACCATAATAAAGAAAAATAATAATTTGATAAAGTACTAAAATATTATAAAAGAACAAATAAAACAATTAAAAGTTAGTAAGAATTGGACGGGTTGGGTTATGACCTGCATTTTAGCCCATCTCGGCCCAACCCGTTTCAGCCCAAGTAATTTTTGGGCGGGTTATTAATTCAGTCCATTTTGACCCGCCCAAATTCAGCCCAACCCGCCCATTTGACACCTCTAATGTGATGTAAGCAGACTCATCAATAATTCCATCATGTTTTGCAACTACCATCTTTTTTACTTGGCTCAATCAAACGTCAACAACAAGAACAGACAGTCAAATTCAAGAATTTGCTATTTGGGATACAAGTTTAAGAAATGACCCAATGGGGAGGTAGCAAATTCTCTAGGATTTTGTGGCAGTGCTCATCCTCCTTGAATTTTATTCCATCTATGTATCATGCTATAATAAGATATCCGAATTGCTTATGATCTCTCTCTCTGCTTTCAGTAATTAAGCATCCATATGTCTGTGGTCTGGGCCTTCTCTGTACCTCTCTTATAGCAAGAGCTTAATGCACCTGGCTGCCCTTTATGTCTTGTTTGCACATACAGATTAAGGGTATGCCGTCCTCATGCCTATACTATTCTCCTGCAGGTGTTTGTTGCAAATCCAAACAAGCCACGAGAAATAAAACTTATATTGGCAAAGAACCATGAAAGGTTATTGGCATTGCTAAACAACCTTGGAAAAGGTATACTTTATAAATGTACACAGTATAAACAATCTTCATCAGGGTACAGTTGATCTTGAGGTTTAGCACCAGTATGTTTTTCGGTTCTCTGAATTATTCTGTGATGCAGGTGGTGAAGACGATCAATTTGAAGAAGAAAAGGAGCTGATTATGAAAGAAATAGAAAAGGTGTCTCGGTTGGCTAACTTGGAATCTTAAGTATATCCCTTGTTTTGCATTTTGTCATTCATTCTCATTCTTTGAAGTTAAAGGAAATGCATCTCTGAGAGTGCTGCTTGCTCCAATATCATCTTCCAAGTCTAGAAAGAAATGCCATGTACTGATCTTCTGATCAAACTTATTTCTCAATTAGTAGCTATTGATTGGAAATTTATGTGCAGTCTATTGACTTAAGAGAAAAATCACCCGTTGAAGAAGACAAGATTATCAAATGTTCATGGACTGAGACTAGTGTGATATTTGTGCTGTATATCAATCTTCTTCTTCTATTCTAGTGGTATTCTCACTTTGCCTTATTATTCCCTAGCAGTAGAGGTGATAAAGGGGTTGAAATGAGAAGGTTCTCATAAATTAAAGGGAAGAAAGGGGGACAAATGAGAAAGGTAATTTTTGTCACATAAAGTTATGTTGTTCCTTTTAATCTATTTATCCATTTGCAACTAATGCAAATCCAAAAGCTTCTTAAAGATGATTGATGAGATCTCTCGTTCACTATTTGCTAGAGTTCTTTTTATCTTATTAGTATGCCAGTAAAGGATACATAGTATCTTATATAATAAGGGGGCTAATCGCAATTTAAATTGTACTCGAAGTTTTTTTGTTTGTTTGTAAATATATCCGCTTTGGAGCCACTTCAGAACTCGAAGTTCTTTTCGAAAGTTTGACAAACTTCAGCCGTTGTTTACCTGAAATGTGGCCTTGTCAAGTTCAAACATCCGACATTTTTGCCTCAAGTTTGGCCTAGCTCTTGCTAAGGCCAACTTCGTACATTTTTTTATTGACGTAAGAGCCTGGCAAGGTCTAACTTCAAATATTTTTGACATAAGTTGTGGCTTTGCAAAGCCTATGTTCAGAAGTATAACGGTTTGTGAAGAAGGCCAACTTAAGATATTTTTATTGAAGTTATTGCCTTGACAAGATCAAATTTCAGACATATAATGGTATACTATATATTTTAGCATGAGGTCTGACATATATCAGGCTACACTTTAGACATTTTTATTTTTTGAATTTCAACATTCCAACACACGACTCAACACCAAATCTATTTCAAATGAGCTCAAATTTGAAACATCAGTTTCATATATCATAAAGAACAAATCATAATCATCAATTTGCCAAAACAATAACAAATCTAACAAAACTATTTTGCACCAATGGTGATTTATCATTGTTTTAAGCTTATTCAATAACACCCATTTGGTTTAAACGTTATATTTCAATTACTATAAGTTCGAAAATATTATAATACAATATTTTTTTAAAAAACTAAAAGAGGAGGAGGAGGAGGAAAAAAGCGGAGCAAAAACAATTTTATTTTAAGTTAATTATAATTTTGGTCTTTTTTTTTTTTTAAAAATACAAGTTAAATGAGAGCTACCAAATAGGATACCTAGTGAAAAATTTATTATTATAGACACAATCAATTTCATTTTACTTACACTTTGTTTCGATTGCTGTCACACCCTGAATTTGGGCGTGGAAGTAACACGATACTAGATGGCTGACTGCATGTGACCGAGCGAACCAACTGGTCGGCTGAATTAACATGAGATATATACTGAATGCGGAATATAACTTGTAACATGCTGATCTAGTAAAAGGTCTAACTGGATAATTATAAATATGAAATACTGAGGTAAGTCTGAAAGTATAAAGATGTAGCCAATATGGCTAACACAACAATCTGCAAAACTCTGACTGACTGCTACTCTAGTCTATAAAGCCTCTGAAGGATAACAAAGTACTGACTGTTTACCGGGACAAGGCCCCCGACATACCTGACTGTCTAATATACTGAAAGATTGTAAATAAGATAACACCCCGAAGGAAACTGGGGCTCACCAAGCAACCGATACGAGAAAATGGACGTTAGTACATTTGAATTGTACTGGTATGTAAAACCAACTGAAAGAATAAATAGTTGTGTGGTGTTCGGAAAAGGGCAACCCAAATGAATAATATGAACATACTAAAACTGAAACATACTGATAGTTGAACTGAACATGAGAAGTATAGTCATATGTACTCCTGTTCTGAATGTGAAATCACATGTTTTAACTTAGTTAATAATCTATGGCCTCAGACCCAACATAAGTGCACAAATCTATGGCCTCAGGCCCTAATATACATATACATAATATGTGGCCTCGGGCCCAAATGCATGTGTTCAACATTCAACAAGTTACATTAAGGAACTGAGAATGATATTGTAATGCATAACACTAGAATACTGAGCATCACTATGCTGAGACATGTATTCATGAACTGATTATGGAGTTTAAAACACTAACTGTTCATAAGCATATTGAGTTTTCATGACTGAGACTCATGGGATATCAAACACGAGTCTATACTGATTACGTATTGAGTTCACAATATTCAGAATGATAATCATGAACAACTACAAAATTATATTCTCAAAGGATAGAAGTTCTGAACTTTTTATAAACTAGGGCAGAATCTCTATTTATGGTGTAATTCGTAGTAATCATGATGAATGAGGCATGAAGAAGATCAATAGCATTCCCGCACGTATAGAGTTATCCTTACATACCTTAAATCTCTCCAAAACTTAAAGAAAATGGTATGAACTTTTGAAAAGAAACCCAAAAGCCTAAACTTGAAATCTTGATAAGGGTTTTCTTGAAAACCCTATGATTGTAGCATAGAATCTTGTTAAGAATTCATATATAAGTGTTAGAATTACTTAGGAATACATGGGCGAGACTTACCTTGATGTGGGAGTATGAGGAGAGAAAAGTCATGCTAGGGTTTGGAGAACTGAAAAATGGGATAAACTTTGAAAAATGCGACTTTTAATGAATCTCGGGGGTATCTACGTTGGCATATGCATCACAGATGGCATTCTGCTGCCGCAGATGCTAAAGCATATCAAAATAGAACACTGGAAACTTTGGGATGGAATTTTGCCCAAAATGCGCTGGGAAATGCGTCGCAGAATGCCTTCTGCATCGCATTTCGCATTTTGCGTTGCAGATGCGTGTCCGGCGGACTGCTCTGCGACCATTCAGTAAAATTGTCATAACCTTTTGTACAAATGTCCGTTTGACCTCCACAATATACTGTTGGAATGATATTTCAAAGGTATACAACTTTTTTGTTTTAAGTTTTCTCCAATGTTTAAAGGATTTTCACTAAATCAGGTTGGAAAACAGACCTATCAAAAACTTAGTCGATTCTATCGAATATTATGCACCTCACTATCCATCTTGATTCCAAAAAAATATTTCCACTCAAACTCATCCCGGTGAGACTTTATATGGCTAAAATGTTACGTTAACACTCATTTAACACATTCACGCCTAATCCGAATTTACGGAGCGTTACAGTTGCTCTTTCATATTTTAAAATAACGTATCATTTATTTTGTGTCGTACGATTTTGTAGATAACTAGTGAAGCCTTCCCGTGCTGTGCACGGGCCCAAGCACGGTGGAGTTGAACTGTTATTTTATCCTATGTAGAGTAATGAATAATATTTTTTATATATAAAACAGTTCTTTCACTCAAATCAAATACTCTTAGACGATGAAAATATCAGGGATAGAAAACATAATACAAACGGTGAAGCGAGGCATGATGAATAATTCCTTTTTTTATTACTGAACTCAATCTACTATGAAATTATAGGTCTTGAATAATATAATAAAGTTTTCATGAATATTTAGATTTTACTTTAAAAATATTACTCCTATGTTCGGTTGAGACCACATCAGAAGGTGTTTCCCCCCACTGCACCTCTGTATTAACTGGATTAGTTTTCTAATACTATACATTTTTTATATATAAATATAATTTATATCCATAAAAGTTACAAGATTTAAAGAAGCAAGCTAAATTTGCATGGATTACTTTGTTTCGTACTTGCACAACGAATACACGATATCATCAATTATAATTATACCTTAATGAAACAAATGGAGGGTGAATTTTAAAGTTACTCTTTTGTTTTATAAGCCGACTCGATAATTTTCCATTCGACTTCCCCGCAAGTTTGTAAGATAGGTTAGCAGATAAACATATTAAAAAGAAGTGAAGAATGATAAATGACACAAGTGATTTATACTGGTTCGGATCACAAGGGTTTCTTGGAGCCTTGAATGATTGTTGTTACAGAGTTCGTTCATAGTGAACCTTTAGCTTTATCTGGACAGATCCCATATTTCCTTGGTTACAACCTTGACCTGTATAGCTAGATGTCTACCACTTCCTTTTATTTTTGCTAACACTGAAGTACTAATGATTACAGTGCTTTTTGTAAGATAAAATAGTGAATGAAATTTCGCTCATGTAAAGTTGTACAGGTCTTAGAGTCTTGGGGTCTTCTATATATAGTAGATGTTGTCAGCAGTCTTCCGCCTTTGGTAGATGTGATGAGATCAGAAAGATCAATCGTTCCTTTGATTGATCTTATTGGAGGTTTGCTCTAAGATAACCCAAGGGAGTTTGTTCCCCATCAAAGACTGATGTAGTCCTTGATTGCGATCTCTGGTGGATGTGATTGAATCTTTGATTGATCTTGCCTTGCATGATGATATTGCAATCTAGGTTTTCCCTCCTTGAGGCTCGCTGATGACTTGTGGTACTTGGCCGCAATCTTGTTTCCTTCTTCAAGGCTTTCTGGTACTTAGCCCCAATATTGTATTTCCTTTCTTGTAAGCTTGACGATGACTTGTGCTGATTTTCCTTTTCTGCTGTAATCTTGTATTTCCTTTCTTGTAAACTTGATGAAAACTTGTACTGTTTTTCCTTTTGATTTTGAGCAGTACTTGCTTGAGCCTTTCCTCGGTCCTATCAAATTCTGTTGTACTCTGATGAGCCAGTTCTCTAATGTTGTTGGACCTGAGTGAGCCTTACTTCATTACTTCGATCTTGGGCTTGACTCCATTCTGATGGGCTCAAAAGATTCTGCAAGCATACAAACTTGGATCAATGGTGTCATTATTAAAATTCATTGCTTGGGGCTAACAATCTCCCTTTTTTTTTATAATGACAACAATTGAAATGAGATTTGTTTGAGAGTCAACTTTCCTGATTTTTAAAAGCCCTTATGTGTTGCTCCCCCTGTCTTGGTGCATCCCTTGTGCAGACAGATGCCATCCTTTGTGCTCCCCTTGAGTTATTGCCTTCATTTTTCCCTCTTTGACATTATCAAAAAGGAAAAAACACAACAACATATATATACAAAAAAAACATGCATGCTAATAACTGTTATCATAAGGTAAATAAAGTTAAGCATCCAAGGGATAAATGGTCCCTACAAAACAACAAGCAGATAGGGCATATCCCTGCAAAACATTATTTTAACATCACATAGCAACACATAAAACATGTCTAACGCCTTCCCAGGAAGTATTTGAGGGTGTTGATGATTATGTCAGAGAAGGAATGGTAGGATTTCTCAAT
This sequence comes from Anisodus tanguticus, assembly GCA_034509755.1. Lineage (NCBI taxonomy): Eukaryota > Viridiplantae > Streptophyta > Magnoliopsida > Solanales > Solanaceae > Anisodus > Anisodus tanguticus. Next base: position 31,194,991 of record CM067539.1, on the reverse strand, counting down.
GTTTTTGGAGAGTGTGGAGTAGGAGTTTTGGACAGCGACTGCCAGATTGTCATTTGAGGTGGAGTTGTCCCTTGAGAGCAAGTTTACTCGTTCGATCAACCTGTTCACAGTCTGCAAACCTTTCTTCTTTAAACCATCCATACTGAGGCGTAGCTTGCTCACGTATGTGCTAGTTTTCTTGGTTGAGCTCAACATTTTCTCCAAAAAATCATTTATCCTCTGAACGTTGCCATCCACATCAGCTAGAGTCAACTTTATTTCTTGCACTTCCTTTATAACAGTAGATGAAGACCATGTGGGTGCGGCAGCAACCTCCTCAGTCTGAGGTTCAATCTTTACCCTGAAACTATCCTTCTTGAGCCATGCTCCATCAACTAACACATACCCCATACTTGCGTAAGCCCTGGAATCATACCTTGAATCCACTTCTTGAATAGGAAAATCAATAATATCAACAAATAACGCTTTGAGAATGTGAGTAATCACCATTCCATAGGGTAGACTGGCTTTAGTGCTAGAGTCAACAACACTTTCGAGCATGTATTCCCTAAACCAATGTCCCCAGTTAATCTTGATCATTTTCAGCAGACAATAAATCACATACACATCCCTATTTGTAATATTACTGAGAGAGCCAACACGAGGAAGCAGAGTAGTAGCAACAATGTGAGCTAAAATGTGAGTTTTAAACAGACACAGGAAGGACCAAGCCCAAGATGCTTAGCACCAGGTTCAGACAAAAGACTTAGCTTCATCAACAGACACTTTAAAATTTTCAGGCCAGGTATTATGCATAAATTCAACGTTCCCAGAGAATTTTACTCCAAAGACCTTTTCAATAAGAAAATCATTAATGACGATACAGGTTCCCATCACTAAAAATAAATGTTCACCACTATCACTAGAGATTTTAAGGTTTGCATAGAACATTCTCACAAGTTCCTCAAGAACTTCACAATCACAGAGTTGAAAAACAAGGGGCAATTTTTGGGCTTTAAATATGGAACTTACATCACATTGAGAATCCTTCAACTGTTCAAGACAAATGATGCGACTAGTAGCGATGCAATATTTTTTGAAGATATTAAACTTAGCCTTTTCAGTAGCGCTCCAAAAGAGTTGCATGTCTTCAGGCCCAAAAAATTCATGCGACTTTGTTTTTGATTTCTTAGTCAGATTTCCCTTTGGAGTCTGAGGGATTGCCCTTTTCTTTTCTTGATTTCCATGATCAACTTGATCCTCGTCGGAGAAATTGGTGAGAATATCAACGAGTTCTTGAGACGAGGATATGATTCGCCTACTGGATCTACGGTTGCCTAAAGGGGGGGGGGGGGTATTTCTCTCTTGCCATGATGGAATATTTGAAGATGGAAGAGAGGAGGTGACTGAAGAAGGTAAGTAGTAGTGTGGGAGAGAGTGAAAAGGTGTGATATGAAAAGTTTGAAGTCCTGGTAAGAGGTGTAATGATGGTAAGAATTGGAGGAGGAAAGCGTAATGGACATATTGGGGTTCACACGAAAGGAAACAATTAAATATAGTACACACACGAAAGAAAAAAATTAAGTATAGTACTCATACAGTACCATACAAAAATTACTCCTACTTAGGAGATAATTTAGAAAAAAAAAACAATGAAAAAGTCATTATGAATAATTCCTAAACTATTTCTAAGAGGGCAAAATGTTCTTCCAACAAAGGTTTAGTAAAAATATCGGCTAATTAATTTTCTGAATCAACAAATTCTAAAGTAAAATCACTATTTCCAACATGATCACAAATGAAATGATGCTTACTATCTATATGATTTGCCCTAGAATGATGCACGGTATATTTGGACAAACTAATTATGCTAGTATTATCACACATAATGGGTACAGAATCATAAGATAAATCATAGTCAATTAAATGATGCATCATCCATAAAATTTGAGTACCACAGCTTCCCAAGGCTAAGTATTCAGCCTCTATTGTTGATAGAGCAACTGATGTTTGCTTTTTACTGTGCCAGGATATGAGAGATTCTCCCAGTATTTGACATGTGCCACTTGTACTTTTTCTATTTGTTTTATCACCGTTAAAATCAGCATCCGAGTTTCCAATTAGATCAAAACTAGTTGAGTTGGGATATCAGAGGCCGAAATCTTGAGTTCCAATAAGATATCGAATGATTCTTTTTTACTGATGTGAGGTGAGATTCTTTGGGAGCCGAGTGGGATCTAGCGCATTTATAAACACTAAATATAATATCTGGTCAACTTGCTGTTAGGTATAGAAGACATCCAATCATTTCTTGATAAATCTTTTCATCCTTCCCAGGTGCATCAGTTTCAAGGCAAGTTGATGGACTCATAGGTGTTCCAAAAGCTTTGGCTTTCTCCATATCAAATTTTTTGATTAGCTCCTTTGTATACTTGGTTTGACTAATGAATGTACCGGTAGTCAAATGCCTTATTTGTAGTCCTAAAAAAATATTAGTTCTCCCATCATGCTCATTTAAAATTCTCCTTTCATGAGATCAGCAAAATTCTTGCATAAAGAGGGGTCAGAACTTACAAAAATAATATCATCGACATAAATTTGAACGATTAGAATGCAGTTTGAGAGAGACTTTTGAATAAACAGAGTAGTATCAATTTTCCCACGCTTGAAATTGTTATCCAAAAATGAGCTAAGTCATTCATACTAGGCCTTTGGGGCCTATTTCAACCCATAAAAGGCCTTTGATAGTTTAAAAACATGATCTGGACATGATGAGTTTTCGAATCCTGGTGGTTGTTTGACAAAAAACTTCTTCTTTAATAAAGCCATTTAAAAATGCACTTTTGACATCCATTTGAAATAGTTTAAAACATTTAAAGGATGCATATGCAAGGAGAATACATATAGATTCTAACCTGGCTACTAGAGGAAATGTTTCATCATAGTCAATACCTTTTTATTGCGAGTAGCCTTGATCCAATAACCTTTCTTTATTTTTTATCACTTGTCCAGATTCGTCTAATTTATTTCTGAATATCCATTTGGTTCCTATGACTGAGGCATTTTTTGGTCTTGGAACAAGTTTCCACACCTGATTTCTTTCAAACTGGTCTAGTTCCTCTTGCATTGCATTGATCCATTAATCATCATGTAGTGCTTCATCAACCTTTTTAGGTTCAAGTTGAGATATGAGTGCTATAGCTGACTGCTGTTAGAGAGATGCTATAGTTTGCATTCTGGCAGATGGATTTTCAATAATAAAATCATGCGGAAAGCTAGCTTCACTTCTCCATTCTCTTGGAATGTTTATCTGGTGGATCTCTGCAGTTTTCACCTATTTATTTGGATCCTAAGTTGATTGAGGTAACTCATTTGGAGAGGTATCTTCATTAGTTGACTTACCATTTTGTTGAGTGGGTAAATCTTATGTTTCTTGACTCAGAGTTGACTCTGTTATATTTATTTCTTTTCCTGCATCATTTGGTACAACACTTGTGTCTTGGACACTAGGATTAGTATCAGTGAATACAACGTGGACTGACTCCTCTATAGTCATAGTTATTTTATTATAGACTCTATAGGATATACTGACATGTGCATAGCCTACAAAGATACCTTCATCGCTATGAGGATTGAATTTTCCAAGATTATCCTTACCATTATTGTGGATGAAACATTTGCATCCGAAAGGATGAAAGTAGCTGATATTAGGACGCTTAGCTTTCCAGAGCTCATAAGGATTTTTCTTCAAGATTGGACTTACCAGACATCTATTTAGAATGTGGCACGTAGTGTTTACGACTTCAACCTAAAATCTATCAGGCATTCCCTATTCTGAAGCATTATTCGAGTAGTATCTTAAAGGGATCGATTCTTTATTTCTGCAACGTCATTTTATTGTGGAGATCATGGCGATGATAAGGGTTGGTTGTATCCTTGCTGAGTGCAGAAATCTTTAAATAACTTGTTTTCAAATTCTTTTCCATGATCACTGTGAATAGTGGAAATGTAGTATCCTTTTTCCCTTTGAACCTTTCTACAAAAAATCTCAAATTGGGTGAAAGCTTTACTTCTATGAGTTGGAACATTACCCAAGTAAAACGAGAATAATCATCTACAATAACAAAAGCATATTTCTTTCCACTTAGACTAGTGGTTCTAGTAGGTCTAAATAAGTCTATATGCTGTAATTGAAGGGGCTTGGTAGTGCTAACAATGTCTTTAGGTTTGAAAGAGAAACGAGTTTGCTTTCCTAACCAGCATGCATACAGACATGATCCTTTGAAAATTTAGTTTTGGTAAACCTAAGACACGATCTAATATGGATAATTTTCAAGAATGTGCATGCTGACATGATCTAATTTTCTATGCTATAACCATGGATCATTAGATATAGATGCAATACATGTGAGAGTAGGTAGATCAACATTACTGAGTACGTAGATATTTTCCACTCTTTCTCCAAAGATAAGCAGATGTCTTATTTTATGCTTGAGTTTGCACTTCACGTCATCAAATGATACTTTGAATCCAGCATCACATAGTTGACTGATGCTTAACAGATTGTATTTGAGTCCATTCACCAGATATAATTAAACAAGATCACACGTTGGACTTAGAGTAATGGTTCTTATTCCAATTACGTATTCTTTGGCGTTGTCTCCAAATCTGATTTGTCCTCCATCAATCTTCTTAACATTTTTAAAGTTATTCATTTTTCCGGTCATGTGTGTAGAACACCCACTATCAAGTACCCACATATTTTTCTTGAAGGTTTTCTTGGGTTATTCCTGCAAAACAAACAAATCAGTTCTTTTAGGTACCCAAGTGTTCTTGGGTCCTTGACAGTTAGTTTCACTTTTATTTGGGTTGGTATCCTTTGGTCTCCAAACCCATTTTCCAGAATTGGATTGCTTGTATTTACATTGAAAAACTTTATGACCAAGTTTACCACATGAGTAGAATATGAGGTTAGGAGAATATAAGTCATTTGGCAGTATGGAATTCAGTGGAATGCTTGTCGGATGTCGACTGACTCCTGACTGATTTTCGTCTGGTTGAGTTAAAATGATTTGATCTGACAGAACTATGACTTGGGGATTTCCTGAAGCCATTTAACTGTATTTTAACTTCATTAAGTTCCTCCTAAAGTAAGTCGACTTCAATTTGACTTGACTCAAGAAGAATCTGCCAATCCTTTTTTTCTCCAGCTAATTTATTATATTCATCAATCATCTTCTAAAGGTCGTCAGTGACCAAATCAAGAGATGCTTGAAGATCATTACATTTATTACAGTTTGAAAAACGTACCTCATTTGTTTCTCCTATAGCCATGAAATACATGTTTGCTATATCTGCTGGTTCTGAATTTGACTCATCATTGTCACTCCATGCTCCATATGATCTGGTAGTATTTGGCTTGCGGTAGTTCCTCCATTTTAATTTAGGGTAATCTATCTTGATGTGTCTTGGTTTGCCACATTGATAATATTTATCATCATTCTTTTGATCATTGTTATTTTTGGAACTTTGTCGAGGCTTCTGTCTTCTATTTCTCAATATGCTCTTGACTCCTCGATTAATCATCGCTAGTGTCTCATTGCTTTCTTAATCATCCTCCTCACTGTCATGAGTAGTTGATTTGAAAGCAACTGACTTTTTCTTTTCTTCCTTTTGGTATCTATTCAGATGAGTCTTCTCGAATGGCATCAAACTTCCTCGTAGTTCATAGTATGTGAGATTGTCCAGATCTTGACTTTCCATAACAATAACTTTTGTCTCTCATGCCTTAGGTAGACTCCGGATGCGTTTTCTAACCTGTTGACCATTTGTGTAGACAATGCCTAGCGATTTGAGGTCACTCACTATCTCATTGAATCAGGTAAACATAGATTATATGTTTTCATCTTCTACCATCATGAATAGTTCGTATTCATGAGTAAGAGAATCAATCTTAGTTTCCCTGACTTTGGACGTTCTTTTGTATGTGACTTCCAATTTGTCCTACATCTCCCTTGCAGTTTCACAGTTTGATATTTTCCCATATGACATTGAACGATTCGAGGTCAATTTTGCTTTGGAATCCTTGCCTTCAACATTTGGTATGGGCTTTGGTCCTTTCTTGATTACTAGCCAGGATTAGTCAGTTGACTGAAAAAAGATTCTGAATCTTTCTTTCCATTGAAGTAGGGAGGTCGAGTTGTCGAGTGTCCATTTTGAAAGATTGCTCTGGGAATTTAATTCCAGCCATTTATATATGTTTAACACATACGTGTACTACTCGTTGTGTAGTCAAATTAATCTTTTCTTACGTGTTGTTAGGCGACTTGATGTGAGACCTGCTTTGATACCAATTGAAACACAAGAGGGGGTGGGGTGAATTGTAAAGTTACTATTTTTGTTTTATAAGTCAACTCGATAATTTTCCTTGTCGACTTCCCTACAAGTCTGTAAGATAGGTTAGCAGATAAACAAATTAAAAAGAAGTGCAGAATGAAAAATGACACAAGTGATTTATACTGGTTCGGATCACCGGTGTGGTGCCTATTTCAGTCCCCTTGGATTACAAAAGGGTTTCCTTACAGCCTTGAATGATTGTTGTTATGAATTTAATCCTTTATTGTGATCCCTAGTGGATGTGATTGAATCTCTGATTGATCTTTCCTTGCATGATGATATTGCAATCTAGATTTTTCTTCCTTGAGGCTCGCTAATGACTTGTGGTACTTGATCGCAATCTTGTTTCCTTCTTCAAGGCTTGCTGGTACTTGGCCACAATATTGTATTTCCTTTCTTGTAAGCTTGATGATGACTTGTACTGATTTTCCTTTTCTGCTGTAATATTTTATTTCCTTTCTTGTAAGCTTGATGAAAACTTGTGCTATTTTTCCTTTTGAATTTGAGCGGTACTTGCTTGGGCCTTTCCTCAGTCCTATCAGATTCTGATGTACTCTGATGGGCCAGTTCTTCTAATGTTGCCGGGCCTCGCCTGCAAGCCCATACCCAACTGCAGGGGCCCAGTTCCAGCAGCCTTGGTCTCTTAGTCTGTTGGGCTCGCCTGCCCCAGCCAACAGACAGGCCCACCAGCAGCAGCAGCAGGCCCACCTGCTCACTATCTAGTAGCAACCGCACCCAGGCAGCCTGCCCCCCCACTGATTTGGGTCAGGCCTACAACACCGTGAACCTTCAACAGCCCGACGAAAATTGGTACATGGACACCGGCGCCACATCACACCTCACCCGGTCGTCAGGTAACTTATCTCAACTATTTCGGTTAAAGTGTCCTCAATTTATTACTGTCGGCAATGGTCATCGCATTCCAATTGAAGGTTACGGTAACATACACACCAAATATCCACACCCGCCTTTCTCCCTAAACCACGTCATATACACCCCCAACATCATTAAAACTTAACCTCTGTTAGAAAATTCACTCGCAATAATTCTATGTCTGTTGAATTTGACCTATTTGTTTTTTTTGTGAAGGAACTCAATACGGGAAAAATTCTTACACGCTGCAATAGTGTGGGAGACCTCTACCCATTTACTCCAATCTTCCGCTGTCAGACCGCAAACACCTCTATCCCTTGTGGCGATCTCTCCCTCAACTTGGCACAACAGACTCGGACACCCCGGAGACCCTGTTTTTACTTTTCTTAGGACTTCTAAGCGTATTCAATGTAATAATGGGAAAATTGCCCAACACTGTTTTTCTTGCCCACTAGGCAAGAACACTCGTCTTCCATTTATGTCATCAAACAGTGTTACTTTTTCTCCATTTGATATTATTTATGCTGATTTATGGACATCTCCGGTTGTTAGTTCTTTAGGTCACAAATTTTATCTAGTGTTTTTAGATGATTTTTCACACTTTGTCTGGATTTACCCTCTGAAATTCAAATCTGAAGTGTTTGCCAAATTCCTTGAATTTCAAAAATTCATTAAAATACAGTTTGAAAAATCTATAAAATCTTTTCAATGTGATAATTGACGTGAATTTAATAATTCGGCATTTCACAATTTCTTCTCTAAACAAGGCATGGTTTTCCGTTTTTCCTGTCCCTACACTTCCTCCCAAAATGGCAAAGCTGAAAGAATCATCCGAACCATCAATAACATGGTACGTACCCTTCTCTTTCATGCCAGTCTTCCACCGTCATTCTGGGTCTACGCTGTCAAAATGGTAGAATATCTCCTTAACATTTTACCAACCAACACTCTCCAAAACAAAACCCCAACCGAAATCGTATACCGTAGGTTCCCTTCTTATGACCAAATACGCATCTTTGGTTGCCTATGCTACCCCAACATGGCCTCCACTGCACCTCACAAACTAGCCCCACGCACCACACCATGTGTATTCATCGGTTTCTCCACAAATCATCGGGGTTACTTGTGCTATGACATAACCACTCGTAAGGTCATCATCTCACGTCACGTCACATTCGATGAGACGAACTATCCATTTTTCAACCTTCAAATATTCCAAACCATGGATTACACATTTCTAGACGAGTCTCCTCCGTCTCCTCTAATCCATTCGATGTATCTTCGGCAGTTTCTAGTTCAGTCGCGGACTGCTCCAGCAGCTACGCCACCCACACTGTCTGGTATCGTCACACCCCCTCTGTCTCGGTCGAACCCTCCACTGCTCGACACCTCCACTGCTCGACCAACCATCAACCCGAGACCAACCACCACCCCTCCAGAAATAGACAGTCCACAACCCTCTATCGACCTGCAGTTGCTACTGCCTTCAAAACCAGCACCTATGCCGTCACAAACTCCCAGTCCAGATATACCACTGCTGCCTACCCATCGCATGGAGACTCGTGCACAATACGGGATCTTCAAATCCAAGGTTCACTTCAACCTCTCCACACAAACCTTATCACCCATTCCAAAAAATCCAAAACTAGCCAAACTGGACCCTAGTTGGAATGCGGCCATGTGCGAGGAGTTTAACGCTTTAACCAAGCAGGACACTTGGGATTTGGTACCTAGACCAGACGGTGTGAATGTTATCCGGTGTATGTGGCTATTTCGTCACAAGTTTAGAGACAATGGTGACTTAGAGAGGTATAAGGAAAAACTAGTTGCCAATGGCACTAATCAGCAGGAGGGTATTGACTGTGGTGAGACATTCAGTCCGGTTGTTAAACCGACCACTATTCAGACTGTTCTCAGTATAGTTATGGGCATGCATTGTCCGATTCATCAGCTTGATGTCAAGAATGCATTTCTTCATGGGGATTTGAACGAAACTGTGTACATGCATCAGTCCCCTGGCTTTGTTCAACCGGCAGTTCCGTAGTTTGTATGTCACCTCATGAAGTCATTGTATGGATTGAAACAGGCATCCCGCGCTTGGTATGATCGTTTTGCCATGTATCTTCTGCAGATTAGTTTTATATGTAGCAGGTGTGATAACTCTCTCTTCACTTTTCACCGAGGTAGCAACACTGCATATTTGCTATTATATGTCGATGACATTGTTCTTACGGCTTCATCTGACGGTGTGAAGAATGAAATCATTGCCCTACTCAAAACTGAATTTGCTATGACTGGCTTGGGCAAGCTAAGTTATTTTTTGGGTATATCAGTGACCAGATCTGCAGCCACTATGTTTCTGTGTCAGCGTAAGTATGCAGAAGAGATAGTGTACAGGGCCAAGATGACAAATTGTAAAATTATGCCAACTCCGGTGGACTCAAAATCCAAGCTTATTGCTAATAACGGTGCACCAGTTTCTGATCCCACTCTATATCGGAGTCTTGCAGGTGCTCTTCAGTATCTTACATTCACTAGGCCTGATATTGCATATGTCGTTCAGCAGGTGTGTCTGTTTATGCACGACCCCCAAGAGTCCCATTTTGCCGCCCTCAAACGTATTACCAGATACGTTAAGGGCACACTAGACTTTGGATTACATCTATACCCCTCTGCCCCAACCAAGTTGCTCGCCTACACGGATGCAGATTGGGCAGGATGCCCCGACACACGTCGCTCCACCTCAGGGTACTGTGTATTTCTTGGGGATAATCTTATCTCATGGTCCGCCAAGCGGCAGGTCACACTATCCCGTTCGAGTGCTGAAGCAGAATATCGCGGAGTTGCTAATGTCGTTGCCGAGATCTGTTGGCTCCGAAATCTTCTTTTGGAGCTCCAGTGTCCATTACGCAAGATGTCTATAGTCTATTGTGACAACATATCTGCCATCTATATGTCTCATAATTCGGTCCAACATCAGCGGACTAAGCATATTGAGATGTATATCCACTTTGTGCGAGAGAAGGTTGCCCGTGGTCAGGTCAAAATTTTACACGTGCCTTCCTCTTATCAGTATGCAGACATTTTCACAAAGGGACTACCGCGACAGCTCTTCACCGACTTCCGATCCAACCTTAGCGTTTGGCCTCCTCCCGCTCCGTCTGAGGGGGAGTATTAGCGAATATTCACCGTATATTTTGTAATTATGATAGATGTATATTTAAGGTAACTTATGATTCTAATTATATTAGGAATCAACTATTTAAGGTAAGTTAGGATTCGTACTGTATTAGGAATCAACCTTTGTACAACTATATATATTGTAAATAATGAAAGGAATTCCTAGGAAAAATTATTCTATTAAACAGTTCTAAGTGCTGATCAATACTCGTTTCTAAAATCAGAAAACAAAATGTCCTAACAATCTACACTCCGCATGCCTAGTGTTATCGTAAACTGTTTTTCCAAAAAGTGGATAAGATCTAAAGAAATTAAAAACATGCAATTTTGTTGATATAAATAAATAAATAAATAAACATTTATATCAACTCATCAATTTGACATTTGAAATGAAATAGAAATTTAAGCACATTTTAAAGTCATCTTTTAACTTGAAAGCTTCAATAATAAACCTACTTCCTCCGTCCCAAAATATTTGTTATGTTTCTATTTTTAAAAGTTAATTTGATTAAATTTCAAAGCTAAATTAGATTATATTAATCTTATTAGCATTAGTACTCCTGTGTCTCATATTACTTGGTCACATTATTAAAAGTATTTGTTTCAAATTACTTGGTCACTTTCTAAAAATAAGGTAGAATTAATTAATTTTTTTCTACTTTGCCTTTATCATTAATTATTTTTTAAAGTAACTAATATTGAATCGAGTGCAATTAATTGGAGAGAGATAATAGTAGTGTAGTAAAAGAGAAAACGGCCAAATAATATGGAACGGAGGGAGTAGTAAATAGTAATCAATTGCTCATAAAAGGCGGATCATTGCCATTTTTTAAGTTGAAAATACTTTTGTGTAATATTTTTGTCTAAAAAGTTATTAATTTTAAAACTATGACTTATTTTTAAGCAGTAATTGGAAAATGTTATAAAATAATATACTAAAACAAGAATATTTGTAGAGAAAGAGAGAAGTTCTTATTTCTTTTGTGGGATGAAATATAATGAGGGGAACATCTCTATTTATAGGAGAAAATTGACTTGGTCTCAAAGTTATTAGTCATAATATTTCTCCTAAAGATAGACATCCACAATATATGATAATATCTATAACACTCCCCATTGGATGTCTATTTTGATAGATGATATGCCTTATTAAAACCTTACTAGAAAAAATTCAGTTGGAAAAATTCCAGTGAAGGAAAAATAGTACACATTTTGGTTGCCTCATTAAAACCCTTACAAGGAAAACCCAGTGGGACAAAACCTTATATGAAAAAAGAGTACAAAATGTATTAACTCCCCATGATGAGAACTTCAATCCAAATGCTTGAGTCTTCGCATTCAAATCTTGCACACCATCTTTTCGAAAGTTGTAGTTGGTAGAGACTTAATGAACAAATCAGCCATATTATCACTTGAATGAATCTATTGCACGTTGATATCACCATTCTTTTAGAGCTTGTGTGTGAAGAACAACTTTGATGAGATGTGCTTCGTCCTATCTTCTTTTATGAATCCTCCATTCAATTGAGCAATGCATGCCGCATTATCTTCATATAAGATTGTAGGTATTTTGTCACATTTCAAACCACATTTTTTTCAAATGAGATGTATCATTGACCTCAGCTACACAACTTCTTAACTTGCTTCATGAATTGCTATTATCTCAGCATGATTTGATGAGGTAGCTACGATAGACTGCTTTGTAGATCGCCAAGATATGGCAGTACCCCCACATATAAACATATAACCTGTTTGAGATCTAGCTTTGTGTGGGTCAGATAAATACCCTGCATTGGCATAACCAACAAGATCGGGATTGCAATTGTTAGAATAAAATAAGCCCAAATCGATATCCCTTTTAGATACCGCAATATGTGTTTAATTCTATTCCAGTGTCTCCTTATAAGAGCACAACTATATCTTGCTAACACATTAACTGAAAACGCTATGTTAGGCCTTGTGGTATTGACAAGATACATTAGCACACCGATTGCACTAAGATATGGTACTTCAGGACCAAGAATTTCCTCATTCTTTTCTTGAGGTCAGAATGAATCTTTATTCACATCAAGTGATCGAACAATCATCGGAGTACTTAATGGATGTGCTTCATCCATATAAAATCATTTCAACACTTTTTCTGTATATGCAGATTGATGGACAACGATATCATTTGTCAAATGTTCAATTTGTAAACCAACGCAAAATTTTGTCTTTCCAAGATCTTTCATCTCAAATTCCTTCTTTAAATAATCAATTGCCCTTTTGAGCTCAGCAGGAGTTCCAATGAGGTTTATGTCGTCAACATATACAACAAGTACTACAAACTCCGATATTATTTTCTTTATAAAAATTCATGGGCAAATGGCATCATTTGTATAGCCTTCCTTTAACAAATACTCACTAAGACGGTTATACCATATGCGTTCGGATTGCTTTAAACCATACAATGATCTTTGCAATCTGATTGAGTACACGACTTTGAACTACATGCTTCATGCATTTTAAATCCTTCATCAATTTTCATGTATATTTCATTTTCAAGTGATCATAGAGATAGGTTGTAACCACATTCATTAAATGCATCTCAAGTCTCTCATGGACAGCGAGACTAATGAGATAATGTAACGTTATTGCATCCATAACGGGTGAGTACGTCTATTCATAATCGATTCCGGACCTTTGTGAAAATCTTTGTGCAACAAGGCGTGCCTTATATCTTTGTATTTCATTTTTCTCATTTCTTTTTCGCACAAAAACTCATTTGTGACCAACAGGCTTAATACCATTAGGTGTTTGGACTACAGGTCCAAAAACTTCCCCGTTTGATAAGTGAGTTTAACTCTGATTTAATTGCCTCTTGCCACTTTGGTCAATCACATCTTTCTTGGCATTCTTTAATAGATTGGGGTTCAAGATCCTCACTATCTTGCTGTTGCAACATTATAAGCAAAGACATAATTCACATTTATTTCCAAGCGATTCAAATTAGTCCTAACATCAATTGAATTTATTGATATTTCTTGATTTTCTTGAGTTTGAGGCTCATTGATTTCTTCAAGGATATCAGGATTGATCAAATCTTGCATTTCTTTATGAGATTCTTTCTTAGTGTCATCTTGGTCATTTATTTTTCTTTTTCTTTTTTCTAGGATTCCGATCCTTAGAACCCAATGGTCTATCACGCTTCAGGTGTGCTTTGGACTCATTTGCTATGACACTAGTAGATGGTCCTACAAAAACATCAATATGAATTGGGACATTCTCTGCAGGGATATGTGATTTGATAATTCTTTTCAAAGCTGTAAATGTGTCTGCATTTGATTTGCTATTTTCTGCAAGTGAATAATCTTTTGGACCTCTTGCTCACAAATAAAAGCACATGGATCAAGATGAGACAATGATGGATTATTCCTCAAAAAAATTCTTTTTATTTCATTATTGTCTCCCCCTAATTTTGGGAAAATTATCTCATCAAATCGACAATCAGCAAATCTAGCAGTGATCAAATCTCCTATTAATGATTCAAGGTAGCGAATAATGGAGGGCGATTCAAACCCAACATATATTTCTAATCTTCTTTGGGGGCCCATCTTGGTGCTATGTGGTGGTGCTACATGAACATATACGGCGCATCCAAAAATTCTTAGATGAGATATATTAGGTTCTTGACCCAAAATCAATTGCAACGGAGAAAATTTATGATAATTTATCGGGCTGAGACAAACAAGTATTGCTGCATGCAAAATAGTGTGACCTCAAACAGACGTGGGCAACCTCGTTTTTATAATTAATGGTCTTGCTATCAACTGAAGACATTTAATTAATGACTCTGCAAGGCCATTTTGAGTGTGAACATGAGCTACATGATGTTCAACTTTTATCCCAATTGATAAACAATAATCATTAAATGCCTGGGATGAAAACTCTTCATCATTATCAAGGCGAATAGACTTTATCGAATTATCAGTCCTGTGCCCGTAATCGAATTATTTGTGCCAATAATTTCGCAAACGCCAGGTTATGAGATGATAGTAGGCACACATGAGACCATCTAGAAGAAGCATCTATTAGGACCATAAAATATCTAAATGACCCACTAGATGGGTTAATAGGTCCACAAATATCTCCATGTATACGTTCCAAAAATTAAGGTTCAAACCCAACCTTTGTAGGTGATGGCCTAATAATTAGCTTGCCTTGATAACAAGAAGGACAAGAAAATTAATTATTTAAAAGAATCTCCAGGCTCTTTAATGGATGCCCATTTGAATTTTCTATAATTCGTCTCATCATTATAGATCCAGGGTGTCCCAGTCGATCATGCCAAAGTACAAACGTACTGGAGTCAGTAAACTTCTGGTTTACGACAGAATGTGCTTCAATTACACCAATTTTTGTCTAATATAAGCCAGAAGACAAAGCAGGAAACTTTTCTATAACAACTTTCTGGCCCGAGACATCCTTGGTAATACCAATATATTCAAGATTCATCTCATCCATTATTTTAATATGGTATCCATTTTGACGGATATCTTTAAAACTTAATAAGTTCCTTCGGGATTTAGGAGAGAACATGGCATCATTTATAATGAGTTTCGTTCCGTTAGGTAAAATTATGATGGCTTTTTCGGAGCCTTCAATCAAGTTGGTACTACCAAAAATGGTATTAACATTTGCCTTATCCATAAGTAAATGAGAAAAATATTTCTTGTCTTTGAATATCGTATATGTAGTAGCAGAATCAATCAAACAAATTCTTCATAATTGAATTTTAATCCAAACTTGCTTTGAGAATTATCCATATATTCAAATAGAACGATAGACACAAAATAAAATAAATGCTCTATCAAATATTAGTACTTCTAGTAAAAATAAATAGAGACCAATAAAGTTGCATACACAAATGAAACTTTACTCCAATATAATGTCTCAATATGATAACCCAAATCAATAATGTACAAGGAGCAAATAACAACGGTAACCATAATTAACATGCAAATATACATATATCATATCATATAACAATCCGTTGTATCACTGTACTTACACTAAAAATTAATCACACGCCATATTTAGTACTTATTTTCCTTTGTTGTTTACTCTTAACAAAATACGTGCAACAGTGAGCAATTCAAATAGAAATCAAATTAATATTAGACCATGCATGAAGGAACAATAAATATTAAAATATTTGGTGAAGAACATAGTTGGCTTTTTATCCAAACTCAACCACTTTGTAATCTCCTGAAGCCATTCAAAAATGCTCTATAATATTTTTTGTATGAAACTATAATTATCTTCACTAAATATTGTTGGTTACAATGGTGAAGGAAACGAAAATAAGTAACTGCTAAGTATTACAACAAATTGAAATTACAATAATCTTGAGCAAGAAACTGGAATAGTTTTGTTATGCTGAGTCGAGTGATTGCACTCTGTCTTTAAGACAAGATTGCCCCGTATGTATCCTTTCTATATCCTGGACAACTGTCTCCCAAGATAAAACAGCAAATGAACAATTGAGCAAAGGAAACCCAAGTGCTACCGTGAAGAATTTTGAGTAATGAAATGATGCTGGAAGTAGTAGGAAGAAACTGATTTCGTTTGTGTGTTATGATTGTCTCAACAATTGTGCAAAGGCTCCTTTATATAGTTGAAGGAGAGGCTTACCAACTGCCCACATAATTGCTGTTACTGGCCAAGTAATGGAAATTATGGAGGTATTAATTCACCAAAATAAATGGTGAATTGATGTGCAACGGATTGACCTTTAGGGAGAGTAATTCAGCCATTAAATGGTTGAATTGAGTGCAAATAAAGGCTGGTTGACGTTCCAATAACCAACAGAAAGTTCTCTGCCCAATTTTGACTTACTTGAAACTTCAGGGACCAAACTTTAAATCTGAAACAATTCTGGGTCCAAAAAGATAATATTAGAAGAAGCCATGAGCCATGACCGGACCGGACAGGCCAGTGGCGGTGCACGTGTGGGCTTATCCTCAAACTGAAGCACATCTAGGTCCTCCCTCCTTTAAACACATGGGATACTCCTTGGGGTCCCTAAACACATGGGATACTCCTTGGGGTCCCAAAACCCAAGCCAACTTTGAGACTTATTAACTAAACAAATCTTTCTTCCCCCACCGATGAGGGAGGATTGCTCTTTACCACATTTTTCCATGCTTCAAACACCTCACTTCGTGGACCAATATCTCTTTCATTTCTCAACGAAATTTGACGATCCTTGGCCCTACGGTCATCTACTTACTTAGTAGATTATGCACGTGTGAAGAACCGAAGGTTCCAACATGCGGAACACTAGTGTTTAAGCCATTAAAAATGGTTGGACACAACTCCCGCCAAAGACAAATTTCCAACAAATATTCCCCTTTTTTTCTTGCCAACTAAAACTTACAGTACAATAGTTATGGAATTTCTTGATTAATTGCCACCGGCATTTATTGGGTATTAGCATATTAACCTCAGTACAAAATATGTTAACAGAGGTTTACACTCGTCTTTTGGCAAAAAACAAATAAACATCCTCTGCCTTGTAAACAAGCAAACTAACTCCAATATTAAACCATTATTTAATCAAAATGGAGTGATTAAAATTTTATTAATAACTAACTATAGATCTACTCTAATTAATACTAATTGAAAGACTAGTACTCATGCAAACAACTACTGTTACATGATTTTTTATTGGCTAACTATTATGACTAACAAAAATCAAAACAAACAATTTAATCATCTCTAACCACAGAACCATCACCAATCAAGTGATCTATCTTTTCTTCAGGGTGCTCAAAGAAATTTGCTACATCCAAGTGTGTGATGTCAAATTGATTTTCAGAGATAAAATCCGCTTTGGGATTTTTTCTTTCTTTTTTCATTGATGTTTGATAAAGCTCAACCAAGTGCTTTGCCGTACCACATGTACGTGCCCAGTGTCCACGTCCACCACATCAATAGCATTTGTTTTCTGAGCCACGTGCTTCTGGTACTTCATGCCTCTTATCCTTCTTTTTTCCCCTCTGGTAGTGATTTTTCTTTGATGAATGATTAACACCAAGGAAAGAATTTCTTCCTTGACCATTATCACGATCACGACCATGACCATGACCGGGGCCACGACCTTTTCCACGCCTAGAGTGGCGGGCGTACACCTCATTCATTTCGGGGAGTGGTGCAACGCCAATAGGTCGATTCTCATGATTTTTATCAGCAAATTGTTATTTTGTTCAGCCACTAGAAGATGAGCAATCAAATCACAATACTTTGTGTAACCTTTCTCTTGATATTGCTGCTGCAGGAGCACATTCGAGTTATGAAAGGTGAAGAACGTCTTTTCCAGCATATCAGAATCACTAATCGTTTCTCCACATAGTGTCAATATAGAAATAATTCTGAACATCGCAGAATTGTACTTCATAACTGACTTGAAATCTTGTAGCCTTAAATTGATCCATTCGTGTCGTGCTTTTGGGAGGAGAGGTGGTCATACATTTCTTTCAAGTTTTTCCATAAAACGAGCGAATTCTTAATAGTAAGATATTCAATCTTCAGGGCCTCATCTAGGTGATGACGGATGAATATCATAGCTTTGACGTTTTCTTGGTTGGATGCTTTATTTTTTTCTTTAATGGTGTCTTCAAGATCCATAGCATCCAGATGGATTTCAGCATCTAGCACCAATGATAGGTAGTTCTTGCCCGAAATATCGAGGGCAACCAACTCAAGTTTTGTAAGATTAGCCATAAAATAGAGAGAATAAAAATAGTACTTTAGCCTCCGAAAATTTCTTGAGAGGGTAGAGTCTCGTGTTGATAACGTGTTATAAAATAATAAACTAAAGTAAGAATATTTGTAGAGAAAGAGAGAAGAAAACTCTTATTTCTTTTGAGGGATCAAATACAATGAGGGAAACATCTCTATTTATAGGAGAAAATTGACTTGATCCCAAAATTATTAGTCCTAATATTTATTCTAAAGATAGATATACACAATATATGATAATATCTATAACAGAAAAATAATTATTTGAGGACTTTGATCATTATATTTCTATCTATCAAAATTTAGAAAGAGTAATCTAATGTGTTTCTTCATGACCTATATTACGCATGAGTTCATAATAAGGCTGGCCAGTGGGCCGGGACGACCCGACCCCGGCCCGACCCCGTCCCGACCCCGCCCCGGTCCCGCCCCGACCCCGCTCAAAAAAAAAAAAAAAATTTAACGGGGCGGGACTCGAACTCGGGACGGGACGATGTCTCGTCCCGCCGACCCGAGCCCGCCCCTGGCCCGCCGGACCCGAGCCCGCCCCGAGCCCGTCCCGACCCCGACCCCGACCCCGACCCTTAAACCCCCTTTGCAAAAATGGCCGTTGCACCAACGACCATTTTAGATTATGGCCGTTGGCCAACGGCCATTTTAGGCCCCCCCCTCCCCCAACCCCCCCTACCCCTTAATATTTATTTTTAACCCATAAGTTATTATATTTACACTTTAACCCAATTTTTCAACTATAAATAACTCATTTTCTCTTCATCTTTCTCACAAATCTTCCTACAATCTCTCTAATTTCTCAATATATCTCTCTACATTGTTTGCTAAATATTCAATTTTATTAATTCATTTGGGAATTGGGAGTGAAGTTGGCAACTAGCTTGAGGATCTTCCATCGAGCAAAGTTTCAATTTTCAACCTCTCGATTACACGTCGACGTTACGTCGGCATTTGGTACATTCGTTCCTTCATTAAATTATTATTGTCTGTTTATTTTATTTAGCGCACTTAATTTTATTGTCTTTAATTATTTATTATCATAATTAAAATGGAAGGATTAAAAGGTATGTTTAAGGGCAAGGGTAAGGGTGCTTCTTCTAGTAGAGGCAACCGGGGCAAGGGTACTTCTTCTAGTCATCTTATTCCTACACAGATGATTTTGTTGATACTCAACATTTTCCTACAATACCATTAGATTTAGACGAGGAGTTATTTTCTCGGAACTCAAGAAGACTTTAATTTAGACGATGATCTAGACGATACACCCACTAATATTGATGACAACACGCCCACTAGTGCACCTTCAACCGAAATACCTCATATTCCCCCTAGTATGAGACGAGGTCCAAAGCAAAACGACCATTAAAATCAGATGCATGGACATTTTTTGATAGGGACGTAGAGAATCAAGTAGCCATATGTAAAATTTGTAAAAATGTTTTAAAATTTAAAAGCGGAAAAGGTCACGGTGGGACGGGGGTTTAATTAGACACGTAGTAAGTGCTCATCCAGCTAGGTATGCCCAATACCGAGGCTTCAAAACCGGGTGCGCAAACGGCCGCTCCATCGGGACAAGGTTCACATACCGATATCGTCCGGACCAAGTACTGTGGTCAAATTAACCCTATGACGGGGGGAATTGTAGGCTCTAAATACAACAAACATAGAGATAGGGAAGCAATATCAAAATTAGTTCTTTGTGGAGGGTTTGCCTTTTTCATTTCCTTCATCTCCCGGTTTTATTCATTACATTAGAGATATATATAATCCGCTTTTAACGGTTTTCCTAGGTCAACTCGTTAAGAGAGATGTATTTAAATTTGCGCATGAATATCAACAATATTTACGTTTTTCATTATATCATTTTAATGGCAAAGTATCTATCACGTCGATATAGGTCGTAGTACTAACGGTCATGATTATTTAACTTGTAACTTGTCATTGGATAGATTATAAATGGTCTATGCAAAAACGTATTTTAGCGTATAGATATATAGATGATAGGCACACTGATACTTTTATTGCAGAAAATATTTATCAAGTGTGCGATTATTACGGAATTACCGATAAAATTATGACTATTACATTAGATAACGCTTCTAATAACAATTACGCAATTGCAATGTTAAAAAATAGTTTAGCTCCATCTTTTCCAGACCATTTTCATATAAAATGCGCGTGCCATATATATAACTTAATTGTAAAGGATGGTCTATCACTTTTTGAAGACATTCTTAGTAAAATACAATTTGCTATAAAATTTATTTTTAAAAGTAATAAAGTACAACGTAGAAAAGAATATAAAAAAACTTGTCACGATTGTGGACTACCTTATAGAAGAATTCCACAAGAAGTATCGACTAGGTGGAATTCTTTATACGAGCAACTACTTGTTGCTTATGACTATAAATTACCTATAACTTTATTTTTTAACTCTCATAATAAAAACCCAGCTGATATGATTTTAGATAGTGATTGGGTAAAAATTTTTGAACTTATTGTATTTTTAGAGAAATTTTTTCAAGCAACAAAAGAATTTTCCGGTATATATTATCCTACTATTTCAACTATGTTATTTTATATAACTCTAATATTTTTATTACTTAGTGAATATATGGAAAAACCGGTTTATAAGGCAAACTATTAAAAAAATGTTTGTCAAAATAAAAAAATATTTTATTCCTATTCCTTCTATTTATATTATTGGTTCTGTATTAAATCCTACTATTAAAATAGACGGTACTAAATCACTAATTGAAACTATTTACGATTGTATAGAAGTACTACCACCTCCAAGTCCCAAAAATCTAAATCACCCACCACCTATTGAACAAACTAAAGAAGAAGTGTTGAATAGCGTAGAACACCAATGCAAAAATATATATAGATTTTATCAACAAGAAAATGCTAGTAACGTACCGGCTATCATACCATCTTCTTCATCTTCAACACAACCTCACAAAAGACATCTTGTTTCGCGGCTAGTATTGAAAGCCTCGAAATAGAATGTGCGGCCGTACCTCTACTAACCAAATTAGCGAGTTGGATATTTTTGTTTTGCGGGGTTCGTACCGTATCAAGAAGTTATCAATGAAGATGGACAAGAAGACTTCTTTCGAAATACCGGGGGGGAATGAGAAGACCTTTCCGACACTTTCATTGATGGCTCGAGATGTTTTGAACATTCAAGCGTCATCAAGCTGCGTCGGAAAGCGCTTTTTCTCGAGCGAGATATCAAATAGGAGACCACAGACACTCATTGGCGGAGACGGCTTGGAAATTGCGGTATTATTCGAGATTGGATACGAGCGGAGCGGAGAAGGTGCGGTCAACGGAGATCAACGAAGAAGATGATGAAAACTACAACGAAATCTTAACCGAAGGTAGTGGAAGCGACGTGGATCAATTTGACCAACAAATACCTATTCCAACCGAAGAACCACATGAAATCATCAAGCAATTAGAATGATTTTTTTGAAAATGTAATTTTTTTAATTGCAATTTTATTATGTAATTTGCAACTTTTGGACAACACCATAAAGTTGCAATTTAGATTTTAGACAATTGTATTTGTATTACAAAAAAATCATATGTCTATTAAATAATATAAGAGGCACAAAAACAAATTTTGAGATGTTTTTATTACACTATCTTGTTTTGTTTATTGAGTTTTTTTTATACATATGTTATTTAAAAAAAAAAAAAAAAAAAAGGAAAACCCGACCCCGCCCCGCCCCGACCCGAGCCCGCCGCCCGATACCGACGGGATCGGGATCGGACGGACCGGAGCAGTCCCGCCGGACCCGACCCCTCTAGGCCCGCTAGTCCCGATCCCGACCCCCGGATCGTCCCGCCCCGACCCCGACCCCGCCGACCCGGCCCGCCAGACCCGAGCCCGGCCCACTGGCCACCCTTAGTTCATAAACAAGTGGCTTGATGGCCATCATTATCCAATTAATAGGTAGGTAAACAATAATTTGAAAGAAATTTTTTCATCTATTAAATAATATTTAAATTCAATCACTTGAAAAGTTTGTTTTTAATTGTCAAGTGAAGGTGATCAACCATTAACAGTAATTATAATATAAATCGATTAAATTATCAAGTGCGGGTGATCAGTCATTAACTAGTAATTCTAATATAAATCAATTTGGTCAGAAAAATGTAGAAATAGTACTTCCAACAACTTTGTTAAAGAGGAAATCTAATGAAACCGTTATTGGCTTTTAGTCCTTTCAAAAAATGAAGGCTCCCGCGGCACTCAACCTTATCACTTCAAAATCTAAAATTCCTAATCACAATTTTAATGATAATGGGATTCAGTTTTCATCATTCCCATTAAACAACAAAAATAGAAAAGAAAAACAAAATTGTCGGTGAAGCAATTTTCTTCTTAAGCATTTCCTTATTATATTTTAAAAAGGATTTAAAATATTAATTGTATAAAATACGTTGTGTACCTTCCGCCTACTTGATAAATCCCGTCATATCTCCTGTCACGTCTCCGCCGCCGTTGAGAATTTTCCGGCGAAAGTATAGACCTATAGCGTTTGACAAACACGCGCCTCCGCAACATCACTATAAAATCAAATCGCATTCAATTTCTCTCTATGGATTTCTTCAAATCCGTATTCGCCGACGATCCAGAAATTTCCTATACCGAAAATACCCCTACTTCTCCAAACTCTAACTCTAACCCTAACCTAACGAACACATGGACGTTCGGTTCAACCTTGTTGAGAACTATAGCATCGAAATCCGAATCGGTCGTGCAAAACTACCGCCGCGATTTAGAGGAATTTAGCTCCGGTTTAAAAAAGGAAACCGCTACAATCCGTGAAGTAGCTAGCCGAGCCGTTAAGGACTTACCGGCTCGGCTTGAATCAGGAGCCGCTGTTGCTCAGGAATCGCTCGAATCTGTTGGCCAAGCCATTGACAATATCGGCTCAACCGTATCGGAGATTATTGCTCATGGTAAGGATTCTATCCTTGTTATTAATGATGATTCTGATTGTGAATTATCTGAAAATAGCAATAGGAGTAGTAGTTTAGAGAAAAATGCTAAACCTTATAGTAGAATTGATGCAACGATTCGAGTGATACAGTGTGATGCGAAAACGTATTGTGAGGAACCGGAGGATTTGGTTGATTATAATGAATGGAAATTAGGATTTGTATTAGAGGATGGGGAGGTTGAGGATTTGATTAAGGAGAATGGTGTGATTGATGAGATTTATATGGAGGTGGTTCCGAGTAGGGTTGATCACGAGGCTTTTTGGAGTAGGTATTTTTACAAGGTTCATAGGATAAGGAAAGCGGAGGAAGCGAGGGCGAGGCTTGTGAAGAGGGCGATATCGGGTGAGGAAGAAGAGGAATTGAGTTGGGATGTTGACGATGAAGATTACGAGGATGCAGAAGGGAGCAGCCGCGTTGCAAGTGAAAATGTAGGGAAAGAAGAGGCTGAGAAGAAAATGGATAGTTTACAGGTCGAAGAAACAACTTCGGAGACAACAAGTGATGGCGGGGATGAGAAAGGGTGTTTGGCAGGGAGAGTAGTAGATGATAGGGGGAGTTCAGAAGGTAAGAGTGATAATAGTGATTTTTCAGTTATTTCTAACCAGTTGTCTTCGCAAGAGGGAGATGATCTTGGGTGGGATGAGATTGAAGATATTGCAAGTGGTGATGAGATAAAGGTGCCCGAAAGAATGAGCCCGAGCAAAGCTGATTTGAGGAAGCGTTTGAGTGCTGCAGAGGATGAGGAAGAGTTGTCATGGGATATTGAGGATGATGATGAAGAAGTTGCCAAATCATGATAATGCCTAATGTGAGCTATGAAGTTGTTTATGTGCTCTCAGCTACTATTATGGTTTAGTTTCCAAGTATTCATTATAGAATATAGCAGTGGTTATTATAGATTTATTTGATTGCGCTTCATAAGGATAATGTTATCATTTTTAATTTTTTAATTTAGGGAACTGTATCCGACTGCTACTTTGATCTCTATTGTCCATTAACAGTAAATTTGTATTGTGATCGGGATCTGCATTTTACACCTCAATCTTTGGAAAGACACTTTTCCTATTTTATTTTCTTGGTCACCTTCTTGAGATAGCATCTGCTGAATGTGGGCTTTTGAATCTCAAAATTCTACCTATCCTCAGATTTACTTTACGAAATGATGATGCCTTTTCAATTGTCATTGTGGTGCACTGCGGATGGAAAACCTATACAGAACAATTACACCTCTGTCCTCTATCCCAAGCAAGTTGGGATCAGCTTATGAGTCTCACTGATCATGCCGCTCCATTTAAGAGTGGAAGCATTTTACTTCTTGAGATCTGGAAGCCAGAAAAGTGTAGGATAAACTCAGCTCCATGGTTTGAGGGATCCCTTGCTTAGAGTAGCTTAGTTTCCTACTAGTCACATGAGGAGGTCTATATCATCCATCATTTGAGAAACACATTCTTTCCCATAAGGCGAATGTTGACACACTTGGCCGAAAATCATAGGTGGTTTGCTTCTGCTCTCAAACGACTTGGAGACAAGAATTAGGGGATAACCTAATTGAATGCCACTAGAAAGTCAAGATTTTGTGTAGGCTACTGGCTTTAGAGTAGTGTATCGAACTAAAGCTCCTTGTGAGCTAAAGAACATTGCTAAACTGTATCAGTAAGCTAAACGATATTGGCGAGCGTCTGACCTTTCCATAGTATTCATCTTTCTCTTGGACCTAAATTAAAATTGGACTCTAAGTGTCATAATTGATGTGGAATGCCGTGATCTAGATGCAGTTATAGTTATATTTACTTTGCTAGTGATGATTTATCATAATCCCCTTCTAGGTTGGATTGCTAGAAAGTTCTGCAATCTAGCCAGGTACAATGTTGGAAGAGGGGAAAACCATAAACTGTCGACATGCTGTCTACCTCTGAGATAGCAGTGTACAATTTCCTTGTCCTGTTTGTATCAGGTTTTATTCCAGGGTTAAGGTAATACCTTAGCACCCTAAAAGTTGTAGTACTAACTAAGGGTGTCCAACGGGGCGGGGGCGGGGGCGGGGCGGGTCCCGGCGGGACGGGGGAGGGTCGGGACTCGGGTTCCGGCGGGCTGGGATAGGCGGGACGGTGGGAGGTCCCGTCCCGTCCCACATCCCTCCGGAACTGGGTTGGGTCGGGTCGGGACTCGGGTTTTTTTCACTTAATTTAAAAAATAATATATACGAACACTGCAATAATTAAACAACATAGTGTAATAAAAACATCCCAGAACTGTTTTTGTGCCTCTTATATTATTTAATAGAAATATGATTTTGTTTGTAATACAATTTCAAAATTGCAACTTTGTGATGTTGTTCAAAAGTTGTAAATGACATAGTAAAATTGCAATTAAAAAAATTACATATTCAACCATACTCTTTCGAATTTCCTCACAATGTCTTGAGGATTTTCTGTTGGAATTGGAATTTGTTTGTCAAATTCTTCAACGTCGCTTCCTGCTCCCTCGGACAAGATTTCGTTGTAGTTGTAGTCTTCTTCGTTGGTCTCCGGTTGGCCGTACCTTCTACGCTCCACACGAATTCAGTCTCTGAATAGAACTACAATCTCCAATGTGTCTCCCGCCAATGAATGTCTGTGCTTTCCAATTTGAAATCTTTCCACGAAAAAGGCTCTTTCAGACGTTGTTGATGACGCTTGAATGTTTAACACATCTCGAGCCATCTTTGTTAGCATCAGAAATGTCTTCTCATTCTCCCTCCAGTATTTCAGCAAGTCTTCTTGTCCTTCATCATTGACAATTAATTCGTACGGTACAATACCTTGCAAAACATAAACATCAAATTCACTAACTGGTGAAGAAGTTGAACCACTACATATTTTATTTCTAAGGCCTTGAATACTAGTAGCAGAAATCACATGTTTTTTATAAGGTTGCAGCGAAGTAGTAGAAGATGATATAGAAGCCGGTTGATTATTGCACTTTGTCGTTGGTAATACATATTTTTTTTTTGCATTCGGTGTGTATGCTAGACGTAACTGCTTCTTTAGTTGGTGTGTCAGTTGGTTCTTCAGTTAGGTCTGTTGGAAGTACTTCTACACAATCATAAATCGTTTCTACAAGTGTTTTACAACCGTCTACTTTAATAAGTGGATTTAATATAACACCAACAATATAAATAGTGGGATAGGAAAAAAATATTTTTTAAAATTTTTATATATTCATTAAGTAACAAAAATATTAGAGCTATATAAAATAACATATTTGAAATAGTAGAATAATAAATACCGGAAAATTCTTTAGTAGCTTGATAAAATTTCTCTAAAAATTCACTAAGTTCTAAAATTTTATCCCAATCATTATCAACAAGCATATCTCTTGGATTTTTATTATGGGCGTTAAATAATAAAGTAATAGGTTGTCTATAATCGTAAGCAACAAGTAGTTGTTCATACAGAGAATTTCACTTAGTGGAAACTTCTGAAATTTTTCTGTATGATAATCCATAATCATGACATATTTTTTTATACTCTACGTCTTTGTATTTTTTTTACCTTTAAAAATAAAGTTTATGGCAAATTGTATTTTATCAAGAATGCTTTCAAAAAGTTTTAGGCCATCCTTTACAATTAAGTTATAAATATGACACGCACATCTTATATGAAAATGATTAGGAAAAGATGGAGTTAATCTAAGTTTTAAAAGTCTTATAGCATAATCATTAGAAGCGATAGATGATTCTATGCCATCCTCTTCCCTTCTTGTCTATCTCCTTCGATCAGATAGTTCTGCTTCCGATGCTGGAGGAAGGCATTATCTAATGTAATAGTCATAATTACATCATTTATTTCATAGTAATCACAAATTTCATTAATATTATCTGCAATAAAACTTCCAGTGTGCCTATCATCTATATATCTATATGTTAAAATACGTTTTTGCATAAACCAATTTTGATATATCCAATGACATGTTACCGTTAAATAATCATTACCGTCAGTACTACGGCCTATGTCAGAAGTGATAGCCAATTTACCAGTAAAATAATACAGTGCATAACGTAAATACTGTTGATATTCACTTGCAAATTTAAAAACATCCCTTCTAATAATTGATTTAGGAAAATCATTATAAGCAGGATTATATGTTTCTCGAATGTAATGAATAAAATCAGGAGATGAAGGAAATGAAAAAGGCAAGCCCTCCACCGCTATTAATTTTGCCATATTTTCCCTATATTTGTTTTTATCATATTTAGGACCAAAAATTCTTCCCGTCGTCGGGTTATTTTGACCCTGTACTAGGTCGGGGACACTATGAGAACCTTATCCCGACTCATATGGCATTGGCACACTTGATTTTTTAGCCTGGTATTGATTCCACCTAGATGTGTGCTCACCTTGTACATATCTCAATAATCCTCCCGTCCCACCTTGACTTTTTCTGATTTTAAATTTATAAACATTTTTACATTTAGCTAGTTGATTCTCTTCGTCCCTATCAAAAAATGCCATGGGTCTGATTTTAATTTTCGTTTTGTGGGGCCTCGATTCATATTAGGGGGAATATTAGGCATTCCAGTTGCAGTTTCAGGCTGAGACTCAGTCTGAGCCTGAGGTTGATGTGCACTAGTGGGTGTGTCATCTATATTATCGTCTAAATTAAATTTTGATTCATCTACTTCATCATCTACTGGTATATCATTAAAAAAAGCAGTTTCAGCAATATGACTAAAATCAATCAAATCATCGGGACTAAGAATATGATTACTAGAAGTACCCTTACACTTATTACTCCTACTAGAAGAAGCACCCTTACCCTTACCCGTAATCATACATTTTAATTATACAAATAAATAATTAAAGTAATTGAAATTAAGTGCGATAATTAAAATTAAGTAACAATAATAATTTAAAGAAGGAACGAAAGTACCAAATGCCGACGTAACATCGACGTGTAATCAAAGTTGAAAATTGAAACTTTGCTCGATGAATGATTCTCAAGATAGTTGCCAACTTCACTCTCAATTTTTTAATTTTGAATAATATTTAATAATAGGAAGATTTGTAGAATTGTAGAGATAGGAGAGATGGTAGGAAGATTTGTGAGAAAAATGAATTATTTATAATTGAGAAATAGAGTAAAGTGTAAATATAGTAACTTGGGGTTAAAAATAAATATTAAGGGGGTATGGGGGTTTATGGAGTGGGAGGGGGGGGGGGCAAAAATGGCCGTTATAGCCGTTGCACAACAACCAAAATTGAAATTTGGCCATTGTTGCAATGGTTATTTTTGCTAAGGGGAGGGGGAGGGGGATGGGTCGGGATCGGGACAGGACCGAAATGGGGCGGGTCAGGATCGGGACGATCCCAGGCCACGTCCCGAGTTTGAGCCCCGACGATCCCGACCTGGCCCACTGGACAGCCTTAGTACTAACTACCAGAGTATCAGCAGGAAAACTTCATTCATTGGGTAAGGAGACTCAGCCTAACTAGTAACTGCTCCTATCGAACGTTTAAAATGGGGTAAAATGCGCGGATGAGTTTTTTTTCTCCGAAAGACAAACTATAACTACAAGTCTACATCATACAAGCTGAAAATTACCGCCATATTTTAATTATACTATTACGTGAACTTTTTTAGCACAAGGGGAGTGGATACACACTACTACACATTCAAAGTTAGAGAATCTATTGTTATGTTTGAGCTCTCTGACAGGCCAGAGAATGCATCCCATTTCGCATAGTTGATAACAGTAACATAATGACACTTCATTTTGGATTCCAGATAAATTAGCCTTGACATCAAAACACTGGAACTTAAGCGCTAGTTACAAATAATATACCAGTAGAAAGACTGTAAGATTCTATCTACAGAACCATGTTCCCGCCATACTAATGCACAAACAAAGCAAAATTCTTAAAAATGTTTCAATCACACGCACATCAGATGACATTGCCCACACACCTAGTTGTCTCCCTGCCTCAGAATGCGCAGAATGGTCAAGAACAGGTTCAGAACATCCAGGTACAGAGTGACAGATGCCCAGATGTATTCATCGTATGTAAACCTCTTAATCAGGTTGTCTGTGTCATATATAATGTATCCACAGAAAATTATAGCACTGATTGCACTGTAAACAGCACTAGTTGTAGATCCGAGAGGGAAAAACATCTGCAAATGGACAAAGTATCACAAGTCAGAGCTACAAAATAGAAGATCCTACAAAAGTTCTATTTTCTCGAATTGGGTTACAAGGAAAGGTTACCAACCTGCATAAATCCAGTCAGGATAAGTACAAAGAGGCTAGTAAACAGTATTGGACCCAGGAAGCTGAAGTCCTTGCCCTTTCTAGAAGCCCAGAATGTGTATCCGGTCAGAGCTGAAACTACAGCTGATGTCAAGACCAAAGCTTCAAGAACAATTCTTCCTGTAATTCCGAAGCACATGAGTATATGAGTAAATCATCCAAAATGTCAAACTCCAAAAATAGAAAGCTTCATAAAGCAGAGAAACTACTCACCCTCAGTATTAGCACAGGTCACACCCACTGTGAGACTCAAAGAAGCAGTGAAGAGGCCAAGGAACACAAAATTCAACGGATGCCTCTGCTGATATATGTGCAAGGGCCACAGCACTGCACACAAACAAATTATTACTGGTCTAGCTTCTACAAAGGAAAAGGAAAGTGCAGACAGGTCGACAAACATTTGGACTCGATATGAGCAAATACATCAGCATCAGACCACACATTAACTACAAACTTGTACTGCAGTTCCAAACAGATCTGTATACACTATTAAACACCAAACTGATCACCCTAACCCTATATCCTCATGTTTCCCCCTTTTCTCAGCTAATTATATAACTCTATTATATACAATTCTGAAGGGAGAAAAATATTGATGCACTATTTGTTCAAACAGAATCATTAGAGCTGATCAATGCAGTAGTGGATCTACTAGACCCTAAGCCTATATCCTCATGTTTCCCCCTTTTCTCAGCTAATTAGATAACTCTATTATATACAATTCTGAAAGGAGAAAAATATTGATGCACTATCTGTTCAAACAGAATCATTAGAGCTGATCAACGCAGTAGCGGATCTACTAGCAAAGCTGAAATTTACACTGGCCGTAGTCTCAAATTTGAGGTTGTATCGTTGACTGAACACCATAAGCGTGAAGAGTAACCTAGGAGTCCAACAATTCAAAATACATATCAACAG
This sequence comes from Anisodus tanguticus, assembly GCA_034509755.1. Taxonomy (NCBI): domain Eukaryota; kingdom Viridiplantae; phylum Streptophyta; class Magnoliopsida; order Solanales; family Solanaceae; genus Anisodus; species Anisodus tanguticus. The sequence continues at coordinate 31,164,546 of CM067539.1, read as the reverse complement.
TTACATGCATAAGAGAACAAAAACCTGTAACTCTTTCCGATCAAAGCAAAATAAGATGAATTTATAATCAAAATACAAAGTACACAAACAACACCAGTTGCATTTGATAGGACAAGCCCATAACCATCACGAGTATACTTAAAGGTCAAGAATTCAGAATTTGAACTATTTAACAGATTTATAACATACGTTAAGAAGTAACAATGTAAAAAATTTACACTATCAGTCCAACAACTGATAATAAAAAACAAGCTACTACTCAAGTCAACTTAATCTAATAGTTCAAAATACCTACAATATAGAACATAAACTGGAACCAATATAACCTAATAGATCACACAATTTGCATCAATCAAAACACATACATAAAAGATATGACTTTACCGTGAAATGATAGATCTCAAATTTCGGTCTAATCATAGCATCAACAAAAAAGACTTAAACTTTAGATCATAAAAGCCGCTCAATTCAAAGCATTAATAAATAAAGATGAAAAAAAATCCACAATACAAAGCACACAAAAAATCATCAAGTCAACAATTCAGAAAACAGATCGGCGATCGATTAGTACACACAGGGCACAGGCACGTGAACAAAAACCTAATATACACAAAATATAGAACATAAACTGGAACCAAGATAACCTAATAGATTGCACAATTTACAACAATCAAAACACTCCCTCTGTCCCAAAAAGACTTTTCCTTGTTAGACAACATTTTTTTTTTAACTTTAACTTTTACTCTTAGCGAGATATTTATAACCACACAAATATCTTTGACTTGTTTTAGGCCACAAGATTCAAAAATCTTTCCTTTATTGTTTAAACTTCGTGCCCGTCAAATTACATCACATAAATTGGGACAGAGGGAGTACGTAAACAAACGAATTAAGCGTGAAATGATAGATCTCAAATTCGCTCTAATACTTAAACTTTAGATCATAAAATAGGCTCCATTCAAAGCAGTAATAAACAAAGATGTAATATCCAGTTATCCACAATACAAAGCACACAAACATTCATCAAGTCAACGGATCGGCGACCTAATATACACAAATCACAAATAAAATTTAGAGATCTAGGGTTACTACTTACGGACGAAAGGAAGGAAAATGAGGAAGAGAAGAAGGCCAGGACTGCCACGTAGGAGATCATTGATCGGCGCGTAGAGTACAGTAACGACGGAGACAACGGTGGTGAGAAGAATCTGAGCAGCGAGAATAGCATAAACTTTACGAATGAAACCCCAACGCAATTGATTCTCGCCATATCCGAGACCTGGATATAAGGTTCCTTCTTCTATATCACCTTTAATTCCACCATCTTCGGTGCTCAAACTCGTGAATCCGTACATCTTCTCTCTCTCTCTCTCTAAGGTGGTTGTGGAATAGAGAAGAGAGTGTATTATTTGTCAATTTTTAGATAATATGTTAGAAGTTTCTGTGATGTTACTTGAAATTCTCTCTTCACTAATATTTTTCCTTATACCTTTAAAAATATTAGAATTTTTTAACTGTTACTTTTTTGATTTCCTATATTATTATCTATTGACTTTTTATAAAAATAATTATATAATTGAAACAACATTCATAGTTAATGACGAAATATAAACTTTCCATAATTTGCTCACATTAGAATTTTTTTACTAGTTTCTTTTAAAAGATAAATATGACCAAATATAAATTATTTTATCGAATATTTATACCCTTCTGCTAATACATATATTGAGTAGGGAAAAAAATTCAAATATACCCATCAACTTTGCGATATAAAATAGATATACCCCTCGTTAAAAAAATGGTGCATATATACCCCGTCGTTACATAAATGGTGCAAATATTTTTTTTTGCCGACGGAATATTTTTTAAAAACTATCTAGCTTATTTTTTTAATTAAAAAAATATCATGTGACTTTAAAAAAAATATCTACTCAATTTTTTTGAGTAGATTTTTTTTCCTGGTGGGTTGAGTTTGACTCGTTTGAAAAAATGGGTAGACTTATTTTTCTTAAAGCCACAGAGATATTTTTTTAAATGATCCAGACCCGACCCACCAGAAAAAAATATCACATGGCTTTAAAAAGATAAGTTTACTAAAAAAAATAGGTTGATTTATTTTTATAAAGCCTCATGGTATTTTTCTAATTAAATAATAAGCTAAATAATTTTTTTAACAAAAGTCTGTCAGCGAAAAAAATTATTTACACTATTTATGTAATGACGAGAGTATATTTGTACCACTTATGTAACGGTTAGGTATATATTTTTTTAACGAAGTGTATATCTGTTCTATATCACAAAGTTAAAGAGGTATTGAGTAATACTACCTGCCTAAACTTTTGTTTTTGTTGGGCATCTCTTGAAACTTAAACTTATGATTTTTATAAGGCGAAATGGTTTGAGAGATCCTATACTTGTCCGGGATTGTCACTCCGTACTTACGGGTTTGCCAACCGGACACCCCCTACCATTAAAAAGTGAGCATTTTAAATAATCTTTTGGCATGCTCAGCATATGTGGCTTATTTGTCAATTGTGCGTGTGTTACACCTACTATGCGCGAGTGAAGCCTTGTAAAACGGCATTAACAGTCATATTTTGCTCTTTATAAGAGCCACCTTCTTCCTCAATGTTTCTCCACCATTGTTGACTATATTTCGAGCTTTTCTTCCTGTTGTGGGATAATTTGTTCTCCAAATTTATTTCGGCCTTTATTCTTCTTTTTCAGCGCTTTTTTAAGCTATTTCTTTTTTCTTTTTTGTCGCTGCATTTTCTTCACCATGAAGGTACATTTTTACTATTGTGGACTTGTTGATCTTAATATGTCAAGGACACCAATCAACCCTGGAAGAAGGTTTTGGGGCTGCCAACGATATGCAAGTGGTGATGAAATGTGGTTATTTTCGATGGGTTGATTCAGCTGATCCAATATGCCAAGAACAATATTACAACATACTAATGAATAACTCTACAAGTGTTGGTGGGGAAGGCATGGAAGGTCGAGCTTTTGTATTGTTGCTACTGTTGTGATTCTTGTGTTTCGGTTCCTTATCTTTTGTATTTAAGATGCCTTTAAGATTTGTAGTATTTCTAGTTTAGGTGTTTAGGATCTGCATTTCATATGTCTAAGCTTTGTCATTTTCAGTTGCAATGCAATATTTTATTGGCCCTTGTTTTATTCATGAAATGTAATGAAAATGACAATATCAGGTATGAAAAACAAAAGACTTGCTGTAACTTAGCATTAAATTTGTCTGCTATCGATCCACAAATACATGAAAAAAATAGACATTGTCTGGCATAGTTTGTTAACAAAATAGTAGAATTCCAAAATAGCAAGTCTAACATGTACTTTCAACACTGTTAATTGTTTCATGGTGTGATCTGAGTGCTTGTAGAAGAGTGTGCCCTTTTGTAACTTTCTTCTTATAGTGCTTTTGAGTAATTACAACTCCACCATTCCACCTTAGGTCATTGGGTTTGTAACCAAGATCAATGTTAGTAGATACTGAACTCTTCGATGCATCACTATGCACATCTCTTATCAGTTGTTTCAGACTGAAATAAAAGGTTCAATGCGTTAGAGATGTTCAAAAGTTGATAATGGATGTCCTTAAACTGAAATACTTACCCTCTCTATCACACTACTACCTAGTCCAAATAGCACACCATAACCAGCTGCACTTGGCCTCTTGTACCCACTTCTTGACCTCTTATACCTAGGATTTGCACCACCACTTCTAACTGAATCAGTCTTCCTATTTGAACCTGTAGTAGTAGTTGATTGTTGGGTGTTGTACTGAGTTGGTTGAGTACTTGCTGCAGCACTAGCATAAATATTTGTTAGAGCACCTCTTGCACCAACTCTTACACCCTCTTGTACCACTTCTTACACCACCTCTTGCAACACCAGTCGCAGCAGTTGCTGAAGCACCAACAGTTTCAGTAGTTGCATTAGCACCACCAGTTGCACTAGCACCAACAGTTACACCAGTTGCACTAGCACCACCAGTTGCAACTCTTTCAGTACGTGCTACAGCAGTTTCAGAAGTAGAAACATTTCTCTGCACACACAATATTCACTTTCAAACATTAATAATGAAAAATTTAAATCACAATATCATAAAATAGAAGTTCACTTACATCAGCTGGACATCCTTTTTTGTTATGTCCAATAGTCTTACACAAAGAGCATATCATTTTTCTCTCCTTTCTTGTAGCCTTCTCAAACTTCTTCGATGATTCATTAGCATATTTCCTTCTATTCTTCTTTGGTCTTCCTGGCATGACAGTAATTTCAGGTAGCTCAATGGGTGATCTTGTGCTCTTTGGCCACATCTTCATATTTCAAGTATGTCTCCTGAAATGAATTTGTTGTAGGCTTTCAAGTATGTCTCCTTTTTATACCAATGCCCAACATAGGACTCAACATCATAATTCTTGTAATACAATGTAGTAATTGCATGTGCACAAAAAAATCCTCTAAGTTGTCATGCCTTACAACTACAAGCCATCTTCTTGAGATTAACATGTGTATATGGTGGATCTTTAATCTCAAAGACAATATCACAATTGAATTTCAAGTCACAATCAGCTGCATAATCAACATTCTATTTAAGAATTTTCATAGCCACGGGTGACACACCACTTACCCATTTTCCGGCAAAATCTCTCGTTTGATTCATCCTCTCCATAACTTTGATTCTGATTTCTTCTAGCATAATGATGATTTATTTGAACCTACTAACTAAACTCTAACTTTTGAATGTCTCACACATGTTGTTCTCAACTATGCCACATTTGCAATCTTCTTTGAAGTATGCCCTACACCATGCCTCCTTGTTATATTTAAACAAAGCTTGATTAATTCCTTCCCCTAACAAGTTCATTTTATCAAGATTTCCTTGTATATGCACTTCAAATGGTGCACTTCCTACCTGCCAGAATTTCCCTCTTCTTTCCTCACCCCTCCATTTCTTCTTCCAGATGGCCCAGATATGCCTAGCACACTTGTAATGATTCATTTGGTCGTTATGAACTTTTCGTATGATTTTCCATCATATCCCTCATCCGGGAATTCGCCGCTAACTGTTACACGTGGAAATTATGAGTAAAGTAACTCTTACGATTAAAAAAATTAATCGATTTGAAAAATTTATGGGAGATCAGTGTCTGCTCCAATGGGGCCGCGCCATCGAATCCCTATCTGCACCAGCGGAAGAGTTATGTCTACGTCTGTGCATTCTTTCTCGCTTCTACGCTGAGACGAGGTGTTAAGTGCCTCCGCATCAACGGTCCCTTTTTACACCGAAGCGCATCCGCGCCTGCGGAGTCGAGTCCGCAGAGGCAGAAGCGCTATCTGAATAGTGAGATTAAAAGCCCTAAAATGTTCTACTTTCTAAAAATGTCGTATCTCGAAAAGAGGACTGTGCCTAAGGAGCTTTTCCTGCAATTTGACCTAAAAACCCTCCATGGAAGGTAACATTCCCATGTCTTTGATTTACTTCATTATCTAGTTTTGGGATAGATTATTAATTAGGGAAGTTGAGTTGAAAACTCCATGATAGATGAGCTATAAATGTACCTTGAATAAATGATGTGAAATAAATTGGTAAACCTTGATCTTCTAAATAAGTTTAGGCTTTGATTAAATAACCATATGGCAAAGTAGATTTGAGCATGGAAACCTTTTTTGCTATTTGGAAAGAAATCTAAGGTTGTAAATTGGGGTTCAATTAAGGTTGTTTCTTAAATTAACTTAAGAATGTGCTAGTAAGCGTGTTTTAAGCCTTGTTGAGTAATTAAGTTTGAATTTTTGAGACCGTGGGCTCGGGGTAAATTTTGGATGTCTTATGTTTGGTTAAGAACTAAGTCCTTGTGTGTGCTTGGTTTGATATTAACGTATAGAACATGTGTGTTATACTACGGTTTCTACGGGATGTCCCAAAGAGTCAAGACACACGTGGAGGGTCAATCGTTCGTGGCTCCTTCTTGACTTTGAGGTAGGCTACAATTTACTTCCACTAGACTCTGATAGAAGTACATAATTGGTTATAGATATTGAGGGGTATTGGGCGTGTTTGGGAGTCCCACTCAAACGGCTGTGATGAACGGTTGAGTGGGTACCAGTGTTTAACTGTGATGATGAGTGATTTGGGGAATCAATCTTAAGATGATTCTGACTGCTGATTAATTGGGCTTGTCGCCATTATGTGGGCTCATCGCCATATTTGTTATCGTTGTGGTTGTTCATCACACATGCTTTGATATGATATTCTGATTGTACTTGGACTATATGTTGATGTATTCTTGAAAGCATATGATATTCATCTCTATACTTGGTTGCATATCATGACATTATGATTATTTCCTGAAGGAAAATAATCACATCTCCTTTCATTCATCCATACAATCATATATATATATATATATATATCTCCAGGATCCTAAGAATATATTACATGATTAATATGATATCCTAAGAATATATGATTATGATATGAGAGTTACATCCTAATGATATGATATTATTCTAATGATATGATTATGATAGATACCCTAATGATATTATTTTAATGATATGATTATGATGTAATTGAATTATTCTAATCAATATTATCCTAATGATTACTATTGATTTTATCTAACAGTCCCCCGCAGTCTTAGTGGGAGGTTTCCGTATGCTGAGATTGTCCCTGAAATCATCAAAAAGTATGCGCGGAAGACTCTTCGTGAAAATATCTGCAATCTAATAACGAGACGGTACATGGAAAACACAGACTTGTCCACGAGCAACCCTTTCACGAACAAATAATGTATCATCTCTGTGTGTTTTGTGTGTTGATGCTGGATATAGTTACCAGATAAATATATTACACTCACATTATCACAATAAACCACGGTTGCTTTGTCAATCAAACAATGAAGTTCCAAAAGAAGATTACATAGCCAACATGATTCTGCGACCACATTAGCTACCCCTCCCCCCTCCCGATATTCTACCTCAGTACCTGATCGGGATAGTGTCAATTGGATTTTCGACAACCACGAAATGAGGTTGTCTCCTAGAAACACACAATAACCAGAGGTGGAATGCCATGTATCCGGGCAACCACCCCAATCAACATCTGCATAAGATGTGAGGCCAGAAATGGTGGACTTATACAGATGCATCCAAAATCAAGAGTACCCTTAACATACCACATAATTTGTTTAAGATCCGCCATATGTTCTTCCATTGGATCATGCATATGTAAACAAACCTGTTGGACCATATAAGAGATATCAGGTCTCGTGAAGGTTAGGTACTGCAATGCCCCTGCTAAGATGCGGTAATGTGTTGGGTCACTGTATTGAGTACCCGTAGAGTTACTCAATTTTGCCTTCATATCAACCGGCGTATGTGACGGTTTGCACGAGGACATACCGACTTTGTCAATGATTTCCTCGGCGTATTTCTTTTGATAGAGAAACAGACCACCATCACATTGAGTTACAACGATTCCCAAAAAATAGTTTAAAGGGCCCAAATCCTTCATAGAAAATTCTGACGCAATGAAAGACATAATAGACTGGCGAAGTGACTCAGATGATGCTGTGAGAATGATGTCATCCACATAGAGAAGAAATGTCATTTCCCTTCTTGTAAATGAACAAGGACTGATCGGACTTGCTGTGTGAGAATCCTAGTGTGGATACGAACCCTGCAAACCGGTTGTACCACGCCCGGGGATCCTGTTTCAAACTATATAATGATTTTTTCAACAAGCAAACATAATCCGGATGAGTAGGATCTCGGAAGCCTAAAGGCTGGTGCATGTAAACTGTTTCTTATAGGTGATCATGTAAAAAGGCATTTTTGACGTCCAACTGATAGATGAACCATGATTTGGACAAAGTCAGACTAAGAATAGTCCTGATAGTCGCTGGTTTAACTACCAGACTTAATGTTTCATTGCAATCCAATCTGTTGAGACCTGCCATCACCAACAAAATGAGTTTTTTGTCTCGCAAAAGAGCCATCAGAATTCTTTTTATGACAGAAAATTCACATAGAACGTATTATGTTCACATGGCACTAACTCCCAAGTTTTATTTTTAATAAGAGCATCAATTTTGTCTAACATGACAGTTTTCCAATTCGGGTCTGATAAGGCTTCTTTGGGATTTTTGGGAAGTGGTGATTGGTTAACCGAAGATGTTAGGTTAAAATGACGCTTGGGCCGAAAAATCCCATGCATAACACGGGTTTCAACAGTCAAATGTGGGACCGAGATCGTTGGATGGGGCAGTGGGTTATCAGGTTGTGGATTGGGCCGATTGTGGGCTGGTGGAGCTTGGCTTATTGGCCTATTTTAGGAATTGGGTGAGGGAGCAGTGGGCTCCCTCAGTTGGGGTGGCCAGTCACGAGAATTGGAGTGGGCCGAGGCCGAAGATGAGGATGTAGTGGGCTCTCCGACTCGAACTGGTCCAGTCCAATTTTGTTGTTGGGCCACTATATTTGGTGGTTCATTTTGGGCTGGTCCGGTATTGGATTGGCATGTAGATGATGATTTAAAATTGGATGTATTCCCACATCCAAAAATTCATATGAAGGCGGGGACGCCGCATGTGATTTAGCAAATGGGAATGCGTACTCATCAAAAACCACGTGACGAGAGATGATAATTTTTCTAGTAGACATATCATAACACTTATATCCCATGTGATTTTGTGGGTATCCCAAAAAGACACAAGGAGTGGAAGGGGCTTGAAGTTTGTTGATGGTTGTGGATGGAAATAAGGGATAACATAAACACTCCAAAACCCTCAAATGTGTATAGGAAGGAATACGATGGTACAACATTTGTGTGGGTGATAGGTATGAGAGTAGCTTGATAGGAAGAACGTTTAAAAGATATGTGGTCATTTGAAGAGTGATGCCAAAAAGATGGTGGTGTGGATGAATGCACAAGAAGTGTGCGAATTAGATTGTTGATTCACATTTTTTCTTTCGGCTTTTCCATTTTGAGAAGAAGTATGTGGACATAAAAGACGCAAGTACATTCCATTTTGGTGACAAAATTCCTCAAATTGGTCATTTGTGAATTTCCTCCCAGTGTTACATTGAAAACATTTAATGGATTTCTCAAATTGGTTTTTGATGAAAATATTAAATTGTTTAAAAATGGTGAAGACTTGCGATTTCTTTGCTATTGGATATGTCCATAAAAATTTGAATAATCATCCAAAATGAGCATATAATACTTATGACCTTCCGAACTTAAAATCGGTGATGTCCACAAATCACTATCCATGAGATCAAATGACATAAGAGTATTTGAAGTAGATAAGGAAAAAAGAAGCTTAACATGCTTCCCAAGAATGCAAGCCTGGCAAACATGAGAGTCCACAAGTTTATTACAATAAACAAATTTATTATTTCTAAGAAAATTGAACACCGGTGCTCCCGGGTGTCCTAACCGGTTATTCCATAAACTAGGAGAAATAGCTGCAAAGGTGGATGGATTGGTGACTTGGTTGTTGGTAGTGGAAGTGATGAGATACAACTCTCTAGTGTTATTACATCTCATTAGTGGCATACCCGTCTGAAAATCCTTCACAGAAAACTCAAACGAATCAAAATTAACAGAAATGTTATTGTCAATAGTAAACCGACGTACATATATCAAGTTTTAATCAGTTTGGGTGCATGTAGTACATTCTTCAAATGTAAGGGTGGGTGAGGGGGTTTGAGATGTAATTGACCAATACCACGAATTGAAATTTCCTGCCCACTGCCAACAATAATATTTTTATTACTACTCGTATTAAAATAAGATGAGACAGTACCTTGAGATGTCATCATATGTGATGTCGCCCTCGTGTCCATGTACCAAGAATCACCGGGAACACTTAGATTCATGTTGTTCATGTCATGTTCAATATCCGTGGGAGCATAACTTGCGGAAGATGGTCCATGGGCTGCAAAAGCTTGTGGCGGATGAGAATCAAGAATTTTGGGTTATGGGTCTGGACCATTAGGCCGTCGGATATAGGCAGGGTGGGCCCCACTGTTGCGGGTTCCAGGCCCAGGGCGGGAACTGGCCCCACTACCCGCTGCCACTATGCTATTGCGGCTACCAGTAGGGTCGGTTCTGCTCCTTTTGCTCGCGACCAGCCCCTCCACCAGACTAATTTTCGGCACTCCGGCCCCTCCCATTTCCGTAATTATTTTTCTCTCTATTGTTGTTGCGATTTTGACCCCTTTTTGGTCCGTTATTGTGACGATTTGGAGCCCCTCCCGAATCAGAATTTTGGGTGCCAAAATCATCCGCCATTGCATTGATGGAAAGAAGGACAATGCCGACATTGTTTACCGTCGTCGCCGCTTGTTTCAACTTTCGGGTTTCTTCAAGAATCCACCTTGAACGAGCTTCATAAAAAGGTGGTAACGGGTTACTTTGTTGAATGAACGTTGCGACACCATCATATTGTTCATTCAAACCCACAATTAATTAGAGCACCAACCTTTGATTCGACACCGGTGCACCAACGTTGGATAGTTGATCGAAAAGCATTTTTAATTCTTGACAATATGTGGATACATTTGCAAAGTCGTCCAATTTTACATTAGTGAATTGGTTTTCAAGATAAACTGCCCAAGAAATTTTATTATCTTAAAATATGTTTTGCAAACGTTCCCAAGCTTGTTGAGCCGTAGAGTCCGATTCCAAAATATTGTGCAAAAGGTCATTAGAGATGGTGCCATAAATCCATTGAAGGACTATGCATCCAAGCGAGACCATAGATTTTTGTCAATAACGGTGCTCTCTGATGAAGACTTGGGAGGAATAATATGGTCTATGACTTCGTATGCTCGGAATGGATTTTGAATAACTCCGCCCAAAAAGAATATTGCCCTTTAACCATCTCAAGAATAATTGGAATAATGTTCTTGACGTGGTTTATGGCAAGAGCGAGATGAAATTTTTGGTGGTCGGACATTGTTTCTCTTAGAAATGTAGAAAAAAATAAAAAATGAGTAGTGGTTTGGGAGAGAGATAGACCGAAATAATGATAAAATAGAATATATATTACCACACGTTCAAGGTCAAATTTGTAAGAAGGGGGGCTTAATGATAGAATATGATGATTCTGAAAGCCAAGAAAAGAATGTGTGTCCGACTAAGAGGAAATATTTTGGGGGGTTATTTTGTGGCTCTGATACCATGAAGGAATATAATCTCACCTCCTTTCATTCATCCATACAATCATATATATACATCTCTAGGATCCTAAGAATATATTACATGATTAATATGATAACCTAAGAATATATGATTATGATATGATATTTACATCCTAATGATATGATATGATATTATCCTAATGATATGATTATAATATGATATCCTAATGATATGATATTATTCTAATGATATTATTATGATGAAATTGGATTATCCTAATCAATATTATCCTAATGATTAATATTGATTTTGTCTAACATTGCCTTGTATTGTCATTTGCATTCATACACTTATGGTTCTGATGATATTGATATTGGAGTAGTATGATATATTATGTGGGTCTAAGGGACCGGAAATGTAAGAACACTATGAGATTATGGCAACATTGAGATGATGATGATATGGATGGATCAGGTTGCACGCCGTAACAAATATAATGATATGCGATAGAGTGGGTTGCACGCCTGCAACAGTTATTCAACCAAGAGATGGGATCCGATGGGAAATTCCGGATGAGTATATGTACTTTACGGGTCCCTCATGGGTGTGCGTTTCATAATAAAAATTTGAACGCCTGTATACTGGAGGATAAATGTACTTGGCATATGCATTGCATTCGTATTCATACATTCATTCATTTGATTACTTGTCGTGTGATAACGTGACATTGATTGATTATTGAAACTTGAGTGATTTCCTGATTAAATGAGATCATATGGTTGGATTTACTATATTGGACCTATTTGGTTTCCATGATTGGCTTGCTCTATGTGGATTGGTTGTGTGGTTACACCTTTATGAGTTTGGGTACTCGCTGTCAGACTTTATTGTGGTAGGTGAATTCCATTGGCTTGTATTGCTTGGTGAATGACAGTGTTATTTGACAAAAAGGTCCATCCTGAATTGTTGGTATAGTTGTTGAGTTGTTGTCGTGTGATCTTGCTTGTATGGTGTATATGTGTGAAATTGTTGTTTTGGTAAATAAAGGTAAAGAAATGGAAACTACTTAAGACTTATGGAAAGATTCTAACGGACTAAGATGTGTCTTGCTTGTAATCAGATATGGCTATATTTAGGGTTTGAGACTAGGGATAATAAATGTTAACAAAGTGTCCTCCATCCTAAGATTTATTATTGTGGAAGGTCTAAGGTAGCAGTGTAATGAATGGTGTGTCTAATTAACGTGTGTTGAAAAACCGAACGTGTGAGGTTAAACATGATTTATGGCATTAGTAAACCCATGTGTGAATTTAGGTAACTTCTGTGATTAATGAGCTTATATGTGATTGAGCGGATTCATTAGTTAATTGTAGATTGGGTAGTTACGTGATTAACAAACTTGGTGTGATTTGGTGTCTATACGAATTGTTAGTCTTGCGTGATTGTGAGTTTTACATGACTTCGTGGATCCTTATATGATCAAGATGAATTCTATGAACTATTGTGTGAACAACATGACATATCTGGCTTATTGAATTGCTAGTGTTAGGACTATGTGGTGTTAAGTTGATATTTATCTCTCATTGTGTATCTTCCATCGTTGTCGGCCTATGATGTCTACGGAGATACGTTGTGTACTCATGCTACACTTACTGTATCTTTTACGTGGATGCATGTACTTGGTCTATTCAGGTTGCAGATTGTAGCATAGGGAGCTGAGGCAGACTACTCATTTAGGTGGTCTTAGTTTCTATTTTATGTAGTGTCTCCTTAATTCGGAGCAATACTATTGTATTTCTCATTCATTCATGTATCGTAGAGTCCTTGTATGAGTCAGACAAGATTTTGAGAAAAGAAGGTTATTATAAGGATCAATTTTCTTAAAGATATTTTAATGAAAATTGTTATTTGGTGTAATTCGTTCTCTTCCGCATTTATTTAACCTTGTTAAAGTTGTTTGTGGGATTGATTCGCCCACCAGAGGATTGTGTAGGTGCCACCACTATGCTCCTGATTTGGGTCGTGACAACACCATATGTGGTCAACATTTGGCAGTAAATCAGTAAGTGTCATATGACGACCCTATTAAAAAAAGCAACAGAGGGTTAGGAATAAAAATAAAATAAAAATACAATTGAGTGTTAGAGTCATGCTTTTGCATATCAAACATTACTGTTAGTCCTTCACCTTCAGTTAATGTCAGCTCCAAATCAACATTGATACACCTAATAAACCAAGACCATTTATCATTGGTTTCTTTATCAACCACTGCCCAAGCTACATGGTACATTTTATTATTGTCATCCTTGAAAATGCAAGACAACAGCTCACCTTTACATACACCTTTGAGGAATGCACCATCAAAGCTAATGATCTTTCTACACCCCTCCGACCATACACTTTTCAGTGCATCAAGACAAACATAAAAGCCCATACACCTCTTTGCCAAGACTTGAATTTTTGGATGTCCTTACCACTACAGTAGTTCCAGGGTTGGTAGACTTCAACTTCTCAGCATAAACATACAACTATCAATTTTGCCCTTCTATAACTAGTTTTACTCACATACAATCCATATGCTTTTATTATCAATGCTTGGATTTGATACAGCTTAATAGAAGGCTCACTCATAATTATGTCCTTGAAAGTTTTAGCAATTCATGATGGAGTACATAACTTGTTTCTTATTTTCTTGCAACACCTGTGGACAGGAAAGTATGTCATTATAGTACAATTACCAGTGTTACCTTGTATGCTTCCTTTAATATGTTAGGGATAACCTTTATGAACACACATTGCTTTAATCATTTTTTGCTCATTAGTCTTCAATTTAATGTTCACACCCTTCTGAATAGAGTTAGTTTGCAGTGCTTCTCTAAACTCAGTATAATTCATAACTGAAATAATTTTTTCTTGATATTTGAATCAAAGTAGACCTTGCTACTTGCATCCCTAGGTGGTGGCTATACTTCATCATCATCAACAGAATCTCCCTCTTTTTCATCATTAACTTCACTATTTGGATCTGAGCTATCAAAATACAGGTCATCTCCTCCTAGTTTTATTCATACCTTCCCCTCTTATTCTTATAAATGGTTTTAAAACAAGCATCTAAATCTACACAACCAGAAGGTATTTCTTCTTCATTTACCTTTTAGCCTGTTTTTAGCTAATTTTTCTCTAATGTCTGTCTAGCTTCAGCAAACTCTACATCTAAGTCACTAAAATCATCAATATTGTCATCAAGATCATAAAGTGGCTCAGAATCAGACTGCTCAAATTCTCTACATCAGATTCATCAGAGGTTTGAAGGTGCTAGAAAGAGAAAATTGGGATGACACAATAATGTTATCCTTTCTTTTGTCCCCAACATTGAATTTATAGTAGGTTGGTGGGATGACACATCAACCCTAGGCTGCCCTCCTTTTAGGTTGAAAATTGGGTTTCTTAATTTTTATTTAAATTCTCAACAATAGGTGGGAAGGGGATGACTAGAGATGGCAGTGAATTTTGGATCCGGTCCGAATCCGGTGGATTCAGATTTGTTTTATAGGATATGGATCTTCAAAATTTAGACCCAACAGATTCGGATCGGACCCGGATCCATTTTTGATGGATCAGATCTGGATCATGTATTTGAGATCCGTATCCGGTCCAGATCCGACCCGCAGATCCGTTTTTTATTAAATATATCCATAACCTATCCTAGAATGAATTTGGGTCTTCATTTGGTTTCTTCATGCATTACTAACTACTACTAGTGTAGCTAATAAGGCTATATTAGAATACATGTTGATATTCGTCCTATATAAAGAAGATTTGCGGACCATGTTTTGTTGTAGCTTCTTTTCTTTTGGTATACAGCTTGTATACGGGGTTTTGTCCAAATTGTTAATAAATTATTTACCTTATCAAAGAAAATATAAAGAAGATCTGCAATTATCTACACTACATGAACTTGGGATATGACTTCAAATTGTGGTATACATGGACTGGAAATGCTGAAGTATTTTGTTGATTAACAGTAGGAAAGCTTCACACTGAAATTATCTAGACATCACTTGTTAATTTTAAGGGTAAAGAAGTATTTATTCAGTATAGAAATAATGATGACTTCAAAATAGTTGTGTTCCGCAATAAGATGGTTAGGGAAAGATAGCAATTTAAGAAGGTTAGGAGGTTCTGCTCGATGTTATCATTTCTTTCTTAGGATTGTCACTAGACGTGGCTTACACAGCCAACTAGGAGTTTGCAATTCACAGTTACACTCATTGCAAGTGCAACTTATGAGGCAGATGAATCACCTGGAAGGAATATGCTCTCTCTCATTGGTTAACTTTGATATATCATGCATGATAGCTGCTCCCACCTAAACTCTTCGTGTCATGTTGAAATCAAGACTTGTCCAGCCAGATATTGCACAATTGTAATATGCCAAGTAAAATGGAATAGGATGAGTAATAATGAAAAAAAAACACAACTTGATGTTTTGAATGTCTTGTACCTGATAAGCTTGTTTCTTTGACTGTCTTATTGCTGACCTAATGGAATCGGATGGAATGTCCATCAATAAACATACATGGACATGCAGTGGACGGGTGGTTAAGGTCTTGAACGTGAAAATCACATTTCTGAATTACTTTGCCTAGTATAGACCAGGGAAAGCCAGGTACTTGGTTGGTCGTTGATAAATATAGTAAAGAGTGATAACCTAAAAATGTAATTTTTTTTACATGTGGATTCATATCCGATCCGTGGATCCGATAGATCCGGATTTGAATCTGATTTTTATGGACCCGATGGATCTAGATTCAGGTATGAAAAATGGATCTGAATCTGGATCTAGTAGGATCCGGTCCAGATCCGATCCGTTGCCATCCAGGCCCATCATTTTAGACATTTGGTTGTCTTTTTGTAGGGGTTAACTTTTTGGCTTGTTCCACTTCATTTAAATCATCACCAACCAAAGGTATATCAATACCATATGCAACATATACATCAACAAAATCCCCACCCGTCAAGTTATTCAAAAATATTAAGACATCAACATCTGTTTTTAACATATAATAGTCACCCCTTTTGTTAACTTTACACCCAAAAGTTTCAACTGTATCAACTCTCAATTTTGTAGCTAACTTATGAAACAACATAATATGTAGCTCATCTACATCTATTTTCATTAGTTCAGGGCTAGATATTTCATTATCACACCTTAGCTCAGGGCCTGATAAAAAGCAGTCACCAAAGTGTATTTGAAGTGTGACTATTGTTGAAGCTATTTTTTTTTACCATGCCTGCAAAGTTACAAAATAATTCATAACAGTTAATAATAGACTAATATTGTACCTTTACCAAAATCAATAAATAATACAACAAAAATCACTTATATTTTACTGAAAAAGCTTCCAAGATTCTTTCTTTTTTCAACAAAAATCCTACAGTAATGTGGTATACCCAGGTGGATCACTAACAAGAACAAAACCCAACGTATTGTCAAATCAATTTGGGTATTGTCAAACCAGTTTTGAATTTTACTAGAAAATCCTAAAATTTATTCGAAATCAACAAAAAATTACGTTGCATGCTGTTAAATATACAAAGGATATACACGTGTATATCTTATGTATATTGATTCTCGGATTCCCCTCTACCGTGTATAGTTAGGTGGTATATTTTAGTATCCTAGTTTAGATAAAGTTGTAATGTAATTAGTAGTGTACACTTACCGTAATATTTGTATTATCATAATTGTATAGTTAGTATCCAAGTAGAATAAGGTTTTAGGAGTAGAATAGGAATAGGATTCTCCTATTATGGAAATATGTAAATGTATATATACTCTTTCAATCAATGAAAATAATCAAGGCATTATTTCTTTCATGGTATCAGAAGTCTAGGTCTTAAAATCCTCTCCAAAATTTCTTCCTCCTTCTCGTCATAAGCCTCGAAATCCGAGCCTTCTATCTCGATTTTTGTGCCGACGATTCATCTTTCTCTCAAAAAATTTCTTCCAAATCCCTCAATCACATATTGTTCTATCAATATGTTTACATCCCGGAACACGTTTCATCCTGCCCTTATAGTTTCTAACATCAAGAATAACATCCCTCTTGTTCTTGAAATGGAAAACGTCTCATATGCGACGTGGGCCGAACTGTTCAAAATTCACGCACGCTCGCATCAATTCATCCATCACATAATCCCCGCGGCTCCTGAGGATACGGAGGTGCCAAAGCGCTAGGATGATCCTAAGTTGTGGACGACTCTTGATGCCACTGTCCTCCAGTGGATATATTCCACAATTTCTACCGACCTTTTGGAAACGATTATTGAGCCTGACGCTACGGCACAGGCGACTTAGGATAGACTGCGTGATATTTTCCAAGATAATCAAAATTCTAGAGCTGTTACTCTTGAGCATGATTTCTCCCACGTCAATATGAAAGATTTCCCTAACGTTTCGGCTTATTGCAAAAGATTAAAGGAATTGGCGGACCAACTTCGCAACGTTGGCGCGCTAGTTTCGAATGATCATTTGGTCCTCCAAATAGTTTCCGGCCTCTCCGAGGCCTATAATGGTGTTGGAACGCTTCTTCGGCAAAGCAATCCGCTTCCGCAATTTTATCAGGCTCGTTCTATGCTTACACACGAAGAAGCAGGCATGGCAAAAAGGGCGGCTACCGGTGCTAGTCTCGTATTCATGATGACCGAGTCCACGATTTATCCTACCGGTTCCAACAACTCGAGCCAAAACCACAACAATGATGGCGGCAAAAGGGTGGAAATAAGAAAAATAATGGCAAGAACCGCGACAGCAACAACGGCGGCAGCCGACACAATGATGGTGGCGGTGGTGGCCCTCACAGTGGTCAGCAGCAGCAATAACAGTTTTGGGCCCCATAGTGGCCCCCACAACCACAGTTTGGGCCAAGCTATATGTTGACACCCAATTTTGTCCCGTCTTTTCCAATTTATTTGTAATTTTAAATATTTTTAACACCTCAAAACAATTTTAATCTATATACATACATGCGTATATATACATATTATTATTCTCATTATTATTATTATTATTTGAATTTTTTTTACTGTCATTTGCATTTTTTATCATAATCATAAGTTTTATCCGAAAATTCTATGTTATTCTATTTTCCGCAAAAATTGCATCGCATTTCCATTTTTTATTAAGCATTAAACATTTCGCAAATATTATATTTTTATTATTATCACATCGTTATGTTATTTTAAATAATTCACATCTTTTACAAAAATATCTTTTATAATAAACTCCCTCTTATTTATAACCAACCCATTCATTTCCCAACCCAAAACAATTTCTACCCAAACTAAAACCCATTTCGTCCAAGCCCAACCCATCACCCATTTATTTCCCCAACCCAAAAACAATTTCTACCCAAACTAAAACCCATTTCGTCCAAGCCCAACCCATCACCCATTTATTTCCCCAACCCAAAAACAATTTCTACCCAAACTAAAACCCATTTCGTCCAAGCCCAACCCATCACCCATTTATTTCCCCAACCCAAAAACAATTTCTACCCAAAATAATTCCAAACCCCATCCGAGGCCCAACCGGTCGGCCCACACCCCAAACCCAACCGGCCAGCCCAAAACCCAAGCCCATTCGACCAAACACCCCTCTTATACCCAAACACCAAACATAACCCTAAAAACAAAAAATCTAACACCTCTAACCCTCCAAATCGGCGTCGCTGCTCCCCATACCCGCGACTCCACGTCGCCGGTCACCTCACCCCTGCCACCACCGGCTCCCCCTGTTACGCCGACACCACCAACCCTGCGACCCATACCCTTATCCTCCAAAATCCGCGACCCATGCCCCTTCAAATCGTTGCTTTTGAGCCCCTTTATTTTGAAATTCACACTCGTTTTTGAGGTTTTAGGGAGGAATCCACCTATAAAAACCCCCATTTTGTTTACTGAGAAGGGGGACCGAGAGAATTTTTGGGGAGGTCCGATTCCATTTATAAAATATTTGTGGTGTTCTTGATGAAGCTTTCTCCTTCTTTGTTATTCAAGAAATAAGTCCAAAAATAAATCCAAAATCGAAAGAAAAGGTTTGTTCTTCACTATTTTCGGGTCTCCGATTTGGGTATGTTCGGGTCGGGTCGACCCGGACAGGGGTAAGGACTAGATTTATGTTTGTATATCATGTTGGTTATCTGAAATTGGTGAAAGAATTTGATTCGGGTTGAATTTCTGATGACCCGACCCGGTTAAGATATTTTCCAGAATTCTTGCACTTTTATATCTTGTATGTTGGTTATCTGAAAATCTGAGAAGAATTTGATTTCGGGTTGAATCTCTGATTCGGGTCGACCCGATTTGGATATTTTCCAGAATTCTTGCACTTTTATATCTTGTATGTTGGTTATCTGAAAATATGAGAAGAATTTGATTTCGGGTTGAATCTCTGATTCGGGTCGGGTCGACCCGGTTTGGATATTTTCCAGAATTCTTGCATTTCACATCTTGTATATTGGTTATCTGAAAATATGAGAAGAATTTTATTTTGGGTTTGAATCTCTGATTCGGATCGGGTCGACCCGGTTTGGATATTTTCCAAATTCTTGCATTTTATATCTCATTTGTTGGTTGTCTGAAATATCTGAATTTTTATTCCGATTCCGATCACTACTTCAGGTTGCATTTCTCGGGACGTTTATCCGGGTCTATTTTTAGAATTGAATCACCCATTCGGGTCACTGTTCAGAACATGTTCTGTCTTTCATAAACATTTCCTAATCCTGTTTCGGCTCCGAAATTTTGGAATTCGGGTCGGATATTTTAATTGCTTATTGTTTGTTATTTTGGCACTGTTATTATTTTATTGATTAAACTAATACCACATTCTCTTTGTTATTCTATTGATTTGAACCACCACTGCATTCTCTTCGGAAATCGTTTCTCGATTTCAGATTACTGTTTTGATTTACTGATTTAATACCGCATTTAGGCCGATGAAATTGAATTCGAGGCCACACTTTTTTTTGTTTTTTTTCTGTTTCAGCAATTGATCCTCTGTTTCAGTTTGCCCTGTTTCAGTTTTGTTGTTTTGATAATTTACTGATTTCTGTTTCGGTATTATTTTACTATTTTTAACCTAATATTGTAATTAGGCCGATGAAATTGAATTCGAGGCAGCGCCTTTCGGGTGTTTCAGTTTACTGTTTTGGCGTTTAAACATCCGTGCAACGGATATCTTACTGTTTTACCTTTTTATTGTTTTGAACAAATACCGCGTCTGTTCGGGCACTGCTTTTTTGTTTCAGTTTGCTGCTCGATTTCATATTACTGTTTTACTGTTTTTACTATTTTAAACTAAACACCGCGTCTTTTCAGAAATTGCCTCTCTGTTTTTTTTGCTTACTGCTTACTGCTTTGATTTAATTTTACTGATTTGAACACGATATTACACTGTCCGATGAAAAATATCCGTCGATTTTGAGGCCTCCACAGTTGTAAAGACGGAAATATAACTTCAGGGAAAGGATGAGACTTAAATCTTTTTACTTCATCCGAGGGATCAACATGTTTAGTAGGCGAGGCGACTAAAATAACCAACAAGTTATATGTTCGCAGCCACGATGTGATTATAATGATATTTTCTTGTTTTTATCCGAGAGACCAACATGTTTAGTAGGCGAGGCAATCAAAATAACCACCGAGTCATACGTTTGCAGCCACGACGTGATTGGAATGGTCTTTTCAAAATTTAAGTCTGAGCCCTCCGTGATCAAAACACTCATTGTTTTGGATACGGATCCGAGGTTATTTGTATTTAACTATTCCTAACCATTTGTTCTTAACAGCTTGCATGAAACAAAGTAAATAAAGGTAGATATTCATCGGAGTTTATTTTTACTTTCTTTAACTCAGCTTTTATCCCGCTCTGTAATGTAATATTATTTATCGCACTTATGTAACTATTGAAATGCTTAGAATAGGCATACTAAGAATTAATTCATAGGGTAGTTTAAAACTTAGAAACTCTTCCCTAGTTTATTTATTTTTAGGCTTGTCATGCATATTCAAAATTTTCAAAACCACTTTGGTCATGTTTTATTCGCTTTATTAATCATACAAATAAGTTTATCTTTCTTTCAATTTGCAACTCAATGATTTCCAAAAAAATTACTTCTTTGGCATTATAAATAATTTGTTTTTACTATCAATTGTTACAAATGCATACTTTTCAACTTTGCATGTATTTCTCTTTAAATACCATACAAATGCATACTTGTACAAAAAATGCCTTCTTTTACTAAATATTTGCAACATTATTTTAACTTTCTATTTCTAAAATTGCATTTTCCTTAGTACAATAATTAACCTGAGTTTGACCGGATAACCGCAAGTTAGCGGATCTTAAAGGATGCCTAACCCCTTCCCTTTAGGATAATAAAGAACCCTTACCTAGAATCTCACTAGTTTCGCAGACCTTAAAATTGGAGTTATTTTGCAGCATTTATAGTCAACATTTAGGTGCCCTAATTCACCTTAAAATAATTAGGTGGCGACTCCTTAATCCGATGACCCAGGAATCACCAGATACGTTTGTGCTCCGCTTCGACCTCTCGCAGGTCGAAGTTAAAAACGGGCGCGACACCATGTTTCGCCCCACCGGCGGTGTCTTTGCCAATGACAACGATCCCGAGCCCACCATGCCCTGGTCCACTTACAGTCAGTCTTCTGGGCTGAGGCAGCAAGCAGGGGTACTTGGGCCTCGACCCCCGTAGGCCCATCACGCATCGGAACCCACGTCTACCGACATCAAAGCCACAACGCACACACTTGGTTTAAATCCTTCGGACCCAAATTGGTATATGGACACCGATGCCACTACCCACATGACATCCGATTCAGGTATGCTCTCGTCTTATTCCAATTTTAGCAACCCTCGCGGCATAATTGTTGGTAATGATAATTCGATTCCAATTCGTGGTTATGGTCATAAAACTTTATCTCCCACTCATCCACCTCTTATCTTGAAAAACACCCTACATGCCCCCAAATTGATTTAAAACTTAGTGTCTGTCCGTAAATTCACTACTGACAATTCCGTTTCTGTTGAATTTGATCCATTTGGTTTTTCTGTGAAGGATTTCAAGACGGGGAGTCCTCTCATGAGGTGTGATAGTAGGGGAGATCTTTATCCTATCACACCTAGTTCCGGTCCATCAAGTCAAGCCTTGCCATCCGCATTTGTAGCCCTTTCTCCTTCCTTGTGGCATGCTCGTCTTGGTTATCCGGGATCATCTATTTTGTTGTCCTTAGATAAAAATAATTTTATTTCTTGTAAGGGTACGCGTAGTACTCCAAATTGTCAGTCTTTTTCTTTAGGAAAAAATGTTAGGTTGCCATTTGTAGACTCAAATTCTCATACTTTAATGACATTTGATATTATTCATAGCGACTACGTCTCCTGTTCTTAGTTCTTTGGGTCATCAGTATTATCTTCTCTTTTTGGATGATTATTCTAAGTTTTTATAGACTTTTCCGATAGTGAAAAAATCTCAAGTTTTTTCCATCTTCTTAAAATTTAGAGCATTCATTAGAACGCAATTCGAACGGGAAATCAAAAATATTCAGTGTGATAATGGAAAAGAATATGACAATGGGGTGTTTCGGGAATTATGTGTTAATAATGGGATCAATTTTCATTTTTCTTGTCCTCATACGTCTTCACAAAATGGGAAAGCCGAACGCAAAATTTGTTCCATAAATAACATTGTCCGAACTTTATTGATTCATGCTTCCGTACCCCCGTCTTTTTGACATCATGCTCTACAAATGACTGCATATCTCCTTACATAATTTCTTCAAAAGGTTTGACATATTCTTCCCCCCTTTAAATTTTATATAATAAGACTCTTTCGTATTCACATCTTCGGGATTTTAGGTGTTTGTGTTATCCGTTATTCCCATCCACCACAATTAACAAACTTCAGGCCCAGTCTACTCCGTGTGTGTTTTTGGGTTTTCCGTCTAATCATCGTGGTTACAAATGCTTTGATTTATCTTCTAATAAAATCATCATTAATCGCCATGTAATTTTTGATGAATCCCAATTTCCGTTTGCTAAGGTTAGTACTCCCGTGCCTAGTTCATATAATTTTTTGAATGATGGTATATCCCTGTATATTATTCACCATTTTTCGGACGTGTCCCACACCCAAAATTCTCCAGCGGATCTACCGCCCGCTGGCCCCACTGCTCCGTCACGAGCTACAGTGCCTAGTATCATCACTGGGCCAGTTTCAGGGCCAATCCAGCCCACTTCTGGAACTGATCCAGTTCCAACACCTGTTTACCATATTGGGCCAGCAGGCACACTGTTTGCTGGCCTGTCCGTCCCGAGTCCAGAAAGTTCTCAAAATTCGCCCAATTCTTCCTCGAGTCATAGACCGGTCACTCGTAGTCAACGGGGGTATTTTTAAATCAAAAAGATATTTTAATTTACATTCTAATGTCCTTAAATCACCCTTACCTCGTAATCCAGTGTCTGCTTTAAATGATCCGAATTGGAAAATTTCTATGACCAATGAATATAATGCTTTTATTGATAATAAGATGTGGGAGTTGGTGCCCCATCCACCTGATATTAATATTATCAGGTCTATGTGGATTTTTTCTCATAAGGATAATTCAGATGGTTCATTTGCCCGACATAAGGCGCGGCTTGTGGGTGATGGTAAGACTCAGCAGGTTGGTATAGACTGTGGTGAGACGTTTAGTCCGGTGGTCAAGCCGACTACCATTCGCATTTTGCTTAGCTTGGATCTTTCAAAAGCATGGCCTATTCATCAGTTAGATGTAAAGAATGCTCTCCTACATCGTGATCTCAAGGAAACAGTCTATATGCATCAGCCTTTGAGATTTAGGGATCCCAAACATCCTCATCATATCTGTTTGTTGAAGAAGTTCTTATATGGGCTTAAGCAGTCTCCACGGGCCTGGTATACGCGATTTGCAGACTATGTTTCGACTATTGAGTTCACTCACAGCAGGTCGGATAATTCATTGTTCATCTACCGTCATGGTTCGTCATTGACCTATATTCTGTTATATGTGGATGATATTATTTTGACTGCCTCTTTCGATGCCTTACACCAGTCTATCATGACAATGCTCAACTCTCAGTTTGCTATGAAAGACTTGGGGCCCTTGAGCCATTTTTTTGGGATTGTTGTCACTCGTCATGCAGGTGGTTTGTTCTTATCTCAAAGGAAGTATGCAGTTGAGATCATTGAGAGGGCTGGGATGTCATCTTGTAAGTCTACTTCCACTCCAGTTGATACTAAGCCCAAGCTTAGTGCCGCGGCCGGCGTACCATACGAGGATCCGACCCGCTATCGCAGTCTTGCAGGGGACCTTCAGTATCTTACATTCACGAGATCAGATATTACGTATGATGTCCAGCAGGTGTGTTTGTTTATGCATAATCCCAGAGTTGAGCACATGAATGCACTCAAACGCATCATTCGGTATATTCAAGCTACGCTTAACTATGATTTGCATTTATATCCTTCCTCGACGTCCACACTTGTCTCGTATATGAATGCTGATTGGGGTGGCTGTCCGGACACCAGACAGTCTACGTCTGACTATTGTATGTTTCTTGGCAATAACTTGGTCTCGTGGTCAGCAAAACTTCAGTCGACATTGTCCCGATCCAGTGCCGAGGACGAATATCGCGGGGTAGCTAATGTGGTCTCGGAATCATGTTGGTTACATAATGTACTATTGGAACTTCATTGTCCTATTCAGAAGGCAACCTTGGTTTATTGCGATAATGTTAGTGTCATCTACCTTTTTGGTAATCCGGTTCAGCACCAGCGCACTAAACATATCGAGATGGACATTCACTTTTTCCGCAAAAAGGTTGCTTGTGGTCAGGTACGCGTCTGCCATGTCCCGTCAAGATACCAAATTGCCGACATCTTTACAAAGGGTCTTCCCTCGGTCATTTTTGAAGATTTTAGGGACAGTCTCAGCATTCGAAGACCTCCTACTCTGACTGCGGGGGTGTGTTAAATATACAAAGGATATACATGATATACACGTGTATATCCTATGTATATTGATTCTCGGATTCTCGAATTCCCCTCTACCGTGTATAGTTAGGTAGTATATTTTAGTATCCTAGTTTATGTAAAGTTGTAATGTAATTAGTAGTGTACACTTACCATAATATTTGTATTACCATAATTGTATAGTTAGTATTCAAGTAGAATAAAGTTTTAGGAGTATAATAGGAATATGATTCTCCTATTATGAAAATATGTAAATGTATATATACTCTTTCAATCAATGAAAATAATCAAGGGATTCTTTCCACGTTCATTACACTACATATCATGCACATTACACTAAAATCAGTCAACAAACAACTCAAAAAGCACAAACATTCAAGCCGTGATTAACATAAGGGTTTATATATCCTATATCCGGCAAAGAAGACTACAAGAGATCATAACACGTGGACATTGCCGTGTAAGCGGTTGTTTTACACGCACCATGAGCGAGCCGAAAGAGTGTTTAAAATGTTCACTTTTTAATGGTAGGGGATCTAGTTGGCAAACCTGTAAGTACGAACACTGGGATGACAAATTCGGATAAGTATAGGGGTCTTTCAAGCCATTTCGCCTAAATTTTAATTGAACTCTTATTTATTATTGTACTGCCATATTGATCCTTAAGCTACAAATGCTAATTAAATATAACAATTCAAGCATGAAAATTACTTATGCCTAATCAAGACGTCATAATTATGTAATACAAATATCACCTATATTTATAGTAAAACAATCTCCAACATATATAAACAAATTTAGATATTGCAAATGCATTCAAATTTGAGCACATCCATTTTAATTTTAAAAATTCAGCAACTTAACTAAATCAATATTAATCCAATAAAATCTACGATAAATTATATTTACACTAGTTCATTAATTATTTTGATCAATAGAAAAATATTTTTGTGTGAATATAATTGACACGTGCGCCTCAAGGCATTGTCTTACACGTAACTTTCCGTAAAAATCATGAATTTTAGCTAGAAAACTGAAACTATAATAGAAAGATATTTTGGTATAAACATAAATTGACACATGTGTCTCAAGGCCTTCTTATGAGGGAGGAGTTACAATGTAACGTGGGGTTCGGGTAAACCCAGTAGCTTTTGCGTATGCATTTAAATTGCCGTAAAGATATATAAGTATTAGGTGCGATTCCGCATACAAAAATGTATAGTTGGTTCAGCGGTAAGGAAGTGTGTATGGAAGTCCTTTTGTACGCGTTTGGGAGTTCGAAACTCAATTTAAGCAATTGTTTTTAATTTTTTTGCTAAGAAAACATAAAACTGCATATATTTGCAGATTTCTTTTATTCCCTGAACGTTTTCCTCAGCAATATATACAATTTTCTAAAAAAATTATTTTTAAAACAAAACATAAAATTGATAATTAGAATAAAGTAAAACTCACGTTAATGTTTATATATATATAGTTCAAATATATTGAGTACCTATATTCGTTCTTTAGTTTGGCGGTTATTATATATTAGTTTGAGGTCGTTATCATGTCTTAAAATTTCAAACCTCTACTTCTCATACACATGACTTTCAGTTACAACATTAGTAAAGATTATGAATTTTTACTAGATTATTTATTTACTGTGCTACCAGATATATACTTAAACTATAAATGTTAATTAAACGTAATAACTCAAGCATAAATATTACTTGTGCCCAATCAAGACGCCGTAATTATGTAATGCAAATACCATAAAACAAATCATTGCTGTGTTTTCAGTCTCGTTGAATAAAATGCAAACGAAATGACTTACTAGCCACAGTATATCCCCGACACAACCTACATCTATATTATAGTAAAACAATCTCGAACATATATAAACAAATTTAAATATTGCAAATGCATTCAAATTTGAGAACATCCATTTTAGTTTTAAAATGTCTGTAACTTAAAGTCAAGATTAATCCAATAAAATATACTATAAATTATAATTACATCAGTTCATTAATTATTTTGATAATAGAAAGATGTTTTGGTGTGAACATAATTGATATGTGCGTCTCAAGGCCTTGTCAAACACGTGATTTTAAGTTACAACTTATAGTAAATATCATGAATTTTTGCTAGATTACTGAGACTAAAATAGACATATTTTTGTGTGAACATAAATTGACATGTGTGTCTCAAGGCCTTCTCATACACGTGACTTTCTGTTACAACTTACAATAAAAATTATGAATTTTTGCTAGATTATTTAATTAATGTGCTGCCAGATGGACACTTAACCTACAAATGTTGATTAAACCTAACAACTCAAGCATGAAAATTACTTATGCTTAATCGAGACGTCATAATTATGTAATGCAAATGTCTTGTATTATAGTAAAACAATCTCGAACATAAATAAACAAATTTAGATATTGCAAATGCATTCAAATTTGAGCACATCCGTTTTAATTCTAAAAATTCAGCAACTTAACTAAATCAAAATTAATCCAATAAATCTCTGATAAATTATATTTACATCAGTTTATTATTTTTTTATCAGTAGAAATATATTTTGGTGTAAACATAATTGACACTTGCGTCTCAAAGCCTTATCATATACGTGACTTTCAGTTACAACTTACAGTAAAAAATATGATTTTTTACTAGGTTACTGAAACTAAAATAGAAGTGTGAACATAAATTGACACGTGTATCTCAAGACCTACAGTAAAGTTTATGATTTTTTCTAGATTATTTATGTATCGTGCTGCCAGATTGACACTTAATCTACAAATGCTAATTAAATATAACAACTCAAGCATGAAAATTACTTATGCCTAATCAAGACGTCATAATTATGTAATGCAAACATCAACTATATTATAGTAAAACAATCTCGAACATATATAAACAAATTTAGATATTGCAAATGCATTCAAATTTGAGGACATCCATTTTAATTTAAAACTTCAGCAACTTAACTAAATCAAGACTAATCCAATAAAATCTACGATAAATTATATCTACATCTGTTCATTAATTATTTTGATCAATAGAAAGATATTTTGGTGTGAACATAATTGACACGTGCGTCTTAAGGCCTTGTCATACACGTGACTTTCAGTTACAACTTACAATAAAAATCATGAATTTTTGCTAGATTACTAAAACTAAAATAGAAAAATACTTTGGTGTGAATATAAATTGACACGTGTGTCTTAAGGCCTTCTCATACATGACTTTCAATTACAACTTACCGTAAATATTATGAATTTTTGCTAGATTATTTATTTATTGTGCTTTCAGATAGAGACTTAAACTACAAATGCTAATTAAACATAACAACTCAAGCATGAAAATTACTTATGCCCAATCAAGACATCATAATTATGTAATATCACCTATATTTATAGCAAAGCAATCTCGAACATATACAAACAAACTTAGATATTGCAAATGCATTCAAATTTGAGCACATCCCATTTTAATTTTATAAATTCAGCAACTTTACAAAATCAAGGTTAGTCCAATAAAATCTTCTATATATTATAATTATATCAGTTCATTAATTATTTTGATCAATTAAAAGTTATTTTGGTGTGAACAAAAATTGACATATACGTCTCAAGTCTCATATACGTGACTTTCAGTTACAACTTACAATAAAGATCATGAATTTTTGCTAAATTACTGAAACTAAAACTTCAAAAATCCACTATATATAGACGTATTAACTTAGATATTTTTCAAACCTTTTTTTAATCCATTTCTCTTTCTCCTTCTCCTTCTCTTCATATATTGATAAATATACCCATGATATACAATACCTTATGTATATTGTGTATATCACGGGAATACAAGGCAAAACAATCCGTGATATACATGACCAATATATCACGGTTTGGAGTATATTTGGTAACCTATTATTTGTAATTAATTAAGCATTGTACACTTACCATAATTGTAGTATTATTGTACAAATAGAATAGGGTTTTTGGTGTAGAATAGGAATAAGATTTTTCATATTATGGAAATTGTAAATTGTATATATACTCGTTCATTAATGAAAATAATCAAGAGATTATTTCTTTCATGGTATCAGAAGTCTAGGACTAAATTACTTTCGCTCCTCTCCCAAATTTATTCTCGGTTTTCGACTATGCCTTCTCGGCCGAGCCTGCATCGGAATTCGTGCCCGTTCTCAGATTTCGTGCCTCTTTTACCTCTTCTTTTCTCAAATTTTCTTCACAATCCCTTTGGTCTTTCGTTATGTCGACGTCAAAGAACCTGTTTTCACCTTGCCTTTATTGTTTCTAATATCAAGAACCACATCCCTATTGTTCTTGAGATGGAAAACGTCCAATATGAGACGTGGGCAGAGTTGTTCAAAATTCATGCAATCTCACATCAAGTCCTCCATCACATAATTCCTCCCACTATCCCTCCACCAACATTCCCGAGTTGTCACTCTTGAGCAAGAGTTTTCACAAGTCCGCATGGAAGATTTCCCCAATGTTTCGGCCTATTGTAAACGGCTCAAGGAATTGGAGGACCAACTTCGTAACGTTGGGGCGCCTGTTCCCAATAATCGTTTTGTTCTATAAATGGTTGGAGGCCTATAATGGCGTTGGGACTCTCTTTCGTCAAAGTAATTCGCTCCCTCCTTTTTATCAAGTTTGTTCGATGCTCATGTTAGAAGAAGCCGGCTTGGCAAAAAAGGAGGCTACTAGCGCCAGTTCCGTGGCGATGATGACTTCATCCAATCCCTCTCACGGGTTTGTTGACAATTCGGGTCAAAACCGCAACAATGGTGGCAACAAGAAGGGTTAAAACCATAAAAATAATGACAAAAATTACGACGGCAACAACAGTGGCAGCGGGAACAGTGGAACCACCAGCGGGAACAATGCCAACACCGGGGGTGGGCCTCGGGGTTCTAGGTCCCAGCCTTGGGCCCCGTGGCAGTGGACCTGGACTAGTGGCCAGTGGCCTAGTCCTTCCTACTGCCCTCTTCCCAATTATTTTCAGTCACCTTGGGCCCCATTCCAACCCAATAACAAGCCTAATTTCTCGGGTCAGCAGTCCGGTGTACTTGGGCCTCGGTCCCAGCAGTCCTTCCATGTTGCCAACCCAAATCTGATGCCGACACCCACCGATATTGGGCCGCCATGCATACACTTGGATTAAATCCTCCAGACACGAATTGGTACATGAACACCGACGCCACTTCTCACATGACGTCCGACCAAGGTACTCTCTCATCTTATTCAAATTTGAGAAAAATCGTGGCATAATTGTTGGTAATGACAACTCAATTCCAATTCGTGGTTACGGTCATACAACTTTGTCTCCCCCCATCCACCTTTTTGTCTTGAAAAATGCCCTTCATGCCCCTAACTTAATTAAAAATTTGGTGTATGTCCGTAAATTGACCACTGATAATTGAGTTTCTTTTAATTTTGATCATTTTGGGTTTTCTGTGAAGGATTTCAAGATGGGGATACCTCTCATGAGATGAAATAGTAGGGGAGATCTTTATCCAATCACGCCCGCATCCAGTCTCTCAAGTCAAGCCTTGCCATCTACTTTTGCAGCTCTAGCTCCTTTCTTATGGCATGCACGTTTGGGTCACCCTGGGTCTTCTGTTGTTTCTTCCTTGCATAAAAATAATTTTATTTCTTGTAAGGGTACGCATAGTACTCCACTTTGTCCTTCTTGTCCGTTAGGAAAACATGTTAGATTATCATTTGTAGCTTCTACTTCTCACACTTTGATGCCTTTTGACATTATTCATAGTGATATATGGACATCTCCCGTTTTAAGTTCTGTGGGCCATCGTTATTATGTCTTATTTTTGGATGATTATTCTAATTTTTTGTGGACTTTTCCTTTATCCAAAAAGTTTCAAGTTTTTTCCACTTTCTAAAAATTTAGAGCATTCATCCATACCCAATTCGAACGGGAAATAAAAAATACTTATGTGATAATGGCAAAGAAAATGATAATGGGTTATTTTGGGAATTTTGTAAAACTAATGGCATAGTTTTTCATTTCTCTTGTCCTCATACGTCCTCACAAAATGGGAAAGCCGAACGAAAATTTCGTACCATTAATAATATTGTTCGAACTTTATTGGTCCATGCTTCCGTACCCCTTTTCTTTTGGCATCATGCTCTACAAATGGCTACCTATCTTCTTAACATACTTCCTATCAAAGGATTGGCATATGCGTCTCCTCTTAAAGTCCTCAATAATAAGAATCCTTCGTATTCACATCTTAGGGTCTTTGGGTGTTTATGCTATCCACTTTTTCCGTTAACTACAATTAACAAACTTCAAGCTCGGTCTACCGCTTGTGTGTTTTTGGGTTATCCTTCTAATCATCGTGGTTACAAATGTTTTGATTTGTCATCTAATAAAATCATCACTAGTCGTCATGTTATTTTTTATGAAATCCAATTTCCGTTTGCTAAAGTGAGTAGTCCCGTGCCTAGTTTGTATAATTTTTTAGATGACGATCTCACCGTACACTATGCGCCATTTATTGGGCCAATCTAGTACTCTAGGACCGCCAGCAGGCCTACTGCCTGCTAGCCTGCCAACACCCATAACCCCTCACGTCCCAGGTCTAGCAACTGGGCCAAATATCCAACCCAGTTCTACCCTTCTTCTGTTCCAGAATCCCGTGTTGGGCCAGCAGGCCCACTGCCTGCTGGCCAGTCCATCACCCATATGAATTTTCCCATAATCCACCCAATTCTCCCCGAGTCACAGACCGGTCACTCATAGTCAACGAGGCATTTTTAAACGAAAAAGACATTTTAATCTTAATTCTAATGTTCTTAAATCGCCCTACCCCATAACCCAGTGTTTGCGTCAAATGATCCGAATTGGAAAATGGTTATGAACGACGAATATAATGCTCTTATTGAAAATATGATGTGGGAGTTGATGCCCCGCCCTTCTGGTGTTAATATTATTCGATCTATATGGATATTTACTCATAAAGATAATTCTGATGGTTCTTTTGCGAGACATAAGACTCGTCTTGTATGTGATGGTAAGACTCAACCGGGTGGCGTGGATTATGGTGAAACGTTTAGTCCGGTGGTCAAACCGGCTACCATTCGCAATGTTCTCAGTCTGGCTCTTTCAAAGGCATGGCCCATTCATCAGTTAGATGTATGGCTGGCCAACGGGGTGGGTCGGCCCGGTCCTGAGCCGACTCCTCCCCGGTCCCGCCCCTACCCTGCTTAAAAAAAATACCGATAACGGCATTTGAATCAGGACGAGACCTGGGCTCATCCCGCCCCAGTCCCGATAGCTCCGTCCTGCCCCGATCCCGCCCCTTGTCCCGCCCTATCCCCTCCCATTTGCATAAAATTCCATTGCACAATGGCCATTTTATATTTTGGTCGTGTGCAACAGCCATTTTTGGCCTCCCCCCTTCCCCTACCTCCCTACCCCCTTAATATTTATTTTTAACCCCTAAGTTATTATATTTTACACTTTAACTCAATTTCCCAACTATAAATATCTCATTTTCTCTTTATCTTTCTCACAAATCTTTCTACAATCTCTCTAATCTCTCAATCTATCTCTATACAAGTCTACATTGTCTACTAAATATTTAATTTTATTTATTCATTTGGGAGTGAAGTTGGCACCTAGCTTAAGGATCATCCATCGAGCAAAGTTTCAATTTTCAATCTCTCGATTACACGTCGACGTTATGTTGGCGTTTGATACATTTGTTCCTTCATTAAATTATTATTTTTTATTTATTTTAATTAGCGTACTTAATTTCATTACCTTTAATTATTTATTAGCATATAATTAAAATGGAAGGATTTAGAGATATGTTTAAGGGTAAGGGTAAGGCTTCTTCTAGTAGGGGTAACAAGGGCAGGGGTACTTCTTCTAGTCATCCTATTCCTAGACAGGATGATTTGCTTGAAAATGATTTTTTTCCTGAAATACCATTAGATTTAGACGAGGAGAAATTTTCTGCAACTCAACAAGACTTTTATTCAAAAGATAATCTAGATGACACACCCACTAATCTAGATGACACACCGACTAATCTAGATGACACACCCACTAGTGCACCTCCAACTGGAACGCCTCCTATTCCCCCTAGTATGAGACGAGACCCAATAAATCGAAAATTAAAATCAGATGCATGAATTTTTTTTATTGGGACGAAGAGAATCAAGTAGTTAGACGTCAAATTTGTAAAAATGTAAATAAATTTAAAATGGGAAAAGGTCAGGGTGAGACGAGAGGTTTATTGAGACACGTACAAAACTATCACAAAGCTAGGTGGAACCAATACCTGGCTGAAGAAACGTGTGCGCCAATGCCCTCTCAGTCGGGACAAGGTTCACATACTGTCCCGGATCAAGTACAAGGTCAAATTAACCCTATGACGGGGGAATTCTAGGCCCTAAATACGATAAACATAGAGATAGGGAAACAATAGCAAAATTAGTTGTTGTGGAGGGTTTGCCTTTTTTCATTTCTTTCCTCTCCTGGTTTTATTCATTACATTAGAGATATGTATAATCCTGCTTTTAACGGGTTTTCTAGATCAACTGTTAGGAGAGATGTATTTAAATTTGCACATGAATATCAACAATAATTACGTTATTCATTATATCATTTTCCTGGTAAAGTATCTATCGCGTCTGATATAGGCCGTAGTACTAATGGCCATGATTATTTAGCTGTAACATGTCATTGGATAGATTATAAATGGTCTATGCAAAAACATATTTTAGCATATAAATATATTGATGATAGGCACATTGCACAAAATATTAATGAAATTTGTGATTATTATGGAATAAATGATAAAATTATGACTATTACATTAGATAATGCTTCTTCTAATAATTATGCTATTAGACTTTTAAAAGATCTTTTAACTCCATCTTTTCCTAATCATTTTCGTATAAAATGAGCGTGCCATATTTATAACTTAGTTGTAAAGGCTGGTCTATCACTTTTTGAAGACATTCTTAATAAATAATTTGCTATAAACTTTATTTTTAGAAGTAATAGAATACAAAGAAAAAAAGAATATAAAAAACCTGTCACGATTGTGGACTACCTTATAGAAAAATTCTCGAAGAAGTAGCGACTATGGGCAATTCTTTATACGAACAACTAATTGTTGCTTATGATTATAGAATACCTATAACTTTATTTTTTAACGCCCATAATCGAAATCTAACTGATATGGTTGTAGATAATGATTGGGAAAAAAATTCAGAACTTATTGCATTTCTAGAGAAATTTTTTCAAGCAACAAAAGAATTTTCCGGTATATATTATCCTACTATTTCTACTATGTTGTTTTATATAGCTCTAATATTTTTATTACTTAGTGAATATATGGAAAAACCAGTTTATAAGGCACCTATTAAAAAATATTTATCAAATTAAAAAAATATTTTATTCCTATTCCCATTATTTATATTATTGGTGTTGTATTAAATCCGACTATTAAAATAGACGGTTGTAAAGCACTAATTGAAACTATTTATGATTGTATAGCAGTACTTTCACCTCCAACTCCAAAAAATCCAAATGACCCACCACCTATTGAACAAACTAAAGAAGAAGTGTTGTCTAGCATACAAGATGAACGCAAAAAAGTATATAGGCATTACCAACAAGAAAGTGTTAGTAACCAAACGACTTTCATACCATCTTCTTCTTCTTCTACACAATCTCAAAAAAGACATGCCGTTTCTGCGGCTAGTATTGAAAGTCCTAGACATAGATTGTATAGTGGTAACACTACTAACCAAGTTAGCGAGTTTGATATTTTTGTTTTGCAGGGTGTTGTACCGTACCAAGCAGTTCTCAATAAGAAGGATGTGAAGACTTGCTGAAATATTGGAGGGAGAACAAGAAGACATTTCCGACATTGTCCAAGATGGCCCGAGATGTGTTGAACATTCAAGTGTCATCAACAGCGTCTGAAAGCGCTTTTTCTGCCGATAGATTTCAATTAGGAGAGCACAAACACTCATTAGCGGGAGAAGCTTGGAGATTGCAGTATTATTCAGAGATTGGATAAGAGTGGAGCAGAGAAGGTGGAAGCGACATCGAGCAATTTGACCAATAAATACCAATTCCAACCGAAGAACCACAAGAAATTATAAAGAAACTAGAAAATGTGTTTTTAAAAATGTATTTTTTTTAATTGCAATTTTACTATGTTATTTGCAACTTTCAACACCACAAAGTTGCAATTTTGACAATTGTATTACAAAAAATAATAATCATATTTCTATTAAATAATATAAGAGGCACAAAAACAACATTGAAATATTTTTATTACACTATCTTGTTCAATTATTGAGGTGTTTTTATATATATATATATATATATATATATATATATTATTTTTTAAAATTAAGTGCAAAAAAAATAATGGAAAATCCCGATCCCGCCCCGACCCGATAATACCGGTTCTCTTTTTCGACGGGACCGGTAATGGGACGGGACGTCGGCGGATCCTGCCGGAGACCTGGTCCCGCCCTACCCCGCATCCCGTTGGGTCCCATTCCGCCGGGACCCGCCCCGTTGGCCACCCTTAGTTAGATGTGAAGAATGCTTTCTTGCATGGTGATCTTAAGGAGACCGTTTACATGCATCAACCCTTGGATTTTTGAGACCCCAAATATCCTAATCATGTCTGTTTTTTGAAGAAGTCCTTTTATGAGCTTAAGCAGATCCCACGGGCTTGGTATAAGAGATTTACAGACTATATTTCCTCTATTGGGTTTTCTCACAGCAAGTATGATAATTCATTGTTCATATATCGTCGTGGTACTTCCCTGGATTATATTCTATTATATGTGGATGATATTATCTTGATTGCCTCTTCTGATGCTTTACGCAAGTCTATCATGACACTGCTCAGTTCTGAGTTTGCTATGAAAGACTTGGGGCCCTTGAGTTACTTCTTGGGGATTGCTGTGACTCGTCATACAAATGGGTTATTCTTATCACAACGGAAGTATGCCGCAGAGATAATTGAAAGAACTGGTATATCCTCGTGTAAGTCTACTTCCACTCCAGTTGATACTAAACCCAAGCTGGGTGCAGCGGCTGGCTCACCTTACGAGGATCCCACCCACTATTGCAGTCTTGCCGGAGCTCTTCAGTATCTTACTTTCACGAGACCTGATATTACATATGCAGTATAGCAGGTGTGTTTGTTTATGCATGATCCTAGGATTGAGCACATGAATGCGGTCATACGCATTATACGATACATCCAGGGAACACTTGACTTTGTCCTGCATCTATATCCGTCGTCGACTTCTACGCTTGTCTCGTACACAGATGATGATTGGGGTGGTTGTCTAGATACCAGACGTTCCACGTCTGGCTATTGTATGTTTCTTGGTAATAACTTGGTCTCATAGTCTGCGAAGCGCCAGTCTACATTATCACGCTTTAGTGCAGAGGCCGAGTATCGAGGAGTAGCCAATGTGGTCTCTTTTAATCATGTTGGTTACGTAATCTTCTCTTAGAACTTCATTGTCTCATTCAGAAATCTACCTTGGTTTATTGTGATAATATTAGTGTCGTCTATCTTTCTGGTAATCCGGTTCAACACCGGCGTACTAAACACATCGAGATGGATATCCACTTTGTTCGCGAAAAGGTAGCTCTGGACAAGTACGCGTCTGCCATGTCCCTTCCAGGTATCAAATTGCAGACATCTTTATGAAAGGTCTTCCCTTGGTTTCTATTTGAAGATTTTAGGGACAGTCTCAGCGTACGAAGACCGCTCGCTATGACTGAAGGGGTGTGATAAATATACCCGTGATATACACTGCCTTGTGTATATCGTGTATATTACGGGAATACAAGACAAAACAGTCTGTGATATACATGCCAAGTATATCACGGTTTGGAGTATATTTGGTAACCTATTATTTGTAATTAATTAAACATTGTACACTTACCATAATTGTAGTATTCTTGTATAAATAGAATATGGTTTTTAGTGTAGAATAGGAATATGATTTTCCATATTATGGAAATTATAAATTATATATATACTCATTCATTAATGAAAATAATCAGGATTATTATATATTGTATCAATGTTAATACCTTTTTTTTTTGTTCTCCATAGTGACAGAAGTGGACGAGGATAAAATTGTTACCGGAAAAAGCTTAAGGAGAGAAATTGTTAAAGAATGAAAAAAGTATCACATTGGTGGTTAATCAAATAGGTGGTCTCCTTATATAGTCTTGAGCAATAATCCTTCCCTCATGAGCTAATTTTTGGGGTTGAGTCAGACCCAAAATTTATTTTTCACATGGTATCAAGGAATGATCCCTCTCATCCGATGTTGGGCCCCCAGATTAAATTGACCACGCACCATATATCGGTAGTAAATGAAATGGGTGGTCTGGACTTGGACAATCCTCCACACATGAACTAGCTTTTTGGGTTGAATTAGATCCATGATCCATAATTTTAATTCATAAAAGTATAACAGAATTTCTCTAATAGATTGAATAATTTGACATTCACAAATTTCTTAAAGTACCTTTTTTTTTTATCTACTGCAAAGTCAGACGACGATATGCTTGAGTTTTATTTTTGTGTATGTGCGAGATGCAGAACAAACTTTAAATTATGTTGAGGGGGCTTAATTCTATCCTTTTTAATTATGTAATTTATTTGTTTGTGTAGCAGCTAGCAATTTATCTCCATTCTAAACTTTGGAGATGTGATCTTGAATTCATGGAAGGGGAGTATGTATTGCTCAAAGTATTACCCATGAGAGATGTGACAAGGTTGAGGAAGAAAGGAAAGTTAATACCGAGGTTAATCGAATGTTTTAAAAAACCTAAAGCGGGTTGACATAATGCACCGGTGAATTCCAACATTGCCTTATAAAATCCAACAGTGCACCGGTGTTCCCTCGTAAGACATATTTTCATCTAGCTTTTCATGTGTGATGCTTAGGAGGTATGATCGGGATGACAGTCACATCATATCTATTAGCGAATATTCTCCGAATATTTACAGTATATTTTGTAATTATAATAGATGTATATTTAAGGTAACTTATTATTCTTATTGTATTAGGAATCAACCATTTAAGATAAGTTAGAATTCTTATTGTATTAGGAATCAACCTCTGTACAACTATATATATTGTGAATAATGAAAGGAATCCCGAAGGGAAATTATTATATCTTACATGGTATCAAGAGCCTAACCCTAATACCTACTCTTCTCTCTCTCAAAGCCGCCGCCGACCACCCCTCAATTTCTCCCTTCCTCTCGGCCGACGGCACAACTGGTTGCCACCATGTCTTCCCCCGCAAATTCCGGTTCCTCCACTGGCACTTTTGACAACCCTTCTCAACGATCATCGTCTTCTTTTCACCCGGCTTTCGCCGTTACCAACATCAATAATTTTATTCCTATAATTCTTGACCAAGAAGACTGTCAATATTCCATGTGGACAAAACTGTTCTATATTCATGCATGTGCGTACCACGTGCTCGACCATATTGATTACTCTGTTCCTCGTCCCACCGATATTGCCAATTCGACATGGATTCGTCTTGACGCCATCATCAAACAGTGGATATACGGAACCATCTCAAAAGACTTGTTGTGTACTATCATGAAAATAGGTGCTACGGCACGTGACCTTTGGGTACGGTTGGAAGACATATTTCAGGATAATAAAAATACTCGGGCCGTGTATTTGGAAGAGAAATTCAACAATATGCGTCTCGAGAATTTTAACAACATGTCCGAATATTGCAAACAACTGAAACTTATAGCCGACCAACTTTCCAACGTCGGGACATTTATTTCTGAAATTAAGATGGTACTTCAATTAGTTGTTGGTTTACCGAAAGGTGAATACGATACACTTGCAACGATGATTCAACAAGCCGACCCACTACCAAGTTTCACCAAGGCACGATTACAACTATTGTTGAAAGAAACCCGACGTGCTAAACAAGATGAGCATAATCAAAAGGCGTTAGCCGTTGACGGGATGGCACCACCGGCGGCCAACACCACCCCGCCACCACCGCAAGACCACCACCAACAGCAGTCCTGCGACAGAGGGTTTGGCGGCAGAGGCCGCGACATTAATAACAAAGGAAAGGGCCGCGACAAGGGCCACAAAAACCAACAAACAGGCCCAAACCCTGCATTATTTCCAGTGGGCTAGACCACAACCCTGGCCCAATACCGGGAACTGGGCCTCGTCTGCCTGCCCTTACCCAACAGCAGGGGCCTAGTTCTAGCAGCAGTCTTGGGCACCCCGTCTTCTAGGCTCCGCCCCAGGCGCCAGGCAGGCCCATCAGCAGCAGCAACAAGCCCACCTGGCCTCGGTCCAGCATCACCCGCAAGGCAGCAGCCTGGCCCCCACCGATTTGGGCCAGGCCTTCAGCACCGTGAACCTTCAAGAACCCGACGATAATTGGTACATAGACACCGGAGCCACATCTCACCTCACCCGGTCATCAGGTAGCTTATCCCAAATGCTTCAGTTAAAGTGTCCTCAATTTATTACTGTTGGCAATGGTCATCGCATTCCAATTGAAGGTTACAATAACACATATACCAAACATCCTCACCCGCGTTTCTCCCTAAATCATGTCCTTTACATACCTAACATCATTAAAAAATTAATCTCTGCTAGAAAATTCACTCGCAATAGTTCTGTGTCTGTCGAATTTGACCCTTTTGGTTTTCTGTGAAGGATCTCAATATGGGGAAAATTCTTACGCGTTGCAATAGTGTGGGAGACCACTACCCCTTCACTCAATCTTCCGCTGTCAGAACTCATTCACCTGTCTCCCTTGCTGCTATCTCTCCGTCAACTTGGCATAATAGACTCGGACACCCATGAGATCCTGTTTTTAATATTCTTAGGACTAATAAGCGTATTCAATGTAATAATGGGAAACTTTCCCAACATTGTTTTTCTTGCCCACTTGGCAAACATACTCGTATTCCATTTATGTCATCCAAGAGTGTTACTTTTTCTCCATTTGATATTGTTCATGCTGATTTGTGGACATCTCCGGTTGTCAGTTCCTTGGGTCACAAATTCTATCTAGTATTATTAGATGATTTTTCACACTTTGTATGGATCTACCCACTAAAGTTCAAATCTGAAGTGTTTGCCAAGTTCCTTGAATTTCAAAAATTCATTAAAATATAGTTTGAAAAATCTATAAAATCTTTTCAATGTGATAATGGACGTGAATTTAATAATTCGGCATTTCACAATTTCTTCTCTAAACAAGGCATGGTTTTTCGTTTTTCCTGTCCCTACACTTCCTCCCAAAACGGCAATGCTGAAAGAATCATCCGTACCATCAATAACATGGTGCGTACCCTTCTCTTTCATGCTAGTCTTCCACCGTCATTCTAGGTCTACGCTGTCAAAATGGTAGAATACCTCCTTAACATTTTACCAACCAGCACTCTCCAAAACAAGACCCCAATCGAAATCTTATACCGTAGGTTCCCTTCTTATGACCAAATACGCATCTTCGGTTGCCTATGCTACCCCAACCTGGCCTCCACTGCATCTCACAAACTATCCCCATGCACTATGCCATGTGTCTTCGTCGAATTCTCACATAATCATCGGGGTTACTTGTGCTATGACATAACCACTCGTAAGATCATCATCTCACGTCACGTCACATTCGACGAGGCGAACTATCCATTTTCAAACCTTTGAAAATTCCAAACCACGGATTACACATTTCTCTATGAGTCTAATTTGTCTCCTCTAATCCAGTTGGTGTGTCTCCGGCAGTTTCCAATTCCGATGCAGACTGCTCCAGCAGCTACGTCACCCATACTGTCCGGTGTTGTCGCCAACCAAACAACCCCTCTCTCTCGGTCGAACCCTCCACTGCTCGACCAACCATCGACCCGAGACCAACCACCACCCCTTTAGAAACAACAAGTCCGCAGCCCCATATCGATCTGCAACCACTGCTGCCTCCAGAACCAGTAACTCAGCAGCCCCAAACCCCAGTCCAAACACTGCTGCCTACCTACCGCATGGAGACTCGTGCCCAACACGGGATACTCAAACCCAATATTCACTTCAATCTTTCCACACAAACCTTATCATCCATTCCAAATATATCCAAAACTAGCCAAACTGGACCCTAATTGGAATGCGGCCATGTGCGAAGAATTTAATGCTTTAACCAAGCAAAACACTTGGGAGTTGGTACCTAGATCGGACGGTGTGAATGTTATCCAGTGTATGTGGCTATATTGTCACAAGTTCAGAGACAGTGGTGACTTAGAGCAGTATAAGGCAAGACTGGTTGCTAATGGCACTAATCAATAGCAGGGTATTGATTGTGGTGAGACATTCAGTCCGGTTGTTAAACCGGCCACTATTCGAATTGTTCTCAGTATTGCTATGACCGACTTGGGCAAATTGAGTTATTTTTTGGGTATATCAGTGACCCGATCTGCAGCTAATATGTTTTTGTGTCAGCGCAAATATGCAGAAGAGATAGTGTACATGGCTAAGATGGCAAATTGTAAAATTATGCCAACTCCGGTTGACTCGAAATCCAAGCTCAGTGCCAATGAGGGTGTGCCAGTTTCTGATCCCACTCTATATCGGAGTCTTGCAGGTGCCCTTCAGTATCTTACATTCAATAAGCCTGATATTGCATATACCGTTCAACATGTGTGTCTGTTTATGCACGACCCTCGCGAGTCCCATTTTACGGCCCTCAAATGTATTATCGGATACGTTAAGGGCACACTGGACTTTGGACTACATCTCTACCCCTCTGCCCCAAACAAGTTACTCTTCTACACGGATGCAGATTGGGCAGGATGCCCGGACACACGTCGCTCCACCTCAGGCTACTGTGTATTTCTTGGGGATAATCTTATTTCATGGTCCGCCAAGCGGCAGGCCACACTATCCCGTTCAAGTGCTAATGCAGAGTATCGCGGAGTTGCTAATGTCGTTGGTGAGATCTGTTGGCTCCGAAATCTTCTTTTGGAGCTCTAGTGTCTACTGCGAAAGGCATCTATAGTCTATTGTGACACCATATCTGCCATCTATATGTCTTACAATCCGGTCCAACATCAGCGGACTAAGCATATTGAGATGTATATCCACTTTGTACGAGAGAAGGTCGCCCTTGGTCAGGTCAAAATATTACATGTGCATTCTTCCTATCAGTATGCAGATATTTTCACTAAGGGCCTACCGGGACAGCTCTTCACCGACTTCCGATCCAGCCTTAGCGTTCGGCCTCATCCCGCTCCGTCTGAGGGGGAGTATTAGCGAATATTCTCCGAATATTCATAGTATATTTTATAATTATGATAGATGTATATTTAAGGTAATTTAGGATTCTTATTGTATTAGGAATCAACCATTTAAGGTAAGTTAGGATTCTTATTGTATTAGAAATCAACCTCTGTACAACTATACATATTGTGAATAATGAAAGGAATCCCGAAGGGAAATTATTATATCTTACAATATCAGCTAGTACAGTTCAGTTGGATAAGAATATGCTTATGAGGAAACTCCGACGGTCATTTTGGATAGGCAGATTCGCAGATTAAGTTCAAAAGAGCTTTCTTTAGTTAAAGTCTTATGGAGGAACCACCTACCTGAGGAGGAGACTCGGGAAACCTAGGAGGATGTGCGAAGCAGGTACACACAATTGTTTGAGACTTAAGGTATTCTTTCTTACTTTATTTGAGGTCGAACAAGAGTTTAAATGGAGGAGAATATAACAATCCGACCCCTAATTTTGCTAAAATGTGATTAAATCTCTTATCTAAAGCTTTGAGTAAGTTTGTGCACCTATTTGAAATTTATCAAGATGAAAATCCGGGACTCGGGGATGTCTCAATACATATTGAACCTTGACAAAAGAATTACAGATTTTTTAGTTGGTGTTTAGCGAATTATGATCGCAATACCAGGCACCGCGATCACGAAGGTTGACTAGTGAAGGGCCATTTATGCTTCACAACCGCAATCCCGTAAACCCTAACCGCAATTGCAAAAGAAAAACGTGGAGATGATCAACTAGTCAAACAAGCTACGCAAATGCAAGGGCTGAATCGTGATGGCGAAGAGTTTGACAGTGTTTCACTTCGCTTATTAAATTAGGGGTTTATTTGGTTATTTCGACAAAAAATCTTTAAGGTTTAAAAATAAAAAGTGGGTCAAGCCCAATGAAAAGAAAAAAGGGGACGAAAGTCTGATGGTCTACCATCATCAGACGTGCGAGAAATCAGTCGATAGAAGCAGAAAGGAGAAAGCAGAAAAGAAAAGAAACGTAGCAAGAGAAAAGAAAAAAATAGGGATTTTCAATTCGAATCATCAAGGTAATGTTTTAAAATTTTCTATTCAACTTAATTACGCAATTATGGATGAAGTTTTATAGTGGAAACAAAGAAAAATTATGAGGAATTGAGAGAGTTTAGTCATAAAGTTTTTCAACCTAAATTATTGATTTGAAAGAAAGACGTTATCAAAATTTAATTTTAATTAGAGTTCTGGAATCCTCTCAAAGAGGAGAATCCTTTGATAGTCATGGTTTGGGAATTTCGACCCGTTCACCGGAGTTGACTCTTTGGGTCACGAGTTTGACTTGCTCTAAAAATTAAGAGAATGTTCATCTAAGGATTTTTACCATTCTAAATCCATTTTTGTGTAGTTTGAGTTTGAGGTGATCTGGAGACCCGAGAGTAGGGGTGTGTAAAAACTAGTTTAATGGATAAACGAACCAATAAACGTTATCGATTTATCAGTATTGAGTTATTGGGTTAACAATTTCGTAAATTTTTTTATTGGGTTATCGGTTCAGTTTTCGGTTTTAAGGATTTAATTAATGATTAAATCGATACCCCAATAAGCTTGTATTAAAATTATTTTTTATCCCTAAATGAACAATAATATCCATATATGAACAAATGAAAATAAGAAAAAGCAAAAAAATAGTGGAGCACTTTCTTATTGGTTAAACCAAAAATCGATAAACTGAAAAACCGATAACGAATATCTTATCGGTTTGGTTATTTTACAAACCGATAAACCAAATAAATAATACACAAAACCGAACAGAACCGACCGATAAACACCCCTACCCGAGAGCATAGTTCTGCTTTATTGGAAATGGTGCTTGAGTTGTGAATATCAGGCAAGTGAAACTTAAGTTTTAATGCTTGCTTTTAAAAATCTGCTTTAAAAATGTATTTTGTCTGCATGTTCCGTGTGTTGGGAAAGTGTGTACTTGAAAGAATCAGTGATCTTTGGCTAGCCAAAAATATTTCATTTTGAGAAGAAAAATAAAATTTACTCCCACTGTCCCAATTTATGTGACATCATTTTCTTTTTGATCTTCCAAAAAAGAATGTCACCTTTCTATATTTAGAAATAATTTAAATTTATGAGATAATTTATAGCCACACATTTATATAAGACTTATTTTGGACCACATATTTCAAAAGTCTTTCTTTATTTCTTAAACTTTGTGCCAAGTCAAATGATGCCACATAAATTGAGACGGAA
Organism: Anisodus tanguticus; assembly: GCA_034509755.1. Taxonomy (NCBI): domain Eukaryota; kingdom Viridiplantae; phylum Streptophyta; class Magnoliopsida; order Solanales; family Solanaceae; genus Anisodus; species Anisodus tanguticus. The sequence goes on along the minus strand of CM067539.1, from coordinate 31,119,703 downwards.
GGAGTATTTAATAAGTGATTTGTGGTATAGCATGGTCTCGTACCGTGATATATTTACTAGGGGCATATATATGCTGACGTAATATGTTAGGGGCATACATATGTTGCCGTAATATGTTAGGGACCTTGTACATGCTACCGTAGTATACTTTTGGAGCATTATATATGCTGACATGGACTCGCTGGGGTGTTAGGTTAATCTCCTTCACTGTCGTTTATGACAAATATTGAGTGTAGATTGTGTTGAGAGATGCAGTGTTCCTGTTGTACAATTTATTTGGACCTTATTGAGCATTATATTATGAAATATATTTTTGTTCTCGTTGTGTGTTTCTATTTTCTAACTCTTGTCAAGGAGTACTCAAAGGGACGAGTCGAGGATCTTACTGAGTTATATTTACATATAGTTCACTCCTTAGTTCATGTTCATACAAATGCTTTTGGTGCCGACGAAGCTAGTAGATGACGAGTTCGTTAGAGTTGATCCAATTTTAAATGTAAGCCGATCATTATTCATGGAGGCTTTCAAAAGAGTCATTATCATTTATTTGTTGATGTCTTTTCTTGTGGGGTTTACACACCCGTATTCTTTGTAATTTTCTTAGATGCTCCATGATCTAGTCTGGGGTGTGGATAAAAGTTTTAAACATTTTGAGATACTAATTATTTTGTAATTAGTTACCATATCATTTGAGTACTTTTTTAATTTATTAAATGACATGAATTAATGGTTAAGGTATGAAAATTGGGTTCGCTTGGCCAGTGATGTATGCCGGGTACCAATCATGTCTAGGGGTAGTTTGGGACGTGGTATCGTTACCAGAAGAGACTCTTTCACGATTGCGATAAAGAGACAACTCAAATATATAATGATTAGTGATGAATTTCAGATAAGGTTTCTTGTCATTTTTTAAAAAGAGAGAGCATTTGGGGGTGATTCAAGGTGCAGGTATCGTCTTGAGTTATCAAATAAAAAAAGGGCATCCCGGTGCACTAAGCTTCCGCTATTCGCGGGGTCCGGGGAAGGGCCGGAATACAAAGGTTTGTTGTACGCAGCCTTACCTTGCATTTCTGTCAGAGGCTATTTTCACGGCTTGAACCCATGTCCTTCTGGTCACATGGCAACAACTTTATCGTCTTGAGTTATCAAATATCAATCTTATAATCCCTTATAGTGATTATACTTTATTTTGGTGTAATTCTATCCATGAAATCATGAGTTTTGAATGCCTATATTGAGGGAATTTCACCTGGATTCCAAATTAGATGATGTTAGGATTTGACTTAGCAATTGAAGTCAAAATGAAAACTTGATTAAATAATTGAACACATAAGCTCATGGATAACCCGTTCATGTAATTAATTTCATAAGATTGGGTTGATTGAGGGTTGACTTTTGACTTTTCCTTAAATTTTAGAAAATGGTCCGTTTAGCCTAGTTTGACGCATTGTATGATTGCATAGATTGAGTTTGCAAATCATTTTGTTGGAGAGTTGGAACACGCCAAGTTGGGGGAGTTTGCACCATGTTTAAAGGCAAGTAAGACTTTAAATAAAAAAAATAGCCCGGTACATTAAGCTTCCGCTATGCACGGGGTCGGGGAGGGCCGGACTATAAGTTTATTGTACACAGTCTTACCCTGCATTTTTTGTAAGAGGTTGTTTCTACATCTCGAACCAATGACCTTCTGATCACAAGACAACAATTTTACCAGTTACGTCAAATTTTCTCTTCTCAAGTGAGACTTTAATCTCTTGAATATTTATTTTTCTGACATCATGATTTTGAACTTTCATTTTTAGTTTTCAAATAGCTTGTACATTATGGGATGAGCTCGTACTAGATTATATATGTTAGTTTGAGCTATCATCGTGGATCGAACTCTCTTTTCACAGTGACATGACTTAATTGTGACTTAAATCGTGGCTAGAACTATATTCTTTATAAACTTAGCATGACATCATAGAGAATTAATTGTTACAATATGCTATGAGTATGTGGCATTCTTATATGCATTGCTTGGACTGGTCTTACATGACTTTAACTGATGATTTCGTTACTTGTACTGTGTGTTCTACATGCTAATTGATTGAGTTGATATCGATATCAGACTATTCGATCTACCGGATCTCAAGTATCTATAAAAGGCTTATATGATTCGGTCTAGTGGATGACTTGCATTTCACAAGGGCCCATGGAGCATAGTGATCAGTCTATAGGTTTTTACCCACGAGGGCTCATGATTGTATACATAATTTGATCGAGTTGTACTTGTACCTAATATGTGTGTACAGTCCCTGTTAATGTTGTTTTCATGCATTATTTTAAAGACTCGCTCTACGGAATCAAGTAATGATGGAGGGGCAGGTCAATGATCTTGTAGGGATTTAGGCTCTCTCTGTTGATTTTTCGTTCTCTGCAGATCCTTTTACTAGTGCAGTTACTTGTCCACTTTGATCAGTTCGAGGCCTTATCAGAATTTAGCCAAGGTGAACCAACCACATCAGTCTTGGTGGCACTTTAATCTAGTTATTTCGTTATGTCTATTTTTTATTATAACCCAACTTATGTAATAAAAGCCTAGATAGTAGGGCTGTTCATTTCGGATATCAGAAAATTTGAGATTGGTAAAATTATGATCCGAATTCGATTCGAAAAAATAGGATGTTCGGAATTCTCGGATCGGATAACCGGATATCCGAAAATTTCATATTTTAAATCATATTTTAATTTATCTTAAAATATTTTAAATCCTATTTTAATTTATCCAAAATATCGTATGTCAACAACTTTACTAACATTTTATTTAAATCCTATTTTAATTTATCTTAAAATCCCAGATAATTATAGTCAGCATAATGCTATCGTTAATCGTTCATCCGCATCAAGAATTTCTACGAAGTTATACGATATGAAAATGATTTATGCATTGTCTTAAAATATCATTGTTTACATTGCCATGACATAAAATCAAGTTCCTTCACTTACTACTTTTTTTTTAAAGGAAAATGGATAGTGAAGACGTGGAGGAAATGAAATTTTGTTTTCTTTTGAATCGATTGACTTCTAAAATTTCTTTATCTATTGTAATACTTAGTTGAAAGATTGCATCATTTACTTCGGATCCACTCCAATATTATTATCTACCGTAATACTTAAAGTAATTGTATAATTAGTAACAATATTAAAGTTTGTCAGAAGAAGAACTTGATTATTTCCCTTTGTTTTTTTATGAAGGTATGGAAGAAACATAAGAATCAAACAAATGAAAACCTAAAAGCACAAACGCAGCCTAACTATTAGGGAAAATCAAAACAACAACAACAACATACCCAAGGGAAAATCAAAAGAAAATTAAAAAAAATTTGAATATTTCGGATATCCAAAAATAGAGAAATTGTGATCCGTATCCGATCTGATTTTCTTTCGAATATCCGATTCGAAATATCTGAAACTCAAGAAAGTGGATCGGATAACTGATTTTTCGGATCGAATCGACCGGATCACAGATCGGATCGATCGGATCGGATTATTATGAACAACCCTACTAGATAGTGTTCCTTGACAGTCTATTCGAGATATGAGTGACTTATCAAACATGTACTGTTGGGTTTTCATTGTTTATTTCATTTGAACTATAGGCTTATTTACTTGTATTTCAGTTATTATGCTTTACTTTGATATTGAGTTGTAATGGCTAAGAACAAGGTACGCCTTGAGTAGTGTCTCTTCAGCTGTCAATCATAGCCTATGAAATTGGATCGTGACGGTTGCAAAGATGAATTATTCTGCATCCAATTTGACGAAGAAATTTGTCAAAATTATTCTTGGTACATTGAAATTAGATAGGAGTAAACAGTACTTCATGCTTTGACTTAGTGAAAGGGAAAAGGAATAAAGAGGAAAATTCAATTTGTTTGGTTAACTATCATAATTCTCTGTCACCCAATGAAAATCTTGTACATTAAGTTTAATTCACAATAACAATAACAATAATGAAGGATAGTATAATTAAATTAGTAGCAATTAAAGAAATACTGTTGTAAACAAAAAGTACTTCCAATTAAAGGGTATTAATAATGGGATGTTGACACATATATATATAACCCTAAGTATTTATTGATATTTGTTTAGCCAAAGATTAAGTTTATCAATTAAAGCCCCAAAAAATTGACATTGCATAAAAAAATTCATCTAAAACCGACGATTTCTTTTCCTTATTTTACACTCTATAATATATATTCATTTATAAGATATGGGAAATAAGTAGTATTCGTCTTCTCAATAATAGCGAACATATTTTTTTTTCTCTATTCTATTGAAGAAATCTCAAACAAAATTGTCATTAGACTCAAGGTATTGAATCCAAGTTCGAGAATTACATAAATTTCAACCTCCTCCTCATCCTCTTCTTTCTCCTTCTTCTCTGTTTGAACAAGTGTGATTAAAATTGGTTAAAAACACCTAAACGGGGCTATATACAATATTTGAGAAAGATTATAAGAGATTTGGACTTGTTTCAAGTAAAAAGTTAGACCTAGAAAACGGATATGTGATATGTGTACATCACGTTGTATATCATGTAATAACGGTATATAATACACAGATTTTCATGAACTCCACTAGAACATGTGTATATCATTTTGTATACCGTGGATATCAGTATATATCACACACAACTTTTCATGGATTTACACAATTATAAATGATACACATGAGATAATTATATAAAGGGCAGCCATGTGCACTAAGCTCCCGCGGAACCACATGAAATAATTATATAGAACATGATATATACTATTATACATGGAGATATGCACGGAACATAGTGGGGAACAAATAGATGGAGTCGTCTTCAATCTCAAGTTTCAATTTATAATTTGGTTTACATAGGCCTCAATTCATCTTCAGACACCTCCAAAATTGATATTCAAGTTCCTTAAAATGATTCAAATTAAACTCGACATCACCCAATCATAACAAGTCACAAATACCCAAATCGAAAAAACTTAAATCAAATTTAATGATCTTTAATGGTGTTTTCAAGTTCTTGTCTTCAAAATATTGATGATGAGAATTGTGGATACTGAGATGGTTTGAGAGATTTGCAGTTATGGATTGAGAGGTTTGGGGAGATGATTTGAGAGTGTGAAATTTTCGGAAAAGAGAGAGCGAGATCGAAATATTTGGACCTATTTTAACAGACACTTTATCGATTAAGCAATACAAAACCAATCTATATCTATATTATATTAAAAACATGAACTCCCTAACTTGAAAGTGAAATTACTAAAATATTATTTTTTAAAACTTAATTACCTTAAATAAAAACCTCATCATCAAAAGGTGCCTTTTCTTTCAAAAGAATGTGTCATTTAAAGAATGACTTGAATTTTTTATTACTAAAATAGAGGAAAGAAATTGAAAAATACAAAACTGAAAAGTACGTAATTTTTCCTCTTTTTTTTTCCACTTCTTTATCTTTTAACTTCTTCTCTTATAATACTATGTATGGAGATAAGAAAGCAAATGATCAATGGAGAAGTCGATCACACATTTTGCTGTGTTATATCCCCTATTTTCGTACGTTAAGTTGCATTGTAAATTAGTCGACATAAGCTTGAAGGGAAAGGTTATCTTTGAGGGTATAAATGTTTATGTTATTTTTAACAAGTGATAAGTAAGTGTCGTGAAGGTTAGAGATTAAATGAATTGAAGAGTGTAAGTTTGATCAATGTAGTACCCCGGGTTTCGAGCTATTATTTGAATAGTTTATGTAGCCAACTTAATAAAGAAAGAAATTCTACCTAGTAAGTTCCCAATCATCTCAGATGATATATACAATTTAAAATTATTCAAGCTTTATAATTTCATTATTTCAATTTCACAAGTTATCTTATTTGTTTTTTTATTTTAGTAAGAATACATATTCCTTGAATATTTTTCTTGGAAGGCTATTTAATCTTAAATACATAAATGATCAGATAACTGACGTGAGATTCTTTTTCTCACGAGCAAAATACACGAAATGCAAATTGTTCTACTTCTTTAATCTATAAGAAACACTATAATGCATTAAATTTTTATGAAAACAAAAGTCTATAATTGTTATTAAATTACTTTCATTTGATAGATTGTGAAGAACTATGTAAACAGTTATCCCAGAAGAAGTTAAGATATGAAAAAAGATGTTAATATAAAATTTAGAATATAGTCTTTCAACCAATTTTCACAAATTTAGTATTTTAGTGTTTGTATGCGACAATAATCAGTTATCAATTAAGTTTTAATTCGAAAATATCTTAGTTCTTTATATTTTCTAAAAACATTTCGTAACCTAAGAATTCTACAAAAAAACTATGCTTGTTTATTTCTAAAGATATTTAGTTCAATAAAATTTATTTTGTTATAATTTATACTTCTTAATTAGATTTCTTTTTACTATTTTATTTTCATGTAAAGTGGCATATGCTTCGATATTATATAGGTTTCTGCACTAATTTATAATATAATAATTTGCTAATCAACTCAGTTTTAAATTATAATTTTTTATTCTGTTTTGATCATTTTGTAACTTAATTTTATCTTTTAATAAAATCAATTTTGTTTATAAATAATAGACAAATATAATTACAAAAATTGATCTCCTACCGTAAGAATTGCCTACAAAGATATCTCACATGCTATTAATTACGGTTTTATATCCGACGTCGACCTTTAAAAAATCATGAGAGTTGAACATATCTTTTTAAAATTTATAACTTTTCATTGTTTTTTCAAAATTTATAATTCTCATTCTTAAACAAATTTAATATTAAAGGATAATGTTGATCTATCTCTACTTCATGAATAAATGCACGAAAAAGTTATCTCTCTATTTTAATCTTTAAAATAAATCAAGGAAAGAAACTAAACCATAAACCTATAATTGTGATGGTAGATACTACCAACATATATGCAACGTTAAAAGTAAATAAATCAAAGTTTATCTAAGCATATACCAAAAAACGAAGATTCTTCTATTTATCACACTAAAAATACTCAATAATGATAATAATACAAAGTTACTAACACACAATATCACATCTTAACCTTGCGGGGGCGGGGGCACCTAGGGATGGCAACAGATCAGATCTGGACCGGATTCTACTAGATTTCGAGCCAGATCCGTTTTTCATACCTGGATCCAGATCCATCAAGTCCATAAAAATCAGATCCAAATCTGGATCCATCGGATCCATCGGGTCCACGGATCGGATCTGGATCCACAAGTTAATAATAATAAATTTTAAAAACACAATCGATTTTATGTTAATGCAAAGATTTTGATGGATTGTTTAAAAAATTAGTAGCATTTATGTTAATTAAAAAATTTAAAAAACACAATCCATAGTCTTCAGCAACTTAAATCTTGAAATCATGAAAGTCCACTTACATTGCTCTCAAAGTTAATCGATTTTCAAGCAAGAAAGTTTCACCCATCAAGAAAAACCTTAGGTGTTTACTTTACATGAGGTTCCATGACTGATATTATCTGATTAAAGAAAATATAGAGTTTCAAACCTAGTAATCTGAGATGTCACAGATGAACTTCTGATTCTAGGCGATGTTGATTGAAGACCGCCTCCTTCCAATAGAACATCTCTATCATATTCTTTCACTGCTTCAGTTCCCAACTCAACCAAATTGATATCAGAATGCCTACTGCAACATGTGAGAGGAATACTCCAAATATAATTAGATTGAAGATGAAAGTCCTCACTTGATCAAGACATGCATCAGGGATTTGAGGTACAACAAAATATACACACTTAATTTATTTATTTTTGAAAAAAAGAGCCATATATTCATGAAGTTCCTGCTACCTTGACTCACTAATTCTTGGAGCATAAGATAGGGAAATATGAACGACAAATGTATTACCGCAAACTAAGAAAGGAATCGTAGCAATGAGGGCTTCTGATTTTGAGAATTGGAGGCTCGGAGCTTGTAGGGTTTCTTTTGTTAGAAATATGTTTCCGCTTAGTTTTTTATTCGGCCTTTTGAGAATTATGGGCTTAAACGTATGGACCATTTAAAAAATAAAGTCCAAATCTGAATGTAAAATACATAATTATGAAAAAAATTATGAAAATACTTATAAAATTACATTATAGGTTATTGATATATTTAATAAAAAATGGATCCACGGGTCGGATCTGGACCAGATACGTATCTCAAATACAAAATCCAGATCCATACCTCTGACAAGTGATTAGATGATACAAACACAACGGGTCAACTTGAAAGGCTGACAAGGCCACACAAGTCTACTATATACAAGGCGTCTGTCTACAAGCCTCTAGAGAGTATATCAACAACATATGGTCGGGACAAACCCTGCCATACCCAACTATATACATATACATGCAACAATCATACCTATCAACTCACTAGACAACTCCGAAAGAAACGAGAATGACAACCTTCAGCTGAGTCGAGTTACCTACTGCGAGGGATCATATGTATCTCTATTTATACCTATGGGCATAAACCGTTGTGCCCCAGCAAGGGACATCAGTATGAAAAAATATACTGAATATGTAAGGCTGAAACTGTAAACAAGGACAATACTGTAAATAAAGCATAAACTTGAAATTGTAGATGAGTGCAAGAATGTAAGTAGAGTAATAGAGAGACAACATGTACTCTAAGTGTCTATGTGGACAAGTAATGTGCATACTTTGCTTTAAAACTCATGTATACGTATATATATATATATGCCACACATCGGGGCTATCGTATCATTATTAAACCGCTCTTTGGGGCTATCATCATCATAAACTTCTCAACTGCAGTGGTGTGCACGTATAAGTGCTTTCCCGTCCGACTATAGCGTGGCGCGGTGTTGTAAAATAGATACATATATATAATGCAAGCAATGACTCAAAAGAGCCTCATGGATCTGATCGGAGTGACTCAAAGGTCATTATCCTCAGATTATCGTTATGTAACTGTGACTGTATCAATTGTCTGAGAATCAATATGGATCATAAGAAGCCATATAATTTAAGATAATATCAAGGCGGGAAGAGCTCCAAACAAAGAATAATAAGAGTCATGAAATATAGCAGTATGAAACAAAGGTGTTCACAAGCTCAAATCTTAAGAATAAAGTTCTCTTTGAAGGGACGTCGTTATGGTTACGCTTATTCGTAGGTCATGCCAAAAGAAAGAAAGAGTGAGCCTTAACATACCTGAGCTGATTTGCTTGACAACCCTTCCAATGCAGCCCATATAGTATCTCAATCTACAATAATGACAATCACACTTTCGTTACCGTAAGAAAATGCTAGTATATCACGTATATCGAGCGACAAGCTCATTATATAAAGAATCAGACAATATTTGCCCTACTTCTTCTACTTCCTCCAAGTTCAGAACTATAAATCCACCAAATTTCAGTCACTAAACAACTTAGAAATCACCAAACAGTCCATACAACAACAACAATATCAAAATACGATTTCTTGCTATTAATTTCGTATTTCTCATCTCACAATTTAGCTATGACCTGAAAAAAATTAAATATATCTAGGAGAGGAAAATTCTTACCTTATATTCCAAGAACTACTCTTCTTTCACCTTACTTCACTTTGAAGAAAGCCCAGATTCAACAACGCGACAATACAAAACAACAAAATCGAAGCAGTGCACAAAACCCGTAGGTTCTTCTTGAGAAACATTGCATTTTGCTTCCTTAAAATCGCAAGTGTCCTTGATGCCATAAATATTTAATTTCAAGTTTCAACTATATCAATGTAAAATTACATTACAGCATGGTCATTTTCCTTCCTCCAAATGCCAAGCATGAAATGTAGGAGTTTGAAGTGAATTTTTCATCTTTAACCGTGTCATTAACCACTTAATGGGCTATTGACTCACCAAATCATCTAACACAAACTTAGTGCCACCTATTGGCTTACTTAATGCCATGTGGCAGCCTACCAATAATATTTATCCATTTAATTCTAATTAATTTCTTACTCTCCCACTCTATTTCATTATTTAACCAATTATCCACATAATTAATTTCTTGATCTCAATTCACTTAATAATAATTATTTCCAACACACTTCATATACTCATTATCATGTGATATAATATTAGTCCATAGCCTCTTTTCTACACACAAAATATTATTTTCAACCATCATCGTCATATTTTAAGTCTAAAATTATTTCGGGACTTCATATCCTTATGCAAAGAACTCTTTATTTGCATATTTAAATATAACCAAAATTTCTTCATAGCTCGGGTCTAATCACATACGTCGAGTACTTCAAACCATAGCCCGAATGTCTGGGGTACTACATTGGTGAAACTTATACTCTTCGATTCATTTAACCTCTAACCTTCACGACACTTACTTATCACTTGTTAAAAATAACATAAACACTTATACCCTCAAATATAATCTTGCCCTTCAAGCTTATGTCGACTAATTTACAATGCGACTTAATGTACGAAAATAGAGGATGTAACATCTTCCCCCTCTTAAGAACATTCGTCCTCGAATGTTGGGGTGACATATCTGAGGATTCTAACTCTTTGAAAGTTCGACAAAGTTTTCTCTATAAATAGAATTATTCGGAATCTGTCACGCGGCTAGAAAACACAACCATTTTCTCGCATGGCCATATAATATAACATACATCATCTAATCAGCCTCACACGACCATCTACCATAAAAAAAGTCATATAGTAAGTCATAGCTCACCTCAAGTGTTTGATTCTGTGGCCTGGGCTGCTTCTATAACCTCTTCGCCATGATCATTATCTTCAGTTTGGAATAGGTGATGGTATCTACACTTCATATCCTCTTCGACCTCTCATGTCATTTCTTCTACATTGTTGTTTCTCTATAATACCTTAACGGAGGTTATCTCCTTAGTTCGTAACTTCTGGACTTGATGATCTAGGATAGCAACTAGAACCTCCTCATAAGACAAGTGTTCTATAATTTGAACATCCTCTACAGGGCTAATACGAGAAGGATCTCATAGACACTTGCGCAACATCGATGGATGTAAGAACGGATGGACTGCCTCTAATTCAGGAGGTAACTCAAGCTTTTATGCCACCTGGCCAATTCTTCACATGATTCTCTAAGGTCTGATGTACCTGAGGCTAAGCTTGCCTTTCTTGCCGAAGCTCATGTAACCCTTCATAGGCAATACCTTTAAAACACCCAATCGCCAACGACAAATTTTAGATCTCGACGGCGTACATCAGAATAGGACTTCTGCCAACTTTGGGCTATCAATAACTATTCATGAATCAACTTCACATTTCCACTGCTTGTTGTATCAAGTCTATTCCTACAAACTAAGCTTCTCCCACCTCAAACCAACCAATCAAAGACCTACACGTCTGTCCATACAAAGCTTCATACGGAGCCATATTGATGCTAGAATGATGGCTATTATTCTATGTGAAATTGATCAGCGATAAATAATCATCCCAATGCCTTTAAAGTCCAACACACAAGCCTGCAACATGTCTTCAAGCGTCTGAATGATGCACTTGGCCTGTCGGTCAATCTTTGGATGGTACCCAGACCCCTCTGAAAGAATCTACAAAAATTACCCGTGAACTAGGCATCTCTATCGGATATGATAGACATTGGAATCTCATGAAGGCGAACTATCTCCTTTATGTATAACTAGCATAATCTTTGGTTGGATTAGAGTAGGTAATATATCTCTTTCGTACCTTTGGCATGTTGTTTTTTATACACTTGGAACACGACCTTGGTCCTACTAGTTTCAGATTTCCTCTTTGTTTCAAAGTTGTAACTCTTCTCCTACTAGACATATCTTCTGATCTTCTTTAATATGGAACTCGTATGTCGATATTTCTTTTTCCCTCATTATGCAACGTGACCCTGCTATATTTGGTTTTGCTATTCCTTTTTCCTCCAAGCCTACCAGTTGGGTTCTAAAATTCCCTGACTAGTAAAGAGTGCATGGCAATTCCTTTTCCTTCTCTGGAATTTCTCATTATCAATCTCCTGTGGAAAGGGTCGAATGGATTACCTTTGTGATGCTAAGTTAAAAATCTCACGTATTTACAATGATTTTAGCTATGTTTCCTTACCTTAGTTTCAATGAGACGTCTTATACATGAGGACACTTTCTTTTATTCTTATTGCTACCGTCAGTTACTAATGGCTTCTCATAGCGTATCCCGTTAGACATTATTGGCAGAGTTCTCTGGTTCCCTCATAGTTTAGAGTTCTTGTATGGGAAGTTTTTGGACATCCTCTTTTGATTCCTGCCGTTATACTAACTCTTTCAACTTTTGTCCTTTCCTCGCTGTCAACCCAAAATCTTATTCTTAATATCGACTTTATTATTTCTCTTTTGATAGTTTCTCTTTCTTAGGTTTTCCTTGAAATGTTACATTCACTCATTTGTCATTACTGTTGTCTCGGTTATCCTTCGAGGTTTCAACTTCATAAGGATAAGACTAATTTGGAGTGTCTACTTCTTTAGGATATTCCTTCCTGGTCTATCCTTAACTTCTATCACAATCATAATTAATCCCTTTTTCAATTACTTATTCATTATTCAATTATTTTATCTTCACATCTCAACCTCAACCAATTTCTTTTGAAGCCGGACTTCGACTTTGAATCCTTCTTTGGGTAATCATGCTTCTGCCCAAAATTCCCAACTACGTTTTTCATTAAGTTGTAGGTCAATGTTGTCTCATATTCATATTTATTGCCTCCACAATTTATTTTAAAATCGCTCTTACTTTCATTTGCTATAATCCCCAATCATATCCATTATTGCGTGAAGTTGCATTCCTAACTTTGTACTTTATCATCTCGTCTTTAAGAGAATTATATTCATATGAAGGCGTACATTCTTGCTATCACACCTTATTTCGGAGAGCTTAGCTTGGGTTCACGCAAGTTCTCAATGAGTTTTCCATGAACTGTTTCCATCAATCATTTCCTTCCTTCTACTCGTTTACTTATTTATTCACTATAAACGTTAGCTAGGATGGGAATCCTTTGGATTTCTAGCCGGTGCCTTGACTCGAGTCCATCTCAAGTCATTCTCCGGAGGTTAGCGTCCCTTGATCACATGATCAAGTTGGCCTTCTGATAACCTCCCATTCAAATTTTCTAGTTCACTTTTGCATAAACGTGACCCTTGTTGCTTCGTAACTCCTATGTTACTCCTTTTCTATCTTTTCTTGCCTATAAATCTTATCGCACTCCCATGAGTTAACTTATTTCTTCTAATGAACTCCCCATCTTATACTTATCACTTTACTGAATTCCACGTCAACCTTTCGCAATCCTTTGCTTCTTATCTTATTCGGAGTGTAGCGGAAAAACATCTTTTTGTTTCTAACCTTCTCTACTTTAACTAACCTTATTCCCGAACCACGTTACTTATTTTACTAATCCCATAGTTATATATCTTCCTTAACAATGTCTTCCTCATATTACTCTTACCGTCTATCTTCAATACATTAACATATATCACAATCTATTCATAAGGACTGGAAACTATCCACTTAAACTTTTCCGCACCTTTGACTAACATTTTACTACTTAATTTAAGCATCATAATGAGGAAACTAGGTCGTATATTCATTGCTATGTTGATAAAGGCTTACATCTCGATAACTTTACCAAAGCATAAATATGGCCCTGATAATTGTTCAGATATATAGAAGCTTCACTTTAATCCTTACTTTATACTTGTAACTCATTCCTATCGAAATGCCTTATGTTCTCGTTAATATGACAAAAATTCAGATGTTATGATCAAGATATTTTTACTCAAAAGGAAAACTCACATTGCATCAGAGCTCGACACTTTATTTCCATCCTTATCTTGGTCTTCATGCCAAGGTATCGAACATGTCCGTATCTTGTGGCCCTTATTGCCACACCAAAACAAATTCCCATTCTTACACGATGTTGACCGGCATGCGTCTGACTGCACCAATAGTACCATGGTCGAGGCAGCTCCGCTTTTCTGTACTGACACAACTCTAACATGGTGACGCTTATAAATTCAGCCTCGGTCCTCTATGAGAACTCTGGTCATGCACAAGTCATTGCACAAACCTAATCTTCCATAACCTACCACCACCCGATAATCCTCTGAAATCATCACATCCCTAGCTCTCTTCGTCTGTCCCATAACTTTGTCAAAATCATCTCCTGAATATATAAACGACTCCCATTCCCTGGACTCCTTAGGCTGCAAGTTGTCTATCCCTTCGAAGACTCTGTTGCTATCTAGGGCCCTTGGATAACGCCAAGCCTATGAGGAAACCAACTGCGTCAATACATATACTTCTTTCTTTATATCCCAGTCAAATGGAACTTGTGGTGGAACTGGTAAGGCTAATAATACTGAAGCTTCCCTTGACTCCTCTAGTACCGATGAAACTGGACTATCTAAGGAAATGACTCACTCTGGGCCTCAGATGGATCAATCTCAATAGAGGGCGTACTTCTCATAACTTTCTTACATCGAATCCACTCCTTCCTTAACATCCCGACTAGCGGTAGCTCTCATGAGCAAGGGCATACATGTACAACCTACATCAACACATACGTTAGGCTCGATTTCCTACAACTTAGCTCTATCGCATGATCTAGAACGTGAAAAGAATGTAACCATCCTAAATGTCCTCTAGCCTTCTGTTTATAAGTGTAGCGCACTACACACCCATAAACAAGACTCTACTAGACATGACTTGTAGACATTCTTATGACAGACCTGCTCCAATACCAAGTTTGTCACACCTCAACTTTGGGGGTATGTCCTGCACTTAGTGTTCAAAGGCGCGAGCATACAACTCATGATATTTGTAGCATACTTAACAATACATGGGCCGACAAAGCCTCTGACGAGTGATTACCTGATCAGATTACACAACCACCTGCACTCATAAAAGGCCCAATATATATATATATATATATATATATATACAACAAGGCTGACAAGGCCAATACAAACACAACGTGTCAACTTGAAAGGCCGACAAGGCCACACAAGTCTACTATATACAAGACGACTGTCTACAAGCCTCTAGAGAGTATATCAACAATATATGGTCGGAAAAAACCCTGCCATACCCAACTATATACATATACATGCAAAAACCATACTTATCAACTCACTAGCCAACTCCGAAAGAAACGAGAATGACAACCTTCAGCTGAGTCGAGTTACTTACTGCGAGGGATCATATGTATCTCTATTTATACCTACGAGCATAAACCGTAGTGCCCCAGCAAGGGACATCAGTACGAAAGAATGTACTGAATATGTAAGGCTGAAACTGTAAACTGGTACAATACTGTAAATAGAGCATAAACTTGAAATTGTAGATGAGTGCAAGAATGTAAGTAGAGTAATAGAGAGACAACATGTACTCTAAGTGTCTCTGTGGACAAGTAATATGCATACTTTTCTTTAAAACTCATGTATACGTATATATGTATATATATGCCACACATCGGGGCTATCATATCATTATTAAACTGCTCTTTGGGGCTATCATTATCATAAACTTCTCAACTGCAGTGGTGTGCACGTATAAGTGCTTTCCCGGCCGACTATAGCGTGGCGCGGTGTTGTAAAATAGATACATATATATAATGCAAGCAATGACTCAAAAGAGCCTCATGGATCTGATCGGAGTGACTCAAAGGTCATTATCCTCATATTATCGTTATGTAATTGTGACTGTATCAATTGTTTGAATATCAATATGGATCATAAGAAGCCATATACTTTAAGATAATATCAAAGTGGGAAGGGCTCCCAACAAAGAATAATAAGAGTCATGAAATATAGCAGTATGAAACAAAGGTGTTCACAAGCTCAAATCTTAAGAATAGAGTTCTCTTTGAAGGGACGTCGTTATGGTTATGCTTATTCGTAGGTCATGCCAAAATAAAGAAAGAGTGAGCCTTAACATACCTGAGCCGATTCTCATGACAACCCATCCAACGCAGCCCATATAGTATCTCAATCTACAGTAATGACAATCACACTTTCGTTACGGTAAGGAAATTCTAGTATATCACGTATATCGAGCGGCAAACTCATTCTATAATGAATTGGACAGCATCTCCCCTACTTCTTCTACTTCCTCCAAGTTCAGAACTATGAATCCAGCAAATTCCAGCCACAACACAACTTAGAAAATCACCAAACAGTCCATACAACAACAACAATATTAAAATACGATTTCATGCTGTTAATTTCGTATTTCTCATCTCACAATTTAGCTATGACCTGGAAGAATTTAAATATATCTAGGAGAGGAGAATTCTTACCTTGTATTCCAAGAACTACTCTTCTTTCACCTTACTTCACTTTGAAGAAAGTCCGGATTCAACAACGCGACAATGCAAAACAACAAAATCAAAGCAGTGCACAAAACTCGTAGGTTATTCTTGAGAAACATTGCATTTTGCTTCTTTAAAATTGCAAGTGTCCTTGCTGCTATAAAAATTTAATTTCATGTTTCAGCTATATCAATGTAAAATTACATTGCATCATGGTCATTTTCCTTCATCCAAAAACCCAAGCATAAAATGTAGGAGTTTTAAGTGAATTTTTCATTTTTACACGTGTCATTAGCCACTTAATGTGCTATTGACTCACTAAATCATCTAACACCAACTTAGTGCCACCTATTGGCCTACTTAATGTCATGTGGCATCCCACCAATAATATTTATCAATTTAACTCTAATTAATTCCTTACTCTCCCACTCTATTCCAACATTTAACCAATTATTCATATAATTAATTTCTTAATCTCAATTCACTTAATAATAATTATTTTCAACACACTTCATATACTCATTATCATGTGATATAATATTAGTCCATAGCCTCTTTGCTACACACAAAGTATTATTTTCAATATCATCGTTATATTTTTAAGTCTAAAATCATTTTGGGACTTCATTTCCTTATACAACGAGCTCTTTATTTACATATTTGAATATATCAAAATTTCTCCGTCGTTCGGGTCTACTCACATACGTCGAGTGCTTCTAGCCGGGTCGCATTCTTGTATCCTTTCATAATCTATATTTCTTCTTTGGGGCAATTTCTTGCTTGCGAGTCGAATTTGTCGAGTGCTTCTAGCCGGGTCGCATTCTTGTATCCTTTCATAATCTATATCTCTTCTTTGGGGCAATTTCTTGCTTGCGAGTCGAATCTGCATTGAAGGATCTTATATAGGGTATAAGACTTTTCTTTTCTTTGTTTCTTTGTAAAGCGAGAGTCTCCCTTGTTTTATTTTTCTAGTATTCTATTGTATTGAGATGAGTCATCTCTTCTAGGTGTATAGATGACTAGGTTTTCTTTCTTAGAATCTACGGATGAGTTGGCTGACGTTAGTAGGATGACTGACTTATGAACTACCATAGGATCAGAGGTAAGATTTATGCATCCCTCCTTGTACTTTTCTTACTTTCTTTATTTATGATAAGGCTTGGGGGTGTTGCTTAACCCCTGACGGACAATTATCATTTTGTTGTACTTACATTATTGTCTTTAAGTTTTACCTATAACTATAACTTTTAATTATAATTAATTATAATTACTTGATTTTTTTAATAAAAAAATATATATTGAGATGGGATACACACGTAACACGTGTGCTTAGAAACTAGTTGCCTGAAACATGGGAAATGGCTATCCGGTGCCAATTTTTAAACTAATGCTATTTTATGCCATTTATCACTCTACTTGATATCCGGTACCAAATTTCCATTAATAAAATTCTACATGCCTTTTTACATCTTCTTATTATATCTAGCTCATGTTTTAGTTTAACATTTTACAAACTTTTATAAGTAAATAAGGTTAAGCATTATCAAACCATCATAGTTTAATCTGCATGTTTTGTTGTGTTTCATTTTACACTCACCTTCATCAATGTTTTTAGGTATTCATTCCATAGAAAGCTTTATTTTTTTACCAATTTTACAAAATGAATTCTGTGTTAGTAGAAGAAATAATGATAAATGTAGGAACTTTCTGAAAAAGCAGTAGAGGAATATGTAGTATTAAAATTGTAGTTTTAACTGGCCGTAAGTTTCTTTTCTGTTTTGTTACTTCCCTATGAGTATTCATCAAAGTGTATATTGTTGTTTATGCAAGTTTTGGTTAAGAAAAGTTCGCTGTCTTTTTTTTATTGTATGAAATTTCATTGAATTTTATCATTAGCATAATATTAACAATATAAATACAACAACACATAATGATAAATTGAAAAATGAATTATTACATCAGAAAATATAATACTAATTCAGTTGACCATGTAGAATGTAACTACAAAATTTAATAGTGACTGAAATAGAAGATAGTACTATTAATGGAACGTGTCTTTCTCCAGAATTTCAATGTTATCACCAGAAAATGAAGTATATGCTTTATCAGTTTGAGTTTGCATTTTCCTTTCCAAATTTTGTGTTACTCATTGTACTCATTCTGTACGGTTTTAATATTATTTATACAAAATTTGTAATTATTAGAATGAGAGGCACGTGCGCAGAAATTAATAGTAATAAAATCACAAAACTATGTTTTGTCAAATAAAGTAATTGAACTTATGTGCTGTGATAATTAAGTCATATAGGCTTGTTGAAAGAAATAATCCCCTTGATTATTTTCATTAATTGAAAGGTATTTATACAATTTACAAAAATGGAGAATCCTATTCCTATTCTACTCTTAAAACTTTATTCTACCATAATTATAACTATACAATGGTAAGTGTAATCTTAATTTAGGTAATCTTTACACTACAATATACTACAAATATATTTTCCTTATACAACCTGTTACACTGCCCGTGATGGGCACTGTGCATTGCCTGTTGGGCCTCTTCAGTCCACTGCCGTTGGGCTTCTGCATTCCATACCCGTGGTATACACTATGTATATCAAGTGTATATCACAGATATATTAGAAACTTCATTTTTTAATGGTGCAAAGTTCAAAACTCAATAGATAATGAATTTGTTCCTCTACTCTTTTTTTCATTTAAAAATCAGATTTCTCTCCACGATAAGTTAAATTTGTCACGTATATCTAATCCCAGGGGTGGATCTACCTTAGGCCGAGGGGTGTCACGTGACACTGCTTCGTGACAAAATTTACTAAATATATGTATATAATTAAAAGACAGAAGAAAATATGAGGTTATAAAACTTAAAGTAATACTCCTTGATGAAAAAGGCCGCATAGCTCAATTGGTTAATCGCTTCAGTTCATCAGAGCTGCTTCCTTAGTCAGTTGTTGTTGCAGTTCTTTTTTATGTTTTTTTCTTTCTCGCCAATGAAATTAATTAAGAACAATTTATGAAAACAAATTGATTAAGTATTTAGTATTATTTTTAATGATGTTATTTCAAATATATATATTTTTAAAAAAGTCATCGAGAAAAGTTATCGTAGTATTTTATTTTTTTGGTAGAAAAATTATAGTAATGTACATGAATTGTATTTATATATATTTTGTTCTTTTTTTCATATGGTGATACATTGTTTATTTATTATTTCTCCTTTTAAAATATGACATCGCTGATGAAAAATACTGCGTACGCCACTGCCTACTCATGCCCGCCATGCCTAACCAAATTGCAAAATACACTGCAAAGTTTGAGTATTTCTTTTGGTATCAACAACAACTGTTGAAGTTTCTTTTAATCCATACAAGGACTGAGTTCCATGTTTTTATGAATAATTAATTAGCTAAATGAAGCAATTTTCGTTAATCTCTTACTGTTTTAGTATTTGGAAGACATTTCTACCATTTTTCAAAGCCGATAGGCCTTCATATTAGAACTACTCATGATAAAGTATATATTTGCAGATATTTATAGCTCACAATGTCATCATTAGCTTATTTTAAGTATATTTATCACAAAATTCTACAAGTTTTAATTTAACTCTTATTGCCAGTCAAGACGTCATAATTATGTAATGCAAATATCACTTATACTAAAACAATCTCAAACATATAAATGGGGACTTAAATATTGCAAATGCATTCAAATATGAGCACAACCCATTTTAATTTTAAATAATGAGCAACTTAATTAAATCAAGGTTAATCCAATAAAATCTACGACGAGTTATAACTACACCACTTCATTAATTATTCTCAATAGAAAGATATTTTGGTGTGAACATAAAGAAATACATGCATTTCAATACTTTCTCATACAAGTGACTTTCTGTTACAACTTACAGTAAAGATCACGCGTTTTCACTAGATTACAGAAACTAAAACTACAAAATCTACTATATATACCCGTGCTAACTTGGATATTTTTTAATCCTTTTATTTTAACGGCCGTCTCTCTTTCTCCCTCCTTTCATCTCTCTCACAATAACGAAGAAAGCAGTATATCCAGCCAAAGTCATCAAAATTGAAGGTTGGCATCTTTAATTTATCAGGGTTTTTTTTTTGAAATTTCTTCAAATATTGAGATCTGGTGTATGTAATTATAAATCTACGACGAATTATAATTACACCAGTTCATTAATTATTCTCAATAGAAAGATGTTTTAGTGTGAACATAAATCGACACATGCGTTTCAAATCCTTCTCATACATGTGACTTTTCAATTACAACTTACAGTAACGATCATGAGTTTTCACTAAATTACAGAAACTAAAACTACAAAAATCCGCTATATATACTTGTGTTAACTTGGATACTTTTTAAATCTTTTATTTTAAGCGCCATCTCTCTCTCTCTCTCCCTCCTTTCAGTATCTTCAGCCAAAGTCATCAAAATCGAAGGTTAGCATCTTTAATTTATCAGTTTTTCTTTTTTGAAATTTCAACTTCAAATGCTGAGATCCGTTGTATGAAATTTTTTTGTTCATCAGTGAAATGGCCGAGGATAAAATTGTTACCGGAGAAAGCTTCAGTAAGAATCACAATGATGATGAGATTACCACCGATGAAATCCCAACATGTGAACCGGAGAATGTTGAGGATAATCTCGTTACTCCTGCTTATGAAATGACGTTTACTGAACGCAAGATTCGCGAAATCATCCAATTTATCGAGTATGAAATCATGGAACTTGAAGCGAAACGTAGTCAAACAGATGCAAAAACTTCTGCTGCTGATATCGAATTCCTCATCAACGATCGAGACATTTTGCAGAAGAATTTGGATGAGTTTCTGATGGCACTTGCAGAACAACAACGTGAAGGTATATCTTGTGTATTTTGGTTGAGTATGTGTATGTGTGTGACTAACAAGGTACTTTTCCGTGCAATGTGATATTTACACATTTTTTCGTTTGATCTTTGATATGAGGTCAAAAGAATATAAATGCTTTGTTATGCTAGTATTAATTTTTAGGAATTAAACTTAATGTAAAAAGTTCTCTGATAGGTTGAATAATTTAACATTCACAAATATTTTAAAGTACTTTTTGTTTTATCAACTTCAGAGTCAATCAACGATATGCTTGCGTTGTTTGTTTGTGTTTGTGCGAAAACACATATGAACTTTAAATTTGAGTTGACGTGGCTTAATTCTATCCTTTTCAATTAGCAACTAGCAATTTATCTATGATCTAAACCTTTTCCAATATATGACAAGGGAACCCGCAATTGCTATCATTTAGGTGTGGACAGGGTAAACCCCATTCCTGTGCAGTAGCCCGCAAACCACACAGGAGAGATTCTCTGATTTAAAATTTTGGAGAAATTAATTTGAGTTAATGATAAAAAACATACCTAAACTATCGCTTTTCACGAGTTTCACACCTCAACTATCAGTAATTCCCTTTTCCATCTGGAACTATCACTTTTTCGCGAGTTTCACACCCCAACTATCAGTAATTCCCTTTTCCTACCAGAACTATCCACATCTATGTATTAAAACACACCTCAACTATCAGTTGTTCCCTTTCCTACCTGATAGTTAATGTGTTATAATGCATTGATGGTGATAGTGATAGTTTGGTAGAAAAATGTAATAACTAATAGTTGAGTGTGAAACTCGCGAAAAAGCATAGTTCAGGTGTATTTTTTACCATTGTCTCAATTAATTTTGACTAATTCATTAATATGAAGTTTACAAATACTTGGAATAATCTCAAAGTCCGTCAATGAGGATATACTACCATGCTTGTCATGAAAATGGAGGAAAATATTAGTTTGGAGAACAATATTCTGAGCAAAAATTCTGCGATTGTTTACAGATATAACAGTTCTTTTCAATTTTGATGAGTCTATTCGTTTGTGTAAGTTCTTGCTCCAACAGGACTACTTTTATCTACCAACAATTAGTCTCAGCAAAGTGTTAGTTAATTCCAATAACTAAAATATGCGGTAGCAATTTTTGGTTGATTGATTAATCCAACATACGCATATCCTTACAATCTCTTTTTATCCATATCAGAGACATCCAAAGAGGACAAGGAGATAATGACTTGTAAGAAACTTAAGTATGATTCAGCTGGAACTTCTGCGTCGAGTGAATTCACTCAGAAACAGTGGAAAATCATATGCGACTTGAAGTCAGACTCATCATCAGAAGAGGAAATGGAGATGCAAAGGAGAAATAATGAGAACAAGCTTAGGCGCGATGAAAGTTTTGTAAAACGCATGTACGAAAGGATAGAAGCAGCATTCGATAATTCTGATTTCAATGATGATGATGATGAGCCCTCTCAAGACCCAGATTTAAGAATATACACAAACATTGAAGGCTTGGCTGATAAATTGAGCATTCTTTCAGAGAGTGATGAAAAGTTGCAGGAAGGTAAAGTGGAAGATGATGATGCTGATTTGAAGTACACAAGAAATAGAACTGATATCGATTAAGAACATTCATTTTGGCATAATATTTTTCTGGAACCCTAGGTAAAAGAGCAAGAAGGGATAGCAGATTATGAATAGTTCATTGCTTCCAAACGTTGACAAGTTCAAGCATAGCAAGAACATTGTTTTTTCTCTGGGCATGCAGTAAAGGACCGTGTGTATCATGGTCCGATTTGGACTCAACAAAATGTAATTTATGTATAATTGTAATTATGGTATTAATCTTGTACTAGGAAAAGGTATTAGAATTAGAATAGGAAAAGGTAGAATTATTTTTCTATATTGTCCATATTTAGGAATTGTATATTTGTATATATACCTCTCATTATCAATGAAAATAATCAAGGGATTATTTCTTTCATGGTATCAGAAGTCTGGGGCTAAAATACCTTCTCTCCAACACTTCCGCTACCCCTTCTTTTCTCGGTTTTCGTGCCTCCTCTTGGATTCCGTGCATATATTTTCTCCTCCTCTATATTGAGCACATGCATGCGCTCAAATGCATTATACGATACATACATGGCACACTTGATTTTGGATTGCATTTATATCCGTCCTCCATCTGTACTCTTGTGTCATATACAGATGCTGATTGGGTGGTTGTCCAGATAGTAGACGTTCGACATCTGGTTATTGTATGTTCCTTGGGGATAACTTGGTCTCTTGGTCGGCAAAATGCCATGCTACTTTATCACGATCCAGTGCGGATGCCGAGTATCGAGGGGTAGCCAATGTGGTGTCTGAGTCATGTTTGTAGAAATCTTGTGATATTCACTTAATACACACAATATATTCGAGACAGAGAAATGCAGAAGAAGAATAAAGATGAAGAAGAAGACAGAAGAAGGAGAGAAAGTAGATTAGCTAGTAATTTTATTGATCTGAAATCTTTAATTTACATTGTGATATGAATGTTATATATATACACTTTATTGTTGAGTTGTTGGTTAGAGATGAGATAAGCTTCATAACCCCCTTAACAACTTTCTTAGGCTCCTAACTAATTCATTAACTTCCTAACTATCTAACTTACTTAACTAACTTTAACCTTCTCAAGCCCCCCTCAAGCTGGATGCTGGAAAATGTTCAGCAGGCCAAGCTTGGAACAAAGATGTTGATGCTGAATTTTGTTGAGCCCTTTGATGAGTAAATCAGCTGGTTGATTTGTAGTGCTTATGTACTCTGTCTTCACTATTCCTTTATGAATTTTTTCCCTTATGAAGTGTAGATCAATCTCTATATATTTAGTCCTTTCATGGAAAACAGGATTTGCTGCAATTTGTATTGCTGATTTGTTGTCTGTGAATATTGTCACTGGAAGATTAATGTTAATCCCAATGTCTTTTATGAAGTCATGTATCCAAGTAAGTTCAGCAATTGTTCCTGCTAGGCTCTTGTACTCTGATTCAGTTGAACTCCTAGAAATTGTACTTTGTTTCTTTGATTTCCATTATATAAGTGAATCACCAAATTTCACCACATAACCTGTAACTGACTTCCTTGTATGAGGGCAAGCAACCCAGTCTGCATCACAATAAGTTGTTACTGTTTTCTGTGTATTACTAGACATAAGTATACCTTGTCCAAGTTGATTCTTTATATATCTTACTATTCTTAGTGCAACATTAAGGTGTGACTTCTTTGGTTGTTGTAGAAATTGGCTAAGTGTTTGAACACTATAAGCTATATCTGGTCTTGTAATTGTGAGGTATAGTAATTTTCCTATTAGTCTTTGATATGAGTTGATGTCACTTAGTAATTTATCTTCTGGTGTTGGTTTTCTTTTTCTTGTGTCCTGATGCTTCTGTATCTGATAATCATATTCCTTTGTAGTTAGCTTCATACTGCAGTCTATAGGTGTATTAATAGGTTTAGCTGCAGCCAGTCCTAGCTCAGAAATAAGTTCTAGTGCATATTTCATTTGATGCATTAGAATTCCTCTATTAGATCTTGCAAATTCTATCCCTAGAAAATACTTTAGTTCTCCAAGGTCCTTCATTTTGAATGCTTATTGTAGAGCATATTTTGTTCCTTCTATCAACCTCATGTTGTCTCTTATAATTAGCATGTCATCTACATACACTAATACTATAGTTATCCATTGTTCAGTTTGTCTTGTAAATAGTGAGTGATCATACTGTGATTGTTTGAACTCCATTTGTATCAGTGCTTCTGTAAGTTAAAAATTTCATTGTCTTGGTGCCTGTTTGAGTCCATACAAGGATTTGATCAGTCTACATACTTGTTTGTCCCCCTGAGTGATGAATCCTTGTGGTAGTTCCATGTATATTTCATCATGTAGATCTCTTTGTAGAAAGGCATTGTATACATCTATCTGGTGTATATGCCAGTTTCTAGATGCCGCAATTGATAGGATAGATCGTACAATGACCATCTTAACCACTGGAGAAAAGGTTTCTTGATAGTCTATTCCTTCTTTTTTACTGTAGCCTTTTGCCACTAGTATAGCTTTTAGTCTTTCAATTTCACTTGTTTCCTTGTATTTGATCTTATAGATCCATTTACATCCTATTGGATATTTGCCTTATGGTAAAGAAACAATATCCCATGTGTGATTGTCCTGTAAAGCTTTTATTTTGCTTTCATTGCTTCTACCCATCTGGAATCTTTTGATGCCTCATTATAGTTTTTTGGTTCAGTTATGTCTGAAAATGAGGTGAGAAAGGCTTTATATTTTGGTGATATGTTTTCATAGGATATGTAGTTGGCTATGGAATATAGAATATGGAACATTGGTAATATCAGACTTTTTTATAATGAAGTCCTTAAGCCATATTGGAGGTTGATTTGATCTGGTAAACTTTCTGACATATATCACATTAGCTGGCTGATTTAGAGTCTGAGAGACAATAGATCTCAGTATTGTGTTGGTTTCATTTGAGGTTGTGTCTTCATTTGTGTTAGTTCCAATTTGAGTTGTATTATCTGTTAAAACTTTGGTGTTGTGAAGTTCTCAGTATTTTCAGATGAACTGGTATAGTTTCTGTTATCAGCTACTCCTTGAGATGATTGGTTATGGTTTCTGTTCTATGTAGATCATTGTGAGGTAATTTGATAGTTACAGTTAGGTATAGATCTGTATATATCTGGCATTTGATATTCACTAAACTTATCACTCTGATTATCTTGAAATATTGGTAGTTCTGGAGTATCTTTCTTGAAAGGGAATTTAGTTTCCCTAAAGTGAACATCTCTATTAACAAAGAAAACTTTGGTATTCATGTCATATAAAATATAGCCTTTCTGGTTTTCAGAGTATCTCATCAACACACAATATCTTACTCTAGATAGTAGCTTATCAGATATGGACAAATCATTAGCAAACAGAGACAATCAAGAGTTCTTATATGACTTATGGAAGGTTTCTTCTTGTAGAGTTTTTCATAAGGTGTCATACCAGTAATAAAATATGGAAGTCTATTTATTAAATATATTGCAGCTTGGACACAAAAACCCTAGAATTTTAGTGGAATGTTGGCTTGAAGTCTTATAGCTCCAGTTATTTTCAGTATGTGTCTGTGTTTTCTTTCTGCCACACCATTTTGTTGTGGTGTATAGGCACAGGATTTCTGATGTATAATTCCTAGTTTCAGAAATAAGTTAGTACAAATTTCATTCACAAATTCTGTTCCATTATCAGTTCTAATTATTTTAACTGTTCTATTGAACTGAGTGGATACAAAAGTTAGAAACTGTTGAATGACAACACACACTTCTGATTTTAGCTTAAGTAAGTATATCCAAGTCATTCTTGTGTAGTCATCCACTATTGTTAGAAAGTATTTTTTGCCATTATGGGTTGACACTTTGTAAGGACCCCACACATCCATATGAACAAGATCAAATCTTGAATTACTGGAACTATTACTGATAGGAAAAGGTAGTCTACATTGTTTAGCACATGGACATACATTACAATTTTTTATGATTCTAGTTATTACTTCAGCTTTGTCTCTAATTAGCTTACTTAGTACATTACTAGAAATGTGACCAACTCTTTTGTGCCACAACTCAATTTCTTCCTCAGCAATTGTCACATTTTCCTTAGCTTTCATCACACTTAGGCCTAACTTCACTTGATCATTTATGAGTTTTGATGGGGACTGATTTACTAACATAAACACGCTATCTTGGAGTTTACCAATCTCTTTCACCCTCCTACTGTAAAGATCCTGAAACAGACAAAAGTCAGGATAGAAATGTGTTGCACACTTCAACTCTTTGGTTAGTTGGGATACAAATAATAAGTTGAATCTAAATTGTGGTAAGAAAAATACAATATTTAGAGTGCTTCTGTTTGAGATGGTACTTGAACCAGTGTGAGTTATTTTAACTATTTCACCATTTGGTAAATGCACTTTCTTATACTCAGATGTATTTTATACTCTAGTTGCATCATTTAACATGTTTAGATCAGACACCATGTGATTAGTGACACCAATGTCTATTATCTATTTCTTAACTATATCATCTACAAATAAAACTTTGTGATGTGGCATACCTGCAGCATTTGCAGAATATTGTGTAGCCAGTGACCCTTGACATTGAGTAGTTTCTGTCTGCACCATATTGTGATTAAGTAACTTTACAATTTGCTCATATTGATCTTTGGAAAACATAGGTGCTCTTCCAACCTGCCAACCAGTGTTAGTTGCACCAGAAGTTACACCAGAAGAAAATTTATCCCTCATGTCCACTGATTTTGTGTATTTTTCAGTTACACCTTCATCATCCAATGTATAAGCATTGTGAGCAGAATGCTCTTTTCTCTTTGACTTGAAACCAGGAGGATAGCCAACTACTCTATAGCAGAATTCTTTTGTGTGTCCTCTCATTTTACACACATCACAGATTAGATTAGTGTTTTTCCTGAATTTTTGTATGCTTGGTCCTGCTTTAGAATACATTGTTGTAGTATCATGACTCATATTGTGACCAAATCCACTAGGGCCAACACCTAGAAACCCTGCAAATTTAGGTGTTATAGATTTCTGATTTTCATCACTAGTAATCATAGAGTAGGCTTTGTTTACAGTAGGTAGAGGAGACATTAACAAAATCTAACTTCTTGCTTGCACGTAACTCTCATTTAATCCCATCAGGAACTAGTACAACTTTTGTCTTTGTAGATATTCTACAAAATCCTTAGACTTAGGACATCCACAGCTAGGTAGTGGGACTAAGGACTGAAATTCTATCCATAGTGTCTTAAGTTTAGAAAAATACTCAGATACACTAGAGTTTTCTTGTGTTAAAGTAGCTATTTCTCTATAAAGATCATAGGTTCTTGATCCATCTACTTTATCAAACCTTCCCCTTAAATATTTCCATACTTCATAGGTTGTTTCTGCATATAACACTCCACTCAATAAACCACTTGAGACTGAATTCATTAGCCATGCTGGAACCACAACATTAACGCTATCCCACTGATCCCACCATTCTGCTTCATAGTGTTCCTTTTTACATTTTCCATTCACAAAGCCTAGTTTATTCCTTCCCAACAGTGCAATTCTCATTGATTTACTCCATAATGCATAGTTTTCAGACCCCAGTAGTTGGAATGAAATAAGAGACACACCACTTACATCAGAATCTTGAAGAAATAAAGTGTGATTGTGGTTTATGGATGAGCTGATTGTCCTCACAGATGAGTCTTTGATTGCATGTTTTTTGTTTTCTTAATCAGTATCCATTCTTATTTAACTAATCAGATAACAAGACTTGTTCAGGATCAGGTACTTGAAATTCAATATCAGAATCTGCTACTTCTTTGTACGTACAAACTGGTTCTTATACAGAGTTTTCTAGTGTGTACAAGTTTTTTTTTTCAGATGTGAAAATTTCAGGTATTAATGAGTGACAACTTTCTCAGAATTTAAGCAATCTACCAGTACCAGAAATATAAGAAGAAAAAGAGAAGATGTCTAAGAACACCAGTATACAGAAGTGCAAGCAAGTTTATCAGAATTTCAGAATTGCATAAAACTTCAGAAGTGAAAGAAGATTGATCTGTTTGATCCGAATTGCAGAATTTCAGTAGATATGATTGCGGAAGAGAGGGTGTGATCCAGCATTGATCACCTGCTCTGATACCATGTAGAATTTTGTGACATTCACTGAATATACACAATATATTTGAGACAGAGAAATGCAGAAGAATAAAGATGAAGAAGAAGATAGAAGAAGAAGGAGAGAAAGTAGATTAGCTAGTAATTTTATTGATCTGAAGTCTTTACTTTACATTGTGATATGAATGTTATATATATACACTTTATTGTTGAGTTGTTGGTTAGAGGTGAGATAATATTCATACCCTCCTTAACAACCTTCTTAGGCTCCTAACTAATTCATTAACTTCCTAACTAACTTTCTAACTTACTTAACTAACTTTGACCTTTTCAACAATGTTGGCTACGTAATCTTCTACTAGAGCTACATTATCATATTCAGAAAGCTACCTTGGTCTACTATGATAATGTGAGTGCAGTCTATCTTTCTGAAAATTTGGTCCAACACCAGCTCACTAAATATATCGAGATGGACATACACTTTGTTCGAGAAAAGGTAGCTCGTGGACAAACACGCGTCCTCCATGTCCCTTCGCGATACCAGATTGCAGACATATTTACTAAGGGTCTTCCCTTGGTTCTATTTGAATATTTTAGGGACAGTCTCAGCGTACGTCAACCGCTCGCTATGACTGCGGGGGTGTAAAGGACCGTGTGTATCATGGTCCAATTTGGACTCAACAAAATGTAATTCATGTATAATTGTAATTATGGTATTAGTCTTGTACTAGGAAAAAGTATTAGAATCGGAAAAGGTAGAATTACTTTCCTATATTGTCCATATTTAGAAATTGTATATTTGTATATATACCTCTCATTATCAATGAAAATAATCAAGAGATTATTTCTTTCATACATCTATATCAACTATTTTCTTTTCAGTCATCTTTTTAACCTATCTAATCCCTCCATGTTCCAAATTACTACTAATAAATTAGCAACAAGAATGTCCAAATCTGGAATTAGCTCCTTGCTTTAGAATGTTAAGAGTAGTACTATAATTATAGTGATACTAAAAATAGCAGCAGGCTATACACACGTAACACACCTCAAGTCCTATAATCCATATTTCACTATTTCCTTCTCATTTCTCTTTTTTATTTTTAAAAACTTCATAACCTGGCTAACCATACCAATTTCCAAATAAATAATTCAATCAAACACACATTGCATGGAAAGAGAATTAATAAAAGTTTTTGTTACCTAGCTTGAGATCCATCTACTTGATAGTTCCTACTAGGGCTGGCTAGTGGGCAGAGTCGGCCCGGTCCCAACCCGACCCCAACCCGATTCCGCCAAAAAAAAAATCGGAACGGGACTCTAACTCGGGACGGGACCTGGGCTCATCCCGCCCCAGGCCCGATCCCGTCTGACCCGCCCCTATCCCGCCCGCCTCGATCCCCTTTGCAAAAAATGATCGTTGCACAACAGTCATTTAATATCTTGGCCGTTGTTCAACGGCCATTTGGCCTCCCCCTACCCCCTTAATATTTATTTTTAACTCCTACGTTAATATATTTTTACTTTAACCCAATTTCTCAACTATAAATACCTCATTTTATCTTCATCTTTCTCACAAATCTTCCAACAATCTCTCAATTTATCTCTCTACAATTCTACATTGCCTACTAAATATTATATTTTTTTGCTCATTTACATCAAAGTTAAAAAATTGGGAGTGAGGTTGACAACTAGCTTGAGGATCATCCATCGAGCAAAGTTTCAATTTTCAACCTCGATTACAAGTTGACGTTACGTCGGCGTTTGGTACCTTCGTTCCTTCTTTAAATTATTATTGTTACTTTATCTTAATTATCGCACTTAATTTTATTATCTTTAACTATTTATTTGCGTAATTAAAATGAAAGGATTAAGATGTATGTTTAAGGGTAAGGGTGTTTCTTCTAGTAGGGGTAACAAGGGCAGGGGTACTTCTTCTAGACATCTTATTCCTAGACAGGATGATTTGATTGATTATACTCATATAGATGAAACTGAATTTTTTTAATGATATACCATTAGACGATGAGATATTTTATGCAACTCAACCATACTTTAATTTAGAAGATAATCTAGATGACACACCCACTAATCTAGATGACACACTTACTAGTAAACCTCAAACTGGAACGCCTCATATTCCCCCTAGTATGAGACGAGGCCCCACACAACGAAAACTAAAATCTATTGCATGAGATTTATTTGATAGGGACCAAGAGAATCAAGTAGTTAGATGCCAAATTTGTAAAAATATTTATAAATTTAAAATGGGAAAAGGTCAGGGTGGGACGGGAGGTTTATTGAGACATGTACAAAGTTTTCACAAAGCTAGGTGGGATGAATACGAGACTACAAAGTCAGGTGCGCTAATGCGCTCTCAGTCGGGACAAGTTCACATAGTGTCCCGGACCAAGTACAGGGTCAAATTAACCCGACGACGGGAGGAATTGTAGGTCCTAAATACGATAAACATAGAGATAGGGAAGTAATAGCAAAATTAGTTGAGATGGAGAGTTTGCCTTTTTCATTTCCTTCCTCCTGGTTTTATTTATTACATTAGAGATATGTACAATCCTGCTTTAAACGATTTTCCTAGATCAAATGTTAGGAGAGACATTTTTAAATTTGCACATGAATATCAACAATATTTACGTTATTCATTATATCATTTTCCTGATAAAATACTATCACGTCTGATATAGGCCGTAGTACTAACGACCATGATTATTTAACTGTAACATGTCCTTGGATAGATTATAAATGGTCTATGCAAAACATATTTTAGCATAGAGATATATTGATGATAGGCACACTGAAAGTTTTATTGCACAAAATATTAATGAAATTTGTAATTATTATGGAATAAATGATAAAATTATGACTATTACATTAGATAATGCTTCTTCTAATAATTATGCTATTAGACTTTTAAAAGATCTTTTAACTCCATCTTTTCCTAATCATTTTCATATAAATGTACGTGTCATATTTATAACTTAGTTGTAAAGGTTGGTTTATCACTTTTTGAAGACATTCTTAATAAAGTACAATTTGCTATAAATTTTATTTTTAGAAGTAATAGAACACAGAAAAAAAGAATATAAAAAACCTGTCACGATTGTGGACTACCTTATAAAAAAATTCCGAAGAAGCAGCGACTAGGTGAAATTCCTTATATGAACAACTACTTGTTGCTTATGCTTATAGAAAACCTATAACTATTTTTTAAGGCCATAATCAGAACTTATTGTATGTTTAGAGAAATTTTTTCAAGCTACTAAAGAATTTTTCGGTATTTATTATCCTACTATTTCAACTATGTTATTTTATATAGCTCTAATATTTTTGTTACTTAGTGAATATATGAAAAAACCATCTTATAAGGCACCTATTAAAAAAAATATTTATCAAATTTAAAAAATACTTTTTCCTATTCTCACTATTTATATTATTGGTGTTGTATTAAATCCGACTATTAAAATAGACGGTTGTAAAACACTTATTGAAACTATTTATGATTGCATAACAGTACTTCCACCTCCAACTCCAAAAAATTCAAATGACCAACCACCTAAGGAACCAACTAAAGAATAAGTTTTGTCTAGCATACACGATGAATGTAAAAAAGTATATACGCATTACCAACAAGAAAGTGCTAGCAACCAACCGGCTTCCATACCATCTTCTTCTTCTTCTTCTTCTTCAATACAACCTCAAAAAAGACATGATGTTTCTGCGGCTAGTATTGAAAGCCTTAGAAATAGATTGTTTAGTGGTACAACTACTAATCAAGTTAGCGAGTTTGATGTTTTTGTTTTGCAGGGTGTTGTACCGTACCAAGCAGTTCTCAACGAAGAAGGACATGAAGACTTGCTGAAATACTGGAGGAGAATGAGAAGACATTTCCGACACTATCAAAGATGACCCGAGATGTGTTGAACATTCAAGCGTCATCAACAGCGTCTGAAAGTGCTCTTTTTGCCGGCATATTTCAAACAGGAGAGCACAACTCATTAGCGGGAGAAGCTTGGAGATTGCAATATTATTCAGAGATTGGATAAGAGTGAAGCGTAGAAGGCGCGGTCAATCGGAGATCAACGAAGAAGACGATGAAAACTACAACGAAATCTTATCCAACGAAGATGGAAGCGACGTCGAGCAATTTGACCAACAAATTCCAATTCCAACCGAAGAACCACAACACATTGTGAAGAAATTAGAAAAGGTGTTTATAAATATGTGATTTTTTTAATTGTAATTTTACTATGTTATTTGCAACTTTCAACATCACAAAGTTGCAATGCCAAAAACATCAAACTCTGATTGGTACGGTACAACACCCGACTCGATAAGACCGGTCCCCTTTTCCGACGGGACGGGACATCGGCGGATCCCGCCAATCCTGCCAAAAGACCGATCCCCCCGTCCCGTCGGGTCCTGCCGCCGCGCCCCGTTGGCCACCCTTAGTTGCTACTACCTGTGAAGTACATTTATTAGACAAATCTCCATGTTGTGATTTGGTTGGCTATGCCAATATCCATATTGGAATCCATATGTAACCAAGATATCATTATCGTAAGTTGAGTTATGGAGTTCAACCCGAGCAAACTTCTGCAGCATAACAGTATCTCTCTTAGTCCAGACTGGTTTCATCAACTTGCCGCTATATGTGAGGTACTTTACTACAGAACTCCCATGTCGTGATATGTGGTTGTCAAGAACAGGGTCAATAATCCTTCTTGGATCATCAGATTGGGATTGCCATAGGAGCGCCACCTCGTTGAATAATTAGCACAAGTACTTAATGGGATGGTGACAAGGTGGCGGCCAATGGAAACCAGCAGTACCACCTCCTAATCCCCTTATCTGGTCTCTCATTGCAAGAGGAGAATCACCAGAATAACTGGTCCACAAGTACGTCTTCAAGATGTTCTATTTCCAGTTGAGTACGAACAACAGAGCCTAGAATTCATCTCCACGTCAGAACCATATGATCATTTTGCAACCAGTTATTGCCACACAAAAGTGGTTCAATTCTTGCAGTTAAGTTACATCCCATGCTTGGGTTCTGGTTACATCTCTTGTACTCCTGGCAAGACTCCAGCAAACAATCTCAGGACTAGGGGAACACATAGGATTTTGAATCTCAAAGCTAAACACCCATTGGCTGGTGTTTAAGAAAACAACAATGGACGAGGGTACTTGAAGAACTTAATCAAATAAAGGTATAAACTTGGTCTTTTGCAACTGGCAAATTTATTGGCTAATTGAACCAATTTCAGCTTTAACATTATGTCCCCAGAGATTGAGAACTGTAGAGGAGCTAGAGTCAGGAGGATCATTTGACCTCAATTTGGGAGGAGAGGCAGACGGCATGAACTATTAATTTGAGAAACACAGGAAATCCAAAACATTTGTCTCGTCTCGCTGTTTTGTTTCTTAGATATTCAGTACGCATGTATATATAAATGGGATGGTTTTCAAACTCCCGAAATGCAATCTAGACAGTGCCCCCCCTTGACTTCACAACCATTTTTCTTGGTTCTATGTAAACCCCCCTCACCCCCACCTCCTAAAGTAGTAAAGTAAAGAAGGGCTCTTTGGGGTCTAATTTTCTTTCTATCTGACAGGACAAACAGAGAAATAGGAAGGAATGGTTCTTTCATTCCATTGATAGACGTGTTCTTAGACTGGTTAATCGCGATGGACTAGTATTTCGAACTATATATATACACACACACATATATACACACACACACACTCATATATATATATATATATATACATATATACATATATATGTTTTGCCCTACTATCAGCAATAAGTGTTCACATAGATCGTGTCATCTTCTTAGACTTGGCCAATATAGACTAAATTCACTGCTGTAGTAGAACAGCTTCTGGCAGATGTCTGCAAATGTTTTTGTCTAGACAACCTCATCTTCTTGGGTTGCTTTAAAGCACAAGCCATCAAGATATTCCTCTAGCCAGGCAAAACATGGAAACACAGAGATCCTACTCTCATTTTCCAAGTTTTCAGTAGCCTGTTAAAAACAGACTTCACTTTTTCTTGAGAGCCATCTCGAATTACCACACTCAATTTCTATATTTACTTTCAACTATATGTGGAGTTAACCATCAAGCAGGCTGTCAGGATGCTCCCATCATAACCTGCAACCTGCCAGCTATCTACACTAAATTAGCCACAACTATAGAAAGAGTTCATCTTGTTACTTAACAAACATGCTGTTTGTCACTTGTCTTCCTTCTACCGTTTTTGTTGAAATATACAGATGGTTGCTCAATGTAAGACATAATTTAATGCATAAGTGGCCTACAAATTAGTTTTTAATAAGAAGAATTGCATGATATATTTCTCCCGTAAGAAATCATTTTCATCATCATCCATTGCGCTCATCTAAGGAAAAGTAGTCAGCATTATCAGTCAGATGTAATTTTTTATACCTTTTGGAATCACATAGCACAAAAGCTGATTTCTACCCGAGGAAGCACATTAGGAGGTGAATGAGGGGACCTCATTCTTTTTTATCCTTCATCAGTATGTCTCACTTGAATCATTCTTCCAGGATCCCAGGCACCTGAATATGGGCATCTTAAAGATCAACAGAATATGTGAAATAAGCTAAGATTGATTTAAAGGAAAAAGGATAGCCAAGAAGTGCACCCATGGACTCAAATGAAGGCAAGGAATTGAATCAGCTCCACCTAGCATAGGTCGCTTACAAATTGTGTAATTACCACAATATTACTTTCCACCTTACACACTCAAATTCAATTACGACACATGTGCAAGTGTGATAATGGAAATTTTCTTATCATTATTAAAAAACTAGTAAATGCAGTTTCCTACATACACAGCAAAGAGAAGGAAGGATGATGCAATAAAAATTACTGCAATTGAAAGTGCCACTCAATTAAAACAGGTCAATAGTGGGACATAAAATTTAAGAAGGTGCAATTATTGGAAAATGGAGGAAGTGATACAACTGTTTCAGCTGCTGGAAACAGCACCGGCCCTAGAAGACAAGCCAGACTCACTAGTATGGGAGCTGCAAAGAACTGGATCTTTCACTGTTAACTCTTACTACAAGAAAGGAACACAGCCATGGAGACAAACATGGAGAAACAAAGCACCAGACAGTGGCATTTTTCCGCTTGACTTTGGTCCCTGAAGCTGCCCCTTACCCAGGATAATTTACAGAGAAGAGGGATGACTAAATGTAACAGATGTCATTTGTCTGAATGCAGAGATTGTAAATCATCTCTTCGTACATTGTCCTGTAATAGCACATCTATGGCAGCTATTCCTGACTATATTCAATGTTAAGTGGGTAATGCCAAGAACAGCAAAAAAATTAATGCAATGTTGGTTTATGCAGAAAGAAAGGGACCAGCGAGTTTTTGAAAGCAAATCTGGTTACATCTTTAGGTTTAAGAATAAATGTATTTCCCTTTTAGGTTTTTTGGCGTAAAATGGAAAATGTGAAAGATGTAGAAAGCACACCGAATTTTCCCAGTCTGTTACAGTAGGCTGGCTGAGTGTTTTTTAATCATGGTGTATATGTCCATGCACAAACCTAGTGCTGAGTAATAAATTCTTTTACCTTATCGATAAAAAAAATTGCAGCAATAGAAAATTTTAGCTTCAAAAGCAATGGGCCTTTTTGCCCAAACAAAACAAGTACTTTTTTTTCTTTTAGGTTCTCAATAAATTGATTCGACGTAATTTTCCTAACGTGAGCATTAAAATTGTATTTCAGAAGCCTTCTGTGAAAAGTAATACCTAGAATTTTAGCTCACTCCAGACTTGTCCCCATTGGCTTCTCTGTCTCTTTCTTTTAAGGAAAGAAAATTTCAAATTAGGATACAAACCAAACAAATCAGTCATACATTTTGATCCAAAATTGATATTTCATCCTATGTAGTAGTATCATTGATCATGAAAGTTGAATATTGCAAGAAAGTAGAATTCAAGTTCTGACCACACTGGAAACACGCATCAAAACAGTTCATTTTGCAAAAGTTATTCAGAAGACCAAATATGTGTACTGACTGGAGCTAGGCCAGCTAACCCAGGGAATTTCTCCAAGAGAAAAAAAGAATTGACCAAGAAGCTTCAGCCTACAATCACATATTAATAAGACTAACAAAATACAACATAAAGTTATAACATAAAATGTGGAAGTTGCATGATCAAGGTGCATGATCATGAAGCAAAAAAAAAAGTCCTCTCTTCCCATTTGGCCTAATTAGACAAGATAAAGGTGTTACAATCTTTATAAGACATCAAACGTCTTGAATTGCTCAGACAATATTTCCCATTTGCATCTCAATATGGTGGGAATTATCTTTGCAAAGTTTATTTACTAGAGAACGGAAAGTACTTTCTCTGACAACATGACCTAATCTAAGCATGTAACCTAAAATGAATAAAGAGTCATCCAACTTATCTGCTTGAGAAAGATGATAAATCAGTTTCTCAAAAGTTTTTCTCCTTGGTCTGAGCCTACTCTTGATCATACTGCTCAACCAATTTACCCCCTCTGTTACATATCCTTGCTTGATCAATCCGAGTATGATAGAATCATGAGCCAACGCGGCAGGTTTGACACATCTATCCTGCATATCGTTCCACAATGATTTCGCTTCCAAAACCTGGCCGACCTCAGAAAGTTTCTCAATTAACACTGTATAAGAAGCAGGTGATGGTTGCAAACCCTGCTTTAACAGTTCATACAAAAACTGAAGACCTTCAGCTATCTTCCCATCCTTGCAGAAACCCTGAATAAGAGAATTGTATGTGACCACATCATGTGCAACACCTTTCTTAGCCATTTCATTGAACAAGTTTTGAGCTTCTACTACTCTTCCATAAAGACACAGCCCGTAAATCATGGTGTTATATGTCACTGTGGTCTCTCCATATCCTTTATCACGCATTTGCTTATAAAGACTTTCAGCTTCACTTAGATGGTTAGTTGTTAAATACCCATGAATGAGTGTGTTATATGTGTACTCGTTGGGATTGAATCCCTTTTGAATCATCTCAAACCATAATTTCTGGGCATCTCCAAGCAATTTCATTTTACAGAGACCACTAATCATTGTTGTATACATAACAATATCAGGAGCATAGCCTCTATTCTTTATATAATTAAATATCCGAAAAGCTTCACGCCTCTTTCTCGTTTCACATAGTCCCTGAATAACATGCTGATAAGTGAATATATCGACAGAACGATTAGTTGCAATCATTGAATGGAGAAGAGCTGACAGTCTGAAGTAATCTCTGTTCTTGCATGATTCGTAAATCAGTTTATTAAAAGCAACATTACTAGGGGCATGCCCAGCTTCCAAGACCTGTCGAAGAAGTTGATGACCTTTTGGAACATTGTTCTCCATACAAAATGCTCGAATCAAGTACCCAATTGTATCTACATCTGCTACAACACCAGATTCTGTCATATCCTCATACAATTTCCAGACAATGTCAGTTCTTCCAGCTCGGATAGAATCTGAAAGGGCTGAATTCCAAATTTTCAATGATGGGCAGTGGCCAACACCTCTCAATTCATTAAATACATCAAGGGCATCCTCAATCAATCCATCTTCACAAAGACACTCAATGTAGGCCTCCAAACAACTAGGTCGAGGCACAAAGTTCATATTTTGCCGAAAAGATTTAGCTGCACTGCCGGCCTTGGCTTGTACAAGCTGACTAAATATTACTTCATCAGAGAACTGATCTCTCGAAAAACCATTTTGAGAACTAAGCCAATAATAGAACCGAAGCGACAACAGAACATTTTTTTGTGCCTTGAAAACCTCAGTATAGAACTTTGGATCAGTAAAATTAACAGCGGGAAAATCAGATAGCAATATTTGTTCCCATCTGGGTCGTGTTCGGATAACTTTGCAAACATCTTTAGCTATCTCAACAAAGCTCTGTCGCTCACTTTGATGATTCTCTGAACTTGATTGATCTGGGTTTTGCGCAGCAACTTCACTTTCAACCCCACTATTAGTTCCAGCAATACTAAGGTCACGGATTGGGGAGTTAACGTTTTGGCGACTGCATAATCTTGTGACAAGAAATGGAGGTCTAGCCATTCAAATCTGCAGATTGTTTAATAAAATTCAAATGGGTATCCACTATCCATAAATACCAATCAAATATTCAGCTAAAATACATGAATTTAGATGGAATGCCTCTTCATATGCACATACAAATAGCAATATAAATGCAAGAAAGAAATTCAAATCAGCAAATTCTTCAATAAAATTCAAAAGGGTATCCAGAAACTCCAACAAGTTTTAGCAAAACACATGAATTTAAGCGATTTATGCATAAATGAATAGAAAAATGAGCCTATGAATGCAAGAAAGAATCTCAAATCTGCAGAATCCCAAGTAAAATACAAATAGGTGTCTCAGTTATATACATGGATTTACAAACAAACCTCTTCGTGAAACACAGAGGAACATATTGGAATCGCAATGTGAAGATATAAATGCAGCAACGAATTTCAAAATCTGCAGTCTTCAATAAAATTCAAATGGCTACCCATAAATGCCCAAAAAAAATCAGCTTGAATACATGAATTCACATGAAAGGAATACACTTTTAATGAAAAAAGTTACCGTTGTAGACTTAGAAGAACGAAAGTCAAGAGAATGCTTTCAGGCATAGAAAAATAACAAAAAATATGACGAATGGAAGGTAATTTTGGACAAGTATGAGGAACAGACGAAGAAGACGACTTTGCCACTTCATACGGGATGCACAAGGAAGGGAAATAGTTGTACATATTGGGCCACAATTCGGTCCTTGGGCCTTTTCTTTTTAGGGGAACTTGCACACTTACTAGAAAATAAGTATTGAATTACTTTTCAATTTACACAATCTACAATATATACCATATATTCTTTGTGCGGATTTCCCCTTAAAGGCACTCGCTTTTAATTTTTACCCCTCAAATTTGAAATCTTTAACTTTTATCCTTCGCCTAAAAACTCATGAATTTCGAATTCGAACCTCTGCTCAGACAAAAAAATTTTAAAAAATCACAAGCTAGAGATTTGTAGCAAAATTAAGCTTATTAATTAGGCCTATATCGACAAAAGTTTGCCTTTAAGGCCTAATTTTAGGTAAAAGTTTGTTTTATGGAAAACCTATGTCGAATAGGCCTAATTTCCCGAACAAGCCTAATTTTACCTGAATAGACATATTTTTGCTACAAAGCTCTACCTTGCGATTTTTTTTTTAAATTTTTTACATGAGTAAAGGTTCGAACCCAGAATCTCAGGGTATTAGACGAAGGACAAAATTAAATATTTTAAATTTGATAGACAATAATTAAAGACCACCCCGAAATAAGGACATTTGTGTGAATTTCCCTATAAACGAGTAAGGAAAAAATAAGATAATTAAATGAGTAAAAGAGAAATAGCTTTGGAGATGGTCAATTTCGTATAGGCTATATGGTAATTAATTTTGACAGGATTTCATTCAGTTATGTAAATTGTCTCTATAAATTTGCCTTTCCTTTATCTCAAATCTTTTAAATACTCCATTAAACCCTACAAATATTCATACGGTACAACTCATACACTTCATCTTCACTCGCAAATTCAATTCAATACTCTACTGTACTCTTTATTCTTGTTTCTTATTTCATGTAAAGATGGTGAATACACAAACATTAATTCAATAAAATAGTGTGTGGCAAACCGATCGAAGATATGTAAAATTTGATAATTCGAGCATCAATTTTGAAGAGTTGGTCATAGGGTATTCTCCAATTTCTATATCTGATGACACGAGTGTACAATTGTACATTGATTTGACGTTGAAACATATAGAAATCACTTCATATTCGTTGTGCATAACGTTCAAGGAAAGCACAGTTGAAAAGGAATTTTTTTTTAATGAAAACATTATCGCAATGTCTTCACATGGGCTACATGACAATAATATACCATATATGCTGGAAAATGTAGAAGATTTTGATAATTCGAAACCCATCACATCAAAATATGGAGGAAGGCCAATTATACCAAGACAAAGACACCCTTCTCAGTGTTATGAAACACTACGCAATATAATTTTTTTAAATTCCGAGTGCACAGTTCAGGTATAAAAAAATTTATTCTCCGGGTAATGTTATAATATATTTATATTGAACATGGACAAAAAAATTATTGCATATATAGTATACCGTAAATATTTTAAAATGTGCATTTATGTGTAGTTAGTTGGAAATTCTTGAATATGTATACATAAATATATTCACTAGCATACCCCTCAGTCGGAGCGGGAGTAGGCCGGACGCTGAGACTGAATATGAAGTCAAGGAACAGTTGTCGAGAAAGTCTCTTAGTGAAGATATATGCATACTGATATGAAGAAGGAACATGCAACACCCTAACATGACCAATTACAACCTTCTCACGAACAAAGTGAATATCCATCTTAATATGCTTGGTTTGTTGATGCTGAACCGGGTTATGAAACAAATAGACAACAAATATTTTATCACATTAAACCAAAGATGCCTTACGTAAGGGACAATGAAGCTCAAGAAGGAGATTCTGGAGCCAACATAGCTCTGCAACAACGTTCGCAACGCCTCGATATTCTGCTTCTGCACTCGAACGGGGAAGGGTGGCTTACCGCTTGGCAGACCACGAAATAATATTATCCCCTAAAAATACACAATAGCTGGACGTAGAGCGACAGGTGTCCGGACAGCCTGCCCAATATGCGTTTGTGTAAGAAAGCAACCTAGTCGGTGAAGAGGGATATAGATGTAGTTCATATGCAAGAGTGTCCTTAACATACTGAATGATACGTTAGGAGATGTAAAGTGAGGCTCCCTATGAGCGTGCATGAACAAGCACATCTGTTGAACAACATATGCAATATCGGGCCGAGTGAAGGTGAGATACTGAAGAG
This sequence comes from Anisodus tanguticus, assembly GCA_034509755.1. Classification (NCBI taxonomy): domain Eukaryota; kingdom Viridiplantae; phylum Streptophyta; class Magnoliopsida; order Solanales; family Solanaceae; genus Anisodus; species Anisodus tanguticus. The sequence goes on along the minus strand of CM067539.1, from coordinate 31,077,737 downwards.
CACCTACTAGACTCTTATAAAGAGAGGGACGTTGACCGGATCCCCAGCATCTGCACTGAGTTTTGACTTTGAGTCGACATGAGTGGACATGATCTTGTAGTTTGCCATTTTAGCCCTGTAGACAATCTCATTTGTACTTACGCTGACATAAGAACATAGCATGTGCGGATCTGGTGACTGATATCCCTAAAAAATAACTTAACTTACCCAAATCTGTTATAGCAAATTCGGACTTGAGCAGGGCAATGATCTCGTATTTCAGTGTATCAGAAGAAGTTGTCATAAACAATATCATCCACATATAAAAGAAGATAAGTCGTGTCAGTACCTCGATGAAAAATAAACAGGGAATGATCATTCTTGCTGCACACGAACCCGATATGTATGATGTATGTGGTAAACCTCTCATACCAAGCCCTAGGGGCTTGTGTCAAACCATATAGTGACTTACGAATATGGCAGACATAATGAGGAACCTCCGTATGTACAAATCCAGGCGGTTAATGCATATAAACGGTTTCTTTCAAATCCCCATGTAAGAAAGCATTTTTTACATCCAGCTGGTGAATAGGCTAATTTTTTCCCATAGCTATGCTCAACACTGTGTGAATGGTGGCTCGTTTGACCACCAGACTAAAAGTCTCAGCACAATCAACTTCCTCCTATTGACCAGTACCATTAGCCATAAGTCTTGTCTTATAGCGTTCAAGCTCTCCACTATCTTGGAATTTGTGATGATAGAGCCACATACAACGAATCAAATTCACCCCTTCTGGTTTCGGAACAAGATCCCAAGTGTACTGATTGGTTAACGCATTAAACTCCTCACGCATGGCCGCATTCCAATTTGGGTCGAGTTTGGCTAATTTTGGGTTTTTAGGAATAGGTGAGACGGTTTGAGTGGATAGGTTAAAGTGAACTTTTGGTTTGAAAATCACGTGTTGTGCACGGGTTTCCATTCGGTGTGTGGGGACGGTTACAGGTGGTGATGGGCTGGACTAGGCAGTGGGGTCGGGCAGTGGCGGGTTGTGTGATGGGTCAGTGGGGTGGGGCAACATAGTGATAGGCTCGTCGGGTAGGGAGGTCAGTGGGACGGGTGTGATCAACGGGACAGGTAGGGTCGATGGGGAGGGTAGCGGTATGGCCTAAGGGTGTGGATTTTGTAGTGCATTTTGGACTAGAGGTGAGGTATCCGAGTCATCAAGGAATTTGTAGTCAGTGGATCGGAATTGGTGGATATTGGAAAAGAGAAAGACATTCTCCTCAAATGTGACATGACATGAGACTATGATTTTGCATGTGGACACGTTATAGCATAAGTACCCCTTATGGTTTGACGAGAACCCTAAGAAGACACACGGAGTGGAATGAGATGCTAATTTGTGAGGGACGGTGGAGGCCAGATTCGGGTAGTAGAGACAACCGAAAATCCGAAGATGATCATAAGTAGGGATTCGACAAAATAGGAACTCGGTAGGGGTCCTATTTTGGAGCGTACGGATGGATAGTATATTAAGAAGATATTCTGCCATTTTTAATGCATATACCCAAAAGCTAGGGGGAAGAGATGCATGAAAAAGTAAGGTACAAATCATATTGTTAATGGTGCGTAGAATTCGTTCGGCTTTACCATTTCGAGGGGAAATATGGGGGTAGGAGAAACGAAAGACCATGCCATTAGCCGTACAGAATTTATGAAAGAGAATTATTAAACTCACGACCATTGTCCCATTGAAATGTTTTTATTTCTTTTTCAAATTGCGTTTTAACATATGTATAAAATTCAAGAAACTTGGAGTAGACTTGAGATTTAAAGTGGAGCGGATAGACCCATAGGAAGTGAGAAAAATCATCCAAGAATATTAAATAGTATTTATGACCCAATTTGCTAGTAATAGGAGAGGTCCGTAAATCTGTATGAATAATATCAAAGGGAGAAAAAGTAATATTCAAAGATGATGTAAATCGAAGTCTAACATGCTTTCCAAAATGACAAGAATAGCAATTTTGGGCAAGGTTCCCTTTATTACATTTAATTAAACTGCGGTTTCTAAGAAATAAAAAATATGAGCTCCGGGATGTCCAAGTCTACATGCCACATTGAAGACGAGATTGCAGCTAAAGATGTGGGAGGATTGACACTGGCAGCGGACGTGGATAGGAAATGATAGAGGTTCCCCATACTATTACATCTCGTAAGAAGTCTCTCCGTACGTAGGTCCTTGACAGAAAAAACAAATGGGTCAAAATCAATAGTTACGGAATTATCAGTGACAAACTTTCTAACAGAGATTAAGTTCTTCATAATGTTATGGGCATATATGACGTGTTTAAGGGAGTAGTGGGGGTGCGGTGGTGGAATTAGTGCGTGGTCAAACCCTTGAATTGGAATGCGATGACCATTTTCGACCATAATAAATTGAGGAGTATTTAAATTGCATAGCTGAGAAGGATTACCATAATTGTGGGTGAGGTGAGACGTGGCGCCCGTATCCATATACCATGCGTCATCGGACTGCTGAATATTCAGGGAATTGAAGGCCTGGCCCATGTTTGTTGGAATTGGGCCGGATGCGAACTGTTGGGCCTGTGAGAAGTGGGCATGTTGGCTGCCTGGTTGGACCGCTGGATGGAACACCAGTATGATGGGTTGCTATTTTTGCCACTATTGTTGTTGGGCCGCGGCTGCTGGGGAGGCCCAGTTGCCAAAATACGGCCATGGCAGTAGGCTAGCACGTTGGGTGTTGGGCCTGCTGCTGTGGGCTAGCTACCTAGCCTCGACCTCCCTCAACCTTTTCCTTTGTTTCCCCAACCACCCTCGTAGCCTCTGCCACGACCTCCACCGTGGTTGTTTTGCGACGGGTGGTGGTCGAAGTGCGGTGGCTAACCGGCGGTTGCCGCGGTGGCATCAACTACCAATGCCTTGGGATTGTGTTAATCTTATTTTGCTCATCTCGTCTCCTCTAATAACAATTGGGACCATGCTTTGTTGAAACTCGGTAGGGGATTGGATTGTTGGATCATCATTGCAAGGGTGTCGTATTCACCTTTCGGTAAACCATTAATCAATTGCAAACCATCTTTGTGTTTGAAATTTGATTGCACACATTAGATAATTGGTCGACAATCAATTTTAAACGTTTGCAGTAGTCGGTCATATTTGCAAAATTTTCAAAACGGGTGGTGTTGAATTGCTCCTCAAGATACATGGCACGTGTATGTTTGTTGTCTTGAAAAATCTCCTCCAACTGTGTCCATAACTCGTGAGTCGTAGCACCAATCTTCATAATAGTATGAAGTAAGTCCTTGGAGATAGTTCCATGGATCCACTGCTAAACGATAGCGTCAAACCGCCTCCACGTCGTGTCGTCGATGTCGGGTGGGCGGAGATAGGTGGTATCAATGTGGTTAAGCACGTTGTAAGCACATGCATGAATATAGAAGAGTTCAACCCATAACACATATTATCCATCCTCCTGATAAAAACCTCAACGGTATGAAGTTCTTAATATTAGTTATCGCAAAAGTCGGATAAAAGGTGGTGGGGGTGAAAGAGGGAGGAGGATTTGTGACGTCGGGTGTTGAGGAAGAGGAAACGGGAGAAGCTATATGGGTAGCAGGTGATGCCATGGGGCTGTCAAAAATTGGTAGAAGAATATAGGTTTGGGGAAGCCGTGTATCAGGTGTATACCAGCGGTATACAAGTCTGGTCAGGTGATATGGGGTTCAGGTTGACTGTATATCACCTGTATACGTATATGGGCAAGAAAAGGAAATATGAGGGATGGGTGGGTTGTATATCACGGTATATTAGAGGTATACAAGCCTTGTTTTAGGGAAGAAGAGAGGTGGTGGATGTATATCATCGAGGAGCAGTGATATACGGTGGGTATATGACTGATTTTCGCCGGAAGAGGGAGGCGAAAAAGTAGGGTGTGGCGGCCGACAATAGGGTTTAGGATAGGAAGGGATTTTTAGCTCTTATTACCATATAGAATAGTGTAAATCTTCCTTGAGGAGTCCTTTCATTAATACCATATATATAGTGTATACAATTGTAGTTCTAATGGAATAAGGATCTCTACTTTACATAATTACACTAAAATATTAATTACAAAATAATACAGAATATATGATTAATATATATAAATATATTCACTATCACAGACAAATCCCGGCTTCGAATACAGATTGGAGAAAACTGATGACGACTCATTCTTGTACCTATTTGTAGCTATTTCTGCATCAATCAAAGGGTGGGAGTATTACAAGCCAATTGTCGTGGTCAATGGCACCTTTCTTAAATCAAAGTATAAAGGAACACTAATAACGGCTTGCACACAAGACGCTGCGGGTATGATCAAATTAGCATTATTAGTCATAATCATATTATCCTATATGAGAAATTATAAATTATGTCTTATACTTAAAATAACTTATATAATTTCAAGTTGGCAATTCTCTCCATTTAGTCATTTTAGATTATGTTTATATAACGGACATCAAATGAAGCCATCAAAATGTATTATTTCCGATATATAGTATATTTCATATGTATAAAGCACAAGTATCTATTTAGGTAAAATGTTTCCGCTTGCATACTCCATTGTTGATTTAGAGAATTATGCATCTTGAAATAGTTTTTCAAAAGGTTTAAAGAGACATATTGTGTCAGAAAAGGAATGCGCATAGTATCTGACAGACATGAAAACATATTAAAGGCAACTTCAATTGTGTATTCAATTGTGTCTCACTATGCATACATATACCACTTGTGGAACAACATAAAAGCGAAATTCAGGAAGAATCCAGAACTTATGAAAGATCTATTCTTTTCAGCTGCAAGGGCCTACACCGTTGAAGAATTTGAGGAGCATGTGACTGAAATCAATCATTTTAATGAAAGGGTTAGAGAATACTTAATGAAAATCAGACATCATAGATGTTCAGTAGCGCATTCACCAATCAACAAAATTTTCACCATGACTTTCAATATTGCAGAGTCAATCAGTTCGACTATCAAAAGTGCACGAGAATTATCAATTAAGCCTTTGTTGGGATACATTGCAAACCTGATTCATGATTGGAATTATGAAAACAAGAAATATGCCATGAAAACTTTCACGGGGTTGGGTAAGAAGTATGAAGAAATTTTGACAAAAAATATTGTCAAATAACATAGGATGACTATAATAGGTTACAACCCGTTTTTATTCATTGAATTATATTAAATGATATACTAGCAATGTGTATATAAAGTATAACATTTATTATATAACAACAACATACCCAGTGTAGTCCCACAACGTGAGGTCTAGGGAGGGTAGAGTGTACACATACCTTACCTCTACCTTGGTAGGTAGAGCGACTGTTTTTAGAGACCCTCGGCTCAGGACAATCACAACATAAAAAAAAGTCAGAACCCAATCAAAATTAAAGCAGTAAGAAAATGTTACTAGCAAACGTGAATACATCGTGATAGCACATCCTGAAAAGAAGCAGTAACTACGCAAATAAATGAGATAAATCAAGTACATTCAAGAACGCATAGCAGAAGAAATAAAACTACAGAAGACTATAGAGCGATACTACTCTTATCTAAGCATGCCTACTATAATAACACTACACCTACCAGTTTGTAAGCGTAAGTAGGACTACGCTCAACTACCTACTACCATTCTACCATAATATGTGACCTCCACAACCTCTATCTAAGGTCATGTCCTCAGTAAGTCACGCCTGCTCCATATATCGTCTAATCACCTCGCTCCAATATTTCTTCGGCATACCTCTACCCCTCCTGAACCCGTCCATAGCCAACCTCTCACACATCCGCACTGAGGCAATTGTGTCTCTCCTCCGCACATGTCCAAACCATCTTAACCTCGCTTCCCACATCTTATCCTCTACCGCGTCCACTCCCACTCTGCCTCGGATATCTTCATTTATAATTTTATCCTTCCTTGTATGCCCACACATCCATCTCAGCATCCTCATCTTCGCCACTCTCATCCTTTGGGTGTGCGATGTCTTGACTGTCCATCACTCTGCCCCATACAACATAGTCGGTATAACTACCATCCTATAAAACTTGCCTTTTAGCATTGGTGGCACCTTTTTGTCTCACAAGACTCCAAATGCAAGCTTCTATTTCATCCAGCCTGCCCCAATACGATGTGTGACATCGTCATCAATCTCTCAATTCCCTTGGATAATAGATTCGAGGTACTTGAAGCGTACTTGCTTCGGAATGACCTGGGTCCCAAGCCTTACCTTTACGCCTATCTTACGGTCGCTCTCGTTGCTGAACTTGCACTCCAAGTCTTCTGTCTTGGTCCTACTCAGCCTGAACCCTTTAGAATCTAGGGTCTTTCTCCAAACCTCCAGCTTAGCATTCACCCTACTGCGTGTCTCATCAATCAGGACTATGTCATATGCGAATAATATACACCATGGCACCTCCCATTGGATTTTTTGCGTCAGTCCATCCATCACCAAGGCAAATAAGAATGGGCTAAGAGTTGATCCCTAGTGCATCCCCATCGTCACAAGAAAGTGCTCTGAGTCTCCTCCCACTGTTCGTACCCTGGTCATGGCTCCATCATACATATCCTTGATCCCTAGTGTACGCCACAAGTACACCTTTAGCCTCCAAACATCTCCAGAGAACCTCTCTAGGGACTTTATCATATGTTTTCTCGAGGTCAATGAAAACCATATGTAAGTCTATCTTCCTCTCCCTATACAGCTCTACCAACTAATAAGATGGATGGCTTCTGTAGTCGAATGCCCATGCATGAATCCAAACTGGTTCTCGGAAATAGACACGCCTCTTCTTACCCTCATCTGCACGACCTTTTCCCAAACTTTCATAGTGTGGCTCAGCAGCTTGATACCCCTATAGTTTTTACAACTTTGGATATCACCTTTGTTCTTGTACAAAGGAACCATTGTACTCTACCTCCATTCTTCGGGCATTCTCGCCGTCTTAAAAATGACGTTCAACAGCTCAGTCAGCCACTCCAAGCCTAACCTGCCTGTGCTCTTCCAAAATTCAACTGGATATCATTCGGCCCGATCGCTCGTCCCCCGCGTATCCTACGAATAGCGCCTTTGACCTCCTCAATATTAATGTTTCTACAATACCTAAAATCCCGATATCTACCCGATTGCTCCAGCTCTCCCAACACAATGTCTCTATCTCCTTCTTCGTTCAAGAGTTTATGGAAGTAAGACTACCACCTCTTCCTAATATGCGCGTCCTCCACCAGTACTTTGCGGTCCTCATCCTTGATGCACCTCACGTGATCAAAGTCGCGGGCGCTCCACTCCCTCGCCTTGGCAAGTCCGTACAATTTCTTCTCCCCGTCTTTTTCCTCTAATTCAACGTATAGGCTTTCGAAAGCCGATGTTTTCACCGCCGTGGCCGCTAGTTTTGCCTCATTCCTCGCTATTTTATATAGTTCTCTATTCGTCCACTTCTCCACATCATCATTTATTTTTACCAGTTTCGCATACGCCACTTTCTTCGCATTAACCTTCTCTTGAACTTCATCATTCCACCACCAGTTACCTCGATGCCCACCACGGCTACCCCGCAAGACCCCTATCCCATTTACTGATCGCGTCCTCGCTACTCCCCCAAGCCCCCTTGGTCGTCAACCTCTCCCCCGTCTCCTTTGCATTAGCCATGGTCAAATTCCCTTATTTGATTCTCAACCTGTCATCCACAACCCTTCTCTTCTTCTCCATTTTAATCTCCAAATCCATCACCAAAAGCATATGTTGGGTTATAAGACACTCTTTTGGAATAACCTTGCAGTCTTTACAAAGACTATTGTCAGCCTTCCTAAGGAGCAAAAAGTCTATCTGACTCTTAGCCACCAAACTACGGAAAGTCACTAAGTGCTCCTCCTTCTTCATGAACTTCGAATTGGCTATCACCAACCCAAAAGCTCTAGCGAACTCCAAAAGTGAGACGCCTCCCTCGTTCATGTCCCCGATGTCATAGCATTCATGCACATCGTCGTAGCCACCTAGAAGTGACCTAACATGTCCATTGAAATCTTCTCTCATAAATAACTTCTCAGTGTGTGGTACACTGCCACCACCTCGTCCAAATCCTCTTAAAAATGCCTCTTCTCCTCCCCGGCCATGCCCGCTTGTGGCGCGTAAGCACTAATAATGTTCATAGTAAACCCTCCAACTACCAACTTAATCACCATCATCCTATCGTTTACCCTCATAACCTCAATCACCTGGTCCCTTAGCTCGTTGTCTACCAAAATGCCTACCACATTCCTATACCCCGACCTACCAGAGAACTATAAATTATACCCGTCCACCTCCATAGCCTTAGGTCCTACCCATTTAGTCTCCTGGACACATGTTATATTAATCCTCATCTTCTTAAGAATCTTGACTAGCTCTATGGACTTTCATGTTAAAGTCCCAATGTTCCAAGACCCTATTCTCAGCCTAACACCTCCCTTACCCCGCTTACCCCCTTAGCCCTTACCCCCGTCCCCAACCGAGAATATAACTCTAGTCTACCATCATTCACCAAATCCACTAGAACAAAAATTACTAGTCAAAGGTTAACGTTAACACACACGAGAACCAACACTAAAGCACAAAGTCAGGCTACTACAAACCAGAATGATAAAGAAAAGGACAAGAAGAATAAAGGAAAGAATGTAAAGTCAAGATTCAATAAAACACAACACGCAATAATTTAACTACAAAGATAAGGACAAATATTGAGTGCATGCAACGGGAGGTACCAAAACTCCAGAAATAAGAAAAAATGTTTATGGTTCCCCAATTCAAAGAATCAAAAGCACTAAACAAGTAGAACCAATACGCAATAACAATAAACAAGTATATACACTTTTCAATACACAATAAGCAAATAGGACATTATTCGATAAACAGTAAACAAATAAGAATACTACTGAAACACTAATCAATGCTCAATAAACAAATAAGCACACAACTCATAACAATAAAAGTAGGCAATACACTACAATGTGGTTACTTGAAACAATAATCAATAATTAACAAACAATAAACAAATGAAGGAAAAGAAATGAATATGGGCCCCCGGAGGTACCAACTCTAGGTGAATATAACCTGATCGCCGGTCACCTTGATCGCCGGATCCACCACGGTCGCCGGTCACCACCGGATCGTCGGAGAAGGTGGGGGGGGGGGGGGGGGAGTTGTTATTACTGTTGTGGAGAGATGGGAGAAAGAGGAGAGAGAAGAGAGAGAGAATGACGACCATGGTAATATAATATAATATATATATATATATATATATATATATATATATATTTATTTATTTATTTTTTTGGTTGAAGCTTTCTTCACACTTGCATGTATGTCGTTACACCAATATCTGAGACGTGATAATTTAGCAGCTTGAATTGAAGCCTCAGATGAATAGTATTCTAACCATCATCTTTACTGTCTCCACTCCCTCGCCACCACCGTCGCCGATGAATCATCCACTCTGACGACCAGTAAGTTGCCTCTTCTCTCTCTCTCTCTCTCACCCATTTCTCCTCTATAAACTCTCTCTTAACCTACTTTCGCCGCCGGTAAGCCCGATTCTGGCATTCCTCTTTCTTTTTCATCTATCCCTCTATCACAAGCAGTCACGTGACTGAGACAGACGGGACCACCAGATCTGGTCGGAGCCTGTACAGAACTGACATGAATTATTTTTCTCCGGTGAATTGCTACATTAAGCCGAGTCAGAGGCAACAGTGCTAGCTATCCTTGATTTCTTGCCTTTATTGTTTGCCATTTATGAATCAGTCTTGTTTTCTCCTACTTTATCTGACCCTAATCTTGGCAATACACCTTTATGTAAATTTCATTTTCCATGGCATAATTAGTTTCCCCATTTAATTTGAGGTTCATTGTTTGTAGATTCTTTAATCTATTACTATTTGTTTTGTTGTATACTTGATTCTGTGTTAGCAACTTTTGTTTGACATGTATATTATTTTTGCATCAAATATTTGTTATGTTTTGCTATATACTTGATCGTTTTGCTATGTTTCTATTTGTTAGTTTTGCTTTGGTATTCTGTTGATTTGTCTGAAGTGCAGTGTGCCTACCCCTATTTTCTCAACTCTTGTTTCTTGCTTGTAATCTGCATCATTTTTCTTATTCTCTAGGCATTATGATTACTATCTTTTTATTTTTATATACGGTGTTAGTGTCTTCTGATAATGATGGTAGTTTGAGGTCATGTCCTTGGTTGAGGGCAGGGGTGGTGGTGGGGCAGAGGTGGTAAGGGGACTAGGGGAGCACACAGATTGAGAATCGGGTCTTGGAACATAGGGACTTTGATGGGAAAATTGATAGAACTAGTGAAGATTCTTAAGAAGAAGAAGATCAATATAGTTTGTATCCAGGAAACCAAATGGGTAGGAACTAAGGCTATGGAGGTAGATGGGTTTATGTTGTGGTACTCAGGGCGCTCAAAAGGTAGGAATGGAGTAGGTATTTTAGTGGACAGGGATCTCAAGGATCAAGTAGTACAGGTTAGGAGGGTGAGTGATAGGATGATATCCATTAAACTAGTTTTGTGAGGGACAACTTTTAACATTATTAGTGCATATGGGCCTAAGACGGGTTTGGCGGGGGATGACAAACGGTGCTTTTGGGAGGAGTTGGACGAGGTTGTGAGGGGTATTCCGCAGAATGAAAAACTAATGCTATGAGGAGATTTTAATAGTCATATAAGGACTACTTCAGGAGGATATGATGATGTGCATGACGGGTTCGGCTTTAAGAATAGGAAGAGAAAGTAGAAGGCAAGAAGGTTGCGTATGCAGTGCCAGTTGAAAGCATCGACGAGGAGTACAAGAGGAGGAATAAAGAGAAGTATAAAGAAGAGAAGGTAGCGGTCACGAGGGCTAATGTATAAAGAACTCAAGTGAAAAGGCGGGGATAAAAAGTTGTATAGGTTTGCCAAGATGAGAGAGAGGAAGTCTCGTGACTTGGACCAAGTGAAGTGCATTAAGGACGAGAATGGTGAAGTGTTGGTATATGAGGCACACATTAGGCGGAGATGGCAAATGTACTTCCATAAGCTCTTGAATGAAAAATGGAACATACATATCGTGCTAGGGGAATTGGAACATTCTGGGAGCCATAGAGATTTTAGGTATTGTAGGCGTATAAGGGCTACAGAGGTTAGGGGACTATCCACAAAATGAGAAAATTGAGGGCGATCGGGCCAGATGAGATTCCGGTTGACTTTTGGAAGAGCGCAGGGGAGGCCGGTATGGAGTTACTGACTAGGTTGTTTAATGTCATACTTAGGACGGCTAAGATGACATAGGATTTGAGATGGAGTACAATTGTCCTATTGTACAAGAACAAGGGCAATTTTTAGCACTGCAATAATTATAGGGGTATTAAGCTGCTAAGCCACACTATAAAATTCTGGGGGAGGGTGGTCGAGATGAGGATGAAAAGGGATGTGTCGATATCCGAGAAATAGTTCGGCTTCATGTTAGGGCGATCGACTACAAAAAGTATTCATCTTGTTAGAAGATTGGTGGAGTAGTATACAGACAGAAAGAGAGACATGCATATGATGTTCATTGACTTGGAGAAGGCTTATGATAAAGTCCCTCGGAAGGTCCTTTGGAGATGCTTGGATTATAAGGGTGTGCCTGTAGCCTACATTAGGGAAATTAAGGAAATGTATGAGGGTGTCGAGACCCGGGTTAGGAGAGTGAAAGGTAATTCATAACACTTTTCGATCGTGATGGAGTTGCACCAAGGATCAACATTTAGCACGTTTCTATTTGCTTAGTGATGGATGAATTGACGCGACATATTCAAAAAGAGATGTCGTGGTGTATGCTATTTGCACACGATATAGGTTTGATTGACGAAATGCGTAGAGGAGTTAACGATAGGCTAGAAGTTTGGAAAACGACTTTAGAATCTAAAGGTTGCAGGTTAAGTAGGACTAAGATGGAGTACATGAAGTGCAAATTCAGTGTCGTGGCGCACGAGACAGATGTGAAAGTGAATATTAAAGGACAAGCTATACCCAAAAGAGGAAGCTCAAGTATCTTGGGTCCATAATAAAAGGGGACGGTGAGATTAACGATGATATCACACACCGTATTGGAGTAGAGTGGATGAAATGGAGGCTCGCCTTCGGAATGCTTTGCGATAAGAAAGTGTCGCCTAGGCTGAAAGACAAATTCTATAGAGTGGTGGTTGGACCAACATTATTGTATGGGGCAGAATGTTTTCAGTTAAGAATGCTCACATTCAAAAGATGAAGGCAGTAGAGATGAAGATGCTTAGATGGATGTTTGGTCATACTAGGAGAGATATGATTAGAAATGAAGTTATACGAGATACGGTTGGAGTGACCTCCGTGGCGGACAAGATGAAAGAAGCAAGACTGAGATGGTTCGGGTATGTAAAGAGAAGGTGTGAGGCTACCTCAGTTAGGAGGTGTGAGAGATTGGCGGTCGCAAGAGTTAAGAGAGTTAGAGGTAGACCGAAGAAGAACTAAGGGAGGTGATTAGACAGAATATGACACAACTTCAATTGAATGCGAACATTACCGTAGATAGGAAGATATGGAGGTCGAGGATTATGATTGAAGGTTAGTAGGTAGTTGAGATTTATCGCGATGTGTGTAAGTGAGGTAGGGGCTAGCCTTTCCATCTCCTCTTCTCTTTTTCTTAGTAGTAGTATTTAGATATCGCGTAACTCATTATTCCTATGTGTGTATTACTTCATTTGTTCTTTGTCTTGTTGTTTTTGTTGTCCTATTTTCTTACTATCTTGTGTTGACTATGTTTTTTGAGCCGATGGTCTATCAGAAACAACTTCTCTTCCCCACAAAGGTAGAGGTAAGATTTGCGTACATCTTACCCTTTCCAGACCCTACTTTGTGGGATTACAGTGGGTACGTATATATACACTTTCTGGTTATGCAATTTCAAATTCATACTTAACTTTAAAAAATTCTAAGTTAAACCGTCAAGCTACTCATTGTATACTACTATGGAGAAGGTATTAGGTATGTGGTGAATATCAGTAAAAGAACATGCACTTGCCGGAGATTTCAAAAGGAAGAAATATCGTGCCCCACACTTTGGCGGTTATGACGAGCAAAGGAATGAGATCCCTTGATATTGTTCAGTGTACTATACAATTGATTACATGTTGAAACAATATGAAGAAGATGTATTTCTGATTCCCAATGAGAGTTTTTGGCACATTCCAAGAGAAATAAGGGAAGAAGTTGTGCCAGCACCAATTGGACGAATACCGCCAGGAAGGCCAAAGACCTAAGCAGGGGAATTTTCATCTAAGAAAGTGAAAATTTCTTGCAGTACATGTGGACAGTTTGGACACAACAAGAGATCATGCAGAAATATTCCAAAAGAACTTGACAACTTTGATTCTGAAAGTTACAAACTCTTGATGTTGTTATATTTTATAATTGAAATAAAATGAAATTTTTATTTATCGAGATGACTTGCATTTTTTCTCATTTTTGAGTTATAAAATTATTACTTCTATTCTGTCGAAATGCTCTATGATCCTTGATAATTAAATATTAGTATAAAAAATATAAATCGAATCAAATACTAACTTCCGTGTTTCCCTATTCTCTGTATGTTTTTGGTTGTCTCGTTTCCAGCTTTTTGTACTGCCATATGATGTTTGGGTAATTGCGCAAGGGCTTTGAATTCCATGCCATTTATATGCGAAGGATGGAACTTTAAATTGATACTGAGTTTCAGCTCTTCCAATGGCAGTTTTTATCAATGATTGTTGTCAAGTGCCTGAATTTTATGTGCTAGTGCTAATAAGGTTGTGTTTCACTGTACTAACTGTTATACCGCATTTTAACCGGGTCAAAGGGAAGTACAACATATTAATGATTCCTCTATTATTAATTAACTTAAGGAGTCACCACCTAATTATTTTTTAAAAATGAATTAGGGCACTTATTTTAATTAAGTAAATGTTTAAAAATTAAATTCGATTAATGGTCTACTTAACTTATATGATTCTAGGTAAGGGTTCTAGTTCATCCTAAAGAGAAGGGATAAGACATCCTTTAAGATCCACTGCCTACGATTTACCGGCCAAACTTAGGTGGATTATTTCACATTTATTAAAAAAGGAAAAATAGCAATTTAATAATACATTATAGATACTTGAGAAAACATTTGTAATTTATATGCTGCAAGAAAATCACAGTGTGAATAAATAAGATTCGGCAAACAAACCAAGAGATAAGAAATGCCAAATGATTCAAAAGAAAACGTTAACTAAGTCAGTTAAAGTTTGATGTCGCGATGTGGGTAAGTGAGGTAGGGGGCTAGCCTTTCTATTTCCACTTCTCTTATTCTTAGTACTAGTATTTAGATATCGCGTAACTCATTATTCGGGCTTAAGATTTGAATTCAAAGACAGAAAATTCATTTTTGTTAGCAAATTTAAAAGTGAGCCTCCATTTGCACAAAAAGTGTATTTCTCGAAGAAGTGTTTATAAAAAAAATCTTGTGAAGAGAAAGAAAGGGGGATGATAAAATAAAAAATATTAGCTAGAGAGAAATCCTGAATGAGTAATTAAACTTTGTTCTTAATCCTATGTTAATCACGAATCCTAACAAATAACTCAAAGTAAGATTTAAAATCACACAAGCAAAAACACATAAGTAAACCAACAATGGTGAAAAAGTTGGAATAAAGGGAAAAGGAAGATGAGGCGGTCTCAAACAACGTTTCGGGCCTGACAGAATTGTTTCCTTTTTTCTCTTTCTTGTGAAGAATTCAAACTATAATCAGCTCATTGAAAGCTTGTCATAGTCTTGATGCTGCTAGTAGGAGTGCAGAACTAGTTATCTATGTCGACTCAACAACAAATGGCAAGTCACTACTCACAGTGAAGGTTAAACATGCTGATGTAGTAGCGATTGATAAGCCCTTTAGTGTGAGTTGTAATGGGCGCAGCTTCAAGATTACATATTTATAACCTTCCAAAGACGCAGGAAAAGGTGGTAATCCCATCAGTGAAGGTGGGGGAGCTGTGGAAGAGATGAGGGAAGGTGCACTGTCAGTACTTAGACCCAACATTATAAATAAGATCCACGACAGCAGTGTGACTCTCCCAAGTTGATCCTGTAACCATATAAGACAATCAACAAGGGAATTCTCCAGCAATGGAAACTTTGTAGTGAAACAAACAAGATATATGCTCCATAAGTCATCAGAATTCGAAGAAAAAAATCTTGAAGCACAAAACTCATTAAGATTCCAAGAATTGACCGTTGGTAAATTACAAAAATATAGAATACACATAGTCCCACAGAAAGATTTCTTTTTATGAATTGTTCAATTTTAATATTCAGTTTAAATAAGTCGTATCTAGTCAAAGTTACCTTCCACACTTGTGCAGGCTGGACTAAGATAGATAGTATAGCTAAGTATGCAACCAATGACAAACGCATGATTACATTTGATTTTTCCGGTAAAATAACCAGAGTAAAGAGCCATGCCTGCATAACCAAGAAATAGAGATCCAAAGTGAAATCAGTCTTCAACTACAGAACAGATGACATAGTGGATGAAAGGAATAAAGAACCTTTCTTTTAACACTGCAACATAACCCCTCTTAGTGAAGAAGAAAACAACAAATGCCAACATAATAAACTATTAAGACTTTACAATAAAATGCTTGAAGAACTCATGGAAAAAACAGATGCCACAAAACTTTAGCAGTCCTTATTATGAATATTCCATTATGCTATTGGGCAAAACATGCAGCTTTAGAAGGGATATACTCCATCCACTTCCTGCAGCAAAAGACTACCCCAGTATCTCTCGAGCAAATATAATAACCTCTTGACCACCAACCTAGCCCCATCCCATTTCTCAAATGAACTTCCTTTGTAGAATGTCAAGCCTATCTCGATCATGACCCTCTAGTCTGAAGTTATGTTAAGTAACTAACAATAAAAAATCTGAAATCAGTGCAAGTATTTATAGAATCTCTGATTACAACATCAATAACACTATCTCTCACTCTGAAACAAGTTGGGGTCGGTTAAAAATATTTAATTACTTATAAAAAGATATAATCTGATATTAGGATTCCCGTGATCAGGATTCATCACCTCTACAACTATACCAATAAGGAACGGACAATGAGATTAAAAATTCAATTGCTAAAACCAAGAAATGCCTTTTAAAGACATCAAATCAGAGCAGCATAGTTCACAAAATGCAGCTTTATGAAGCTACTTAGCATAGTGAAAAACATGTACTATAACATTAATCATAAACTGCTCTGATGAACCAAAAATTAAACATTTTCCTTTTATAGTCGTTAGCACAGCTGTCTCCGTGTGACCTTTATGGGTTCAAGCCGTGTAAGCAACCACTATAGCTTGCATGAGGTTAGGCTGTCTACATCACAGCGTGTAGCCTTCCCCGGACCCCGCTAACGCGGGATGCTTTGCCCATGGGCTGTCCTTATAGTCTTTAGCACAGCTAAACAAGAAAACCCAATTACTGAACCATAAAATACAATCCAGAAACAACCCATGAACACAGCTAAACAAGAAAACCCAATAATTAAATTTAACAAGTTCAACACTGAAAACCAGAAAAAGACAATTTTTTATATCAATTTGATTCTGGGGTCAACAGAGTGCACAAAAGTGAATGGGGAAGGTATGTAGTGAGCAATGGGGCTAGAGGTTGCCCCAGATTTGGCTCTAAATAGTTTATCAGCACCAACAAAGTTTTTTGTTGACCATTTTTCAAGAAATTCTGTCCAGTTAACTGCACCCTTAACACCATCACTATTTGATGCACAGGTAATAAAGGTACTTGATTTCTTTGGTTGAAGATGCAAATATTCGGATTTCTTTCGTTTCATCGATTTTTTCCGAATCCCACCTTTCTTCCGGAAAAAGGAAGGGGATTTGTTGATAGGTTTGGATTGAAGAAAGTGTTACAGTTGGATAGCTGTGGAGGTGATTATAGGAGTGTGAATGAAAGGAATTTTTCTATTCGGTTCCAATTGGAAATGTTTTATGGTTTTTTTCCCTTGTGGACACAAATTAACTTTTATCATCCAATTTTTTAGCATTTTGAAATTTTGCATATTCTTGACATTTCTTTCTTTTTCTTTCTCTTTTAGTTGAGGGCGGCAAATGATGGAATGCTATCGTGAGACAAATAATCAAATAGTTGAGTCTTGCTTGCAGGAGTATATGGATAAATATACACCTGATATACACTACCTATTTGTAGCTATATTGTACCCGTGATATATACTTACCATAATTAGTGTATATCACGGTTTTGTGGCTGATTTGTAGTGTAAATAATTGTATTAATTAGTATTGTACACTTACCATAATTATAGGATTCTTGTACTGGTTTTGGGAGTAGAATAGGAATAAGTTTTTCCTATTATGGAAAATTGTAAATTGTATATATACTCTTTCATTAATGAAGGGATTATTTCTTTCATGGTATCAGAAGTCTAGGTTCCATATTTCCTCTCCAAATTCCGTCCAAACATCCGCGGTTTCAAGCCCTTTTTCTCGGTTTTCGTGCCCGAAATTTCCTTTTCTCTTCCCAAATTTTCTTCCAAATCCCTTCCTCACATCGTTCGTTGCTATTATGTGTAAGAACACGTTTCACCCTGCCCTTACTATTTCTAACATCAAAAATCACATCCATATCATTCTTGAAATAGAAAACGTCCAATACGCGACGTGGGTCGAACTGTTCAAAGTTCACGCACACTCGCATCAAGTCTTCCATCATATTATCCCCCGGCTCCTACGGCTACGGGGATTCCTAAACCCGAGGATGATCCTCAATTATGGACGACTCTTGATGCTACCGTTCTTCAGTGGATTTACTCCACTATCTCTACCGACCTATTACAAACGATTATCGAACCAGACGTTACGGCGATGGCTGCTTGGGATAGAGTATGTGAAATATTCCAAGATAATCAGAATTCTCGAGCTGTTACACTTGAGCAGGAATTCTCCCACGTCAACATGGAAGACTTCCCTAACGTTTCAATTTACTACAAAAGGTTAAAAGAATTGGCGGACCAACTCCGAACGTTGGTGCGCCCGTTACCAACGATCGTCTTGTCCTTCAGATGGTTGCAGGCCTATCTGAGGCCTATAGTGGCGTCGGTACGCTTCTTCGTCAAAGCAGTCATCTTTCGTAATTTTATCAGGCCCGTTCAATGCTCACACTCGAAGATGCAGGCTTGGCTAAGAAAGCGGCCACTAGGGCCCCTTCTGTCGTCATGATGACCGAGTCTAATTTTTCTCCGTCAGCCTCCAACAATTCCGGCCAAAACCGCAACAACGGTGGCGACAAAAAGGGTCAGAATCGCAAAAATAATGGCAAGAATCGTGGCGGAAACCGCGGTGGAAATAACGGGGGTGGAAATGGGCCTCAGGGAAGTGGGTCGCAAGCCAATTGGCCACAACCCTGGGGCCCATGGCCGTGGACTAGGCCAGTGGGCCTGGGCCCAACAACCCCTATTTTTCGTACACTGTCCAGCCGACCTAGGCTCAGTTTTAGCAGCCAAACATACCCAATTTTTCTGGCCCACAGTGGAACCCGCGAGGCAGTTCTGGGCCGGGGCAGTCAGCCGATGTAATTGGGGCTCGGCCCCACCAGGCCCACCATGCAGCGAGCCCCACTCTTACCGATATTGAATCCGTGATGCACACACTTGGTTTAAATGCTCCAGACGCGAATTGGTACATGGACTCCGGTGCCACTACCCACATGACATCCAATCAAGGTACTCTTTCGTCTTATTCCAATTTGAGCAACAGTCGTAGCATCATTATTGGTAATGAACATTCAATTCCAATTCGTGGTTACGGTCATAAAACTTTTTCTCCCCCCATCCACATCTTGTCTTGAAAAATGCCCTTCACTCCTAAATTAATTAAAAATTTGGTTTATATCCGTAAATTTACCACTGATAATTCTGTTTCTGTTGAATTTGATCCTTTTGAGTTTTCTGTGAAAGATTTCATGACGGGGGACTCCTCTCATGAGGTGTGATAGTAGGGAAGATTTCTATCTTATCACGCCCACATCCGGTTTCTCGAGTCAGGCTTTTCCATCTACTTTTGCGGCTCTCGCTCCTTCCTTATGGCATGCACGTTTGGATCACCCTGGGTCGTCTATTGTTTCTTGCTTACATAAAAATAATTTTATTTCTTGTAAGGGTGCGCGTAGTACTCCGATCTGTCAATCTTGTTTTCTAGGAAAAAATGTTAGATTGCCGTTTGTAGACTCTAATTCTCGTACTTTAATGTCATTTGATATTATTCATAGCGATTTATGGACATTTCCTATTCTCAGTTCTTTGGGCCATCGTTATTATGTTCTTTTTTTGGATGATTATTCTAATTTTTTATGGACTTTTCCGTTAGCGAAAAAATCTCACATTTTTTCACCTTTTTAAAATTTAGAGCTTTCATCCGTACCCAATTCGAACGAGAAATTAAGAATATTCAATGTGATAATGGAATAGAATATGATAATGGGTTGTTTCGGGATTTTTGTGGTAATGATGGTATCAATTTTCATTTCTCTTGTCCTCATACGTCCTCACAAAATGGGAAAAGACGAACGCAAAATTCGTACTATTAATAATATTGTCCACACTTTATTGGTCCATTCTTCCGCACCTCCTTCCTTTTGGCATCATGCTCTACAAATGCTTATCTCCTTAACATTCTTCCTACCAAAGGTTTGACATATTCATCCCCCTTAAAATAATATATAATAAGACTCTTTCGTATTCGCATCTTAGGGACTTTGGGTGCTTATGTTATCGACTATTTTCGTCCACCACAATTAACAAACTTCAGTCCCGGTCTACCCCTTGTGTGTTTTTGGGTTATCCATCTAATCATCGTGGTTACAAATGTTTTGATTTATCGTCTAATAAAATCATCATTAGTCGTCATGTTACTTTTAATGAATCCCAATTTCTGTTTGCTAAGATGAGTAGTCCTGTGCCTAGTTCATATAATTTTTTAGATGACAATGTCTCCCCGTCTATTATCCACCATTTATCAGACATGTCCCGCACCCCAAATATGTCAGCGAGCCCACTGCCCGCTGGTTCTCCAGTACCATCACAGTCTACCGTCGTGGGTCCAAAGAAGCGGGCCGCCTCTCCGAGCCGATTCGGCCCGGTTCTGTTTTCGCCCTTGATCCGGTCCACGCTGCGTCCTCTACTGTTTCCAGTTCCCGTGTTAGGCAGCGCGGGCCCACGCGCTGGCCGGCCGTCCGTCACTTGTCCCGATATTTCCCAAAATTTACCCAATTCTTCCCCGAGTCACAGACCGGTCACTCGTAGTCAACGGGGTGTTTTTAAACCAAAAATAAATTTTAATTTAAATTCTAATGTTCTTAAATCCCCTCTATCCCGTAACCCCGTGTCCGTCATAAATGACCCGAATTGGAAATTGGCTATGACCGACGAATATGATGCTCTTATTGCGAATAATATGTGGGAGTTGGTACCCCGTCCTTCTGGTGTTAATATTATTCGGTCTATATGGATTTTAACTCATAAGGATAATTATGACGGTTATTTTGGGAATAAGGCTCGTCTTGTAGGTGATGGTAAGACTCAGCAGGTTGGCGTGGATTGTGGTGAGACGTTTAGTCTGGTGGTTAAACCAGCTACCATTCGCATTGTTCTCAGTCTGGCTCTTTCAAAAGCTTGGCCCATTCATCAGTTAGATGTGAAGAATATTTTCCCACATGGTAATCTTAATGAGACCGTTTACATGCATCAGCCCTTGGGATTCCGTGACCCCAAATATCTTCATCATGTCTGTTTATTAAAGAAGTCATTGTATGGGCTTAAGCAAACCCCACGGGCTTGGTATAAGAGATTTACAGACTATGTATCGTCTATTGGGTTTACGCACAGCAAGTTTGATAATTCATTGTTCATATATCGTCGTGGTTCTTCCCTGTCTTATATTTTATTATATGTGGATGATATTATCTTGACTGCCTCTACTGATGCGTTGCGCAATTCTATCATGACCATGCTTAGTTTTGAGTTTGCTATGAAAGACTTGGGGGCCTTGAGTTATTTTTTGGGGATTGATGTCACTCGTCATGCAGGTGGGCTATTCTTATCACAACGTAAGTATGCTGCTGAGATCATTGAGCGAGCTGGTATGTCCTCATGCAAGTCTACTTTCACTCCAGTTGATACTAAACGCAAGTTGGGTGATGTGGCTGGCTCACCATATGAGGATCTAACCCACTATCGCAGTCTTGCTGGGGTACTTCAGTATCTTACCTTCACGAGACCTGATATTACATATGTCATCCAGTAGGTGTGTTTGTTTATGCATGATCCTCGAGTTGAGCACATGAATGCACTCAAACGCATCATCCGCTACTTACCGGGCACACTTGATTATGGGTTGTATCTATATCTGTCATCGGTCTCTACACTTGTCTCTTACACAGATGCTGATTGGGGTGACTGTCCGGACATCAGACGCTCTACGTCTGGTTATTGTATGTTTCTTGGTGATAACTTGGTCTCATGTTCTGCCAAATGGCAAGCTACCTTATCCCACTCCAGTGTAGAGGCTGAGTATCGAGGGGTAGCCAATGTAGTCTCTGAATCATGTTGGTTACGTAATCTTCTCTTGGAGCTTCACTTTCCCATTCAAAAAGCTACCTTGGTTTATTGTGATAATGTTAGTGCCGTCTATCTTCCTGGCAATCCGGTTCAACGTCAGCGCACTAAACATATTGAGATGGACGTCCATTTTGTTCGCGAAAAGGTAGCTCATGGGCAAGTTCGCGTCTTACATGTCCCTTCCAAGTATCGAGTTGTCGACATCTTTACGAAAGGTCTTCCGTCCGTTCTATTTGAAGATTTTAGGGACAATCTCAACATACAAAGACCGCCCGCTATGATTGCGGGGGTGTGTTAAATATACACATGATATACACTTACCATAAGTAGTGTATATCACGGTTTTGTAGCTATATTGTACCCGTGATATACACTTACCATAATTAGTGTATATCACGGTTTTGTGGCTGATTTGTAGTGTAAATAATTGTATTAATTAGTATTGTACACTTACCATAATTATAAGATTATTCTACTACTAGAATAGTGTTTTGTGAGTAGAATAAGAATAAGTTTTTCCTATTATGAAAAATTGTAAATTGTATATATACTATTTCATTAATGAAAATAATGAAGGGATTATATTTTTCATATATATATACTTGATAACTTCAACTAAAAAACTGGCTAAGAAAACTTCAGATATATTTGATTATTTTAGTTCTTCCACCAAATATTCTTTTTTTATATATAATTATGATATTCAATGCCCACTGATCTAACTAATCTAAATTCGCATTGAGTAAAATACAAAAAAAAAAAAAAGGAAAAGCGTTTTCAACCAAAGATCTCGAGACCTCTGGTTAGATTTTTTTTTCCTCCCTCAATTCCATGTATAGGTTTAATATGTCTATCTTGTTGGAAATAAAACACCCCTAATGAGATTTCAAGAAAAGTAGTACAAAACCAGCAAATAACAGTTCCCGTACTCGATTCACTTTTACAAATCCATGGAAGACCAAGAACAAGTCAGACAACTCTTTCTTCAATATGCTCGAGTCAAAGAAAAGAACACCACATAACACATCTTTACAAAGTCCATTAACAAAAAGACGAAAAAAAACAATATATATATATATATTACACACTTTAAATATTAAAAGTGAGTAAAATGAGAGGGAAAGAAGATTTTTTTTGGTACATCAATAAATTGTGACATCTTCAATTCCAGCATGAATTGCAGCAGTGCAAAACATTTGTGTCCCGCTCACTATTATCAATATGATCTCCAAGGTCCTCTACAAACATTGTAAATAAAAATGTTATCGTTTTATACTGCAACTAAATTTTCCGATTCGCCCGAATTTAGAATCAGTACGTACAAAAAAGATTTGGCTTATCATTTATATGTAGTAGCATGTTTTATGTTCTTTTACATGTATACATATTCTCCAATTTTAAAATAGTAAGTGTGGTCGCACTTGCTACTCAAATATTGGTTCTCCTCTATTTACTCCATTATGATTAAAATCAAATGTATGAACTTACCAAGTTTGAGTCAGTCCACCCCATATCAATCTCTTTACAAGCCAACCTGCAGTCACCAAGAAAATAAAAATAAAAAATCATCACTTATAAAAGTCGTGGAACAACAACACTTCTTCTTTTTTTCTTACTCTGAAATTTTTATGTCATATATAATTATCAAAAAAATTACAAAGGGAATATTATTGTGGTATTATTTACCCCATAGCAAGTAATGTGAGTAGCCAAGTGGTGAGAGAAGAGAAAGCAGCTGCTTGTAAATTTGGTGCATTCCATTGTATCACATTCTGAATTCCAGTAAGTGAGGTAATGAATCCCACCACTCCAGCAATAAGTGAAAATATGATGAGAAAACCAGTTGCCATGTTCCCAAAAGGAAAGAATATAGGAAAGATCCTAGCTGGGATTGACAGAGTTGATGCTGCAAATATTTTTCGTCACATGATAAAGTCATCGAAACAAAAATTATGTAAAATATGTTGAGCGGACAACTTCTGCCTTGACAGGGCGGTGCTCTGAACGAAGAAAAAAAAATCGATGAAATTACCTGTTTCTCGGGATCTTACTATGGCATGATTGACAGCCCAACCAGAAATTACAGTAACAATGAAGTAAAGGAAAACATTAAGGATCAAAAGCATAAAGGCTGCTGATTTTCCTGCCGCTGAAGCCATTGCCTGACAAGTTTAGTTTAGCTTTGACAGAAGCAAAGGAGAGAAATTTTATTGAATCAATTCCTTTTTGTGATTTCAATACTTAATGCATATATGTATATAAAGCCATGATTGTTCCATTCTTTATCCAGACAACATTGACAGGTTGTAGCTTTTTCTCCTTTTCTTAAAAAGAAATGAAAAGAATCTCTTGGACTAATTTTCAGTAGCATCCTGATAGGGGAAAGGAATCACTTTGGCTTCACACAGATGTAAAAGGTATTTTCAAATATTCAAAAAAAAAAGTAAAGCTTCTACATGAGATTCAACAACAACATACCCAGTATAATCCCACCAAGTGGGGTCTGGGAGGGTATAGCGTACATGAGATTATGCATCTTTTTTCACTTGGGACTCTTCATTTACTTTGCACACCAAGTACAAAGTCCTGGAAAATGGCATACTGGACACACATATTCAAGTCGATGTAACGTAAATATGTCTACGTTGAAAAGCAACTGAGTTTAAATCCACATAAAGGAGGAGAGCTGTGACAGATTGATGGCCAACATTGCAATAATCTATTATAATGAACTCCCTAAAGAGTCCGAATAGAACATAACAGATACAGAAGATATTCATATAACTAACTTAACTAGCTAGTTTGAAACTGAAGAGTACTTGACTGATTAATTAGAAGAAGGTTCCATAGAAGTGCTGAATTCATCCCTCCAGTTATAGATGGACCATAGAATACAAGTGTCCATCGTTCATGACTACTATAAAAATATGTTCGATCTTTCGAATTAGGACAAGAAGATATATATGATTATATCTGTTTAATCTTTAAAAGCTGAGCCTTTTAAATATGTGTTCAAAGATCAACTCCGCAAGATCACAACAATTGGATCCACAGAGAAATCAATTCATTTGGAGAAAAGAAAGGTATAGATGCTCAAAGTAGTCCAACAATTACACCTCAACTCCAAAGCAGTTTCATGTCTTAAGGAACCTCTTTTCTAGGATGAGCTGGTAAATTTTGATTCCTTTACAACATTTCCCCAAATAAGGGAACGTACAAGTTTCAGCACTTATCTCATGAACTCTAAGAAGATTATTACGAAACCAATTTGCCCTCAAATACTCTAAACCTTCAACGCGACCTTTTGGGCAGTAAGAGCTTCAGCCTCAAGGGTTGGCTCCCACAGTATAGTAGTTTCGGCAAGTAATCCAGTCACAACATAGGGGTCCATGTTTGAAGCTGGGCGGCGGTCTTCCAAATAACCTGCATTCACCAACCCGATAAATAAAAAAGGAGAAATAGACTTCAGAAAGACTATCAGTACCAAAGCCAAAGTGTTTAGCTAAATAGTTGGACATTCTTTAAAAGGAAATGAGATCCGGAAAAGAGTTAATTCATCTCTTTTTATTTTGGGATCCAGTATTTTAACTTTCTTTATATGATAGATGTATGCTGATAAAAGTGGTCCGCTGAATAAGCTAGAGTACATTTTTCATTATTTGCAGAGAACTAAAGGAATTTATTAACGTTACTCCTCTAATAAAGCAGAAACTGACCTTTGCCTTCCTTCTCAGTGTCACGCCCCACACGGATTGAGCAACCACGGTTAGCAACTCCCTGCATATTTAGCAAATCATGCAGAAATGAGGATAATTGGTACAGACTATTTATGTCTAACTGAAGGAAAGATCAGCAGCAGGCATACCCATGAAAATTGGTCAATGCTTGCAGTTTCATGCTTTCCGGTCAACCTTCTCTCATTTCCTTCTCCATAAGCACTAATATGTTCCTTGTGGCGAAGGGATAGATTCAGAATTGCTTTCTTTATTACTTCAAAGCCTCCCTCTTCTCTCATACTCAGTGTACTGCAAACAACAAACCATGAATACCTAGTAAGTGATTCCTTCAGAGGAGTTTCACTATGAAAACCATACATTGATTTTCAGAAGACAATTGCTAAACTGGAAACATGAAAAACCGAGAGGGGAAACAGTAAAACAGAGAACAGGAACTTGAGGAAAGAAAAACCATGAAACAAAATGATGAGTTGTAAGAGTCACTTGCAACTAATTCGTAGCTGTAGCAACTGAAACATGATGAGCAAGTGATTTTTGTCTTAAAAGATTCATATCCCAAGTTTTATCTTTAAAATACCCAATTTCTCTCTTGAAAAAAGGATCTACCTGTAGTTAGTGTGGCATCCTGCACCGTTCCAGTCTCCCTGTGAATACCATGACCAGAAAAGAAAAAGCGGAGTTTCATAATTGTACTTAATTTGAATAACAAAAAAGATCATAAATTTTTTTAGATTACCTCAATTGGTTTAGGATCAAGTGACAGAACAACTCCTGCTTGTTCAGTAATTCTCTGTTAGATCAAGGAACAGAAAAAAGAATGAGTAAATCTGATTTCTTAGTTCAGCAACCACTTCTAATAACGGAAGGAGTTAAACCAAGGGATTATATTCAAGTATCCTTAGTTGAATTAGGATTATATGCAGATTTAGGAAGATAAATTACCTCAAGAAGGTATCTAGCACACCAGATATGATCTCCAGCTTCAATTCCCACGCTAGGACCTACTTGGAATTCCCACTGCCACAAAACATTCTCCAATTAGAGGACTATACGTGACAGTGATTCTATTGTATTAGAAAGAGATTGACGGAAATGGTACCTGTCCTGGCATAACCTCTCCGTTAGTACCACTAATGTTAATTCCAGCATACAGGCAAGCCTTGTAGTGAGCATCTGATATATCTCGGCCAAATGACTTATCCGCTCCAGCACCACAGTAGTAAGGACCCTAAAGTTTCCACGAAAATAAATAGTTATCGGACAGTTAAATTGAACTGATTTTACAGCATCATTAGGGTTGCAGTTGTGCAGGATAATTTTTGAGCTGTGGATCATTCTTTTGTGCAAAACATTTACCTGAGGTCCGGGGTATCCTCCAACAGGCCAACCTAAGGGCCAATTAACATTTGGCTGGAGTAAGGTGTACTCTTGTTCTATTCCAAACCTAGTCAACATTAACAATATGATAATAAAATTCAAAAACTGGGAAGCAACATGACAGCATATACTCTTTTGATCCTATTTTCAGGGAGAGAAAAAAGGATCTTGTATTAACATCAAGAAATGATTGTTTCATTATTTTATTATCCAACTGTTAAAAGAGTATAAGAAGCAGGTTTTAAATATCTTTTTTCCAGAAGGTGAAAAAATTATATTTAAAACCAGCTTCTTATGCTTATTAAATATTGCTTAGCATTTATTCGCGAGGAAACACAATGTCTCACTAAATTCATTTTCCTGGAAGTTTGTGAATGGGATTTTACATAATAACTGAACTATAAGCATATTGATTTTTTCGGATTGTTCAAAGGAATAGTTCGTATTCTCTTGGTTCTAGAGACCCCCACAAAATAATGCAGAAGAATAGCCACACAGTACATAAAACTAGTAAAATGAGGCAGACAAACTTAAAGTTACCATGGAATTTCAGATACAACTTTTGGGTCACTGAAAATCTGAGCAGCCTTATGGCGTTTGTTTGTAGGAATTGGCTCTCCAGCCGGTGTGTAGGCATCACAGATAACCTGTTTCAATTTACAGAGACAACAGCGCCAAAATTCAAATCAGTGAGATCAAAGACTCAGGAAGACATCATGAATCACTAGTGTTAACTAAACAACTAACCAAGATGTTGTTACCACCACGGAAAGGGTCTTTAAATATTGCTTGAGGACTGAGGTTAAATGATTGAGGTTAGCTTTAGAAAGAGGGAAAAATGGAAGGAACAATTTTTCAAAAATAAAAATAAGGAATAAAAGAAAGTAAAATTCTTCAAAAATTAAAGGAAAAAAATTCAGTTGCTGATCTTACTATAAAATGACTTCACTGTCTTCTCCGGGTGCTTGTCCAGTACTAGATCCATCGTAGTTCCACTTTGGGAGCTCAGAAGCATGCTTGACTGGCTTTGAAATAGTCTGAAAATTCAAAAGCAAGCAATTAAGAGAAAATTCATGAAATATGATAGAATATACGGTGTATATCACACTGGTATACACGGTTTAGTGTACCAAAAAATAGAAGTAGTTAATTATGTTGTATAATTATTATAATTGTAGAATTAGGATATTAGAAGTTTAGTAGGAATAAGATTTTTCATATTTGGATATTGTAACTTGTATATATACCTATTCATTTAATAAGAATAATCAAGAGATTATTTCTTTAATGGTATCAAAAGTCTAGGTCTCAAATACTTCTCCCAAAATATTCCTTCCACTGCCTCGGTTTCTGTGAGTTCTTCTCGGTTTCTGTGCACCATTTTTTCTCTCTCCTCTTTTCCCAAATTTTCTTTCAAATCCCTCATTCATCTATTGTTCTTTCGTTATGTCTATGTCAAAGAACATGTTTCATTCTGCCCTTACAGTTTCCAACATCAAGAACCACATCCCTATTGTTCTTGAAATGGAAAATATCAAATAAGCGACGTGGGCAGAATTATTCAAAGTTCACGCACGCTCGCATCAAGTCCTCCACATCATCCCCGTGCACCTGGCAGGGCGAAGGTTCCTACCCCCGAGGATGATCCTACGTTATGGACAACCCTTGATGCTACCGTTCTCCAGTGGATTTATTCCACAATCTTTACAGACCTCTTATAGAAGATTATTGAACCCGATGCTACGACGATGGATACTTAGAATATGGTGCGTGATATATTCCAAGATAACAAAAATTCTCGTGTTATCACTCTTGAACAGGAATTTTCCCATGTCCACATGGAAGATTTTCCTAACGCCTCGGCATATTGTAAAAGGTTGAAAGAATTGGTGGACCGACTCCGCAACATTAGTGCGCCAGTTACCAATGACCGTCTTGTTCTTCCAATGGTTGCAAGCCTTTTTGAGGCATATAATGGCGTTGGCACACTACTTTGTCAAAGTAATCCTCTGCCACCATTCTATCAGGCTCGTTCCATGCTCACGTTAGAAGAGATCGGTTTGGCTAAAATGGCGGCTACCGGAACATATTCCGTCGTAATGATGACCACGTCAGATGACCCTCACATATTCTCCGAAAATTCAAGCCAAAACCGTAATCACGGTGGCGGCAAAAAGGGTCACAATCGTAAAAATAATGACAAAAACCGTGGTGGCAATCGCGGTAGTAACGGCGGCGGTGGGGAGGCCGGAACAGTGGCAGCAACAGCGGGCCTCGGAGCAGTAGGCCGCAGGCCACCTGGCCACAGCCCTAGGACTCCTGGCAATGGGGCTGGGCCAGTGGCCATTGGCCCAACAACCCCTATTTTTCGGCGTCTGCATATCCCGATACTTGGGCCCAGTCTCAGCAAAATTACAGGCCCAATGTTTCGGTCCCCAACAGTGTCCAGCGATCTAGTCATGAACCGGGGCATCAGGGGGCCTACTTGGGCCTCGACCCCCGCAGGCTTTCCATGTTATAGGCCCAAATCTGATTCCGACACCTACAAATATTGAGGCCACAATGCATACGCTTGGCTTAAATTCCTCGGATGCAAATTGGTACATAGACACCGGAGCCACTTCTCATATGAAGTCCGACCAAGGTACTCTCTCGTCTTATTTCAATTTGAGCAAAAATCGTGGCATTATGGTTTGTAATGGGAATTCAATTCCAATTCGTGGTTATGGTCACACAAATCTATCTTCCCCACATTCACCTCTAGTCTTGAAAGATGTCATTTATGCCCCCCCCCCCCACTTAATTAAAAATTTAGTGTCCGTCCGAAAATTCACAATTGATAACTGGGTTTCTGTTAATTTTGATCATTTGGGGTTTTCGGTGAAGGATTTCAAGACGGGATACCTCTAATGAGATGCAATAGTAGGGGAGAGCTTTACCCAATCACCACCACCACCACTTCCGCGAGTCCACCCTTGCCGTCTATTTTCGCCGATCTTGTTCCTTCCTTGTAGCATGCACGTTTGGGTCATTCGAGGTCATCTATTATTTATTCCTTGTATAAAAATAATTTTATTTCTTGTAAGGGTACGCATAGTACTCCACTTTGTCCTTCTTGTCCGTTAGGAAAATATGTTAGATTACCATTTGTAGCTTCTACTTCTCACACTTTGATGCCTTTTGACATTATTCATAGTGATTTATGGACATCTCCCATTTTAAGTTCTGTGGGCCATCGTTATTATGTCTTATTTTTGAATGATTATTCTAATTTTTTGTGGACTTTTCCTTTATCCAAAAAGTCTTAAGTTTTTTCCATTTTCTTAAAATTTAGAACATTCATCTGTACCTAATTCGAACGGAAAATTAAAAATGTTCAATGTGATAATGGCAAGGAATACGATAATAGGTTGTTTTGGGAATTTTGTGATACTAATGGCATAATTTTTCATTTTTCTTGTCCTCGTACGTTCTCACAAAATTGGAAAGTCGAACGAAAGATTCGTACCATTAATAATATTGTCCGAACTTTATAAGCTCATGCTTCTGTAACTCCTTCTTTTTGGCATCATGCACTACAAATGACTACTTATCTTCTTAACATACTTCCTACCAAAGGATTAGCATATGAATCTCCCCTTAAACTTTTCTATAATAAAGACCATTTGTATTCACATCTTAGGGTCTTTGGGTGTTTATGCTATCCACTTTTCCCGTTAACTACAATAAACAAACTTCAAGCCTGTTCTACCGCTTGTGTGTTTTTGGGTTATCTGTCTAATCATTGTGGTTACAAATGTTTTGATTTGTCGTCTAATAAAATCATAATGAGTCACCATGTTTTTTTTTTATGAAATCCAATTTCCGTTTGCTAAAGTGTGTTGTCCCGGGTCTAGTTCGTATAATATTTTAGATGACGAGGTCTCGCCATATATAATCTACCATTTTTCCGACTTGTCCCATGACCAAATCACGCCGGTAGCCCACTGCCTACTGGCCCACAAAACACCGATACCACTGGACCTACGGGTCTGTCCAGTGGACCAGCATCACGGTTCAGTCCCAATCTGGGTACTGTTTCGCAAGACCATCCCATAACTGCTTCAGATCTGCCTCACCAACCCATGTCGACTTCAGCTCCTATTTCCCGGGTTGGGCCAGCAATCCCAATGCCTGCTAGCCAGTCTGTCACCCTCCCGCATATTTTCGAAAATCCACCCAATTCTACCTTGAGTCAAGGGCCCGTTACTCATAGCCAAATGAGTATTTTTAAACTCAAACGACATTTTAATCTCAATTTTAATGTCCTCAATCCACACTACCACGTAACCCAGTGTCTGTATTACATGACCCGAATTGGAAATTGGCTATGAACGACGAATATAATGCTCTTATTGAAAATAAGACATGGGAGTTAGTGCCCCGTCCTTCTAGTGTTAATATTATTCGGTCTATGTGGATTTTTACTCATAAAGAAAATTTTGACGGTTCTTTTGAGAGGCATAAGGCTCGTCTTGTACGTGATGGTAAAACTCAACATGTTGGCATGGATTGTGGTGAGATGTTTAGTCCAGTGGTCAAACCGGCTACCATTCACACTGTTCTTAGTTTGGCACTCTCAAAAGCATGGCTCATTCATCAGTTAGATGTGAAGAATATTTTCTTACACGGTGAGCTTAAGGAGACAGTATACATGCATCAACCCTTTGGTTTTAGAGACCCCAATTATCCTCATCATGTCTGTTTGCTTAAAAAGTCCTTGTATGAACTTAAGCAGGTCCCTACGGGCTTGGTATAAACGGTTTGCAGATTATGTATCTACTATTGGATTTTTTCACAATAGGTTTGATCATTTTATGTTCATCTATCGTCCTAGTACTTCTTTGGCATACATCGTATTGTATGTGGATGATATTATCTTGACCGCTTCTTCTGATAATATGCGCAAGTCTATCATGTCACTACTCAGTTCAGAGTTTGCTATGAAAGACTTGGGGCCCTTGAGTTATTTCTTGGGTATCGCTATCACTCATCATGCAGGGGTCTATTTTTGTCACAGAAGAAGTATGCGGCTGAGATCATTGAGAGGGCTGGTATGTCATATTGTAAGTCCACTTCCACTCCGGTTGATACCAAATCGAAGATGAGTGCTAAGTCTGGCACACCATATGAGTATCCCACTCACTACCGCAACCTTGCAAGGGAACTTCAGTATCTTACATTTACAAGACCTGACATTACATATGTAGTTCAGCTTATGTGTTTATTTATGCATGATCCACAGATTGAGCACATGCATACGCCCAAATGCATTATATGATACATCCAGGACACACTTGATTATGGCTTGCATTTGTATACATCATCTGTTTCTACACTTTTGTCTTATACATATGCTGATTGGGGTGGCTGTCCAGATACCAGACGTTCAACCTCTGGTTATTGTATGTTTCTTGGAGATAACTTGGTCTCGTGGTCCGCAAAATGCCAGACTACATTATCGCGATCCAGTGCAGAGGTCAAGTATTTAGGGTAGCCAATGTGGTGTTTGAATCATGTTGGCTGCGTAATCTTCTATTAGAACTACACTTTCCTATTCATAAAGCTACCTTGGTATTCTGTGATAATGTTAGTGCAATCTATCTCTCTGGAAATCCGGTCCAGCATCAACGAACTAAACATATCGAGATGGATATTCACTTTGTTCGCAAAAAAGTAGCTCGTGGACAAGTACTCGCCTTACATGTGCCCTTCAGATACCAAATTGCTGACATATTTACGAAGGGCCTTACCTCGATTTTATTTGAAGATTTTAGGGACAGTCTCAGTGTACGACAACCGCCCGCTATGATTGCGGGGGTGTGATAGAATATACCGTGAATATCCTACTGATATACACGGTTTCTGCAATTAGTGTACCAAAAGTAGAAGTAGTTAATTATGTTGTATAATTACCATAATTGTAGAATTCTTGTACAAGTAGAATTAGGATATTAGAAGTCTAGTAGGAATAGGATTTTCCATATTTGGATATTGTAACTTGTATATATACTTATTCATTCAATAAGAATAATCAAGGGATTCAAATTCGGTT
Source organism: Anisodus tanguticus (assembly GCA_034509755.1). Lineage (NCBI taxonomy): Eukaryota > Viridiplantae > Streptophyta > Magnoliopsida > Solanales > Solanaceae > Anisodus > Anisodus tanguticus. The sequence goes on along the minus strand of CM067539.1, from coordinate 31,044,778 downwards.
TCTCAAACTTTTGTGGGTTAATTAGAGAAGCAGCATTATGTACCCTTGATTTACTGCGCATGTCAATTCCAGACCCTCCAATCCTGTTTTGAAGGAAAGGTAATAAGGTCAGTCTGTCCATAAAGAACTAAAATGTAGAAAAGGTAGTGAAGTTTTTCAAAGTAATAAACCTTCTAAGTGCAATGTTGAATAAACAGTATGAGATGTGTCTAGCAAAGAATAATTTACCAAATATATTCAGCAATGAACTTATCAGTGTATGGAGTTACATCCAAGTTTAGCAGCTGTTCCACTCTGTTCACAGTGCCGTTGTCATACTGGAGAGCGAAAACTCTAAATTTGGCAGAGGTTTTAACAAGTCTCTTATTCTGCTTCAACATCACAGAGCTCCACATCTTTGAAGTCAAGGGACTAGCATCGGTTGAGCTCTTTGTCATTCTCATCTGCCATTGCGCAGATGGAGCCAGGATCTGAGCCATCTTCACCTCCTAACCAACTGAAAAGTTTAAATAACAAGACAATGAACTTTAGCACCAAATTAAGAGTTCAAAATCCTTTCAGATTAAGATTCTCATCGGACAAACTAATTATCAGGATTTTACTTTTATGTCATCTTATTTTCATGCCATTCATGGATCTTGGACCCGTTTGGCCATAAAAATTATTCACTTTTCCCCGAAATAATTTTTTACTTTATTTGAAAATCAGTGTTTGCCTATGAAAATTCCAACATTTCAAATTTAGAAAACAACTTATAACCTGTTTTTCAACTCATTTTTCACTTTTAAAGTATATTTAATTACATTCAAACATGAACATTATCCTAAACATTCTTTGCAAAAAGTGCAACCAAGCACAACTCCATAAATTCCAAATAAAGTGAAAAAAAATTGAATCTATGGCCAAACGCCTACTAATAAATACAATTAAGTCATGTGTAATGAACCGTACAACTCAGTCAGTACACGACACTAGAATCTCTTGAGAATCAAGAAATAATAAGTTACAAAAGCTAATCATAATGAACTCTGAATCTAAGTTAAGGATGTAGTCAAGTTTTGAAAAAAGAAAAATTCGTCTTTGTTAATTTTTCTCTTTCCACTTTCGAGTGGTACACTCAAGGAAGAAAATGCTGTTTTTTCCATAAATTAAATACTCTTGCCACCTCTAGAGTTATTCTTCATTGTACAATCTGCTATAGTTTGCACACATGAACCAAACCCTACTCAAATCAAGCTAATCTCACATAAGATATTGATAGAAACCGTGTGTGTATATATGTGTATATTTAGGTTACTTATCATATTTTAGTATTATAGTAAGAATATGATTTTTCATATTTAGAGATTGCATACTGTATATATAGACCTCTTCATTAATAAAAATAATCAAAGGATTATTTCTTTCATGGTATCAGAAGTATAGGGCAAAAATACCTACTCCCAAAACCTTCCACTGCCCTCTTCATTATCGGCAACCGTCAGGCTGCCGGCCAAAGTTTTTTTTCCTCAAAAAACTTTTCTTCCAAATCCCTCATTCTCCTCTTGTTCTTTCATAATGTCTACCTCAAATAACACGTTTCATCATGCCCTTACTGTGTCCAACATCAAGAACCACATCTCTATCATTCTTGAGATGTAAAACGTCCAATAGGCGATGTGGGCGGAATTATTTAAAGTCCACGCACGCTCGCATTAAGTCCTTTATCACATCATCCCCACGGAAGCAGGTAAGGAGAATGTGCCTACCGTCGATGATGACTCTATGTTATGGACGACTCTTGATGCTACGGTATTCTAGTAGATTTATTCCACTATCTCTACGGACCTGTTGCAGACGATTATTGAACCCGACGCCACGACAATGGAAACTTGGAATCGGGTGCATGAAATATTCCAAGATAACAAAAATTCACATGTGGTCACTCTTGAGCAAGAATTTTCCCATGTCAATATGGAGGATTTTTTGAATATCTCAGCCTATTGTAAAAGGTTGAAGGAATTGGCGGATCAACTCAAGAACGTTGGTGCGCCCGTCACTAATGATCGTCTCATTCTTCAGATGGTTGCAGGCCTATCCGAGGCTTATAATAGCGTTGGGACGCTTCTTCGTCAAAGTAATCCTCTTCCACTGTTCTACCAGGCCCGTTCCACGCTCACATTAGAAGAGGCCGTCTTGGCTAAAAAGGCGGCTACCGGAGCTAATTCTGTCATGATGATGGCTACGTCCGATGTCCCTCACTCATTCTCAGTCAATTCTAGTCAAAACCGTAACAATGGTGGCAACAAAAGGGTCAAAATTGGAAAAATGGTTACAAGAATCGCGACGGCGGTCGCGGCAGTGGCGCTGGTCGAAGTAATGGCGGACGTGGGCCAGCTGGGCCGCAACACCACTAGCCACTGCACAATAGTCGTAGGGCTGTTGGGCCAGTGACCAGTGGCCCAACATGGCCTTTCCTAGTTACCCAGGCGTTCCAGTTAATTGGGCCAACCAGACGCTCAATTCCAGTACCAGCCCAAGCGGTCGGTTGGGCCCTGGCAGCAAGCTGGCCTGCTTGGGCCTCGGCCTCAGCAGGACTTCGCTGCTGCGGACCCAATTTCTGATCCGACACCTATGGATATTGAGTTCGCGATGCATACACTTGGATTAAATATCCCGAACACAAATTGGTATATGGACACCAGAGCCACTTCTCATATGACGTCCGCCTAAGGTAATCTCTCGTCTTATTTTAATTTTAGCAATAATCGTGACATAATTATTGGAGATGACAATTCAATTCCAATTCGTGGTTATTGTCACACAAATTTGTCCCTCCCCCCCACATCCACCTCTAGTCCTAAAAAATGTCCTTCATACCCCTCACTTAATTAAAAATTTGGTGTCTGTCCGAAAATTCATAACTGATAATTGAGTTTCTATTAAGTTTGACCCTTTTGGTTTTTCTGTGAAGGATTTCACGACGGGGATACCTCTAATGAGGTGTAATAGTAGGGGAGAGATTTATCCAATCACCACCACCACTATTTACCTAAATCAAGCCACACCTTCTACATTTGTCGCTCTTGCTCCTTCTTTGTAGTATGCACGTTTGGGTCATCCAGAGTCGTCTATTATTTCTTCTCTTAAAAATAATAATTTTATTAATTGTAAGTTGTAGCCTCTACTTATAGTACGTCGATGCCTTTTGACATTATTCATAGTGATTTATGGACATCTCCCGTTTTGAGTTCTTTGGGCCATCGTTAATATGTTTTATTTTTTTATGATTATTCTAATTTTTTGTGGACTTTTCCTTTGTCTAAAAAATCTCAAGTTTTTTCAACATTCTTAAAATTTAGAGCTTTCATCCGTACTCAATTTGAACGGAAAATTAAAAATATTCAGTGTGATAATGGTAAGGAATATGATAATGGGTCATTTCAGAAATTTTGTGACACTCATGGCATATCTTTTCAGTTTTCTTGTCCTCATATGTCCTAAAAAAATAGAAAGACCGAAAGAAAAATTCGTACCATTAATAATATTGTCCGAACATTACTAGCTCATACTTCATTACCTCTGTCCTTTTGGAATCATGCGCTACAAATGACTACCTACCTCCTTAACATACTTCTTAGCAAAGGTTTATCATATCAATCACCCCTAAAAATTCTTTATAATAAGGATCCATCGTATTCTTATCTTAGGGTGTTTGGCTATCCGATTTTTCCGTCTACTACAATTAACAAACTACAAGCCCGTTCTACAGCTTGTGTGTTTTTGGGTTATTCGTCTAATCATCGTTGTTACAAATATTTTGATTTATCCGCTAATAAAATCATAATTAGTCGTCATGTCATTTTTTATGAAACCCAATTTCCATTTGCTAAATTGTATAATTTTGTGTCTAGTTCGTATAATTTTTTGGATGATGATCTCTCACCGTATATTATCCACCATTTATCCGAGTTGTCCCGTGACCAAAATCAGCCAGCAGGCCCACTGCTTGCTGGCCAAATGTAGTCCACCCGAGTCCACTATTTCGGCCATCAAGCCCACTACTTACCGGGCAAGTTTTACCGTCACAGCCTTTTGCCACTGGGACAGCAGGCCCATTACCTGTTGGTCCAGTTTTACTCGACCCGACATCTACCCAAAACACGCCCTTCCTATTTCGAGTCAAGGGCTTGTTACTCATAGTCAACGTGGTATTTTTAAACCTAAAAGACATTTTAATCTAAATTCTAATGTCAACAAATCACTTCTACCACGTAATCCTGTGTCTACCCTTCATGACCCGAATTGGAAAATGGGTCATGGATGATGAATATAATGCTCTTATTGCAAATAAGACGTGGGAGTTGGTGCCCCGTCCGCCTGGTGTCAATATTTTTCGTTCTATGTGGATTTTTACTCATATGAAAATTCTGACGGTTCTATTGAGAGGCATAAGGCACATCTTGTAGGTGATGGTAAAACACAACAGGTTTGCGTGGATTGTGGAGAGACGTTTAGTCCGATGGTCAAACCGACAATTATTCGCATTGTGCTTAGTCTGGCTCTCTCGAAAGCATGACACATTCATCAGTTGGATGTAAAAATGCTTTCTTACACATTGATCTTAAGGAGACAGTATACATGCATCAACCCTTGGGTTTTAAGGACCCCAATTATCCTCACCATGTCTGTTTGCTGAATAAGTCCTTATATGAGCTTAAGTAGGCCCCACGGGCTTGGTATAAGAGGTTTGTAGATTATGTGTCCACTATTGAGTTTTCTCACAACAGGTCTAATCATTCTCTATTCATCTATCGTCATGGTACTTCTCTAGCATACATTCTGTTGTATGTGGATGATATTATTTTGACTGCCTCCTCTGATAGTTTGCGCAAGTCTATCATGACCCTTCTCAATTCAGAATTTGCTATGAAAGACTTAGGGCCCTTGAGTTATTTTTTGGGAATAGCTGTCACTCGTCATACATGTGGTCTATTTTTATCACAGAGGAAGTATGCGGCAGAGATTATTGAGAGAGCTGGCATGTCATCTTGTAAGTCCTTTTCTATTCAGGTTGATACCAAACTGAAGCTGAGTGCTACGTCTAGCACACCATATGAGGATCCAACCCACTATCGTAGTCTTGTAGGGGCTCTTCAGTATCTTACATTTACGATACCAGATATTACTTATATAGTTCAACATGTATTTTTATTTATGCATGATCCGCGGATTGAGCACATGCATGCGATCAAACGCATTATACGATACATACATGGCACACTTGATTATGAGTTGCATTTATATCCATCCTCAGTCTCTACTCTCGTGTCATATACAAATGTTGATTGGGGTGGATTTCCAGATACCAAATGTTCAATCTCAGGTTATTGTATGTTTCTTGGTGATAACTTGGTCTCTTGGTCAGCAAAATGCCAGGCTACTTTATCGCGATCCAGTGCGGAGGCCGAGTATTGAGGAGTAGCCAATGTGGTGTCTGAGTCATGTTGGCTGCGTAATATTTTATTAGAGCTTCACTTTCCTATTTAGAAAGCTACCTTGGTCTACAATGATAATGTTAGTGCCGTCTTTATCTTTGGGAATCCGATCCAACATCAACGCACTAAACATATCGAGATGGATATTCACTTTGTTCGCGAAAAGGTAGCTCGTGGACAAGTACGTGTCTTACATGTCCCTTCAAGGTATCAAATTGCTGACATCTTTATTAAGGGACTTCCTTTGATTCTGTTTGAAGATTTAGGGACAGTCTTAGCGTACACAACCGCCGCTATGACTGCGGGGGTGTGATAGAAACCGTGTGTGTGTATATTTGTGTATATTTATGTTACTTATCATATTTTAGTATTATAGTAGGAATATGATTTTCCATATTTAGAGATTGTATATTGTATATAGACCTCTTCATTAATGAAAATAATCAAGGGATTATTTCTTTCAGATACTAAAGAAACAACAAGGACTATGAACATCTACTTGTTTGTGCTTTACTTCAAAAGTTGGATGATTCTAATAGCAGTAGCAGTTTATGCATATAATGCAAAGATCACAACACCAATAACAACATACCCAGTGTAATCCCACAAAGTGGTGTCTGAGGAGGATAGGATGTACACAGACCTTACTTCTACCTTTGTGTGGCAGAGAGACTGTTTCCGATAGACCTCATCTCAAAAAGAATGTAGTAAAAAGATCACAACACCACAAGGACCAATAAAAGATAGTAACTTGACATTCAATTTATATCCTAAACATGAAATCTTGAAAGTACAGTGAATAAAAGCCTACTGATCCACACATTGTGTTATCATCAATCAATACACAAGAAACTAAAAACCCACTAACCTATACTTACAAAAAGAAGTAAAAAAGATCACAACACCACAAGGACCAAAAAAAGATAGTAACTTGACATTCAATTTATGTCCTAAACATGAAATCTTGAAAGTACAGTGAATAAAAGCCTACTGATCCACACATTGTGTTATCATCAATCAATACACAAGAAACTAAAAACCCACTAACCTATACTTACAAAACAATGTTCTTTTGCACGTTACACACATTTCATTCATCAATGCATCAAAAAACAGACCTTATTAGTAGAGAATGGGTGAAAACAGTTACATACCTAACTGAGCAATGCAGAAAAAATGTTGTTGAAGACCAACTTGAGAGAAAGAGAGAGAGAAAGAAGACGGTGAGTAACAAGAATTTATTTTGAGGTTGTCTAATTTTAAAGGTAGCAAAATTGAGTGGACATGGAAAGTTTCTTGCCTTTTCCATATTAGATAGGGGTGCATGTGTTGAGTGGCGGAAAATAGTTTTTGGTTTGAATAAGGTCACCCCTACCAGATTCAATGAGTTTTATACTTCTATATTTCTCCTATCATTTAAGATAAGGCTTTTTTCTCTGTAACCTATTTCCTTCAGAGTTCAAATAAAGACAAAGACTTTGAAAAAATAGTACATGATTTATTATTAGTATTTTAGTAGCTTAGTCAGTCTATTAGAGTAATTGTTTAATACTCTGGCTTGTGTCATTATTTGTCTCTGTTTAACTTTGGTCAGACATTGATGATCTAGTTCAAAAGTTTTGGGGAAAGGTAAAAAGTTATTTTAGGTGATCGGTTTTTTTAATTAATTAATTAATCTCCATTTTCAAGAATTTATAGATCTATTAAGGACGTATTTATCTATTCTTGATTATAAAAATCTTTTTGGAGGTTCTTCCTTTTAATTTCTTAAATTCGAGTGGACTTATGCAAAGTAATAAAAATAGGTAAACTGAGGGTTTGTTCAAGACATATTCATAATTTTAAGTTTATGAATTTTTATAGCGATGTTAAGTTAATATATATATAATAATAATTGGATCAATAAATTAGGTTCCGAGCTAAATAGTTTATATGTTTGATGAATTTTTAAATCCGAATGCATAATTTTGGCAAAAGTTATTGAATTCACGTGAACCTATAACCATTGTACTAGATCTGCTCATGGATGTTTTGGATACGAAAAAAATATTTTCACAGAAAGTAAGTGATTTGCTTTCTTATTTTTTGGAGTATCATAAGTAAGCAAAAAAAATTATTTAAAAACCCTTTATATATAATCTAGGTAAATAGCGTGAGGAGGGTGATATGGATGGGGTCGGATGGGGTATGAGGATGAGGAGGAGTAGAATGTTGCTTACGAAACTAGTCATTTGTCTCTTTTTAATAGAACTTGTCTTTCTAAAAAAAATATTTTTTAAAAATTTTGACCAATCAAACATGAAAGAGACTTGAAAACATTATCTAACACATACCCTTTTGCATATTTTCCATCTCCAAAGATAAACACTCTTGATTTCCTATGAGAAAATTCCCAATTCTTCTTTTTCCGCATTCATTGATTAACCAAATAATACTAATTATCATATGAATTAAGGTAATAATATAGTATATATTAATTAACTATAATTTAATAATAATAGTGTATATAAAAACATGTATTATTTTTTCATCACTAGTTCGGTGCAAAGCAAAAAGAAAGAGAGAGCGCATTATTTAAGGGGAAATAAGAGAGCATTTGGTATGATTAGATCCATTAGAACCCTACATTTGAGTGACATGATATGAAATCACCATAATTAGATTACAATTGTAATTCCTTTTTTTACAGTTTCAAATCTTTGCAAAAATACTCAAAACTTTTGATTCATTTATTTATTTTTGTTTTTCCTCTGCTTATCAAGTGTGTTTTAGACGTGTTTTGTCTCTAACAATTTATAATTTGGGGAATCCCCAATCTTACACGGTTAATATATAGGCAAAAAATGAACAAAGAGGTTAAATTCTTGAAGGTAATTCAGTAATAATGTATCTATTTATTTAGAGTGAATATTATTTATATCCTCAATTTTACATTAAAAATCAAACTTCTCCTACAACTATGAACAATTGACATTTCTCAAAGTTCAAACAAGGACCAGAGTTTGAATAAACTAATCCATTATTTTATAGTAGCTTAATCAGTCATTAATTATTTAACACTCTTGCTTGTATCATTATTTGTCTTTGTTTAACTTTGGTCAGACATTTATAATGTAGTTCAAAAGTCTTGGGAAAAGGTTAAAAGTTGTTTTCCCTGATCGATTTTTAATTAATTAATCCCCACTTTCAAGAATTTACAAATCTGTTTGACATATTTATCTATTTTTTTATTATAAAAAACTTTTTACGGGTTCTTCCTTTTACTCTTTCAGGCTCATATTAATTGTCTATTTTTCTTTTTACACACCCTTTAAGAAATCATAAATAAAAGTGTATTTTTACTTTATTACTCCTATCTCTCTCCAATAAATTGCACTATAATTAATATTGACTATTCTTAAACACAATTAATGTTAAGAATAAAATAGGAAAACTTTAATTAATTGTGTCTTGATTTTGTAAATTGACAAGTAGTTTGGAACAAATATATTTAGTAATTTATTTTTTTTTGTTGACGAAGGAACCCGCAGCCGCTACTCTCTCGAGTGCGCACAGGGTAAACCCCGGACTGACGCAATAGCCTGCAAACCACGTCGGTCGATTAACCACACTTAGCAAGCCATGCGTGACTGGCTCAACCAAGAAGGTTTATGCAGGGGATCGAACTCGTGACCTTGCGGTCCCGTGCTCTACTGCTACACCAACTTGGCTACCCTTGCGGGTAAATATATTTAGTAATATGGGATAACTAATATGGGACGGAGGAAGTAATTTTTTAGATTCGAGTGGACTTGTGAATAGTAATAAAAATGAGTAAAACTTTATTAGTATTATACTAAAGAATCATGGTCGAGTTGTAAAAATAAGGTCGATTTTAGTAAAATGAACAAATATGTTAAATTCTTGGAAGGTGAATCAGTTATGTGTGTATTTATTTTCTCATCGTAGAAAAGTGTAGGAAAACCAAATAAACCCCAAATAGTTATGCAAGTATTATTTAGGGATAATTTCAAAGATCTCTTCTGAAGTTTTGACCTATAATATGACTTTGATTTCCGTCATCGATTCTCCTCGAGACCTCCCTGTGGTTATAATTATTACGTAGACTATTTAGTGTAACAAAACTATATTGTAATCTATAATAGACAACTTACCCCTCATATGTTCATTTTTTCCTTCTATTTTGTATACAAATGAAGAAGCAAACATAATTAAAACAGTAGCAGTTATTGAAAAGGTATTTTTTGTTAGGAATTTATTTTAGGAGTGATTCAAAATTTAATCACATCTTTGAAAGATACAAATTATTATGAAAATGTGTTACCCATTCTTTAAAGGATACATCTATTCTTGTGAAAATATGTCATCCAATCTTAAAGGTATCATCCAATTTTAAGGGTACATCAATTCATAAAAAAATGTATTTCATTTGCTATAAATATCTATCCCTTTGAAGATTTTTAATTGACAACAAATCTAGATATTTAGGATCTTTATAATTTATAATTCCACTCTCTTCAAGAGTTCATTTTTCTTCTTATTCTGGATTCTAACAAAAGTAGTTGAGAGATTAAAAGGGTTCTACGGAACTTTTATTTGAGTGCACATTAGAAGATTTTTGGGTGGTTCGTTATATCTTGGGAGTAGAACGTCACTTTACTATTTGCACCGGGGTAGCGACGGAAATCTACTCTGAAAACAGCATCATCCATAGTGTGCCTTGAACCGGGTTTTTTCAATTTCAACTCTGTCTTATCTTTATTTTTTTACTATATTTTATTTGTCTATTATTGATTCTTCTTAATGTGATCATCTTTAATAATTTTCCAATAATTTAAGAGTAGATATTGTGGGTTACAACAATTGCAGAAAACGGGAAGTAAGTAAATATTACAAATTACTAGAAATGATAAACTAAAGATTACAACAAAGAAGAATCAAGAACGATACAAACTCCTTGCGATTTGCTGAGTCGAGTGATGACACTTTGTCTTTAAGACAAGATTGCCCCGTATATCTCCTTTACGTTATCGGACAATAGTCTCCCAAGATACAACAACTTAACAAATGAGCAAAGAAAATTCAAGTGTTACTCTTGAAGAACTTTGAATATATAAAAACTTGCTAGAGAGGAAGAAGAAGATTTCAGAAAATTTCTAAGTGTTGAACAATTGAGCCAAAGGCCTCAATTTATAGTGTAAGAAAATGACCCCTCAACTAGCCAACTAATGGCCTTCAATAGCCATGTAATGACACTTATTGAGGGGTTACATCCAGCCAAATAATGGCTGAATTCATGTGTCAAATAATTGAGATTCAATGCTCCAAAACAAGCCTAAAAGTCAGAACTTTCCATCTTCCCGTCGCAGCATTCTGCCTCCGAAGTGCCGCGGCTCTATGAATTAGCGCCGCGACGCCTCGGCTCCAGTAGCTCAAGCCACCAATTAGCGCCGCGGCGCTGCCATGGGGGCACCGCGACGCTCCGGCGCCGCAGCTCCGATGGTGTTGCACCGTGGCCCTTCACGGCTCTGCGGCGATTTCTGACTCGTTTCATCTTACACTTCGTACACTTCTTCCTTCGTTTACCAACGTGGAATACTTGTCATTTGGCCAATAACCGTCCATCATTCTGTCTTAAACGTATTACGTATGTACCAATATCTCTTTCACTAATGAAGTTTATGATACTTGACACTACATGTACACGTGTGTGGAAACGACATTTCCGACGTGCGGGGCCCCAATTGTTCGAGTCATAAATAATGGGATAAACTTAATTCCACATTACTAAATTTCCAACAATCTCCTCTTGAAAGAGATTTTGGCGCACTCACAAGGTGCCTATTTCCAGTAATATTTCAGCGAACAGTGTTGCATCTGGATAGGTAGCTTCCGCTTTGAACCTTCCATAGTTGAATACCATCGAACTTACTTACTGCGCGGTGAATGTGATGTCTTGAACCGTCAGTGTTTAGTGTAAGCCAAGTCAACGGTACCAACACAACAACTTTCATTACTCTGTTCTTCGTAATATTTTGTCCGTTGTGGCCGTGGACACTTCTTGGATTCTTAAGTGCGTTCATTTGAGGTGGCCTGTCCTCACACTTAAATAGGTGGTCTCCTACAAGGTATCCTGCTATACCCCACTTTACAAATGTTAGGAACCATTAAAATTTTCTCCAAACCTAACATCAACCGTTGAGGATCATTAAAGGTTATAGAAACTTAACCTTTACCCACACTGCAGATAGCACTTAACGTCTATCGCGGGAATGACTTTGGGTTTATGTTCCTTACAGGGATCATAACTCGAAGTGCTCTTGCTTCCACCGAACCGCTCAACTGAACCTTTACAACTTAGTTTTCCCATTGAACCAAATTCCTGGGATCTCCAGTCAGTGAGATTGGGTTACCACGGTATTGGTCCTTAAAGCTTGTGGTTTAAGCTCATTCCCCCAGACAAGCAGAATATTTGATATTTGGGTAAGCCCTTTGTCAGTGGGTCCGCTATGTTATCCTTTGATTTTATGTAATCAATGAATATTATACTCGTGGTGATCAGCTGCCTAACGGTCTTATGTCTCCGTCAAATGTGACGAGACTTGTCGTTGTATATAGAACTTCGTACCCTTCCTAGAGTAGAGTGACTATCGCAGTGGATCATTACAGAAAGTACGGGTTTGTTCCAACAAGGGACATCCTCTAAGAAGTCGTGAAGCCACTCAACTTCTTCTCATGCTTTGTCTAAAGCGATAAACTCTGATTCCATCGTGGATCGGGCAATGCAAGTTTGCTTAGAGGATTTCCAAGACACAGCCCTACCACCAATTGTAAATATATACCCACTAGTGGACTTGGTGTTCTCTATATCAGATATTCAGATTGCATCATTGTACCTCTCTAGTACAACTGTATATCTCAAATAATGCAAACCGTAAGTTAGCATGTATTTCAGGTATCATAGTACCGGATTCAATGCCTTCCAATGATCATTACTCGGATTACGGGTAAACCTAGCCAACTTGTTGATTGTATAAGCAATATCAGGTCGGGTGCATTTTGTTATGTACATCAAACTTCCAATCACCTGTGCATATTGCTCCTGGCATACGGGTGCACCACGATTTTTATCAAGCTTTTGATTTCTATCCAGTGGTAACTTCATAGGCGAACTGTCAAACATCTCAAACTTTCTCAATACATCCTCGATGTAGTGAGACTGAGATAAGAACAGTCCGTCAGATGTCTTAGAGATCTTTATCCCTAAGATGACATCTGTGATACCCATATCCTTCATGTCAAAGAATTGTTTCAACATTTCTTAGTCTCTAGGATCAATCTAGGACTGCTCCATGTGATCAACATGTCATTTACGTACATGCATATCATGACGAACGAGTCAGAGTTGCCTTTCGTGTAGACACATTTGTCACACTCATTAATGGAGAAACCCTTCGATAGTAGAGTACTATCAAATTTTTTGTGCCATTGCTTCGGGGCCTGTTTCAGCCCATACAGAGATTTGACAAGTCGACAGATTTTCTTCTCTTGTCTTGGAACCACATACCCCTCGGGTTGTTCCATATAAATTTCTTCTTCCAAATCACCATTTAGAAAGGTTGTTGTGACATCCATTTGATGTATCTCAAGGTCACGCAACACTGCAATCGCGATGAATACTCGTATGGATGTCATCCTAGACACCGGGGAGTACGTGTCAAAATAGTCAAGGCATTCCTTCTGCCGATAGCCTTGACTACCAACCTGGCCTTGTAGAGTGGGTCTGGCAGTCAGTTCAAAATATAGTTCTTACACATGAAGTCACTATGACTTCATGCTTCAAGAACCATCTTCATGCCATTAACGACATGGATACCTTGCCCCCTCCAGCCGTTTCATTAGGTTGAGGGTCCACTTCATCTCCAGCTTGTGGAGGATCTTCTGTTAGGAAATGAGCCATTCCCATAACAGTCAAATAAAACAACATCTTTTGTTGCCATCTCTTGAAGTTGGATCCCCTAAACTTCTCTAGGCATTTATTGTGGAAACCGGAGGGTGGAGGAACAGTAACGTTCCCTTGAGCAACCGGAAAGGCATTGGGTATACCTTGAGCAGCGGGGAAGGCAGAGGGGTTGCCTTGAGTAGCAGCAGCAGCAGGAGAATCAGAAGCGAGTTGTTCTCTTCCAGTCATCTTTCTAAGCACTTACAACAATCTTGTCTTAAAATTGTGAGTTACAACAATTGCAGAAAACGGGAAGTAAGTAAATATTACAAATTGCTAGAAATGATAAACTAAAGATTACAACAAACTGGAATCAAGAATGATATAAACTCCTTGTGATTTGCTGAGTCGAGTGATGACACTTTGTCTTTAAGACAAGATTGCCCCGTATATGTCATTTACGTTATCGGGAAATAGTCTCCCAAGATACAATAACAACTTAACAAATGAGCAAAGGAAACTCAAGTGTTACTCTTGAAGAACTTTGAATATAGAAAAACTTGCTAGAGAGGAAGAAGAGGATTTCAGAAAATTTCTAAGTGTTGAACAATTGAGCCAAAGACCTCAATTTATAGTGAAAGGAAATGACCCCTCAACTAGCCAACTAATGACCTTCAATATCCATGTAATGACACTTATTGAGGGGTTACATTCAGCCAAATAATGGCTGAATTCATGTGTCAAATAATGGAGATTCAATGCTCCAAAACTAGCCCAAAAGTCAGAACTTTCCATCTTTCCGTCGCAGCATTCTGCCTCCGAAGCGCCGTGGCTCTGCGAATTAGCGCCGCGGCGCCTTGGCTCTAGTAGTCCAAGCCACCAATTAGCGTCGCGGCTCCGACGGTGTTGCGCCGCGGCCCTTCATGACTCCGCGGCGATTTCCGACTCGTTTCATCTTACACTTCTTCCTTCGTTTACCAACGTGGAATACTTGTCATTTGGTCAATAACCGTCCATCATTCTATTTCTCAAACGTATTACGTATGTACCAATATCTCTTTCACTAATGAAATTTACGATACTTGGCTCTACGTGTACACGTGTGTGGAAACGACGTTTCCGATGTGCGGGGCCCCAATTGTTTGAGTCATAAATAATGAGATAAACTTAATTCCACATTAGTAAATTTCGAACAGATACCATCTTTTAGTTAAGAAGAGATGATTATTGAGATGAGCACATGTTAAGGAAAGTTGATCAGAAACGATATTGCTAACACTAACCGAATTACAACTTCTCATCTATATTTCTTGCTTATTACTTTCATTTTTTACTCTTTTGATTTGAGTAATGAATGGTCGAAGATCAGGAAAAATTACTTGTGTTTTGGGAGTAGTTGAAAATATGGATAGTGAAATTGAAAAAAAATATGAAAGTAAATTTTTGGGCAGTGTCTATAATACATTCGAAGCTGGAAATGGTTTTTGGAAGAACTAAAAGGAAAGGTTGTCAATGAGGAATACCATTGAAGAGTCGTTTGTACTAGATTAATAGAAATAAGTAAAAACAATTGGATTTAAGAGTAAAGGCAATGTGTTTGGCCGAGGAAGACCTAAACTGAAAGCTTGGCCAGACTTCCGAGTGAGCATCTGACAAGTGTATTATGGGACTCATTATTTTCTCTCTTCCTCAATCCTTAATAAAATTGCACTTCTTTTTATTTTATTTAAAAATGATACATGTGATTAAGGCCATGCCAGAAAATCATTTCAAGAAAATAGATATATTGGACGTAAAGTGGTGACGTAGACCAGGATACAAAGAAAATTACATTTGACACTTAGAAAATAATGAATTTTGTTTTTTTCCTTCTTACTCATAGACTTTTTCATACTGGTGTCTTTAGAAATGCCACACGTTATTAATGTACTTCAGAAGCTTTGTTAGACAATGCTCTCTGATAACAAGAATGATGAATATAAAGGAGTTCATATTCGAGTAAATTTGAAGACTTGATGTAAAAACTTACATCCATTGAATTGCCATTGACAACGGAGTGCAGTGGGCCACAGACAGCATAAGCAAGGAACGAAAAGAAAGTTATTCCGTATAACATAATCTGGTTCTACTTTCTTAACTATACTATTTATTTATTTATTAAATTTGCCCTTCTGTTTTTCATGAACTTTGTGTTCATAATGTTAATTAGGGTAGATGATTCGCTTATATGATGATATTCACATGTTTGCTAATTTTAGGAATAACATTTTCTTATGTGATTATTGTGATTTGTTATTCTTGCATAAAGATTATATATGGAGTTTATTTTCAAGTTGTGAGATGATATGAAGTATTTTATTTATAAGGATAATATCAATACTTCAAAATTATTTTTATCATTTTAAGATCATGAGAATGAAGTGATATAAAGTAAATCGCTTATAAAAAAACATATCTATATTTAAAAATTATTATGGCATTTTGAGGTCATAAAAGTGATATTTTTGTGTAGACAGGATTTATGATTTATTAAAGGTTTAAAATCTTACAAAATCTGAAATTCCTCTTGTGACTTGTGAAGAACATAATATAATTTTTGAATGTTTGATTCCATGTTGACACCTATTAAAATAGGTAAATGTTCTCTTTCTTGGATGAATCTGTCTCATACTTAATTATGCATGTGATCAAGCGATGTTGATTTTACATAAGGAATTATGCATAGTATCAATTTGTAATCTTACTTTTACGTGCATAATAATATGAATATTAAAGTTCATGCGTTGACATATAAAACGTGGGGGTTAACGTGTGAATAATTATTAGTATAATGTATTTGAGACTGATGTGTATACTCAAATAGTTTGAATTTGAGAAATTAAACTTTTGCAACGTGAGGGCTTAGTATATAATTATCTTAATTGAAATCAAAGGAAGTTAGATGTGAGATAAATCATTAAGGTGAAAAACTTTAGTCCAGGTGAAATATTTCAAGAAACATGTATTTTGTTATATAGTTTAGAATTTTGTTTATATGATAGCACTCTATGTGATGATATGACTTGTAAAGTGGTTTGAGATTTAATCAATATTACCGTTGTTGAAATCAGAGTAATTGGGTTGGAGTGCACTTCGTCAAGACATATTATGGATTAACAAATGGAAAGAACTTGCAAAAACCAAGTTGTAGTTTTTAAAAGGAATGGGACTAAAGCCCTTAATTTGTAATTACTAACGGTGCCAACCTAACCTTACTGATTGGAGATCCCATTACTAAGGTTTAATGTGGTAACAACAAGTTGTCCAGTAATTAGAGAAGTACCATAACTTATCTTTTATATTAGTCCCTTTGTGAATGATTAATTATCATAGTAATTGATGTAACGGGTAGGAAGAGTACATACTCTGAATAAATTCATAGCAAATGACGCGGGATATGCTTATGTTACACATATCCTTGAAGAATTCACCTATTCGAGTGTGGTTTGCGCATGTATCTTGATTCGCGAGTGCTCTAGAGAGAGAAAATCTCAATCTCATAGGATCTCAATCTCATAGGTTGTGGTCACAACCTATGAGATTGAGATTTTCTCTCTCTAGAGCACTCGCGAATCAAGATACATGTGCAAGTCCGTTAACGCGCAACCATGTTTATGAACTCGATAAAAAATCTCGTATAATGTGTATGTTGAATTGAAAATCGGGTTACAAGTGTAACGACTAGAAAAGTCATTTTACTTGTTTTACTTAGAAGTCCCCAAACTACCCTTCTCGAACCCTTATTTGCTTATTTGTGACTTGTGGGGATGGGTAGCACGGTTCCCGAGGTGATCGGGTAGGTTTCGGACCCATTTAGTTAAGTTTAAGAAATTCTAAGTTAAGAGATTAGAAGAGTTTGATCCATAGTTGACTTTTGGATAAATGGGCTCCGTGAATTAGAATTTAAGTGTTGACTTTAGTCAAACCTGAGCCTTAGATACCTTTTCTGGAAAATCCGAGTGCGTGAGTAGGTCTGGAATGTGTTTTCTGATAGGGTAGCATATTTGGTTTGTGTCCGGGAGGTCCCGGAAGTGTTTCGGGTGGTCGGCGGAGAGTTTGAGGACTTGGGCTACTACTAGTTGCTGGTGTTTTCCCCAACGACCAGACGTATGCCTGGACAGGTCCACCACAATGGAGGGTTGGCTCGCCGAAGCTGAAATCTCTCATTAGTCGGAGATTCGCCGAAGCGGATGATTTTCTTGCCGGGGCGCGTGCGCCTCGGCGGAGGTTCAGAAATTTACTGATTTTTGCCCTAGCGGATAGGGTTTTCACCGGAGTGGGTTCGCCCCAGTAGAATCGGGTCCGTCAGAGCGGATCATTGAACATTTTTTAAGTGGAATTAGACCTAGCATTTATTTCATTCCCCAATATTGATACCTCATTGAGACTCGAGCTTGGGGTGCAAGATAGGGATAACTTCAAAAGATTTTCACCATTAAGGTAATCATACTTCCTTTCATTAATGAGTACTAGTGTAGTACATCCTAAGCATGTATATTAAATGGGGGGGGAGGTAAAAATGCTTGTTGAGATTAAGAGAGTTTTAATTGGAGATTTAGGGTCGATTAATGAATTATTGTTGTTGTTATCCTAAGCTAGTGTTATATTCACATAGTAGATGATGCTTATGAGATTAATTTTATGTTAATAACCCTTTTGGGGATTGGGGGAAAATCTAGGGTTAGAATTGGGGCTTTTCTATAATTCTTGAAATTGGGAATTATTTGGGCTTTGTTGTTCTATTAACTTGAAATTATGCATATGTAGCTTGTATTATTACTATTTGGGCAGAAAAATCGGCATTTTGATAATGTGGACTCGGGATTCCTTTGTAACCTATCTTGGAGGATTATGGGTAACTTAGACCGTAATCTCATTTATTCTCGATATGTTTGACTAGAGTGGATTCGTGAGCAGGCCCAGCGGAAAGAAAAGGCTGTTGCTTGAGTCTTCGGCTTCATTCAAACAAGCTGAGACTTTTCTAGACTCTAGTATAGCGTTATGTGTTGGTATGCTTAATTAATGAACTTTTGGAACTAATGGTGTCACGACCCAAAATCGCAGAGTCGTGATGGCACTAACCCCAAGGATCAGTAAGCCAACCACAACAATCCAATTAGAATTAAATAGAAAAATACAATGCGGAAATCGTTAAGTAAAGCAATTTAAGTCTTATGAAATCTCATAGTATAAATAATACGAAAATAATATAAACTCCCAAGACTGGTGTCACTTGTACATGAACTATCTACGGAATACAGGTTGGGAATATCTCCCTAAATACATAATTATCCCGAAATGCGAAGATAAAATTAAGAAGGAGGAAGCATCCGGTGCCACGGATCTCTATGTAGTTCACCCCGAATCCTTCGAAATAGCTCTACAATGGCTGGATAGTCGCAAACTCCACTAGAACTAGGAATAGAACCTGCACATGAAAAGGTGCAGCAAGTGTAGCGTGAGTACAAAAATAACGGGTACTCAGCAGTATCGTGGACCGACCCTATCTTAAATAGAGATGAGGGCTTGCCTACCGATTTACTACTTCAACACTAACCGTCATTAGTTTACTATAATGATGCAATATCCGAATCCACTCAAACCAAGAGTCCAAGTCTAGATTATAACATCTAGTTCCTCAAGACTAATAAGGTATTCACAATTCATATTAATAGAGTAATCAATCCAATATTTAAGCCTAAGCATAAGAACCTCTCACTACTCAGGAACACTCAGATAGCCAAGTAGCATGATAAACCGATAATTACGCAGTTTAGGCAAACAAGCAACAAGGAAGGAATGAGTAAATGATATGAAATATAGATGCTATGAAATCGAAGGCCTTTGTTTCTTATCACCGGTATACACAAGTTCGAATGTCAATGAATTTTGACCCATGGGGGACTCGCAAGGTCCATATACCACTTAGGTTCACACACAATACCTAAGTATAATCACAAAGTACCTAAGTATGCGCACACATCATGCTCACACAGTGCCTAAGTATAATCACACTGCAGGCTCACACAGTACCTAAATATGCTCCCACAATACCTAAGTATAATCACACAACTCTTCTATTGCCACACGCGTTTATACATTATGAAGCGTAATTATGATAGGCACAACAACAGGAAACAACTATAGACCACACATGTTAGTACATTATGGAGCATACATATAGTATGCTCAACAACAAGAAGCAACTATAGGCCACACAGGTTCTAACTTAGTCATTTATACAATAAAGACTCAATCTTAACTTTTTATTTTATTTTAAATGAGTATGATGGGATGAAAGGGGATACACAATCACATAGCATACATACAGATAATAATATCACGGAAAATACGGGCTTCATACCCCACTCACGGATCCAAATGATCGTACTATACTATCAACTAGTGTCGAAGCATGGCATTCTTCTAAGTAATTTAAAGCACAAATACCCATAACATGGCACCGATACCCAATACGAGTGCTTGTCATCTCACATGTATTGGAATCCCCTTATAATTCCCATTACTCCCCTCTTTAGTTAATTCATTCAAACTAATTATGATGCTTAAGTAAGGTACATGATCTCAACTTGCCTGGAATAGGAGTCCGAAGTCGTGAAATCACTTTATCTTTTCGAATAGCCTCCTCACGGTGTCAATCTGCTCAAACACAGATTAAGTGTCAAAATATGAGACAAACGATACCCATATTACTATATGCAAGATTTAAGTCTAGAAAATCCACCCAAAAACCCATTCTAAAAACCCCAATGTCAAATATGTAATTGTACCAAGAAATTGGGGTTAATATGGTCAACATAGTACTCTACTAGTTCACACGATCCCAACGGTATCCATTATGGCATTCTTTGAAACAAAATCCAAAATGACACCCAAAAAGTAATTTCCGAGCCCAAGGGCAAAATAGGAATTTCTTTCTCAAATTAGTTTACTCATAGTCCAAGGAACCTAGATATGCAATATAATCAAATTCTAGCCTCATAATGATGCTTAATCAAGAATCTATAGCTTTTCAAGCCTAGAGTTTATATTCTTAAGTTTTCCCATCATAAACATGGATTCTATAATGAAAAATCCCAATAATTGAAGACTTAATCATAAAATAGGAGTTGAAATCTTACCCTCTTGATGAACTTGAACAATCCTCTCCAAAATATTTTTAATCTGAAGTCTAGTGTTCAAAATGAGTGAATGGGAGGTCAAAACACGTTTTGAGGATTTTATAATCTGCCCAGTGACTCACCCTTCGCGATCACGGGACCTTACCTTGCGATCGCAGGGACACACAACCGATACATATCGCGTTCATGGCACGACCCTTACAATCGTGATGGCCAGCAGACCTGAGGGTCGCGTTCGCAGTTCCTTCTCCGCGAACGCGAAGAAGGACACCAGCAGAAGCTGAAACCAGAAAAATCTGATTTCCATAACATCCTTCTGGAATCTCGAAATTGATATGGAACCTTTAGGATACAAACTATATATGCAAACCACTCCTAAAACACACAACAAATCTGTTCACACACTCAAAATCGTCATACGAGGTCATCTTGACCAAGGGTCCTACCAATGCACACTATAAAGCTCTTAAAGCTAGAATTTCAACCACACACCCGAAATGATGCCGAGTGTCTCGGGAACCAAACTAATAGCTCGAATATACCATACTCGACATTCCAAACCTGATGAAATCGATGAAACTTTGAAAAAGACTCAAATGCCCACAATATTGACTTTAATAAACGGAAGTTTATTTCTTAACTTAAGACTTTCTAATTTTCACAATCTTACCCAAAACACTTGGAACACGTTCCCATAGTCCGCATAAGTCATAAATCACACTGCGAAGCTGATCATCAAAATTCAATTCTGAACGCATTTACTCAAAAGTCAACTCCTAGTTAAACTTTCCAAACATGAAACTTCCAAAACTCAAACCATAGGTTTCTCTTATTATTCTCATCTGATTGCCTCGTAAGTCATGTCACCCACCTCCACACATCAAAATTATCATAATAAGGCTAGAGAAAAGTTCATGAAAATAAAAATACCCTAAATGGCCAAAATGATCGAATGGGTCGTTACAAATGGGAACTTGAGGGTCCCATAATAGTAAGGTGATGAGAACTAATATGGATAACGAGTGAACTTAAGTGGGTAAATAATGAACTAATAGTATAGCAAGTGAATGAGTTTATGTGTTTAGTCTTCGGACCACGATGTGCGGTGTAAGAGTCAGCTTAGTTGGTATGTTTGTTGTTTAGTTGGGCTTGTAGCCATTGATATGATATCCTGATTTGAATGTCATGCATTCATTACTCTACACCTTGTCTGAAAACTTAATTAAGACTAATAAATACTGATAAATTGATTATGCTGATTGCATGGTGTATTCATATCCATCTCATTCATACATTATATATACTTATCATTAGTTACTAGTGAAATTACTGAGAATGACTTGGGAAGTCGGATTAAGGGATATGGTACATGTTTATGAGAGTGATGATTGATATGACACTTCAACCATAGAGCTGGTATCCGATAGGATCGGATGGGTATATGGACCTCATGAGTCCCCCATGAGTCACGTGGTAGCTACTGCAACATCGTGTGTGTACCAGATATTATGGCAACTTATATTCATATATATCATTCTGTATTGAATTCATTTATTTCATGATATGAACTTTATGACATATGTGCCTGGCTTTAACTCTATTGTACTTGTGCTCTTGGACTGTTAGAAGGAATATAGTTAGCTTATGCTTAACCTTGTGCAAGACATGAACAGAGTGACTTGAGGGATCTAGACGCCCCAATGGGGTTTAGGTTGGACGTGTGTGCCGTGTGACTTGAGGGTACTTATAGTGATTTAAACTGTAGATTTATCGTAGGTTGGTTAATTGTTTTGTTATATACTTATGTAACTAACTAGTAGAGAGAGATATAATAAAGTACCAGTCCTCACCACCATTATAGCTAGGGTCGATCGACGATGCTTTCTGAGTACACGTATTTCCCGTACACACTCTACGTTTGCTGCACTTTATGTACAGGTACTGAGCTAGGAGGCAGCGCCAGAGTAGCTTGATTCTTCCCCTCATCAGCACGAGTGATACCTTGGAGTCCAGGGTGAGCCGTAGCTTCTTCCGCGGTACTGGAACTCCACTCTTCCTTATTGCTATGTTTTTCCATTCACTAACTATGTCTTATTGTTATATTCTAAAATATTATTTATTTATCATTTATTCAGATTTGTATTCGATTTAGAGCTTGGTACTCGTGACTACCAGATCACTTGATTTTTTTATTTCAGACTGCTTATTTGTATTTTAAAACTATTTAAGTATTTCTGTTGTACTTCCTTTATTTCCGTATTATTTTTCGCGTATATGTATGATTATTGGCTGGGTTCGCCTAGGGGTTAGGGTAGGTGCCCTCACGGCACAAATGTAATTTGGGGTCTTAACAACAAGGTCCTAGTTCAAGACTTTAGTTCACTATGGTCCTTCCGGTTGGATTTCATTATACTAAGTGAGGTTCAAGTCCACAAGACGCCTTCATTGACATCATTATAAAAGATTGCTTTTGTATTCTTTAAATTCTTGAATCATGTGGGGGATTATTGAAATTTATTTTAGGAGTGATTCAAAATTTAATCACATCTTTGAAAGACACAAATTATTATGAAAAGGTGTTACCCATTCTTTAAAGGATACGCCTATTCTTGTGAAAATGTGTCATCCAATCTTAAGGGGTACATTCATTTATGAAAAGGTGTATTTTATTTGTTATAAATACCTATCCCTTTGAAGATTTTTAGTTGACAACAGATCTAGATATTTAGGATCTTTATAATTTATAATTTCATTCTCTTCAAGAGTTCGTTTTTCTTTTTATTCAGAATTCCTACAAAAACAGTTGAGAGATTAAAATGGTTCTCCGGAACTTCTATTTGAGTGCACATTAAAATATTCCTGAGTGATTCATTGTATCTTGGGAGTAGAATGTCACTTTGCTATTTGCACCGGGTAGCGACGAAAATCTACTCTAAAGATAACGTCATCAATATTGTGCCTTGAACTGAATTTTTTTAATTTCAACTCTGTCTTATCTTTATTATTTTTATATTTTATTTGTCTCTTATTGATTCTTCTTAATGTGATCATATCTAATATTTTTCCAACATTTCTAACTCACTTTAAGCTTAAGCTTGTTTACTTTTTCTTTCTTCCATTAACAATATAGGGTTATACCCTTTTAAACTATAGCACATAAAGCATCAAAGGACAAATAACTAAGTCTAGTTAAGACCATTGATGCGTTCAATCTGCTTGCCTTCTTCGAAGTCGAACTCAAATTGCTAAAACACACCCTTAAGCTTGCCCTTTTTCTTTCTGTCCTTTTTTCGGATGTTATAATATTTTTATTGTTTATTTTTGTTCACTTTATGAGATACAAAAGTTATTTGAAGAAACTGAATGAATTGATGAAGTGCAGATTCATAATCCAATAGAACGTGAGAAAATAATTTTGCTATTTAAAATATAATGTAAAGTATAATGGATAAATTAATTTGTTTACTTCCCGAAAGTATACCATAATATACAAGACATACACGACATATACTGTGCCTTGTGTATACCATGTATATCACGGAATCCCAAGACAAATCGGAAACCGTAATATACACGGTATACACAGCCATGTATACCTATATTTGGTAATATATTAGTTGTAGTTAATTAGCATTGTACACTTACCATAATTGTAGAATTCTTGTACAAATAGAATAAGGTTTTGTGATTAGAATAGGAATAGGATTTTTCATATTATGGAGATTGTAAATTGTATATATACTCATTCATTAATGAAATAATCAAGGGATTATTTCTTTCATGGTATCAGAAGTCTAGGTGCTTCTACCGATTTTCCTCTCTTCTCTGCCTCAGTTTTCGTGTCCATTCTCGGAAAACAACCTTACCTCCTCTCTTCTCAAATTTTCTTCCAAATTCCTCATTCACATATTGTTCTTTCGTTATATCTACGTCAAAGAACATGTTTGATCATGCCCTTACTGTTTTCAACATCAATAACCACATCCATATTGTTCTTGAGATGGAAAACGTCCAATATGCGATGTGAGCAGAATTGCTCAAAATTCACGCAATCTCACATAAAACCCTCCATAACATAATTCCTCCTGTTGTCCCTCCACCTGCGGAGGATCCTCAGTTATGAATCACTCTTGATGCTACCGTCCTTCAGTTGATTAATCCACTATTTCTATCGACCTTTTATAGACGAACATTGAACCAGACACTACAACTATGGCTACATGGAATAGATTGTGTGATATATTCCAGGATAACCAATATTCTCGAGTTGTCACCCTTGAGCAAGAATTTTCACAAGTCATCATGGAAGATTTCCCGAATGTTTCGGCTTATTGTAAACGACTCAAGGAATTGGCGGACCAACTCCGTAACATTGGAGCCCCTATTACCAATAATCGTCTTGTTCTACAAATGGTGGTAGGCCTCTTCTTGTTTGATACCGCTTCCCGTCCTTGTAAATATATGAGACCAATAATTGCGTTAGGACTCTCCTCCGTCAAAGTAATCCGATTCCACATTTTTATCAAGCCCATTCGATGCTCACGTTAGAAGAAGTCGGCTTGGTAAAAAAGGCAGCTACCGACACCAATTCCATGGCGATGATGACTTCAACCGATATCTCTCATGAGTTTGTTGACAATTCGGACCAAAACAGCAACAACGGTGACGACAAGAAGGGTCAAAATCGTAAAAATAATGGCAAAAATTGCGGCGGCAACAACAACAACAACCGGAATAGTAGAAACGTCGGCAGGAACAGTAATAACACTAGGGGTGGGCCTCGGGATTCTAGGCCCCAGCCAGCATGGTCTCAGCCTTGGGCCCCTTGGCAGTAGGACTAGACCAGTGGCCAGTGTCCCAGTCCTGCCTACTGCCCTCCCAATTATTTTCAGCAACATTGGGCCCCGGTCAAGCCCCATCACCAGCCCAATTTCTCGGGTTCTTACCAGCAGCATTCCGGGTCGGGTCAGAAGGTTGGTCTGCTTGTGTCTCGGCTCCAGCAGCCCTTCAATGTTGCGGGCCCGAATTCGATCTCGACACCCACCGATATAGAGGCCGCTATGCATACATTGGGATTAAATCTTCTAGACGCGAATTGGTACATGACACCGGCGCCATTTCTCACATGACATTCGACCAAGGTACTCTCTCGTCTTATTTCAATTTGAGCAGTAATCGTGGCATTATTATTGGTAATGACAACTCCATTCCAATTCGTGGTTCCGGTCATACAACTTTGTCTACCCCATATCCTCATCTTGTCTTGAAAAATACCTTTCATGCCCCTAACTTAATTAAAAATTTGGTGTCTGTCCAAAAATTCACCACTGATAATTGAGTTTCTATGAATTTTGATCCATTTGGATTTTCTGTGAAGGATTTCAAAATGGGGATACCTCACATGAGATGCAATAGTAGGGGAAATCTTTATCCAATCACGCCCGCCACCAGTTTCTCAAGTCAAGCCATGCCATCGACATTTGCAGCTCGAGCTCATTCCTTGTGGCATGCCCTAGGTCGTCAATTGTTTATTCCTTGCATAAAAACAATTTTATTTCTTGTAAGGGTACGCGTAGTACTCCAATTTGTCATTCCTATCCTTTAGGAAAACATGTTAGATTATCATTTGTAGCCTCTACTTCTCGTACTTTGATGCCTTTTGATATTATTCATAACGATTTATGGACTTCTCCCGTTCTCAGTTTTGTAGGCCATCGTTATTATGTTCTATTTTGGATGATTATTCTATTTTTTATGGACCTTTCCGTTAGAGAAAAAATCTCAAGTTTTTTCCACATTCTTAAAATTTAGAGCATTCATCCGTACCTAATTCGAATGGGAAATCAAGAATATTCAATGTGATAATGGCAAAGAATATGATAATGTGTTGTTTCGGGAATTTTGTGATCCTAATGACATAGTTTTTCATTTCTCTTGTCCTCATACATCTTTACAAAATGGGAAAACCAAACGCATAATTCGTACCATTAATATTATTGTCCGAACTTTATTGGTCCATGCTTCCGTACCCCCTTCGCTTTGGCATCATGCTCTACAAATGGTTACTTATCTCCTTAACATACTTCTTATCAAAGGGTTGGCTTATGCATCTCCTCTTAAAATCCTCTATAATAAGAATCATTCGTATTCACATCTTAGGTCTTTGGGTGTTTATACTATCCACTATTTCCGTCAACTACAATTAACAAACTTCAAGCATGTTCTGCTGCTTGTGTGTTTTTGGGTTATTCATCTAATCATCGTGGTTACAAATGTTTTGATTTATCATCTAATAAAATCATAATTAGTTGCCATGTTATTTTTTATGAAACCCAATTTCCATTTGCTAAAGTGAGTAGTCCCATGCCTAATTAGTATAATGTTTTAGATGACGAAGTCTCACCGTACATTATGCACCACTTAATGGGCCGATCCAGTGACCCCGAAATGCCAGTAGGCCCACTTCCTGCTGGCCCGCCAACACCCACTGCTTCCGCCCCAGTTTTTGCTATTAGGCCAATCGACCAGCCCACTACCGAGACTGCTTCTATCCCACCTACTGTTTCTAGTTTTGGGCCAGCAAGCCCACTGCCTGCTAGCCAGTCCATCACCCATCCGACTTTTCCCCAAAATCCACCCAATTCTCCCCCGACACACAAACCTGTTACTCGTAATCAATGATGTATTTTTAAACCAAAAAGACATTTTAATCTTAATTCTAATATTCTTAAATTCCCACTACTCCGTAACCCAGTGTCTACATTAAATGACCCGAATTAGAAATTGGATATGAACGACGAATATGATGCTCTTATTAAAAATAAGACGTGGGAGTTGGTCCCCCGTCCTTCTGGTGTTAATATTATTCGGTGTATGTGGATTTTTACTCATAAAGATAATTCTGATAGTTCTTTTGCGAGACATAAGGCTCGTCTTGTAGGTAATGGTAAAACTCAATAGGTTGGCGTGGATTGTGGTGAGACATTTAGCCCGGTGGTCAAACCAGCTACCATTCGCACTGTTTTCAGTCTGGCTCTTTCAAATGCATGACTCATTCATCAGCTACATGTGAAAAACGCTTTCTTACATTGTGATCTTAAGGAGATAGTCTACATGCATCAGCCCTTGGGTTTTTGAGACTCCACATATCCTAATCATGGTTGTTTATTAAAGAAGTTATTGTACGGGCTGAAGCAAACCCCACGAGCCTGGTATAAGCGATTTGCAGACTATGTATCGACTATTGGGTTTTCTCACAACAGGTCTGATAACTCTCTGTTCATATATCATCGTGGTACTTTCCTGTCTTATATTCTCTTATTTGTGGATGATATTATCCTGATCGCTTCTTCTGATGATTTACACAAGTTTATCATGACACTACTCAATTCTGAATTTGCTATGAAAGACTTGGGGCCCTTAAGTTATTTGTTAAGGATTGCTATCACTCGTCATGCAGGTGGATTATTCTTATCACAATGGAAGTATGCCGCTGAGATAATTGAGCAGGCTGGTATGTCCTCATGTAAGTCTAATTCCACTTCAGTTGATACTAAATCCAAGCTGGGTGTTGCGGCTGGCTCACCTTATGAGGATCACACCCATTATCGCAGTCTTGCAGGGGCTCTTCAGTATCTTACTTTCACTAACCGGATATTACGTTTACCGTACAGTAGGTGTGTTTATTTGGGCATGATCTTAGGGTTGAGCACATGAATGCGCTCAAATGCATTATACGATACATCCAAGGAACACTTGACTATGGCTTGCATCTATATCCGTCATCGACCTCTACGCTTGTCTAATATACAGATGCTGATTGTGGTGGTTGTCCAGACACCAGACGCTCCACGTTTGGTTATTGTATGTTTCTTGGTCATAACTTGGTCTCATGGTCTGCAAAGCGACAGTCTACATTATCACGCTCCAGTGCAGAGGCCGAGTATTGAGGGGTAGCCAATGTGGTATCTGAATCATGTTGGTTACATAATCTTCTCTTAGAACTTCATTGTCCCATTCAAAAAGCTACCTTGGTATATTATGATAATATTAGTGCAGTGTATCTTTCTGGCAATCCGGTTCAACATCAGCGCATTAAACACATCGAGATGGATATCCACTTTGTTCGCAAAAAGGTAGCTCGTGGATAAGTATGCGTCTGTCATGTCCCTTTTAGGTACCAAATCGCCGACATCTTTACTATGGGTCTTCCCTCGGTTCTATTTGAAGATTTTAGGGACGGTCTCAGCGTACGACGACCGCCCGCTATGACCTGCGAGGGTGTGAAAGTATACCATAATATACAAGGTATACACGGCATATACTATGCCTTATGTATACTGTGTATATCACGAAATTCCAAGACAAATCGGAAATCGTGATACACGGTATACGCAACCGTGTATACCTATATTTGGTAATATATTAGTTGTGTTAATTAGCATTGTACACTTACCATAATTGTAGAATTCTTGTACAAATAGAATAAGGTTTTGTGATTAGAATAGGAATAGGATTTTCCATATTATGGAGATTGTAAATTGTATATATACTTATTCATTAATAAAAATAATCAAGAGATTATTTCTTTCACTTCCAAATTAGATTATAGCTTTGTGGTCCCGTTATGGATTAAAAATAGATGAAAAGGTATAATTAACTTATGAGGGGCAAATTTGTCTAGTTTAGGTTACCATATAGTTTTGTTACACTAATTACTAAAGAAGGGAGGTTTACGTAATATTTAAAATCATAGGGGAGGTGTGTGTTATAGGTCAAAACTTCAAGGGAGGTTTCTAAAATTATCCCTATTATTTATTTTTCGTGATTCATTAAGGGAATCCTCTAATCACTAAAGGCAATTACACCAAACTCCCGATTAAGTGCCAAAATTGGGATTTTCTTTTCTTTTCTTCACATATATATGGTGTTGATGTTTATATAGACCCTTGTGGTCCGGCCCTTCCCCGGACACCGCGAATAACGGGAGCTTAGTGCACCGGGCTGCCTTTTTATGTTTATTTTGACTATTTAACTTACGGTTCATAAAAACACATAGTTAGCAATCAATGAAATGAGATGAAAGTCATGGGGATTTCGAATATCAACTAAAGTAAAAAAAAAAAGTACTATAGTAAGTGATTTTTATTTCATTCCTAAATTCTGACCTGATAAAATAACGGACTTGTATACAAATTGACTCAAACATTATTACCTCATTGAAAAAAGGTTATATAAACTGACAACAGGTACACTATTAATTGCATAGTCACATGATAGAGATGCACTAAGAAAACATGCTTATAATTGTGAAATAAATGGTTCAGAATAATTTGTTAAAGGTGTTGCCTTCTCTTCTTTTGTTGGTGCCCTATTCCTTTAGGGACCATTGCAAAGTGCACAGATAAGAAAGGCAGCAAATTGTGGTTCATATAATAGAGAAATTAAACCATAAAGATATCTCTGAGGGGCATATCTCATGATCTGGAATTCCAAATGTCCCAATGGACCAAAATTGCAAATGTGTACTTAGATAGATATAAAGGCACAATTTAATGATCATAGTACGAATCATGTGAAAGTATATTTATGTCCTAGAGATAATCTGTATTAGGACAAATGTACTTTATACACATTCGTATTATTATTAATGGAGATTAATATTTTGGCATTTGCAATTATTAAATTATTAGTTGATTGTTTATAATATTTTATAATATGCATCCCTAAAGGTTACGTTGTTATTAATAATGTGAGATATTAATATTATAATGTAACTCTTATAATAGTTTCGACTAATGATCATCGAGAATGTGATATCGATGATATGTGATAAGTCGACATGTGGTCTGTATCACATCCTTAGAGGATGTAGTATGTCTCACCTGCTACGAGTAATGGCTACTCGTGATGGACACATGGATACTTTGGAAGTATTGGTATACCCTGCTGATATACCGTTTGTTATACTTGTCTAAAGTATGATCAGCATGTGGGAGATAGAAGTCCTTAGACTTGAGGTCAATGCGCACCTTTTCTACAAAGTAATATACTTTGATCCTATCCTAAGCTCAAATGCCTTATAGGTTGATATACGACTTGTATTGGGTACATTACGATGTGGATTAAAGGTGGTAGTTAAGCCAAGATTAGGATTCATTCCTCGAATGCATATTCGAGAGAACACTCAGCTTCTCAGTGATATTAGGTTGACTAAATCGTTGGCCAATGCAATAGACATATTTAGAATATGGTCTAGTTGTCAACTAATATAGATGAGATACAATGATTAAGCCATTTGGATAGACACTTGACAAATCCTAAGCTTGATAGGGTGTGTCGTGAATGAAAGGATTTTGTCTTACCACATAGAGGTTAAGTTTACTGGATTCATGTAAACGTACTTCACATATTGAGTTCGTCTTGCGGCGCCGTCTAGGAGTTTCACGTAGACCTTAATTTGATTAATGTCGATATGTGAAGGCCTGTAGGGTCACACTATGTCGATTGTATTTTCGATCTAAGGATATATTGAGAGAGTATTAAATATTCGATTTAGAATCGAGATATTTAAATGAATAATGATTGTTTTAATTAAGTCAAAGTTGAATTTGGATTTAATTAAGAATGTGCGGAAAATGAAACGTGATAGTGTAGGACCACGTCAGCGCTGCGACGCCCACGCCATAGGGTCGTGGTGCCATGACCTAATTTCTCTCGAATTTTGGGTCAGGCCAAAGGTCAAACCCTAATCCGGTTTGACCTAATTTTTCACCTTCAATACAGAATACTTCATTATTCATGACACTTGATTTTCATATCATTATTCTAAGTCTTAGAAAGTCAGAATCAAAACACTCTCTCGAACCTCTGTCGGATTTCCTAGGTTTCCAAAGGAGGAATACATTAAAGCTTGTAGCTTGCAATCGAAAGAGCATTCGCGTGCGCACCCATAATTGCTAAAGATTTCAAATATTGTAAACATGTAAGTACCATTCAAGTCTTATGTTTACAGTTTTAAATTATCCTATAGTCAAACAGTTCTACGTTTATTGGGTTTGAAAAAAGTTTTCAATATCCGCTGCGTATAACAACCCAACAAAAATCCTACAATGGTATCAAAGCCTCGACTGTTTTGTATGATTATAAGGTAATTAGTTAATAATAATATGAGTTAGAATTTGTTTAAATCTGAAATTTATGTCCTGTAAAACTTGAAAACCTAATATCTTAAAAGCACATCATCCTTGTCTCCCAAACTATTAAACAATGATGTAATAGAGGAAGTCATTCCTATCTAACTCTTCTAAGTCAATGTGCGTAACCGGTTCATTGCGAACATGGTGCACTGAAGCGAAGAACGAGAAGGGATTGGATGATGGTCGATGAACGTCTTGTTTGATAGTAAAGGGTAACGAAGATTAATATGCAAATCTAACCCTGAACGTTAAAGGGTTTCAAAAATGCAGATTTTGTGCTTCTGAGACGGAGGCTTCGCAACTCCATGATGGAGCGCCACGTCACCGAGCCTCCATTTTTTTTTTAAAAAAAATATATATATTTTTTCAGAATAGCGAACAGTAACCAAACACTGTTCCGGAATGAACAGTGGCGTCAGTCACTGTTCCGCAAGCTCCAATTGTTTTTTTTTAATTAAACAAATTTCTCGGAACAGTGAACAGGACCGAACACTGTTCCGATGTGAACAGTGGCAACAGTCACTTCCGACGTGGCAGTGGCGGTTTCCGAAATTACATTTTAGCCCTTGGAAAAAATCTGAAAATTTTAGAAGTTTCTGAAATTGCAATTTGGTCCTTGGAAAAGTTTTTAAAATCATCAGATTTGGTCATTGGGGCAAATCTGTAAATTTCAGAAAAGCAGATTTGGTCCCTTAGGCCAAATCTGTACTTAATTTAAAATTCTGAAAATTACAGACATGTCCCTGAAATCTGAAAATATTTTCTGAAAATTAAAATTAGATTTTCTGAATTTAAGGGAGTTCAAAATTAAAATTTTAAATTCTTGAGGGACTAAACTGTAAATTCTGAAAATCTGGAACTTATAGAAATATCCTGAAAATCAGTTTTTAAAATCAGAAAATGTTTAAGGGACTGTTTGGATTAGACTTAAATTTTAGAGTTTAGACAAGTTAACACATGATTATTATTAATTGTATATTATTGAATAATATACGAACTATATGCTAAGTGTTTAAATGCTTTCATTTAATAATTAGCATAGTATCCGCTATAACTGTCTGGGTAAGCGGCGTCCAATAATTGATTAAACCATCTTATATCATGCCTATTGGGTTGACGGTTCCCAACTATATGTGTCATTAGTTTTGCATGATATTAAGATGTCATATTGGATATGACGTAAAAGAGTTGATCTTGGTTAAAATCCTGAATTAAAATGTTCCCCAAAATTTTAAATACAAGTCTAAATTAAAACGCGTCGTCCATTATAATTGTTAGAGTGCAAAATCATTTTCAGCGATACGAGTATTTATGCCAAAGCATTTGCTCTAAGTCTATGAGGACCCAGACTCTTTCATAGATGTGTTTTAAATGTAAAGGTAAACGATAAACTTTTGTGGGTATTTACACCAATGTGTTTGCTCACAAAGGCCAAATTTACTTAGATACATAAACGCAGTCGTGTAATGGGATTGACTTGCTTAGACAAATCTTGGCGCCAAAGTGTCGGACTAATCTAAGGATGCAAGATTAAATAAAATATTTGATCAACCAAGAGTTGCAAATAAGTTTTGCAATTGGTTTAGAACCTACCAAGATGTGTTATTGAAGTTATCAGCCAAAGCAAACGCGGAGATAACATAGGCTTGGATCTTGGCCCATTATGACCTCAATTAATATAGGTCTGTATTCTACCATGGGGTCGTAGAAGTATGTTAAAATAGTGGGAGCTAATTAAACAAAAGACCATGTTGATTAGCCTAAATGAATGTGTATAAATAGGAAATAAATTTTGAGTTTGATTTCCAGTCTATCTAATTCTTCAGATTATCAAAGATGTCGAGCTTATCATTGAAAATGTTGATTGAAATGAACAAACTTACTAGACCTACTGGACAGACTCTGCTGAATATGCCTTTTTTTTATAAGGATGCTTACGAAAAATACCTAGATGATGCCACTTCAGCATAGTGCGTGATGTTGTCTTCCATGTCTGTGGAACTTCAAAGACAACATGAGAACATGGGTCCCAATGAGATGCTCGAACACTTGAAGAGTCTCTATGACTCACAATCCCAGACTATGGAATATGAGTTACTAATAGAACTTTTTAAGTGTAAGCTCAATGAAGGGGGCCAGGTCTCGCAGCATGTGTTGAAGATGATAGGGTTGATAGAGAGGCTTGCTTCAATTGGAACAAAGCTGCAAAAGAATGTCGCTACCACCCTCATCATGAACTCTCTCTCTCGTTCATTTGAAAACTTCATAGTGAATTACAATATGAATGGAACGAAGGCGAGTCTACCGGAGCTGCACAATATGCTCAAGACCTTTGAGTCTTCCATTTCCAAAGGAAAATATGTGCTCATGGTGAGCTCTACTAGCCGACCCAAGCCGAAAGGTAAGGAATGGCAGAAGAAAAAAGGCAAAACAGTCGTTGCGCTCTCAGCTATAAAGCCTAGGGGAGGTGTGAAGAAGAAGAATGTGAATCCGACTAAGGATGTATGCCTCAACTACAACAAGAAAGGGTATTGGAAGAAGAATTGCACTGCACCAGGAGGAGGCAAAGCACCAGAAGGAGGAAAAGCACCAGGTGTTTCTACCTCTGGTAGATAAGGTATGTACGTCATTGAAATAAATATGTCTATAAATAACACTCATTCCTGGGTATTGGATATCGCTTGTGGCTCACATATTTGTACCAATGTGCAGGGGATAACTGATAGTAGAAAGGTTGGACTAAGAGAGGTGGACCTACGCGTGGAAATGAAGCACGAGTGGATGCTGAGCGCGTAGGAACTTATAGATTAAATTTGCCTTCTGGCTATTGTCTAGTGTTAAATGATTGTTACTATGTACCCTCTTTAACGAGAAATATAATTTCTTTCCATGTTTTGGACATAGAGGGTTTTTCCTCATATATTTAAAATGGCAGTCAAGTACTGTCTTTTGATAATGTTATATGTAGAACTGCTCCTCTTGTGGATGTATTAGATACACTAAACTGTAGTCGAGAAATATTCAATGTACAAAATAAAAGAGCTAAGATAAGTAATAGAAACTCTACCTACCTATGGCATTACAGACTTGGTCATAACAACGAATCAAGGATAGCAAGGTTGAGGAAGTTAGACTACCTCGAACCATTTGACTTGGAGCCTTATGGTAACTACGAATCTTGCTTGAGAGTAAAGATTACCAATAAGCCACTTTCTCGGAAAGGTGTGAGAGCCAAGGAGGTGATTGAGTTGGTCCATACTGATGTATGTGGGCCATGTTCGACTCAAGCTGAAGGAGGTTTCCCATACTTTATCACTTTTACTGACTACTTCATAAGGTATGAATATATGTATCTTATGAGACATAAATCCGAGGCTTTTGAGAAGTTGAAAGAGTACAAGTCGGAAGTAGAGAAGCAACTTGAAACAAGTATCAAGACCCTTCGATCGGATCGATGAGGTGAATACTTGAGCAAGGATTTTCTAGATTACTTAAAGCTACATAGAGTCCAATCAGAGTGGACACCTCTTGGAACACCACAGATGAATGGTGTTGCCGAAAGGAGAAACCGAACCTTATTAGATATGGTTCGATCCATGATGAGCTTCTCAGCTCTACCGACATACCTTTGGGGACATGCTATACAAACCTCAATATATGTTCTGAACAAGGTTCCTTCCACGTCAGTAGAAAAGACACCATATGAGATATGGTGTGGCAAGAAACCAGCTCTTAAACATATGAGACCCTGGGGGTGCCCTACATATGTTAAGAAGATGCTTACTGACAAGTTGGAATCCAAAAGTGAGAAATGTTACTTCGTGGGGTATCCAAAGGAAACTAAGGGATACTACTTCTATCTTCCTGGAGAACGTAAGGTCATTATTTCCAGGAACGCAACTTTCCTTGAAGAAGAATATGTCAACAAGGAACATAGTTGCACAGAGATAGAACTTGAAAAAAAAATCAAGAACCACAAGATAACATAGATGTTGAATCCTTGCCGAATGACCAAGGCAAGAATTCAGTGGGAGTATTTGGCGAAGATTGGGTACTTCAAGTACGCCCTTCGTCCAGTGAGAGTGTTACGAGGAACAATGCAGAAATACAATATCTTCCTACACAACCTGTGGGAGTAGATGCAATGGTTGCACCTCCTCCCATTCAGGAAATACATGAAAATGATAAACTTGAAAGCTCTCAAGTTAGTGGATTACCCAACACACAAGAACCCTCTCACAGTCAGAACATACCAAGCACTGAACTGTAAAACAATCAACTCCGTAGGTCCACTAGGACTCATCGTCCTCTTGAAAACTAAATCTACTTGTGGAAACACACAGTGAGATAGATATTCCCGATAACGATGAGCCTACAACCTATAGCGAAGCAATGTTGGACATTGATTCGAAGAGATGGCAAGAAGCCATGAAATCCGAGATGGAATCTATGTACATCAATCAAGTATGGAACTTGGTTGATTTGCCAGCTTGGGTTAAACCCATAGGATGCAAATGGGTCTTCAAGAAGAAGATCGATGCATTTGGAAATGTACAGACTTATAAAGCAAGATTGGTGGCTAGAGGTTATAATCAACGGCCTGGGGTCGATTATGATGAAACCTTTTCACATGTTGCTAAGATTAAGTCCATTCGGATTTTGCTTGCAATAACTGCATATTATGAATATGACATTTGGCAGATGGACGTTAAAACCATTTTCCTCAATAGTAATCTAGTTGAGGAGGTGTATATGAAACAACCTAAGGTTTTTTCGCTTGAGTCCAAACCAAATACTGTATACAAGCTACAAAAGTCCATTTATGGGCTTCAAAAAGCCTCGAGGAGTTGGAATATTTCCTTTGACAAGGCTATCAAGTCATTTGATTTCGTCAGAAGCAAAGAGGATCCCTGTGTTTATAGTAAGGGCAAGGATGGAAGTATTGCCTTCATTATATATATATATATATATATATATATATATATATATATGTGTGTGTGTGACATATTGATAATGGGAGACAATAAGACTCCCATGCAGTCAGTCAAAGAGTGGTTGTCTTGTACCTTCATGACGAAGGATTTAGGTGAAGCCTGCTACATTCTGGGAATTAAGATCTATAGAGATAGACCTAATAGATTGTTGGAGCTGTCACAGACAGTCTACATAGACAAAGTGCTTAAACATTTTTCTATGGAAAATTCCAAGAAAGGCGGTCTACCTATGGGACAAGGCATCAGGTTATCTAAGAAGGACAGTCCTTCTAATGCAATAGAACTTGAACGCATGAAGAGGATCCCATATGCTTCGGCTATAGGATCGATCATGTATGCCATGACATGTACCAGGCCAGATGTGGCCTTTGCACTTAGTATGATTTGCAAATTCCAGCAGAATCTTGGCGAAGAACACTTGAAAGCAGTCAAGAGTATTCTAAAGATTATTTCTTAGTCTATGGTGGGGAAGAAAATCTAGTTGCTACTGGGTACACTGATGCTAGCTTCCAAACGAATCTTGATGACTTAAAATCTTAGTCTGGGTACACGTTCATTTTCAATGGTGGAGCAGTGAGCTGGAAAAGTTTCAAACAAGCTACAACTGCTGATTCGACAACAGAAGCTGAGTACATTGCTGGATCAAAAGCTGGTAAAGAAGCTGTCGCGATTTCTGAGTTCCTGAAGGAACTAAGGGTAGTTCCGAGTGCCAGTTGTCCAATAACTATTTATTGTGACAACACTGGTGCGATTGCACAGGCTAAGGAACCAAGATCAACAAACAGAAACAAGAAAGTACCAAGGAAGTACCACATACTCAAGGAGATGGTGGAGACTGAAGAGATTAGATTAGACTATGTTCCCACAGACGATAATCTAGCTAACCCATTCACTAAACCATTAAGCTTAGTCAAGCATAATGGTCATTAGATATGTTGGAGATTGGCTCTAGGCCAAGTGGGAGATTGAAAGTATATTTATGTCCTAGAGACAATCTGTATTTGGACAAATGTACTTTATACTCATTCGAATTATTATTAATGGAGATTAATATTTTGGCATTTGCAATTATTGAATTATTAGTTAATTGTTTATAATATTCTATAATATGCATCCCTAGATGATACATTGTTATTAATAATGTGAGATATTAATATTATAACATAACTCTTAAAATAGTCTCGACTAATGATTATCGAGAATGGAATATCGATGATATATGATAAGTCGACATGTGGTCTGCATCACATTCTTAGAGGATGTAGTATGTCTTACCTGCTACGAGTAATGGCTACTCGTGATGGACACATGGATACTTTGGAAGTATTGGTATACCCTGCTGATAGACTGTTGTTATACTTGTCTAAAGTATGATCAGTGTGTGGAAGATAGAAATCCTTAGACTTGAGGTCAATGCGTACC
This sequence comes from Anisodus tanguticus, assembly GCA_034509755.1. Lineage (NCBI taxonomy): Eukaryota > Viridiplantae > Streptophyta > Magnoliopsida > Solanales > Solanaceae > Anisodus > Anisodus tanguticus. The sequence goes on along the minus strand of CM067539.1, from coordinate 31,006,564 downwards.
TTGTCTATAAAGTAATATACTTTGATCCTATCCTAAGCTCAAATGTCTTATAGGTTGAGATACGACTTGTATTGGGTACATTACGATGTGGATTAAAGGTGGTAGTTGAGCCAAGATTAGGATTCATTCCTCGAATGTATATTCGAGAAAACACTTAGCTTCTCAGTGATATTAGGTTGACTAAGTCATTGGCCAATGCAATAGACATATTTAGAATATGGTCTAGTTGTTAACTAATGTATAGGAGATACAATGATTAAGCCATTTGGATAGACACTTGACAAATCCTAAGCTTGATCGTCGGGTGTGTCGTGAATGAAAGGATTTTATCTTACCACATAGAGGTGAAGTTTATTGGATTCGTGTAAATGTACTTCACATACTGAGTTCGTCTTACGGCGCCGTCTAGGAGTTCTGCGTAGACCTTAATTTGATTAATGTCGATATGTGAAGGCCTGTAGGGTCACATTATGTCGATTGTCTTTTCGATCTAAGGATATATTGAGAGAGTATTAAATATTCGATTTAGAATCGAGATATTTAAATGAATATGATTGTTTTAATTAAGTCAAAATTGGATTTTGGATTTAATTAAGAATGTGCGGAAAATAAAATGAGACAGTGTAGGCCATGTCAGCGCTGCGGCACCCACACCATAGGGTCCCGACGCCATGACCTAATTTGTCTCGAATTTTGGGCCAGGCCCAAGGTCAAACCCTAATCCGGTTTGACCTAATTTTCACCTATAAATACAAACTTACACTTCATTATTCATGACACTTGATTTTCATATCATTATTCTAAGTCTTAGAAAGTCAGAATCAAAACACTCTCTCGAACCTCTGTCGGATTTCCTAGGTTTCCAAAGGAGGAATACATTAAAGCTTGTAGCTTGCAATCGAAAGAGCATTCGCGTGCGCACCCATAATTGATAAAGATTTCAGATATTGTAAACATGTAAGTACCATTCAAGTCTTATGTTTACAGTTTAAAATTATCCTATAGTCAAACAGTTCTACGTTTGTTGGGTTTGAAACAAGTTTTCAATATCCACTGTGTATAACAACCCAACAAAAATCCTACATCATGAATCATAATATTATGTGTTTTTCATTTACCTTAATGAACTTTTCTTGATTCTCTTTCTTTTATACCTTTTTTATTCTTTTTAAGGGGTGCGAGCGACTTGAATTATGAGGAAGAAGACATAAAAAGATTTTAGAGAAATTAATCTTATGTGATCAGTTATAATTTGATTAGAATATGATAATTATATAAACATCTGTCGTGTTTTTTTAATTAATAATTTCTTATATTGTTTTTTGATCGATTTTATGTGGAAAAAATTCATATAACTAAAGAAAATAAAATTGGGGATGACTCATAAGACTTATCTATCCAGTCTAGTTAGAATCCACCATATATTGGTATGATTCAAGAAAACTTAAACATGTGTGTTTATTTAATTATATATCTTAGTGCTATCTATGTGAAAAAGAAAAGAAAAAGTATTATTTGAAAGTTGAAGTTGTGTTTGGACATACATTTTTTTTAAAAAAAAAAAAGTTCAAGTATTATGAATGATAAAAAGTTTCACTAGAAAAACTGATTTTTACTAGTTTTTCATATTTGAAAAACTCTTCTTAAAAAATTGTTGTAATATACAATCAAACAATGTTTTGCATTTTTTCTTTTGTAATAAAGGGGAAAAACCCATGTCCAAATGGTAAAAAGTGTTCGAACTTCTGAACTCACGCTTTTAATTTGAAATATTAATTAATATTATTATTAACGTTAAGTAAAGTTCATTGATAGTCATTCAGCTTTGAGTTTATCACGCAAAAAACACTTTTCTATTTTGTTACATAAAAGTCATTCAATTTTAAAGTTTATCACACAAATAACTTTTTAAGCACTTTTATCACATAAAAGTCATCCAACTTTAAAATTTATCACCCAAAAATTATTTTTCTATTTTTTTTCACATAAAAGTCATTCAAACTTTTGACAAATTGCACAAAAAAAATATACCATGATTTTTCTAGTTGGAAATCACCTCCTAATAAATTATTAGATCTCCCTCGAGTTGTAAAAGGAAGTATAGCTCTTTTAAGGGGTGAACTGAATCTTTTGAGAGCTGACTTAAAATCAGATTCTTTTTTGATAGTTGACATTTTCTCTAGACATTTTCATTAGTTGCTACGAACTGTTTCCTGGTTATTGTGTTATTCTTTTGATACAAGGTTGACAGTCGGGGGCGGAGCTACAGTATAACATGGGAGTTCGGACGAACCCAATAGATTTTGCGTAGATCTTGTATTTGTATTAAAAATTATAGTGAATACATATAAGGATACTGATGCAAACCCAGTTAGAAAAGAAATATATGCTTCAGTGGTAGGGCAAGGGGTAGGAAGGGCCTGTGTGTAACAAGAAGTTGCGGGATCGAAGCAACTTTCAGCCGTTTCCTATCTTTTTTTCCTGCTAAGAAAACATAATAAAGCTCCACACATCTGTAGATCTTTTTTTTTTTTTTAAATGAACAGTTTCCTTTCTTCCCTATACATTTTCCCAACAATATAAATTATTTTAAAAAAACATAAAATTGACAATTAGAAAAAGTAAAAAGTACGTTCGAGTGCAAATGTAATAATGTTTATATTTATATAACGTCTAAGTGGTTCATTGATTTTTAAAATATATACTGAGTATCGATACTCATTTGTTAGTTTGATGGTTATTATGTATTAGTTTGAAGTAGTTGTCTTGTCTTAAAATTCTGAATCCACAAACCTTAAATCCTGGCTCCGCCCCTGTTAACAGTAGTAAATGACAACCAATTTGGGAAAATTACCTTAACTGAAATTTGAAAGCAGACAGCTTCACAATAGAAGCATATGAGAGATTATTGACTTTGTTGATTAATGGCAAATACTTTTTAAAAAGAATGCTTAGCTATCACTTTTTTGCTAAATCTGAACCTCTCTATCTTATAGATAAAGCATATATATAATTAGTTGTCAATGGTAGTTGTGTTCATTACTTGTTGAAAATATTATTGGGTCAGGTTCATCCATAAGAGGTGTAGATGGCCCACAAGTCATTAAATATTTCTCAATATTAAATTCTAGAGCTAGCCTATTTAAACATTATTATGATGTTTAAGAGGGGTTTATCCATCATATAGAGATAGATATGGTTCACACATAATATCTATCTCTGCATGGATAGCTAGGCTGTGGACAGAGGGAATCCAGCGCTTCGTGAGGATTCTCAATGATTGGTGATACATGTCGTGCAGGGGGGTGGATCTAGGGTCCGGAAAGGGTGTTCACCCTAACACCGTCGATAAAAAATTACCAGTATATATAAGGTATTTTTAAACATTTTTTATGTACATATATAGATTTCTCAACATAAGAGAAGATGTTGCTTCAGTAGTTTAGGAGTTCAAAATTCACCTAGAGATTTCAAGTTCAAATCTTAGACATTACATTTTTATTTTTTGAACCTCTTTAGTGAAAATCCTGAATCCGCCACCAACATTGTGAAAACAATTTACAACTTAACCGGAAGAGACATACAAGTTAACACTTACATCATCTACATAGGCTGCTGAAGTATATCATCACAATTCCAAAAGTTGAAACCTAAGGAAACAAAACAATGGAAAAATACTACATAGGAATTCCACGAGCCAAGTTTAAAGCTACCCAATAAGTAGGTCACAATGTTAAAAGCTTTTACGTTCAAACATTTGGCTGAAGTTAAGACTCTAATTCTTTTCTTCCATTTTACGAGTTATACGTGTTTGTACCATTTAATTTACTTGATACTTCATTTGTCCCAATTTATGTGATGATGTTGATTCATCGTGGAGTTTATAAAAAATGATGAGTTTTGAAATTTGTGTTTTAAAATAAGTCATACATATTTATCTGACTATAAATCATCTCATTAAAAATAAAGTGTAGTTAAAAATTAAGGGAAAATGATCAAAAATACCCTTCTATTTTTATAAATTGGCTACTTTTAACTTCTGTTACAAGTTGGGGTCAAATCTACTCCTCCCGTTACAAGTTGAGGTCAAAAATACCCCTCGTGTTAGTAAAGTTTCTAAAAATTTCCCTCATTTGACAGAAACTCCCAAATCAATCCAAATAACCCGATTTTAATTGAAATTACTCATCTTCTCTTTTAACACGACCCGCGACCCACTTAACGAAATTGACCCATACCAAATCAAACCATAACCGAATTAGCCGTAGATCTCTCCCCAATCACACTTATCACCTTTTGACCCTATCCGAAAGATATAATATAATATCACCATAACTCGTACATGCTTCAAGGAGTTACGCTGCTTCAAATTCAAAACTTACGAAACTCAATCCTCCAAAACCAATAGTAAGATACCTTTACCTCAATTTTCACTTTCCATACTCCATTCAAAATCATTTTTATCCTTATCAACCGAGAATCACTCAAACCCACTCGTGGGGTGACTTGAAATATCGCACACCTTTTAAAATAGCTAAATCAATCAGGGAGATAGTAGGAAACCACAATCTTGACCATCTGAAAGTTTCCCTTGTCTCACTCGAATCTTTAACAGAGCACCTTTCTAAATCAACACAATCATACATACCACTTTCCACGAAGCCTTCCTACCCGAAATATCGACCAACCCTGATCATACCAACAAAGTTAATTATTGTCGTTGTAATACCTTAAATCACCATCAAACTAGTCTATAAACGGTAGGGTGATTCTTGATTTCTACACTTAAAATCATACCGACTTCCTCATATAGCTCACATTTGTTCCCTTGAAAATAATTGTCCTTCTATCTTGGCTCATGAGTCTACCAACTCAACATAGTCACATGAAAGTCCCTTGGTAAATTCACTGCTTTTGTCTAACTGACCCTCAATTATTCGCCTGAAGTATACCTCACAACTTGAATTAGTTATCATCCACTATTACTCGTACAAACTTGTCAAGCCTAAGCAACATACGATACCAACATTTCTTCTCCCCATTAAGGTGTAACAACCGATAATTCTGTAAGTGGTTAAATCTTCAAACTCTTCTATCGCTAGAGTTGTCGCATTAGTCAATTATTGTTTTCCACCAAAAGCCTACGATGTAGTCCATCTTACCGATCAAATCATGTTCATTAAGCATTCCCTTCATTAACATAGTAGCGTGACACAAATTAAACAAGCTCATAGTACAACCACGATTTCTTATCACCACATACTGAAATATCAAACGAACCTGGAACCACAGACTTTATTAAAATATTACACTCGATTATTTTCACGAGATTCAATCATCCATAGTAACTTTTTTCCAGACGAACACATCTACCACTTGTGTTCGTCATATAACTGAGAATGATCCATTTGAATTTCTTTCATTGCATCTTTGTTCTGTTAAGTAGATGAAGAATCTCCACACGCTACCCAATACGAACTCCTATTCCCCCATACATTATCACAAAAGGTCATCTTCCATGCTAATATGCCTTACCAAAATTTCCTTCATAGCCTCATCATTTATTCCTCTTTTCCGATCAAAGATTCATCCTAGTTTCTTCGACTTCAGGATATTAGTATATGCCGCATCTCATTGCATTCCAAGAATTCCTTATGTCATGCCCAAACCTCTCAATCGTATTCTTCAAAGCCACAACACTTATCATATAGTTAATATGCTAGCCTTACCATTTAGAATTGTCAAATCTCTTCTCATCACTTGCTATACTATAAATGCACTTCCTTGACTTCCGAGCCACTAACCGCTGAAACATGGCAATCATGTAGTTATTTGCACCATCACTCCCATTTCATAAGGATATCACCAAACTAGAAGGTCTGAATAATAACTTCGCCCAACTGAAATTCGAATCATAGATGTAATATGAATCTGGTCACACGTCCTTATCACGGTGACACGTCTCTTACCATACCACGTGGTGTCACATCCAACCGCTCATGTGCAAAATTGAGAACGTATCCTCACCATTAGTGAGAGATTAAACAAACAAGTTTAGACCTTAAATCGAATCACATACGCACGATGAGGATTGGAAGAATGAAAGTTTTCCAAGTGTCCCATAGCTTCTCGAAGATATGTACAAACGTTTTCGTACTGATCCGTAAGATTCTACTAGACATTATTCTTGTACTTGTGAGACCGATGAATTTAACGCTCTGATACCAATTTGTCATGCCCGATTTGATAAGATGTGATAGCACTAACTTCCACAAGTCAGTAAGCTAACCACAACCCAACTATCCAAATTATAAAGAAAATCAGTTGCAGAATAATTAAATAAAACACTTTTTAGGACATTAATGAAACTTTAATATAGAAAAATACAAAGAGTACAATAATTCCTAAAACCTTGTGTCACTAGTACAAGAACTAACTAAAAAGTACAAGTCTGGAGATATATCCCAAAATACATAGCTGTCTAGAAATGAAAAGACGGAAATAAGGATAAGAAATAAGAATCCGGTGCCACGGATCTACCATGTAGCTCACCCTAAATCCTTCAAATAGCTCCTCAGCGGGCTGGATAGTCGCAAAGTACGCTAGAACTACAAATAAATTCTGAACATAAAAAGGTACAACAAGTGCAACGTGAGTAAGGGAAACAACACGTACTCTGCAATATAAATGATCGACCATATCTTAAGCAGAGACGAGGGCTGGCCTTTCGAATACTACTACCACACTAAGCGCCATTAGTTCATCACAATAACCACATTTACAATCATACCTACACTATGAATCTAAGCATATGTTATAGTATATAGTTCCTCAAATTTGATCAAGTATTCACGTAGTCAAGTCAAAATGAGTTCAAGTACAGTAAGCTTCCACACAGACAATGCAATAGAATCAGATTCCACATATCAGTTATTTCACACAAAATATGGATGAAATTAGATGAAATTCAATGCAAAGTCTTTCTTCTCATACCAGTACACACAAGTTTGAACATTAACGGATCTTGACCCATAGAGGACTCGTGGGGTCTATATACCACTAAGGCTCACACAATACCTGATTTTAACCGCACAGAAGGCTCACACAATACTTGTTTCTAACCATACAACAGACTTACACAATACTTGTTTCTAATAAGGCTGGCCAATGGGCTGGGTCGGCCCAGTCCCGACCAGACCCATCCCCGATCCTGCCCGATCCCCCCTAAAAAAATAGTGTCGGGACTCAAAACCAGGACGGGACCTAGGCTCGTCCCGCCCTAGACCCACCCCAGATTCGCCCCGCCTCGACCTCGCCCCAGATCCGCCCTGCCCCGACCCCGACCCCACCTTTGCAAAAATGGTCGTTGCACAACGACCAATTTATATTTTGGCCGTTATGCAACGGCCATTTTTGGCCCCCACCCAATAAACCCCCTACCCCCTTAATATTTATTTTTAACCTCTAAATTAGTATATTTACACTTTAACCCAATTTCTCAACTATAAATACTTCATTTTCTCTTCATTTTATCTCTCAAATCTTCATACAATCTCTCTAATTTGTCAATCTATCTCTCTACAAGTCTACAATTACATTGCCTACTAAATATTTTACTTTATTTGCTCATTTGTATAATTGTATCAAAGTTCAAAAATTGGGACTGAAGTTGGCAACTAGCTTGAGGATCATCCATCGAGTAAAGTTTTAATTTTTAACCTCGATTACAAGTCGACGTTACGTCAGCGTTTGATACATTTGTTCCTTATTTAAATTTAAATTAATATTGTTACTTTATTTTAATTATCGCACTTAGTTTCATTATCTTTAATTATTTATTTACATAATTAAAATTGAAGGATTAAGACGTATGATTAAGAGTAAGGGTGCTTCTTCTAGTATGGATAACATGGGAAGGGGTACTTCTTCTAGTTATCCTATTTCTAGACATGATGATTTGATTGATTACACTCATATAGATGAAACTGATTTTTTTAATGATATACGATTAGATGATGAAATATATTCTGCAACTGAACCAGCCCGAACCCGACCCACTGGCCACCTCTAGTTTCTAACCACACAACAGGCTCACATAGTACCAGTCTTTGACAACACAACTCATATACTCATTTCTTGCCACACATGTTCACACAGTATTAAGCACGAACATGACATGCACAACAATAATAAGCCATAATATGTAATAAAATATTGTCTTGTATATATGCTTTATTTATAATGTAAATTTTATAATATGCCACATAACTATGTTTGTTTCTCACAAAAATCACACAACTTTATTTTGTATTAACACAAAAGTAATAATGCCAGAAAATCAATACATTGATACTCTTTTACTCCAAATTTAACTCATTTTTTTTAATTTTTAATCTAATTAATATCAACTCAATTTTTCAAAAGAAAAGGACAGATTTGAATCTGTGTAAAATCTTATATATAAGTCTCTACTACTCTAAATCAGTTTCTTTTCTTTGTTGAGTTATATTAAGTCTATCAAGGGGCCGGTTGGGCTCACTTTTACGGGGTCTGGTTGGTGGCCCAGTTAGAGTTGAGGTTGTCCAGTGGGCTGGATCGGCCCGATCCGGCCCTGACCCGACCCTTTCCCGGCCGCGCCCCAATCCCCCTAAAAGAAAAAAAATTGTGGTGTCAGGATTCGAACCGGGATGATACCTGGGCTCGTCCAGCCTGGCCCGTCCCGCTTCGACCCGCCCCGCCCCGATCCCCCTCCCCCTTTGCAAAACTATCCGCTGCAACAACGGTTAAATTTAAATTTTGGCCGTTGTGCAATGGTTCCAACGGCCATTTTTGGCCCCCCACCCCATAAACCCCCCTACCACCTTAATATTTATTTTTAACCCCTAAGTTAGTATATTTACACTTTAACCCAATTTTTCAACTATAAATACCTCATTTTCTCTTCATTTGTTTCACAAATCTTCGACCAATCTCTCAATTTATCTCTCTACAAGTCTACATTGCCTACTAAATATTTTATTTTATTTTCTCATTTGTATAATTGTATCAAAGTTCAAAAATTGGGACTGAAGTTGGCAACTAGCTTGAGGATCATCCATCGAGCAAAGTTTCAATTTTCAATCTCGATTACAAGTCAACGTTACGTCGGCGTTTGGTACCTTCGTTCCTTCTTTAAATTATTATTGTTACTTTATTTTAATTATCGCACTTAATTTCATTAACTTTAATTATTTATTGGCATAATTAAAATGAAAGGAATTAGATGTATGATTAAGGTAAGGGTAAGGGTGCTTTTTCTAGTATGGATAACAAGGGCAAGGGTACTTCTTTTAGTGATCCTATTCCTAGTCAGGATGATTTGATTGATTACACTCATATAGATGGAACTGATTTTTTTAATGATATACCATTAGATGATGAGATATATTATGCAACTGAACCAGACTTTAATTTAGACGATAATCTAGATGACGCACCTACTAGTGCACCTCAACCTTAAGCTCAGACTGAGTCTCAGCCTGAAACTGCAACTACAATGCCTCTTATTCCCCCTAGTATGAGACGAGGCCCCACACAACGACCATTAAAATCAGATGCATGGGTTTTTGTATAGGGATCAAGAGAATCAAGTAGTTAGATGTAAAATTTATAAAAATATTTATCGATTTAAAATCGGAAAAGGTCAGGGTGGGACGGGAGGTTTATTAAGACATGTACAAAACTTTCACAATGCTAGGTGAAATGAACATCGGGCTACAAAGTCAAGTGTGTCAATACGCTCTGAGTCGGGACAAGGTTCACATAGTGTCCCGGACCAAGTACATGGTCAAATTAACCCGGCGACAGGGGAATTGTAGGTCCTAAATACGATAAACACAGAGATAGGGAATCAATAACAAAATTAGTTGCGGTGGTGGGTTTGCCTTTTGCATTTCCTTCCTCTCCTGATTTTATTCATTACATTAAAGAAATGTATAATTCTGTTTTTAATGGTTTTCCTAGATCAATTGTTAGAAGAGACGTTTTTAAATTTGCACATGAATATCAATAATATTTACGTTATGCATTATATCATTTTCCTGTCAAAGTATCTATCACTTCTGATATAGGTCGTAGTACTAACGGGAATGATAATGTAACTGCAACATGTCATTGGAAAGATCATAATTGGTCTATGCAAAAACGTATTTTAGCATATAGATATTGATGATAGGCACATTCAAAATTTTATTGCATAAAATATTCATCAAGTTTGCGATTACTATGGTATAACTGACAAAGTTATGACTGTTACGTTAGATAATGCTTCTTCTAATAATTATGTTGTGAGACTTTTAAATGATCTATTAACTCCATCTTTTCCTAATCATTTTCATATAAAATGTGCTTCAATATTTATAACTTAGTTGTAAAGGATGGTCTATCACTTTTTAAAGACATTCTTAATAAAGTAGTATTTGCTATAAACTTTATTTTTAGAAGTAATAAAATACAAAGAAAAAAGAACATAAAAAAACTTGTCACAATTGTGGATTATTTAGAAAATTTTCTGAAGAAGTAGCGAGTAGGTGGAATTCTCTATATGAAAAACTACTTGTTGCTTACGATTATAGAAGACCTATAACTTTATTTTTTAACGCCCATCATCGAAATCCAACTGATATGGTTGTAGATAGTGATTGGGAAAATTTTCAGAACTTATTGGATATTTAGAGAAATTTTTCAAGCAAGTAAAGAATTTTCTGGTATATATTATCCTACTATTTCAACTATGTTATTTTATATAGCTCTAATATTTTTGTTACTTAGTGAATATATGAAAAAATCATCTTAAGGCACATATTAAAAAAATATTTATCAAATTAAAAAAATATTTTTTTCTATTCTCACTATTTATATTATTGGTGTTGTATTAAATTCGACTATTAAAATAAACGATTGTAAAGAATTTATTAAAATGATTTATGATTGTATAACAGTACTTCCACCTCCAACTCCAAAAAACTCAAATGAACAACCACATAAGGAACCAACTAAAGAATAAGTTTTGTCTAGCATACACGATGAATACAAAAATATATATATGCATTACCAACAAGAAAGTGCTAGCAACCAACTGGCTTCTATACCATCTTCTTCTTCTTCTTCTTCTTCTTCAATACAACCTTATAAAAGACATGTTGTTTCTGCGGCTAGTATTGAAAGCCTTAGAAATAGAATGTTTAGTGGTTCCACTGCTAATCAAGTTAGCGAGTTTGATATTTTTATTTTGCAGGGTGTTATACCGTACCAAGCAGTTCTCAATGAAGAAGGACGAGAACACTTGCTTAAATACTAGAGGGAAAATGATAAGACATTTCCAATACTAGCAAAGATGGTCCGAGATGTGTTGAACATTCAAGCGTCATCAACAACGTCTGAAAGCGCTTTTTCTGCCGGAAGATTTCAAATAGGAGAGCACAGACACTCATTAGCGTGAGACAGCTTGGAGATCGCAGTTCTATTCAGAGATTGGATACGAGCGGAGCGTAGAAGGTGCAGTCAATCAGAGATCAACGAAGAAGACGATTTAAACTACAACGAAATCTTGTCTGAGGGCACTGGAAGCGACGTCGGCCAATTTGACCAACAAATTTCAATTCCAACCGAAGAACCACAAGACATTGTGAAGAAATTAGAAAATGTATTTATAACTATGGAATTTTTTAATTGCAATTTTACTATGTGATTTGCAACTTTTGAACAACACCACAAAGTTGCAATTTTAAAATTGTATTACAAAAAAATCATATTTCTATTAAATAATATAAGAGGCACAAAAACAGTCTTGAAGTGTTTTTATTACACTATCTTGTTCAATTTTTTAAGTGTTTATATCCACAGTTTTTTTGAATTTAAGTGTCTAAAAATGGAATTCCGGACCTAGGGATGGCAATGGATCGGAGGTGGATCGGGTGGAGCTTAATCCGCCTCCACCCGCCAACCATCTATCCATCACCCGACTCATCCGTCACCCATTTTTTCTTCATCCACATCCGATCCACCCATCATCCACGGATGAATCGGGTGGATCGGGTGCTTCGCGGATGAAAATTATAGCACAATCAGTTTGGTACTTTTGGTTTATTTTTCAGTTTTCATACTATCTTGCTTTTCATACTATCTTGGTTTACTAGTATAATTTGATCTTGATCCCATTGTAATATTCCTCAACCTATTATATTGCTAACAATTATAGTCATATATAAAATGATGTTCAACATAGAAAATGTCAATTATGTATAACGTAGTACAAAAATAATATTTTTGATACTAGGAATCATCGTTATTGTCATGTTGAAATTGAAAAAGAATTTTTGTTCACTTTAGAAAAATAAAGACAACTATTGGAAATAAAACCAAGTACTAGTAACGACATGAGTCAGGGGTATGTTATCACTGAACTACACAAAAAATAACTAATTTATAAATGGGTGGATGAATGGGTCGGGTGGTGGATCGGGTGGTGGGTTGGATGTATGTCCACCTGAATCCGACCCGATCCGTCACCCGATTAAAATCCGTGTTTTATCAATTTTTCATCCATATAATCGGGGCGGGTGGATGGATAACCATCGGGTTAGGGTGAAATTGTCAGCCCTACCCGGACCCGACCTGGCCCCTCCCCTCCAACACCGGTCCCCTTTTCCCGCGGGATGAGGGACGGGATGGGACATCGGCCAGTCCCACCAGTCCCGAACCGCCAATCCAGCCGGAGCACCGGTCCCGATCCTTTCCCAGTCCTGCTGGGTCCCGTCCCGCCAGGACCCGCCTCAAACCCGACCCTTTCGACAGAACTTAGAGTGAAAAAATGGCGTTCTTTACTAAAAATAATATCTTGTTAACTATTTGATTTATTAAAAGACCTAGGTTTTCCTATATTTCAAACCAAGCAATTCCTAAAATGTTACTATTATCTCTACAATCCTTATTATAACAAATTAACTTTTAATTGTAAAGTTTGACTTGCTCACTAAAATAAACAAAAAATACAGTAGTTCTATAGAGTGTAAGAAAAATGATTGTTAAAATATTAATATTCTCTTTTTGAAAAAGATTATCTTGTTAAATTCCAATAGAAAACACATACAAATATTTCTAATGTAATTATGTTTTACTTTGAACTGTTGTTAAATCTCTATAATTTTCCAACATTGGTAATAGGAAAAAAAGAGAAGAAAAATAGTAAGTAACTTTTTGGACATAATTTAATTAAAATTAGAAACATAGTATTTGAAGTTGAAACTTGGAAAGACGAATAACTCGAACGTTAAAGCCCAAAAAAATGAGGACCGAAAAGATGAATAACCCATACCGCAGTTCAGAATAGTATGATATCCGAAACCTCAAAATCCTGCATCAGTCTCAGGATCACATTCCACTCAAAAAGTGGAGGAAATCCAAGTGACTCTAAAAATAAGTGTTTTGACAAATGCTTGTGATGACAAAGAATCCCTTCAACGGAAATATCAAAAAGAGATCAAACTTAGCTCTGCAAATAATCTAAAGTAAAACTCCATTGCTTTCACCCCCTTTAATCCCATAAATCAAACTCTTTTTGTTCTATTTATATGAATTTTATCAGCTTTCATTCACATTTTATGCTCTTGCCTTTTGTTTTTCTCTTTATTTTAACTGAAATTTGGTGGGTTTTAGTTATATTTTGAGATCCGAGTTTCGGTGCTCTGTTACTTGTGCTAGATATGTGTGTATTTATGTGTTTTGTTGTTGAGTGCAGCTAAAGATTACTTTAGTTTCAGTTTTGAGTAGTATTAGAGTTTTGAATGCTGAAAATAATATAAAATACTGCAAGAGCGAGTGTAAACGGATTTACACCCTTACAGTTAATCAAGTGTTAAGTGTGTGGTCCATTAGAAAGTGCTTTTGCTGTGTTTGAAATAATAGCAGCTAAAAGATTACGTTAGTTTCAGTTTTGGATAAGCATTAGAGTGTTGAATGCTGAAAAAATAAAATTCTGGCTGTGTTTTAGTGCTCTGTTACTTTTGCTAGTAATGGAGTGGTAATCATTAGAGTTAAGCAAGTGTGTGTGTGTGTTATATAAAGTTACTTTGTTGTGTTTTAAATGGTTTCTCGTTTTGAAATGTTAGCAGCTAAATGGTTAGTTGTAGTTTTGGGTAAGCATTACAGTTTTGAATACTGAAAATATAAAATACTGGAAGAGTATTGAAACATGAAGCTGGGATATTTTGATGGAATAAGGAAAAGTGAAGTGAAGGGGTGAAAAAACTACATAAAATGAGTCTGTTGTCTCTTTTTTTCTTTTAAAAAAATAATTGAATTGCAATTTTGTCCAATATAAAATTTATTTTTAAAGGATAAAAAAAGTGAATGAATATTTCGTTATGGTTCTTCGTGCATACGTCTGATAAGGTATCCATCACTTTAGTAGACTCTCTTTTCCCTCCAAAGAATTATAAAATTTGTTAAAAAAGATTCTCACATAGTTCATTTTATATTAAGGATCCAACACAACAACAACAACAAATAACATACTCACATTCTCAAACTTACCAGTATTTATCAAGCTTCAGTTGCATTTTCTTAGCCAAATTAGTCAAGGCGAAATCGCCACTATTAAAATATAGGACAATAAAGCTCTAAAGATTTTTTTTTTAAAAAACTCATGGAAGAAAGAATTAGAAGTAACATGTGAAGTTTCTGAAAAAATTAAAGAGATTTTGTAAAACTTAATAAAGACTAATTATATTCTTCCAATCTTCCGAAGATGGATGCGTGTGGTTCAGCTCAATTCTAAACATGAAATACTTACAATTAGTCATAACCATATATTCTTGAAAAGGCCTTTTCATATTTTAACCATCAAATATGTCTGAGTTCCACCTCACCTCAACATCTAAACTCAAATGGCCATGAGTGGTTGAGGTTTGTAGCATTGAGGGTGCAGTTTGAGTTTTGATCTCCTGTTTAATTCGGGTATAGAAACTGAGAGATCATGAAAGGTGAGATACTGTTTAAGTGTTTTTTTCTTGAGAAATTAAAGTAGAATTAGGAATCTCCTTGAAATGAGCATATATATCCTTAAGAAATGGGCTTAACTGATTAATTCCCTATTAACAGTGCCAGTGAAATAAAACTAATATTTTATCATAAAAAACAGTTTTGAGGAAAAATTGGACGATTTATTATCTTGAATTAAGAATTTGTTGTTGCTAAACTGGAGGGTGGTTGCAAATTTGGAAGTCACATTTATCGTCATTATTCAAATCAAGATACATTTTCTGATTTCATGTCTAATTGAGTACTCTTATCGCTTAGTTGTATAACTTGTATTTTACTCTTCTATTTCTAACCATTCATCCTATATTTTTCCTAGATTATTCTCAAAATAGTGGCTAGCTAGAAAACTATACTAGCGATCTACCAATTAGTTTGTTTTCTCTAGCAATATAAATACCCACTTCTGCTTTACCTAACAACTGAAATCACTAACAAATAAAAAATAAAAGAAGTGAATGTAATAATAATTCTTTGTGAGTATAATTATGCGTATCCCTTGCAATCTTCTCTCGAAATCTTTCTCCGCACGTGATTCTAGTCATAACTAGCTAGGAAATAATTAGTTTAGTAGTATCAATTAGTGTATTTGTCTTTTTTGCTCGGATTAGCAAATAAAATTCTAATCAAATCTGATTATATGTATTCCAATTAATAACTGAATGGTTTTAATCTTAGCTAGCTAGCATAGTGTTAGTACAATAAAACTACAACGTTCGATCCGGACAGTCTTAATAATACAATCCTTGTTGGTTTGCCTTTGTTTCTCGTGATGGACAAACAGTTAGGATCAAAGTTATCATAACTACGGATATGGGAAACGACGAATCTAGAATTTCTAAAATATGAGTGTACTATCAAAGAAAGAAGAAAATAATTCATTAAGTGGAAATTGATCTTTGTTTCTCTGGATAAATAACTAAAATTTTAACCAAGTGACCATATCTAGAAAATATGTACCTAGCATGTCTAGTTACGTAACTCCGGCCATTATCACCATGTCAACATCTTGAAATACAATATCACCATTTATTATGATGTCAATGTCCTGCCGTCCCACGCCTGTAACTGAAGGATCAATTTTTGCAAAGTGTAAGCAGATAGAGTAGTTTTTGTTGGGATTGACATCTATTATGTACACTAAAGGATGATCTTCTAAAAGTAGATCGTAAAAAGACTCCTTGGTTGGTTGTGTTATTCCATGTGCCATGGTATAATAGTAATGAAGCCCATCAAGGTGAAGCTGAAGCTGATGACATGATGACATCTATGGAGCCTCTGTTGTATGCAGCCGGTGCAGATATAGTGTTTGCCGGGCATGTTCATGCTTATGAGCGCACCAAGCGAGTTTATAATGGTAAATCTGATCCTTGTAGTGCGGTTCACATAATAATTGGTGATGGAGGAAATAAAGAATGTTTAGCGCGCAAGTACAAGCTACCCCAATGTAACGACATGTTCAGTCGTTATGTGCGTTTTGACCATTTTACCCCTGTTGATCCAAATCCCGAGGTTATAGAGCGATCCTAGTGAATTTGAAAAATTAGGATCCTCAAGTGGAAGCGTTTGACCAAGAGTTGACTTTTGGATCAACGAAACTTCTTAAAAAATTTGTTGATTCTGTGAGGTTCGGAGGGTCATTTATGACTTGGAGGGATGGTTGGTTCGGTTTCTGAGGCTCTTGGAAGTGTTTTGGACTATTGGTTGGAAAGTGGTTTTTGATCGTTGGGGGTTGACTTGATAAAATAGACCTCCGATGGAAATTCCGAGATCACGAGAGAGTCTGTAGCGTGTTTTTATGTAGGGTTGCATGTCTGGTTTGCATCCGGGAGGTCTCGGGTGATTGTCGGATTTTGGGAAGAGGTTTGTGAAAAACCAGCAAACTGTTGGTGACTGATGTCTCGCTGGGGCGAACCAGCATGCGCTATAGCGGATCCGCCTCAACGAGGATTGGTCCGCTATGGCGTGTGGTGGAAAGTGGAGTCAATTCGTCGTAGCGGGCGTATGGCCGCTGGCGCGGGCCCGCTGGAGCGAACCAATGATCGCTGCAGCGGACGACGGGGACCATAATCCTTTTTAAGTGTTAAGTTAAATCCTTCATTTCCCATTCTCAAAATTATTCTTTCATAGCATCTCAAGGGCAATTTGAAGTATTTCTAGGTGGATTCTTCTTAAGGTAAGTCTCTTTAAGCTTGTTTCCTTTATTTTACCTTTCCTAAGCTTGAATCAATGGTGGAAACCTAAAATCTAGTTAAAAGAAGATAGGTTTTAAATAGTTATTTCACTACTTGAGTTTTAATTGTTATAAATGAATATTGTTGGTGGATTAGACTAACCTAAGCATGAAAGTTGATGAATTAGTAACTAATAGGCTTGAATCTTATATTTTTGTTCAGAATTTGAATATGAAAAAGCTACGGCTTATGCCTAATTTGGGGGATTTGTCTTGAATCATGAAATTGACCTATTCTTGAGCTAAATTAGCAATTGGTTAGTAGATTTGAACTTCTAGAACGTTGAATTACCGATTCACTTTTGAAATACCCGTTTTACCCTTGTGGGCCCATTTTACCCTTTTTCCATAGTCGGTTTCGATTCTAAGAATAGTGTAGCGGTATGTGTATTGTTAGTTTCCATTTCTAGCTTAGATTTCAATAATGACTAAACTTCGAGTACAACCGAGATCCTCATAAACGCAAGGCTCCAGAGTGATCGTTCGTGACTCCCGCCGACATTCAAGCATGTTACGTCTTACCTTTTGGTTAGACTCCGGTTAGCGAAGTATATGTAGGTTTAGTAATTATTTGAGAAAGCATGTACACCTTCAGGTATGAAGTTGGGATGCAATACTTAGGTTGGTACTGTTGTTGATTGTGATTGTTGCCTCATTTGATTTAGTGGCTCATTTCCACGTGCATGATACTAGATTTGACGTATGTAGATGAAGGATTCATTCACTCTAGACATGATGATTAGGTTTCCATGTGTGGCACGGTTGACTTGGTTATTCTCATTTGCATTTGATTTCATTCATACATGTATGATCACGCATTGGATGGGGTTACGCGCTACAATATACCGCAATATATACATATATTGGATCGGGTTGTGCGTTCCGCAACATATACTTATATTGGATCGAGGGTTATCAGAGTATAGAGAAAAGCACAATTTCCACTCGTTGAGAACGATTGCATATAGTCTGCTTTTCATTCGATCATGCAAGAATCACTTTTTGGTACCGAAAATAAAGGTTTGATTGTGAACCACAACATGTACATGGACATCGCGGGTCCTCCATGGGTCATGACTACCGGGACGTAGAGGTATTCCATTTGAGTGTTTGTATATCATTGCATTGCATATTTATTCATATTCTCATATTCGTACTCATTGGATTCAGACATGGTATTTGAACCCGTGATGATATTCTTGCATTGTGTAGTGGTTATATCTAATTGTGAGCATGTCTATCTTTCCATCTCTTTCTTTATATATGTTATCTGACTGTTGTCGGCCTATGATACTTACCGGTACATAGTTTTTGTATTGATACTACCTTATTGCATTTTTTATGAGTGTAGAGTTCGTGATAGGTTCCATTTCCTCTCATCGGGATTGATTCCCAAGGCGTGACTATCGAGCATCTAGGGTGAGCACATAGACGGATCCTCAGTCCGAATGACTCTTTCATTTACTTGTCTTACTTGTTATTCCAAGACAGTATTTATTTATTCAGATTGGTATTTGTAATCAGACATGTATTATGTAGTAGAGGCTCTTGTATGGCCTTAGACCATATTCTTGGGGATTTGATATAATATTCCCCACTCTCTCTTATTTTATCATAGACCTATTATTAATATTAATGGTTTGGGTTTACCATATTGTTGATCAAGTTGTAATTAAGGAACGGGTTCACCTACTAGGTGGGAAAAGGATAGGTGCCCTCGCATTCCCCAATTTGGAACATGACAAGTTGGTATCACAATCCTAGGTTACCCGGTTATAAGTACAAGAGCATATCTAATATAGTCTTGCAAAATGGTACGAAGAGCCATATACTTTTCTGCGAGAGGCTATGGGATATTTAGGAACCTTCGATTTCTTCATTCTTTTGTGCTACTTTATTTAATTTGGTATCTAGAACGTTTGAATTGGTATCTGATTCACTTTTATTCTCTCACAAATGGTGATGACATGAGCTGATATCGCGAGAGACGATGCGTTTGAGCCCGCTGATGGGCCAACATGAGAAGACGACGACATGCTAGAGGACGCGACCGAGCTAAAGGTCGTAGTGCTACACCAGCTAGGGGTAGGGCCCCTGTGACTGGACAGAGATGGGCACGATCAGCTTTTCCATATCACTAGCCACAACGTTAGTCGAGAGAGCACAGGCAGTTGAGAGAGGTATGGGGCCAGCTTAGACTTACCCCGAGGCCATGTCCGACCCAGTATTCTAAGACACATTGGTCCGTATATTTCTACATCTCGATGCCTAACAGGACCATGGGTGGTTCCACTACTCTAGGTGATTCCCAGACTAGAGCAAGGTTACAGACACCTGAACATGGACAGACACGGGGGATGCAGCCTGTTAATTCCATGGCCCCACGTATTGATGGTATACCAACCCTTGAGGGCATTCCTAGGCCAGTAGTATCCTAGACTTTGACACTCAGAGATTAGGAGCTTCAGCCTCCGTGTATTAGCCTCCGGTACCCAGAGTTTTTTATAGTTGTGGTGAGCCAGGTCACATTATGAGAGATTTCCTCCGATCTAGATAGAGTGGGACTCAGCATGGTTTCAGGTTCCTGACTCCGAGGACTCCGTCATCTTCTGGTAGTCAGGTGGATCTTCATCAAGGGGTGGTGCTCAGTCAGACTACATTGGTTCTCATTTATCTAGGGGTGGTCATCAGTCCGATAGGGGTGGTTTCCAGGCCTCCAAGAGAGGAGCACAATCTGGCCATAGTGGTCGTAATGGTGCGCATTGCTATGCATTTCCAGGTAGGCCTAAGGCAGCGGCTTATGATGTTGTGATCTCAGGTAACATTATTATTCGTCATCGGCCGACTATGGTTATGTTTGATCCAGGGTCAACTTTCTCATATGTATCTGCTTATCATTTGGTTGGTTGAGATTTGACTTGTGAGCGTCTTGACATGCCTATTCATGTGTCTACTTTTTTTAGAGATTCAGTATTGGTTGATAGAGGCTATCGATATTGTTTAGTTACTTTTATGGGGTACGACACGTGGATAGACTTGATGATCCTAGATATGTTAGACTTTGATATTATTTTTGGTATGAGTTGGTTGTCACTGTACCACACAATCTTAGACCGTCACGCCAAGACAGTTACCTTAGCTATGCCTAGGATTCCTAGACTTGAGTGGAGGCGTACTCCGAGTCCCACTCCGGAGAAGATCACTTCTTATCTCAACGCGAAGAAACTAGTCAACAAGGGATGTTTGGCCTACTTTGCCCATATTCGTGATACT
The DNA here is from genome assembly GCA_034509755.1 of Anisodus tanguticus. NCBI lineage: Eukaryota > Viridiplantae > Streptophyta > Magnoliopsida > Solanales > Solanaceae > Anisodus > Anisodus tanguticus. Next base: position 30,985,983 of record CM067539.1, on the reverse strand, counting down.
AGTGTTGATTCTTCATCCCTTGAGTCAGTGCCTATTGTATGTGAGTTTGCGGAGGTATTCACTACCAATTTTCCGGGTATACCATCCGATCATGACATTAATTTATGCATTGATTTAGAGCCAGACGCATGCCCTATTTATATTGCACCATATAGGATGATACCTACTGAGTTGGGGGAGTTGAAAGAGCAGTTGCATGATCTTTAAGGGGTTTATTAGACCGAGTGTAGGGATGGCAATAGATCGGATCTGGACCGGATCCTACTAGATCCAGATCCAGATCCATTTTTCATACCTGGATCCATCGGATCCACGGATCGGATCTGGATCCACATTCTTGAGTGCATTTTCGACGCAATAATTTGCATGCTGCACATAGAGAATTGGACGATGACATCTTTGGCCTCCCTATATTGATTTAGACAAATGAATGTCTCCTTGATTCTATAACAGCAAAAATAAATCAGGAAGCCTCATAAAATGATAAAGACCTAATTAAATCTGAGAAACATGTACATATACTTGTAACAAAATGAATTTTTCAGTATGATAGATAGAAAATTAAATAAGTAAACAAGAGATAATTTGAGAATGTTAAAGAATGCATGGTCTTTAAAGAAGTTGTTTCATTTAACCATTTTGGAGTAGAAAGACATTAAAGTCATATTGAAGCAAACATGGAAAGTAAATATATTACAACACTAATTTATAACTATAGAATAAATTAAGAGGTCTGTTAATTTATTTATTCAAGAAAACTAAGAGGTGTGAGAATGAAAGTTGAAGGTGATTAGTGGAGTAATAAAATTATTGTTCCAGCCAATTCTTCCTAAAATTTCCAATATCCATTAAACCTGAATGTAAAATATAGAAATTATGAAAAAATTTAAGAAAATATTTATAAAATTACATTCTAGGTTATGCATATATTTAATAAAGAACGGATCCACGGGTCGGATCTGGACCGGATACGGATCTCAAACACAAGATCCAGATCCAGATCCAGATCCGATCCGTCATAAATGAATCCGGGTCCGATCTGGATCTGTCGGGTCCAAATTTTGAAGATCCATATTCTATAAAATGGATCTGAATCCACCGGGTCCAGGATCCACTGCCATCGCTAACCGAGTGTCTCCCCTTGGGGTACTCCTATCTTGTTCGTGAAGAAGAAAGATGGTACGATGATGATGTGCATAGATTATCATCAGTTGAACAAGGTTACTATTCTTAATAAGTACTCGATTCCTCGCGTTGACGACTTGTTCGACCAGTTTCAGGGTGCTTCGGTATTTTTGAAGATTGATTTGAGGTTAGGTTATCACCAGTTTAAGATTCGGGCCGAGGTTGTTCCGAGGATGGCCTTTAGGACTCGTTAAGGTCTTTACGAGTTCCATGTGATGTCTTTTGGGCTTACAAATTCCCCAACAACTTTCATGGACCTGATGAATGGTATTTTTAAGCCATACGTGGATTCTTTCGTCATTGTCTTTATCGATAATATCTTAGTGTATTCGAAGAGTAGAGAGGAGAATGAGTGTCATTTGAGGATTGTCCTTCGGTTGTTGAGAGAGAAAGAGCTTTATGCCAAATTTTTGAAGTGTGAAATCTGGTTTGATTCTGTGGCATTCTTAGGCCACGTGGTGTCCAAGGACGGAATTATCATTGATCCCAAGAATATTAAGGCTGTTAGGGATTGGTCGAGGCCTAAAATTGTGATCGAGATTCGTAGCTTCATGGGGTTGGCCAGTTACTACCGCGGTTCATGAAAGAATTTGCTTCTATTGCGTCTCACCTGACCAGATTAACTCAGAAGGAGGTTCTTTTTAATGGTTCGATGCTTGTGAAGAGGGCTTTTAAAATCTCAAGACTCTATTGACTTCAACTCTGATATTACCTATGGAGGGTAAGGATTTCTCAGTTTATTGTGATATGTTACGTGTTAGTTCGGGCGTTGTGTTGATGCAGAAGGTCTAGGTCATTGTCTATGCTTCCAAACATTTGAAGATCCATGAGAAGAACTACCCTACCTATGATTTGGAGTTATTAGCGATGGTCTTCGCTTTAAATATTTGGAGGCATTATCTTTATGGGGTTCATTGTGAGGTATTTACCAATCACCGCAGCCTTCAGCACGTATTCAGTCAGAGGGAACTCAATTCTAGAAGGCGTAGATAAATGGAGCTTCTGAAGGATAATGATATAACTATACTTTACCATATGGGAAAAGCTAATGTGGTAGTTGATGCCTTGAGCCACAAGGCAGTGAGTATGGGCAGTTTAGCTTGGTTGGTTGCTACAGAGAAACCCTTAGTCATGGAGGTTCAGACTCTGGCTAACAATTTTATGCAATTGGATCTTTCAAATCCGAGTAGAGTTTTAGCATGTGTTGAGGCGAGATCGTCTCTCTTGGAGAATATTAGGGCTCAACGGTTTGAGAATGCTCAGTTATACAATATTCGTGATAAGGTGTTGCTTGGTGGGGCCAAGGAGGTCGTGCTTGATAATGAGGGATTTTAAGGATCAAGAGACGTGTGTGCATTCCTCGTATTGGTGATTTGATTCATTTGATATTAGAGGAGGTTCATAGTTCTAGATATTTCATTCATCCATGTGCTACTAAGATTTATCGTGATTTGAGACAGCATTACTGGTGGGGTTAGATGAAGAGGGATATTACATATGTTGCCCGATGTGGGAATTGTCAGCTAGTCAAGTATGAGCACCAGAGACTCAGTGATATGCTTTAGAGGATGCCCATTCTCGAGTAGAAGTGGAGGAGAATTGCCATGGATTTCATTATAGGTCTTCCGAAGACCTTGGGCAAGTTTGATTCAGTTAGGGTTATTGTGGATAGGCTGACCAAGTCTGCGCACTTCATTCCGGTTCAGGTTACTTATAATACAGAGAAGTTGGCCAGGATTTACATCCATGATATTGTGTGATTGCACGGGGTTCCTATTTCTATCATCTCCGATCGAGGTCCTAAGTTTACCTCTCATTTCTACCTGACGTTGCAGACATAGTTGAATAATCAGTTGGATCTTAGTACCATTTTTCATCCCCAGACGGATGGACGGTCCGAAAGATTCAAGTGTTCGAGAATACGTTGAGAGCATGTGTCATTGATTTTGATGGTCATTGGGATGAGTTCTTATCTTTGGCAGAGTTCACGTACAACAATAGCTACCATTCCAGCATTGATATGGCGCCGTTTGGGGCTTTATGTGGTAGGAGGTGTCATTCCCCTATTGGATGGTTTTATGCTTTCGAGGTTCGACCGAGGTACAAATTTGTTGAGGGATCCTTAGACAAAGTGAAGCTTATTCAGGAAAAGCTTATGGTAGCTCAGAGTTGGTAAAAGATGTATGCGGACCGGAAGGTCCGAGATCTAGAGTTTATGGAGGATGAGCAGGTTCTTCTGAAGATATCACCCATGAAGGGTGTGATGCAATTTTGGAAGAGGGCGAGTTGAGATAGAGGTACATTGGTCCATTTAAGATTCCCCGTCGTGTCAGCGTCGTTGCTTATGAGTTAGTCTTGCCACCAGGACTGTCGGGTTCATCTGGTGTTCCACAGTTCTATGCTGAAGAAGTACCATTCAGATGAGTCTTATATCATTCGTTAGAATTTTGTGTTGCTTGATGAGAATCTATCTTATGAGGAGGAGCCTACAACGATTTTAGATAGGCAGGTTAGGAAGTTAAGGTCGAAGGAGATAGCTTCTGTTAAGGTGCAATGGAAGCATCATCCCGTTAAGGAGGCTACATGGGAGACCGAGTTCGATATGCGTGCCAGATATCCCCAAATGTTTGATAATTTTGATACTTTCTCCCTCATTCATTCCCTATTGCTCGAGGACGAGCGATTGTTCAATTGGTATCTGATGTAATGACTTATTCAGTCATTATGTGCGCTTTGACTATTTTACCCTGTTGGTCCAAATCCCGAGGTTATCGGCCAATCTTAGTGAAAATTCAAAAGAATTAGGATCCTTAAGTGGAAGCGTTTGACCAATAGTTGACTTTTGGATAAATGAACCTTTTTCAGAATTCCATCGATTCCGTGAGTTCTGGAGGGTTATTTATGACTTGGAGGAATGGTTGGTTCGGTTCCCGAGGCTCTTGAAAGAATTTTGGACTATTGGTTGGAAAGTGGTTTTCAGCCTTTGAGGGTTGACTCGGTAAAATAGACCTCCGACGGAAATTTTGATACCATGAGTGAGTCTGTAACGTGTTTTTGTGTAAGGTTGCATGTGTGGTTTGCATTCGGGAGGTGTCGGGTGATTATCAGATTTTTGGAAGAGGTTTGTGAAAAACTAGCAAATTGTTGATGACTGATGTCTCGCTGGGGCGTGCCAGCGTGCGCCACAGTGGACCCACCTCAGCGAGGCTTTGTCTGCTATGGCGCATGGTGGGAAGTGGAGTTAAGTCGTCGTAGCGGGCAGTGGGACGCTATGGCAAAGTGTGGGGATTTCGTAGTGGGTCGCTGTAGCGGGCGTATGGCGGCTGGAGCGGGCCCGCTGCAGCGGACGACGGGGACAAAATCTTTTTTAAGTGTTAAGTTAAACCCTTCATTTCCTATTTCCAAAATTATTCCTTCATAGCATCTCAAGGGCGATTTAAAGTGTTTCTAGGTGGATTCTTCTTAAGGTAAGTCTCTTTAACCTTGTTTCCTTTATTTTACCTTTCCTAAGCTTGAATCAATGGGGGAAACCTAGAAATCTAGTTGAAGGAATATGTATTTTATATGGTTATTTCACTACTTGAGTTTTAACTATTATAAATGAATATTGTCGGTGAATTAGACTAACCTAAGCATGGAAATTGATGAATTAGTAACTAATATGCTTGAATCTTCCATTTTTGTTGAGAATTTGAATATGAAAAAGCTAGGGTTTATGCCTAATTTGGGTGGTTTTGTCTTGAATCGTGAAATTGATCTATTCTTGAGCTAAATTAGCAATTGGTAAGTAGATTTGAACTTCTAGAACGTTGAATTACCAATTTCACTTTCAAAATACCCATTTTACCCTTGTGGGCGCGTTTCTCCCTTTTCCCATAACCAGTTTCGATTTTATGAATAGTGTAGTGGTATGGGTAGTTAGTTTCCATTTCTAACTTAGCTTTCAATAATGACTAGACTTCGAGTACAACCGAGATACTCAGAAAGGCATGGCTCTAGAGTGATCGTTCATGACTCCTGCTCGGCATTCAGGTAGGTTACGACTTACCTTTTGGTTAGACTCCGGTTAGAGAAGCATATGTAGGGTTAGTAATTGTTGCAGAAAGCATGTACACCTTCATGTATGTAGTTGGGATGGAATACTTAGGTTGGTACTGTTGTTGATTGTGATTGTTGCCTCATTTGATTTAGTGGCTCGTTGCCACGTGCATGATACTAGATTTAACGTATATAGAGGAATGATTGATCCACTCTTGACATGATGATTAGGTGCCCATGTGTGGCACGGTTGATTTGGTTTATTCTCATTGGCATTTGATATCATTCATACATACATGATTATGCATTGGATCGGGTTGCGCGCCGCGATATATATATACCTATATTGGATAAGATTACGCGTTTTGCAACATATACTTATATAAGATCCAGGTATATTGGATCGGACCATGTGTGTATTATTGTATTGCATATGCATTCATATTCTCATATTCATACTCATTGGATTCCGACTTGGTATTTGAACTTGTGATGCTATTCTTGGACTGTGTAGTGGTTATATCTGATTGTGAGCATGTCTATCTTTCAGTCTCTTTCTTTAAATATGTTATCTAACTATTGTCGGCCTATGAAACTTACCGGTACATAGTGTTTGTACTGATACTACCTTGCTGCATTATTTTATAAGTGCAGAGTTCGTGACATATTTCACTTCCTCTCCTTGAGACTGATTCCCAAGGCGTGACTATCGAGCATCTAGGGTGAGCACATAAATGGATTCGTAGCCCGGATGACTCTCTTATTTACTTGTCTTACTCGTTATTCCGAGACAGTATTTCTATATTTAGATTGGTAGTTGTATTTAGACATGTATTATGTAGTAGAGGCTCTTATACGACCATAGACCAGATTCTTACGGATTTGATGTATTATTCCGCACTCTCTCTTATTTTATCATAGACCTGTTATTATTATTAATGGTTTGGGTTTACTGTATTATTGATCAAGTTGTGATTAAGGGACGGGTTCGCCTACTAAGTGAGAAATGGTAGGTGCCCGAGCTTTTCCCAATTTGGGATGTGACACCCTGCCAAAATGGTCCGTCTTCCGTGCAACAAGCTTTGGCCATGGTGAACTTGCGATAATTAATCCAATTCATGCCTCTTGGAGTTGGCATAAAAATGATGATAATGAGCCAGTGAGGTCTGATCGGGTTTCGATTACCTCGTTGATTGGTTCAAGATGTAGCAGCATTGGAGTCATGAACTAAGAAAAAATCTTGTGGATCCTTAAATCTCTCTTTGAAACAGAAACCAACTACTTATTTTTATTATAAAGTTTATTTAGGAGATATATTGATTAAGGTACAAATGAAATATATCTCGTAAATTCTCTTTCTTAATAAGATTATTGTGGGATACAATAATTGCAGGAAACGGAAAGTAAGTAAATATTACAAATTGCTAGAAGTGATAAACTAAAGATTACAACAAACTGGAATCAAGAACGTTACAAACTCCTTGTGATGTGTTGAGTCGAGTGATGACACTCTGTCTTTAAGACAAGATTGCCTCGTATATATCCTTTTACGTTGTCGGGCAATAGTCTCCCAAGATACAACAGCAACTTAACAAATGAGCAAAGGAAACTCAAGTGTTACTCTTGAAGAACTTTGAATATAGTAAATTTGCTAGAGAGGAAGAAGATGATTTTAGAAAATTCTGTAAGTGTTTATTAGTGTTGAACAATTGAGCCAAATGCCTCAATTTATAGTGCAATGAGATGACCCCTCAACTAGACAACTAATGGCCTTCAATAGCCATGTAATGACACTTATTGATGGGTTACATTCAGCCAAATAATGGTTGAATTCATATGCCGAATAATGGAGATTCAATGCTCCAAAACCAGCCCAAAAGTTAGAACTTTTCATCTTCCCATCGTAGCATTCTGCCTCCGAAGTGCCGCGGCGCTGCGGCTCCAGTACCTGAACACCCAATTAGAGCCGCGGCGCTGCCTGGGAGGCGTCACGGCGATTCGACGCCTCGGCTCGGACGGGGCTACATCACGGCCCTTCGCGGTTCCGCGGCGATTTCCGACTCATTTTATCTTACACTTCTTCCTTCGTTTACCAACGTGGAATACTTTGTCATTTGGCCAATAACCATCCATCATTCTATTTCTCAAACGTATTACTTACGTACCAATATCTCTTTCACTAATGAAATTTGCGATACTTGGCACTACGTGTGCATGTTTGTGAAAATGACGTTTCCGACGTGCGGCGCCCCAATTGTTCGAGTCATAAATAATGAGATAAACTTAATTTCACATTAGTAAATTTCCAATAATTCCCTCTTGAAAGAGATTTTGGCGCACTCACATGATGCCTTTTCCAGCAATCTTTCAGTGGACCGATGTTGCATCAGGAGAGGTAGCTTCAGCTTTGAACCTTCCATAGTTAAATACCATCGGACTTACTTACTGCGCGGTAAATGTGATGTCTTAAACCATCAGTGTTTAGTGTAAGCCAAGTCAACGGTACCAACACAACAACTTCCCTTAGTCTGTTCTTCGTAATATTTTGTCCGTTGTAGCCGTGGACACTTCTTGGATTCTTAAGTGCATTCATTTGAAACGGTCTGTCCTGGCACTTAAATAGGTGGTCTCCTACAAGCTATCCTGCTATACCCCACTTTACAAGTGTTAGGAACCATTAAAAGTTTCCCCAAACCTAATCTTAACTGTTGAGGATCATTAAAGGTTTTGGAAACTTAACCTTTACCCACACTGCAGAGAGCACTTAACGACTATCGCGGGAATGACTTTGGGTTTATGTTCCTTACATGAATCATAACCCGAAGTGCTCTTGCTTGCACCAAAGCGCTCAACTGAATCTTTACAACTTAGTTTTCCCATTGAACTAAATTCCTGGGATCTCCAGTCAGTAAGGTTGGTTTACCACCGTATTGGTCCTTAAAGCTTGGGTTTTAAGCCCATTCCCCTAGACAAGCAGAATATCTGATCTTTGGGTAAGCCTTTTGTCAGTGGGTCTGCTATGTTATCCTTTGATTTTATGTAATCAATAGATATTATACCCGTGGTGATCAGCTGCCTAACGGTCTTATGTCTCCGTCGAATATGACGAGCCTTGCCGTTGTACATAGAACTATGTGCCCTTCCTAGAGCCGACTGATTGTCGTAGTGGATCATTACAGAAGGTACGGGTTTATCCCAACAAGGAACATCCTCTAAGAAGTCATGAAGCCACTCAGCTTCTTCTTCTGCTTTGTCTAAAGCGATAAACTTCGATTCCATCATGGATCGGGCGATGCAAGTTTACTTAGAGGATTTCCAAGACACAGCCCCACCACCAATTGTAAATATATACCCACTGGTGGACTTGGTGTTCTCTATATCAGATATACAATTTGCATCACTGTACCCCTTTAGTACAGTTGGATATCTCGAATAATGTAACCAATAAGTTAGCGTATATTTCAGGTATCGTAGTACCCGATTCAACGCCTTCCAATGATAATTACTTGGATTACGGGTAAACTTAGACAACTTGTTGACTGCATAAGCAATATCATGTCGGGTGCAGTTTGTTATGTGCATCAAACTCCCTATCACCTGTGCATATTGCTCCTGGCATACCGGTGCACCATGATTTTTATCAAGCTTTTGATTTCTATCCAGTGGTGACTTCATAGGTGAACTGTCAAACATCTTGAACTTTCTCAACACATTCTCAATGTAGTGAGACTGAGATAAAACCAGTCCATCAAAGTCTTAGAGATCTTTATCCCTAAGATGACATATGTGATACATATATCCTTCATGTTGAAGCATTGTTTCAACATGTTCTTAGTCTCTAGGATCAAGCTAGGACTGCTCCCTATGATCAACATGTCATCTACGTACAGACATATCATGACGAACGAGTTAGAGTTACCTTTCGTGTAGACACAGTTGTCACACTCATTAATGGAGAAACCATTCGATAGTATAGTACTATCAAATTTTTCATATCATTGCTCCGGGGCCTATTTCAGCCCGTACAGAGATTTGACAAGTCGACAGACTTTCTTCTCTTGCCTTGGAACCACATACCCCTCGGGTTGTTCCATATAAATTTCTTCTTCCAAATCATCATTTAGGAAGGCTGTCTTGACATCCATTTGATGTATCTCAAGGTCACACAACGCTGCAATCGCAATAAATACTCGTATGGACGTCATCCTAGACATCGGGGAGTACGTGTCAAAATAGTCAAGGCCTTGCTTCTGCCGATAGCCCTTGACTACCAACCTGGCCTTGTACTTATCTATAGACCCATCTGTTTTATACTTCCGTTTGAGTATCCATTTATAACCCAACGGTTTATTTCCCGGAGGAAGAATAACCAACTCCTAAGTATGGTTATACAGGATGGAGTCTATTTTACTCTCAATAGCTTCTTTCCAGAACGGTGCCTCTGGAGTTGACAATGCTTCAACAATTTTCCTTGGTTCGACATCAACCATATAAGCTACAAAGTCAGGACCAAAGCATTTATCCTTTCTGGCCCTTTTACTTCGCCTCGGTTCCATCTCTGGAGTCTCCAAGTTCTGAGAATCTGGAACGCTAGACTCCGGATATTCAGCCACTTCGAAGTCCACTAGATCTGAACCATCTAGATCAGGGCAGTCAACGACTCCAGGTTCCTGAGAGCTTTGTTCATAACTTCGTTTGCGAGAGGTTATGTCTTTTTCCTTTCTATGAAAAGTATCCTCAAAGAATTGAGCATTCCTTGATTTCATGATTGTACCCCGATGGATATATGGAATATCTAACTTATGCACTAAGAAGCGATAAGCGCTACTGTTATTTGCATATCCGATGAAAATGCAATCTACAGTCTTAGGTCCAATCTTGACCTGATTTGGCTTGGGCAATTCAACATTTGCCAAACAACCCCACACCTTTAAATATTTATAGGTGGGTTTCTTTCATTTCCATGATTCATATGGAGTTTTGTCCTTACCCTTATGTGGGACTCTGTTAAGAATTGTATTAGTGGTAAGGACGGCTTTTCCCCACATGTTTTGGGGAAGACCGGAATTGATGAGCGTCATTCATCATTTCCTTCAAAGTGCGGTTCTTGCGTTCAGCAACACCGTTCGACTGAGGTGAGTATGGGGTCATCGTTTGATGAACAATGCCCGATTAGGAATAATATTCTTCAAATGGCGCTACGTATTCTCCCCCACTATCGCTACGAATGGATTTAATTCGCATGCTTAGTTGGTTTTCAACTTCTGCTTTATAACGTCGGAACGCTTCAAAGGTTTCATCTTTACTTTTCGACAAGTAAGTGTAATAATACCTTGTGCTATCATCAATGAATGTCACAAAGTACTTGTTCCCCCTAGTTTATGCAAACTTCAAATCACATATATATGTGTGAATAAGTTCTAGAGGAACGGTATTCCTTTCGACGGATTGAAAATGAATCTTTGTGAGTTTTGCCTCTACGCACACCTCACACTTATGTTGAGGGTTTACGTCGATAGACGACAACAACTCCAACTTTACCAACCTTTGGATGGACTTGTAGTTAACATGTCCTAATCTATGATGTCATAAATTAGAAGACTCAAACAAGTAAGAAGAAGCTTCAATTTTATTGCTTGGACGTATTACAGACATGTCGTTAACTTTGAAGAGGCCTTCACAGATGAAACATCTTCCCACAAACGTTACATTCTTGGTGATTACATATTTATTGGACTCAAATACTAGTCTAAAACCAGCATTAACCAATAAATGACCTTAAATTAAATTTCTCCTAATCTCAGAGACATGCATCACCTCCTTCAGAGTGAGCTCATTTCCAGAAGTCATCTTCAGGACCACCTTTCCTACCCCCAGCACATCAGAGGAAGTGTTGTTACCTATGAACAACTTCTTGTTTGTAACTGGTGTATATGTGGAGAAGACATCTCTATTGGAATAGATGTGTCTGGTAGCACCCGTGTCCATCCACCATTGCATGAGATTCTCAACAAGGTTTGCTTCAAGCACCACCGCTGAGAACTCCTCAATCATGTCGTCAAGAAGCGTGTCTTTGACGACGTTAGCATGTGCCTTGCCTTTGGCCTTGGCCTTCTTTTGTTGCTCAGTCTTGACCTTGCGGCAGTCCTTGATCATGTGACCAGGTTTCCCACAATGGTGATAGTTCCCCTTGAACTTTTCCGCCGCATGGGTTTTGCCATCTTTCTGGAACTTACGCTTCTTGCTTGGGTTCCCTTTGGCCTTAGCCAGATTTGCCTTTGCCTCAGCGGGTTATTTTCCCCTAGACAAGGCCTTCTTATTATCTTCCTGAATCTGGAGTTTGATAATAAGTTCCTCAAAGGTCATTTCCTTTGTCTTGAGTTTTAAGTAACTCATAAACTCATTCCACGAGGGAGGTAACTTCTCAATCAGTGATGCAACCAAAAACTTCTCATTTGGTTTCATGCCTTCCAAATCCATGTGATGTAGAATCATTTGGAATTCCTGGACTTGGGACATCACATTTTTGCTATCCACCATTTGAAATTTCAGGAATTTCCAATGATGAATTTCTTCATACCAACATCTTGTGTGTTGTACTTCTTCTGCAGTTTTTCCCATAACTCTTTGGCGGTGCCTATGGTGAAATACACCGTGTAGAGTGGGTCTGACAGACAATTCAAAATGTAGTTCTTACACATGAAGTCACTATGACTCCATGCATCAAGAACCATCTTCATGACATTAATGACATGGATACCTTGGCCCCCTTCAGCCGTTTCAATAGGCTGAGGGTCCACTTCATCTCCAACTTGTGGAGGATTTTCTGTTAGGAACCGAGTCAATCCCATAACAGTCAGATAAAATAACATCTTCTGTTGTCATCTCTTGAAGTTGGAGCCCATGAACTTTTCTGGGCGTTCATGGTGGAATCCAGGGGGTGGAGGAACTATAACATTCCCTTGAGCAGTAGGAAAGGCGTTGGATGATCCTTGAGCAGTGGTGAAGGCATTAGGTGTGCCTTGAGCAAAGCGGTGGGGAAGCGAGAGGGTTGCTGGAGTAGCAAGCGATATCGAAGCGAGTTGTTCTCTTCCAGTCATCTTTCTAAGCACTTACAACAATCTTTTCCTAAAATTGTGGGATACAACAATTGCAGAAAACGAGAATTAAGTAAATATTACAAATTGCTAGAAAGGATAAACTAAAGATTACAACAAACTGGAATCAAGAACGTTACAAACTCCTTGTGATGTGCTGAGTCGAGTGATGGCACTCTATCTTTAAGACAAGATTGCCCCGTATATATCATTTTACGTTGTCGGGCAATAGTCTCCCAAGATACAACATCAACTTAACAAATGAGCAAAGGAAACTCAAGTGTTACTCTAGAAGAACTTTGAATATAGTAAACTTGCTAGAGAGGAAGAAGATGATTTTAGAAAATTCTGTAAGTGTTTCTTAGTATTGAACAATTGAGCCAAATGCCTCAATTTATAGTGCAATGATGACCCCTCAACTAGACAACTAATGGCCTTCAATAGCCATGTAATGGCACTTATTGAGGGGTTACATTCAACTAAATAATTGCTAAATTCATGTGCCAAATAAGGGAGATTCAATGCTCCAAAATTAGCCCAAAAGTCAGAACTTTTCATCTTTCCGTCGACGATTCGCCTCGCCTCGAAGCGCCGCGGCTCCAGTGGCTGAACACCATATTAGCGCCGCGGCGCTGCCTGGGAGGCGCTCCGGCGCCTCGGCTCCGACGGGGCTGCGCCGCGACCCTTCGCGGCTCCGCGGCGATTTCCGACTCGTTTCATCTTACACTTCGTACACTTCTTCCTTCGTTTACCAACGTGGAATACTTTGTCATTTGGCCAATAACCGTTCATCATTCTATGTCTCAAACGTATTACTTACGTACCAATATCTCTTTCACTAATGAAATTTGCGATACTTGGCACTACGTGTGCACGTGTGTGAAAACGACGTTTTCGACGTGCGGGGCCCCAATTGTTCGAGTCATAAATAATGGGATAAACTTAATTCCACATTAGTAAATTTCTAACCATTATTACTTGGTACTTACCTTCAATTACCCTTGTACCTGACAACCAAGATTGACGGTACTAAGAAGATCAGTTTAGTAAAGAGATTCTGGATGTAAGTTGGCATTATAGAAACTGATTTATGGGGGACTTTCTGTAGATATGGGCTTATCATAATTTTGATGAAACGTCATGATTGAATTCCAGAATCAATTCCCACCCCCAATGATCACCAGGATATGATATTCAGTGTAAAAATAATGTCCATGGGGCACGTCATTGATATTATTACAATTTTGAGGACCGTCTCATAGAGCGAAATAACGTAGGGTCTTGAATGGAGGTTAAAGAAATTAAAACTTATTTTTCAAATCTTGAATTCTACATTTAAAGTTGAAATAAAGTACCAATTTGATAATAAGTGACTATTTGAAATAATCTTCAAATGGCATTTCAATATTTTGAAATCAACATCTATTACCAAATTGGGCCTAAGAATCTAGTTACCATATCATGACCTTGTACAAGTAAATAAAAAAAAACGTCAAAGAATTAAGTAATCCACATCTAATAATACCATTTAAATGTGAAATTATCTTAAATATAGAATACTAATAAGAGTAAAATAAAAATACTTGAAGAAAATAAAAGTGAAAAATGACAGCAAGAACTAAATAGAAGAGTGATTAGAACAAATTAAAGTCAGGTCGGGTCGGATCGAGTCTTCTTTTAATTAAGTTGGTACTTATTAGATTTAAAATAGAAAACGGACAAAATATGAAATGAAAACTATTACCAAATTGGGCCTAAGAATCTAGTTACCACATCATGACCTTATACAAGTAAATAAAAAAAGCCATCAAAGAATCAAGTAATCCACATTTAATAATACACTTTAAAAGTGAAATTATCTTAAATATAGAATACTAATACGAGTAAAATAAAAAAAATTGAAGAAAATAAAAGTGAAAAAGGATGGCAAGAACTAAATAGAAGAGTGATTAGAACAAAATAAAGTCAGGTCGGGGTCGGATCGGGTCTTCTTTTAGTTAAGTTAGTACTTATAAATTTAAAATAGAAAACGGGCTAAATATGAAATGAAAAATTCGTTAATCGGAACATTGATTTTAGATACTGTAAAATGGTGTTATGATGATGCTTAGTATCGTGACTTTTAAGTTACAAAATAAATTATCATCTCAAAATTTGATAGCTAATGTGAGATGAGATGTAGAGATTTACCTAAGTTAGGCTTAACTATTCAAATAAATATTCAATTGATGAGCAAATTTTACTTATTGACACTATATTAAACATATCACTATCAATTGTGAAGAGTAAATATTTTCAATGCACAAAGATATGACATTGTATCAGCAATATGACGTACATTGTGCTTTGATGTCAAAACGTTGGGAAAGCAACACTAAATAGGCCTGGCTCACGAGTATATGAGCAAAAATTTGAGTTACTTTGATCGAACTTCCTTCTTTTATTTACAAATCATCAACTATTAATACAATACCAATATTTTAATTTCAAATTTAGAGCAATACCTATTGTACCGACTTCAAATTTTATTAATTTATTAGTCATTATTTTATCAAGAACGTGAATACGAGCAATGTTATCACTTATTTGAAGTACGGTATCGATATTTACAATTTTTACTTTTCTATTATATTATTTAATACGTCCACAAATAATATTATTTTTGTTAGCTCAAATGGTTACCATGATACTTATATATAAACTTATAATTTTAACATACTGAATATGAATTGACCTATACAAGTTACCCGAATTTAATTTACTTCATATAAAAATAAGTTAATCACGCCTCATTTAGATTTGACTTTCTGTTGACAATTTATTTCATATTCCTTTAGTTTAGTGTTGTGAGATTATTAATAAGATTTTGAAAACGCTAATTGTTTAGACGATGTTTTCTTATAGACTTTTTATTTTCGCTAGACAAATACTACAACATATTTTATTTTCAAAATAGACAATATCTTTACAATAAGGCTAAGTGGAGCCATTGTGTTCAAGGTTAGGTTACACATTATCATCAAATTATGTAAAAGGTTAAGAGTCATTGTCACGGTTTCCTTTTTCTTTAACCATCACTTCGTCAGAATGTAAAGGATAGTTTTATTTTACTTTTTCCACAATCTTGTAATCAGGGACGGATCTACGGTGTTAAGGAGGTTCGGGCGAACCCAGTAACTTTTGCGTAGATTTTATATTTGTACTAAAAACCTTCGGTAAATTATTTACTTGCGAATGAACATACACAAATAAGTAGATGTTTGGTGGTAATTCACTATGACATGTTGGTTCGAAACCCACCATGTCAGTGGTTTTTCCAGTTTTTTGAAGATTTTCAGCTAATTCTTTTTTAAAAAATAGAAGAAAATATAAATTAATCTCAGTTCTTTTTCTTTGGGTAACTTTTTTCCTTTTGGCTTATATTTATATAGTGTTAGTTTGGCGGTTCTTATACATTAACTTGAGGACGTTGTATGTCTTAAAATTCCGAACCTCCAAACTCCAAATCTTGCCGTCTCTGCTTGTAATTAAGTATTTTTTAAACTAAGAATATCACTTTATTTTTCATATATTAATTAACTTTCTGTTATGCTTCTAAAATACTCCATTCAACCCATTTTATTCATATTATTATAGTTTGGAGAACAAAACAATTATTTCGTTAACTACAATTTTTCAAACATACAAATATTTTAAATTGCAAAATGTTATAATTAATAGTACTTTTTTTATAGTTTCTAAAATATTGTAAAAACAAGTTCTTTTAGAAAAATATATAGGTAAAATTTAAATTTTCCCAACATTCCCCCCCCCCCCCCCGCTTCTACTATTTTCTTTCTCATTTGAACATGAGATCTTGTATTGCAAAAATAATTAGATCAATAGTAGTAGTTACAAGAATTATAGTAGCATCTTCCTTCACAATCAAAGTCTGCAAAACATTGTGTCCGCCTTTAAGGATGGCTCGTATGATTTAGTGGTGTGGTTTGAGTGTTTAAAAGAATTGTAATGACTCAGACCAAACTATACGGTGCAAGTGCACAAATAACCAATTTTGGGATTTCTATTTAAGTTATAGTTGAATTTTATATTGTTTTATGTAATATCCACTTAACTTAAACTCACTCCCAGTACACTAAGCTCCCGCTATGCGCGGGGTCTGAGGAAGGGCCGGACCACAAGAGTCTATTGTACGCAGTCTTACCTCATATTTCTGTAAGAGACTGTTTTCACGGCTTGAACTCATGACCTCCTACAATAATAATAATTTTTAAATATCTTAATTTTATCCATAATCCTTATAATCATCGTGCACATAATTAAAACTTGACACTAAATTATCAGTAGTATATGACATAGTTATATTTACAACTTCTACTCTCCTCTAAACTCAATTTGAGTAGGTGTCCTATTAGGAACATAATGAGTTAAGAGAGTTCTTTCAAGGTGGTATAACTCCATTAGCCCTAAAATATTTCCAATTTGTTCCAAGTTTCAAGTGAATTCCTCGTATGCCTTACCGGAAAGGTGCATCTATAGTTGAATCTTGAATTCAGTATTTTGTCTCTTTCTCCTATATTCTAATATGGAATTTGTCTAAGGTAGTAAGGTCCAGAACAAACTCTCTTCTTGAGTTCATAATCTATGTGTCATTACTAAAATGTAGAATTATCTAAACAACAAGATCTAATCTAATGTCATAAAAAAGCAGTGCTTGCAACAGTACATCAAATTGACTTAAATATGTAACTGAAAAAAATTACTGATGTTTATTAAAAAAATATTTCGAGAGTAATTTGCGACCTTGTGCACTTGAAGGGCAAATTAGAATAAAAGAATGATATATAAATTCAATTACCCACCTCTTCTTTTTTGCTTTGCTTTAATTATCTATTATCCGAACTTACTCGTTCGGTTAATCTAAATTTATAGTGGAATGACCAACTATGGAGAGCAAAACGCTCCAATTATAATGTACAAAGCCTTCTGAACAACCTATTATTTTGTGACCTCGACTTTCGAGAGATTGTTAGGCTCCATGAAATTCCTAGAATTAACTATCACTTCTGATCGGAATTCCAAGCTCATGAGTCACTTTTTAAAATATTTTTCATAAATAAGCTCGAAATTCATACCTTTGATAAAGAAATAAAGGACTCTTGCGAGCCCACCATACCTATTGATGTCACACCATATCAAATGTGACTTTTCACGATTCATGTTTTTTGCAACTCACATCATGCACATTTTACGATCTTCTTTACCCACACTGGACAAGGACCAATAAGAATAATTTATTAAGTGGGAGCGTCATATTTTTTATTGTATAAATTTTTATAAGATTTTTTGAAATCCATGTAAAACTCAACAATTCATTAAACAGTCATATCATTTGAGAATAATGATATTATTGATCGTAATAGATAATATGCGTAGGTCAAAGCTATCACACAGAGTAGTATTCCAGTTACTCATGTTTAACACCCTTCTTAGGAACACCTTTACTCTCAACACCTTATTAGTTGGTCATAACTGGCATCCTCATGAGTCCAATCTGCTATTCTTGACACCTTACGCTTAACGATATACAATTATCTTAAGCCTTGACCTCAACAATGATTAATATGACTTTGATACCAATTGCTATAAATTTGACAAACAACAACAATAACATACCCTAGATAATTTCATAAGCGGAGTCAGAAGAGAATAGAGGGTAAATTTGACAAACAATCCAACCTAAAAGACTTATGTAGGACTCAATTAGTTTATTATATACTTTCTTTAGTTGGTCAATCTAAAGCACAAACATCATTATTAGCTGAAAGTCAAAATATTTTTTTCTTTCATTTATAATTTTTAAATATTATGACTTCAAACTTAATTTAAAAATAATTTTCATGTAGTTTATCAATATCTACAATCTTGTTTAAAAACGATTAAGATATCAATTTTGAAAATTCATGATAATTTTTTACAAAAGTCTTTATACTTTTGAACTTGAAATAATATATTTTTTCTTATCGGACTGTGGTGCAGTGGACGAAACTGCTCATTCTTTAAGCAAACATTTCAGGTTCGAACTCTATATGAAAAAAATCTTTAATAAAGAACGCTTTCTTCGAATGAACTCTACGTGACTCGAATTCAAATATAATTTGAATATAATGCAATGCCGTATTTTCGAAAACCATTTTTTCCCTTAAAGAATAGCATGAAGGAACACGTGATAGAGTTTAGATGACACACAGGACAGGACGGTTGGCGAATAATTTTGTTTTTGTGTGCAAAGAATCAAATGTAAAATGAAGTACAATGCAACCAACCAAAAGGCCAAACACCGCTCTTCTCGTCCTCTTCTTCTGGGAAACAACTTCTTTTCTTCCCTAATTTTCCCTCTCTATATACATCTGATATTTAACAATATTTCCAAAAAAAAAAAAAAACAAACAAAAAAAAAGAATCATATACAGAGGTCAAGAAACTTATAATTTCTTATTTGGGAGAGAGAGAGAAGATCTTGGGTTTACCTAAATCTCATGGAACAACTTGTCAACTTCATTATTCGACCCCCAAGGTATCATTTGATTAACCCTTTTCGATTTTTGGCTGTTGTTTGCTAATTTTAATTGATATAATGTGTAAATATGTTTTCTTTTGTGTTTCTGTTTGTAAAGTTTGAATCTTTTTCCCAAATTCTGATGTGGGGGTTTTGTTTTATGGTAATTGCAGATGTGGGGCTCTACTTTTTTTATGCTTCTGTTTATTAGGTTTGTTTGATCTTAGGAGTTATTGTTTTGTACTTACCATGTGCTAAATGGTTAGGTGTAAATAATAATAACTGAGTACTGAGTTTCCTTAAAAGTTTGGAATTCTTGGCAAGGTCATTAATTTGTGTTTATTTAGGGTCTGATATACTTTTGACACTTAAAATATAGATTTTTAATCCAACAAATGAAAATTCTGCAATAATTTAGGGAAATTTGCAAAATGTTTGCCTTTCCTCTTTTTCCTGACATTGAACAGTGTATCTTTTGATTGGATCTCGTATCGAGACTAATGAGTAATGACTGTGTGTGTGCTGTAGTTTGGACTTTGGAGGTGTTTCTTAGTATTGCTTTTCCTGAGGAATAAACTAAAAAAGCTACATTATCGTGTTATTTATGAAATGCAAACATGTCGGGTAGGTGATGACGACTTAATATTTGGTACATTATCCATGTCATATTGTGAGAATCCTCTTTTCGTGTTACGAAATTTCTTCTGGGCCTAAGTATTTAAAAGAGGAGATACTTCTTAGACTTAGGGTTCTGATTCAGCCATGTGGTACACGAAAAAACTAACTTTGGAAAGGGCATTTCCAGAAATAATCTGGAGAAATTTTCGCTTGTTATGCACTGGGAGTCAGAAAGGCGCTTGAAGCAGCTAGATATCTGTTTCTATGCAAGATAATTGAGGTTACTACCATCAATTATCTGTCAGAAGCAAAAAAAAATTTGAGTTCCTTATAATGTGCCTTGGCAACTTATGTATACCCCATTTTCTTCTTCTAATCTCTTGTACTATAATAGATGTAAATCTGAAACTAACGAGCCTACTAACTGTGGATTGCAGGGCTGAGTATGACCCTAAAAATGATCTACTAGATGAAGAATTCATTCTTAAAGGGAAATGGTACCAAAGGAAGGATCTGGAGGTGAGTGTATTGGTAATTAATATCCTATTTTTTTCAATAAACTTTAGGTCATTGAATCACTTCAATGTTTTATTTTACTCAGAAATAGAGTGCATCTCTTTACCCTTGTTTACGTGTGTTCTTCATTTGACTTTGTTTTGTTAGCAACCAAGTAATTAATTGGAGAACTAATATGAGACAGTTGATGTTGGACAAACAGAAACTGATTTAGTATTCTATGGGAGTGAATGAAAATGAACCGAGTAGAGACATATATAATATTCTATGGGTGCAAAAGAAAGAATTATAGTCATCTAATCAATTCTCAGGCCACTATGTATTCAAATATAAACTTTTTGTTCATAAGACAACAAATGGAAGCAAAAATAATAGCTGACACTTTTTACTTTGTTAATTTTGACCAACTGAAAGAAAAATCTTATGATTATTTTGTAGCATCAATATCTTAGGAAATGTGTTAAATCCCTTTGCTCTTTATACTTGGGGTGTAGAAATGATGAACATATAAGAGGCATGTTATTCTCCGCTAGAATGATGTATTGAGAAGCAACAGACAATTGCTATAAGTAATGCCCATAGAGGAAAATGCGTTATGGAGGAAATTTGTCGCAGAGAGATACTGTATGCAGCTGGGGGAATGGAGGATCAACCAAATCATGATGCCACATTGAACTGTCTTATGGAAACACATATTGAAGGGTTGGGAGACTTCTACTGAAACATCTAGTTTGAAGTGGGTAAGGGGACAAGAATTAACTTTTGTAAACACAGATTGTCTGATGACTTCCCTTATGTGATGCTTTCCTAATAATCTTCAAATATTGTGCCAACAAGGAGAAAGCACACCATGAGACCTTAGATTTAGAAGAATTTGCAAGATTGAGGAGATAGAGGAGCTTAATAAACTTTAATTCAGTTTTCTTTGTAAAAAAAGACGAGCTTGATTAATTGTTCAAAGTTTTATATTTAAGCAAAAGATTTCACCTCTGTAAATGAATACTTGGCATAGACCGAACCAATAAGAGGCAAATTCATAGGTGAAATTTATTTATTTTAGGCTGTTGAGAAGGGATGAATGGACTTCCCTTATTCATCTTTGTGGATCTCCAGAACTCCCTGAAATTTTTTCTCTTTTCCATGAATAATTGCATGAGGAGCAATTCTAAGCAGAGAACATACATAATTTCGTCCTTAATGTATAAGGACCCATGAGAGGATGTAGATCATTTGTTACTCCATTGCTCCATAGCATATCGTGTGTGGTGTGCCATATGGAGCGTGCCCTTAGCGGAACAGATGACGCCAAAAAGGCAAAAATTGTCGAAGAATATTAGCATGGCAGGTATCTCGTAGAATGAGTCGAGGTGCGCGCAAGCTGGCCAGGACACCACAGTTATCAAAAAAAATATATTAGCAGGATGTAAGTGTGAGAGATAGCTCCATTCCTGATCACTAGGACTATATGGAAGGAGAGAATCATAAGAGCATTTGAAGGAATGGAAAATGCTTTTAGACAAATTAGAGGAACTTCAATGGTGTGGTAAACATTGGAACACCAACCAAATTCTAGTTGCTTGTGATAATTGTCAGCTCCCTGGTTCTAGCTTAATCTCTTTTGTATTAGAACTGACCTAATCTTCTCTTTGTGCTCTCCTTTTGTAATATTTGCATCTGCTTGATTGCTTGATGACATCTATAAAATTTACTTCATCAAAGGTAAACAATGCACCTTTGAAGGTCGCTTGTATCTCTTAGCTAGTGGCAAAGCAATCATGTCTTTTTTTTGGTAAAGTAATAAAATGTCATTAGAAAAGCATCAAGAAGATGCAAGGTTACAGATGGACAAAAAGCCGCTTCAAACAAAACATGAAGCAGACTAAACAAAATCTGTAAAACAGTTTAAAGAAATCCCTGCATCTCGACTCTGTTAGAGACAGGGAGTTAACAAAATCCAGTGTGGTAGAAAGTTATCCACACTGTTTACAGGAGCAAAAAAGTGCCAACTAAAAAGACTAACTAAACACCTAGACTTTAGAGTGGAAATAGGAGTTGAGATTCCATCAAAGCATCTACTGTTTCTCTCCTTCCATAGGGTCCAAAAAATTACTGTTGGGATCATTCTCCAGATCCTTTTGATGACTGCTAGCATAGGCATCTTTGATGTTGAAAGGCGTTACCCATTGGTTTCCAAGCATAGAATAGAAGAAATACCAAAGGTTAGCTGTGGTAGGGCAGTGCAAAAATAGGTGGTTGACACTTACATTGGTCTGCTTGCACATGGCACACATGTTGACGACGATTGCACCTCTCCTCCTGAGATTGTCTTGTGTTAGGCATGCTTCCTTCAGAGCAGTCCAGTCCAAATGAAGCTAAGTAACTCTGAGAGGCTGTCTGGTTTTTCATACAAGTTTCCACGGTCAAACCTCTAAAAGGCTATTTTGAGAACTCTGTAGTTGTAACATTCCTTCACAGTGGAAATGTTTTCCTTGGAATTGCCCCATAGGGTTCTGTCTTGAGATTCTTCCGCTAAAGTACTTTGTCCAATGTTTGTAAGAGAGAAATTCATCAAATTCTCAATCCTGTAAGTTTCTTATGAAAATTGGTGTCCAACAATTGTTCTCTCTATATTGAGCTAATGTTGCTTCTTTGTTAGAAGCTATCAGAAATAGTGAAGGAAATAAGTCTTTTACTATAGCGTCCCCAAGCCATTTGTCCTAAAATCTGATCTTGAGCCCATTTTCAGCCTTGAATGAGACATTTTGGAAGAATTCCTCTTGGGGACTACTGATGTGCTTCCATACTCCAACACCATGAGGTTCATTGCTTCTCTTTGCATCTCTTTGCAATTCAATTGTCTTGAATACCATATTTAGCCTTGATGATTTCCTTCCAGTACCTGCCTCATTTTGACCATATGTGCAGAGCCACTTCATGAGAAGGCTATTGTTATGAAGCTTAAGATTTCTGATCTCCAACCCTCCTTGACCTTTGGGTTGAAATTTGGGTTGAATAACTGATTGCCATTTGACCAAAGAGAATTTATGAGTAACATTGTCTCCCTCCTATAAGAATTTCCTTCTGAGCCTGCCAATTTGCTTTAGGACTGAGCTTGAAATAGGAAAGAGTGACATGCAGTAAGTGAGAATGCTGTATAGGACACTATTGATGAGGGTGAGTCTACCTCCCAAAGAGAGGTATTGCATTTGCCAAGTGGCTAATCTGTTCTCAATTTTTTCAATGACGACTCCATATCCTAGATGATTTGAATTTAGTACCCAAATAAAGTCCCAAATATGTGGTGGGAAAGGAGTCTGTTTTGCAGCTAAGAATGTTAGCAAGAACTTCTAGATTGACCACTTCATTCACTGGATAGATAGTGCTCTTAAACATATTGATATGAAGTCCAAAACGGCCTCAAAGATCATGAGGGTGGTGTTGAGATTGGAAACCTAATGACAATCAGCTCCACAAAATATAAGGGTGTCATCTGCATATAGCATATGAGAAACTGAGACTGAGGTGAGAAAATTTCTGCTCACTTAGAACCCTTGAATCGACTGAAGTTCTTTGGCCTTAGCTAACAACTGAGATAATCCTTCCACGGTAATGATAAAGAGAAAAGGGGATAATCCCCTGCCCGAGTCCCTTTTGAGAAGAAAAAACCCAACTGTACTTCTGTTCACCAAAACTGAAAATTTCATTGTTGAAATATAGTAATAAATTCACCTTATCCACCTCTCCCCAAAACCCATTTGCTTCAAAATGTTGATTAAGTAAGCCCAATTAAGATGATCAAAAGCTTTCTCAATGTCCAATTTGCATAGGATCTCAGACTCTCCACTTTTAATTTTCCAGTCTAGAACTTCATTGGCAGTCATGGATGCATCAGTAATCTGCCTATTCTTTAGAAATGCACTCTGTTGTCGATAAACCAATGAATCCACCACTTTTTCAACCTCCCAGCTAGGATTTTGGCCAACAATTTGTAGACACTGCCTATATGACTTATAGGCCTATAATCTTTAAGTTCTATAACACCTTTCTTCTTAGGGATAAGAGCAATGAATGAGGCATTGCATGATCTCACAATTTGTCAATCCTGATGAAAGAAATTAAAAGTTGCAAACAAGTCTTCTTTAATGAAATTCCATGATTTCTGAAAGGACATGCTGAAACCATCGGGGACTGGAGCTTTGTCAGGGGCACAAGTCATGAGAGCTTTTGAGATCTCTAGTTCAACGAAAGGAAGTTCAAGGTCCTCTTTATCAATTGTGTTGAGACTGGGCAAACCTTCAAAGACTGTTGAGGGTCTTCAAGATTCTGTCTCTTTGTAGATTTGTTGATAGTACTCCATAATACCATCCTTGATCCTTTTTTTCCCTCAATCACTTCATTCTCTATTTTGAGTTTGTAAATGGAATTGCCCTTTCTATCAGAATTGGTCATTCATTAGAAAAATTTGTATTCTTATCCCATTCTTTCAACCATAAACATCTTGATTTTTGTCTCCGTAAGATCTCTTCAGCCGTTGCTATTTGTTGTAGTTCAAGTTTAAGATTCAATGTCCGACCTTCCTCTTCTGTAGAGAGAGTTCTGAGTTCAGCTAATTGATCCAGCTTCCCAAGTTCCTTAAGTGTCTTGTTCCTTTGAGTCTCAATTCTTCCATAAACCTCCCTGTTCCATTCAGTAATGTCTTTATTGAGATTCCTTAGTTTCTGCATTAGCATAAAGTCTGAGGTGCCTGATACAGTGTAAGAATTCCACCATCCTTCCACCATGTCCATGAAACCCTCAGTTTGCAGCCACATGTTTTCAAATTTGAAGTAGAAAGGTGTGGCCTCCCAATCCCCACTCTCCAGGATAATTGGTTTATGATTTGAAAATACTCTAGGCAGAGGGTACTGTTTGATAGCATTGAACTGCTCACTCCATTCTAGTGAGATGAGGAACTTATCAATTCTAGAGGCTTGGAGAGACTCCTCTCCTCTTGACCACTTGTCTTGACCATTTGACCAGGTGAATTAGGCTCCCTGAAGCGAAGGATCAATCAAATCCAGATACAGAATAGTGTTGGAGAAGCCTAACATAGCCCTTGATCTTCTAGCACAGTTCAATCTTTCCTCCACAAATTTATAGACATTGAAATCCCCCGTATGACCAATAAGTCAGGCCAAAATCCCTTGATAGATGCTAACTCAAGCCAAATATCCTTCTTTTCTGGATTTGGTGAGGACCATAAACACCAGTAAAAATCCATTTGAAGTCCTCAGTAAGACTTTCAACTCTACATGATAGAGAGAAGACACCTGCTAGAGAATCGACACATTTCTAAGTTCTTTTATCCCACATGATTAGTATTCCTCCTTTGGTACCAATTGCTTTGACTTCTACCTAAGAGATCCATCTGTTTCCCAAATTTGTCTGATTAGCGATGGATTCCAAGCCTCTATTTTGGTTTCCTCCAGCTGAGTGTTTTAACTCTCATATGGAATGAGCCTTGTGAGACCTACCCCTTTCTTTCTTTCTTCCCGCTCCCCTCCTGGAGACCTCAATCTAATTTTTAAGTTCAGTAACTACTTTGCTTTTTCCTTTCTTTAATTCCCCTGCTTTATGTTTTTGCTCAAGAATCTGTGCTTTCCTACTTTCCTCCATTCTCAAAATGATATCCAGAATTTCATGTTCAACCCCAACAACATTCACCCCCAATATTATGCAAGCCTACATCATTGTCAACTTAGTCTATTTTGAAGTTTCCACCACCGCAGGGGTATCAACAGTTTGAATTTGAGGATCATCATGCCAAGGCAAAGGAAGAAAACTGTCGAAGGACTGAGATGAAATACCAGAGTCAGGCTCATCGGGTCCTGGCAGTTCTGAGAAAATCGGCTTGGGGATATAAGTGTCGGGTGTCTTACATGGTTTGCTTCATCATCTGCTTCAAGCTGAGAGAGTGTCCCCTCCATGAGTTCTAAATCCCTAAGATTGGATGCGTGAATTTCTAGTTCAAACGGATCAAAAGAGGAAGAAGCATGGAAAGAAGATGAAGGCATGGGTCTAGCTTTGACGCAGATGCTCTCCATACTTCCATCTTTTTGTGCTGCTTGAAGTGTTTGCTTGTAAGTGGGTCTTTAATGTAGTAGCCGATGTTCAAAGATAATGAAGTTTTTCCTTTGTAGTGTTTCTTACTACCTTGGCTTTTAGAAGAAAATTGGGTCGGCCCACTTATAATTAAATCCTTCAAATTCTTTCTTTTCTCCACAGGTTCTTCCACGTGTGCATCACGTGGTACATTAATGGTATTTGCATGTGGAACTGAAAAGAATTCGACCCCATCTGATTACCAACCTTACCCAAACTAGTCGAAGGACTAGCGGGTAAAGGAAAAGACCAAATTCCCAAAATTATTGGCAGTTCGAAAACTCTATCATCAAATTTAAAATTCAAACTTGCCGGAAACTTCATGCTTGATTTTTGATGCAGATACGAGCCCACATCATATGGGTTCTGTTCTTCGTATCTTCATCAACATCGATAAAAAACCCCATAACAAGCCCTTATATGTTCGAAAGTGTCAATTAACCAAGCATTGAGGGGAATTCCAAAAACTTTCAACCAGATGTTTTTCGGGCTGCTACCAGACTGTGAGGAGATAATGTCATGCGACCACCAAGATAAAGAGAGATGTCTTCCGCACCAGAACCAATCCCCTGCCTTTACTCTTATTACCTCTTTCCTGGAAGGAAGCTCAAAGAGGAACCGATTATGGTCTAAAGGTATGACTTTGATGCCAGTCGTTACTCTCCATCTAACCATTTCCGAATAGTGTCAAGATTGGGACTATGGTGAAATGGATCATTAAATGTGCCGACCAAGCTTCTGTGTAAATGATGTTTTTCATTCAACTCTCGTTTGTGCATTCTTTGACTTACTCGGTCTAAGCTCAGTGTAATCTCCCAAAAAGAAGAACACAACTTTGTAACAGATGTACCATTTCCAAAGAGAACCCTAAAGAGGGTTATCACCTTTTTTTGCACTACAAAATATCTTATCAGATATGGAGCACATTTGTTGCTATTTTTGGCATGACCTGGACAATGCCTCACTCTATTCTGGAATGTCCGCTGGTTGCATGGCTGGAAAAGAATTGTTCTTGACAAGAAGGCATACCAGTTTTGGAATACTAAATCTTTGGTCATTTGGTGGACATTTTGCACAGAGAGAAAAAACAGAATTTTGGAAGTCTAATAGAGGTATGTACATAGCCTTGAACACATATGTATTGTTTTTCTACCTTTCTAGTGCAATCTGACAACAACTATAGGGGTATCAAGCTGCTAAGCCACACTATGAAAGTTTGGGAAAGGGCCGTGGAGGTGAGGGTGAGAAGAGGCATGTGTATTTTCGAGAACCAGTTTGGATTCATGTAGGGGTCATTCAACTACAGAAGCCATTTATCTTATTAGGAGGTTGGTGGAGCAATATAGGGAGAGGAAGAGAGACTTACATATGATTTTCATCGTCCTCGAGAAGGCATACGACAAAATCCCTAGGGAGGTTCTATGGAGATGTTTGGAGGTTAGAGGTGTACCTGTGGCGTACACGAGGGCGATTAAGGATATGCATGATAGAGCCAAGATCAGGGTACATACAGTAGGAAGAGACTCGGAGCACTTTCCACTGATGATGAGGTTGTACCAGGGATCAGCTTTTAGCCCATTTTTATTTGCCTTGGTGATTGATGGATTGACGCGACAAATTCAAGGGGAGGTGCCATTGTGTGTGTTATTCGCAGACGACATAGTCCTGATTGATGAGACTCGCAGCGGAGTGAACGCTAAGCTAGAGGTTTGGAGACATACTCTAGAGTCTAAAGGGTTCAGGTTGGGTAGGACCAAGACAAAATCGATCTTGCAACTGTGTACGACTTTGCTGTTTTTTCATTTGTTTGAGTACGCATAACACCACTACTTGTATAGATGGTTAGGTGAAGTGTGTAGAAGCTAGAAAAAACTTTAATGGAGAACTCAGTGTTGTCGAAGGCTCATTTAAGGTATGCTTAAGCCTTGAAGCTCTGGAAAGCTCTGGGAGGACGCTTCGCCTCGCTTAACCTATGCTTTAATGTAGGCTAGGCATTGAGGCGTGTGCCTCAATGCACATGAGTACTATCTTGAATCGAGTGGTCCTAAACAACAAATACAATCTGCAAACAAGTGTGTTAGCTATTAAGGAAAACATTATGAATGAATTTGTTACAATAAAGAAGTTCTGTACCAGAATCCAGACGTATTAGTACTATAGAGTTCTATGATCCTTTCTTATATTGAAGTCAAGTGAGCCGTTAGTGTATATATGATACATGGTTTTATGAGTAGCGACTGCTGGTTCCCTTGTCATAAAAAATTGATACATGGTTTTATGACAAGTAGGGTTTTTAGAAAATCAGCCAATAGTAAGTCAAGGGAAAGAAGGTTTTTTTCTTCAACTTTTTTTTTTCTTTTGGCAGTTGAAAGTTTCACATTTATTCAGGCCACTTTTAGACAAGATCAACCTCTTCTACTTCCCTATAAGTTATAGCCATAAGTGAAAGGATTTTTTTCTCAAAAAACACTAGGTGACTTCTTCTCATTTGCCCAAGCTTTGGTGAGTTTGAGTTACTCTGTATTGTGCTGGTGGGAGATAGCAGGTACCTAGTGGAATGATCAAGGTGCGCGAAAACTAGCCTGGACACCACCTTCATGGAAAAAAAAAGTGAAAGGATTTTCCCCCTAAAGTGACTTTTTGAGTCTTTTTATTTGTTTGTTATGTAAAGACGGTAGATTTATGTGATTACCCTATAATATAAAAGCTACTCCCTTTGTCCCAATTTATGTGACTCTTTCCTTTTTAGTCAGTCCCAAAAAGAATGACATTTTTCTAGATAATTTAAATTTAAACTTCCATTTTACCCTTAATGAGATGATTTATAGCCATACAAATGTCTATGACTTATTTTAGACCATAAGTTTAAAAAGTCTTCTTTTCATTATTAAGCTCCGTGCCCAGTCAAACACTTTCACATAAATTGGGACGAATGGAGTATATGCTTTTACTACTTCTGTTAATGGACCAAGCTCGTGAAGTGGATTGTGGTGAGACTTGAACTCACAACCTCTATATGGGCTCCGATACCATGATGAATTATGTGACTACCTTCAGAGCGTTTAAAGATGATATAGAGTTTTTTCTTATTTACAAACTCGGCAGATCATTGCTAATCTTGTTGAACAGTTCACCTAATGCTTGAATTTCGAGCTTCTATTTAGTCATTTTAAACTTAAAGGCCTTACTGTTTTGCAGGTCAAAAATAGTAGGGATGATGTTCTTAAATGTAGCCAGTATATGCCTCTTATTCGTCCTGAGGGAAAACCACTGCCTTGTGTGATTTACTGTCATGGAAACAGGTTAGTGAAGGTTAAGTAGTACTCTTCCCACTGTTATGCTAGAAAATTACTGTGCTTTTCCTCTAATCCACCGAGTATATGGAGAGAGTTTATTATTTTATTTTGACTCCATTTAATAGTTTTCTTTGCTAAGAAGTTTTGAATGATCCTTTGGCAGCGGGTGTAGAGCAGATGCCAGTGAAGCTGCTATTATATTATTGCCGTTAAACATAACTGTTTTCACCCTAGACTTTTCTGGATCTGGACTTTCTGGAGGAGAGCATGTTACATTGGGGTGGAATGAAGTGAGTAGCTGATTTCTCATTTGAGTTTCAAGTGACAGCATAGACCTGCTGATATGTTTTTGCATAAACTATGTCTATGCATATTCTAAATAAAATACGTTAGAGAAGGTCATCTATGATTAGTTCTTTAAGTCTAAAGCATATTTTTTAATCAACGAGTCTAAAGCACTATTTGAGATATGATGTGCAGGGTCTGGTAGAAAATAGAGACAAATTTGTTTTGTTATCCGCCTGGAAAATAATGCCTTAGCTTTTAGCACCGTTGTTTATTTCTTTTCCTCTTTTTATAAGTCAGAGTTCTTTACACATTTCTTTCTGCAACGCTTACAAATATGAAGCAACATAAACAGATAATGGAAGTAATTTATTTTTTTTCAAAAAATTATGAGGCTTGATTAGTTGGTTAAAGCATGTTCTATTTATTTTTCACTTCTCAAAAAAATGTTATGCTTTATATTCTACTTTTGTCTTTTTTTGTGTGTTTGTGGCATGTTAGTGGATTGAAGTTTGTTGACCTTTTCTTTCAGTAATTAGTCATCTTTTGTCCAAATTATAATGAAAGTTACTAGTAATTTTTTCTAATTATATATTGGATGAACTTTTGGTAAATGTCCTTACCATGCCCTGGCTTGTCGAGGGTGGTGGTGGTGGTGGTGGCGGAAATCTCTGAAGCAAAAAGAATATAGAATTGTCTGTCTAACTGAAGCCATGTTGTTATGGTGGATGCTATTTCAAATATTGCTGCATCTTATAATTTATCGGCATTGACCGGATGGATGGTGGCGATAAAGCGAGGACTAGGGCGTTGAATTCTTGTCTTGTTGTAATCTTCCTTCTTTTTGCAAGAAAATAACAAAAATAGTCCCTTATGTCTGGATGTAGGTTCAAAGTAGACTTTTGGTCTTTGTCAAATATTTAACAAACTGTGAAATGGGAACTCACATTTGGTGGTGCTGTTTTTGCTATTTTTGATCTATTTTCTAGAGTCTTCGTGCAGTTTTTTGAGGTGCAACTTTTATTATTTTTGCTATCTAGTGCAGTTTTTGTGTTGTTGTCCTGGTTTTCTGGTTAAATCTTCTTTTTCCCAGTTCCCTTCGATCTAATAAACAACATTTGTTAAAATATTTGACGAAACCAAAAGTGCTCACTTTTGGCAAACTGAAAGGACTAAAGCTGTTCAGGAATATATTTAAGGGACTATTTTGAACCTATCCCAAACACACGGACAATTTTTGCTATTTTTTTCCAAATAGTTTTATTCTTTTTTTCCCTCTATCCCTGTTATATGCAAAAGAAGATGGAGTGTTTTTCCTTTTAAATATGGGATATTTGACCTCTCAATGAAGGTACAAATTACCTAAATGCTCTTACATTCTTTTCTCCCTTTCACAACCCAAGCTGGGTGGGGTGGGATGGCTGTGGAGTAGAGGTGGCAAATGAGCGGGTTGGGCTGGATTTTGGCGGGTCAAAATGAGCTGAGACAAATTTAAAAAAATTGGGCTGAAATGCGGGTCATAACCCAACCTGCCCAATTCTTACTAAGTTTTATTTTTTTTATTTGTTCTTTTATATTTTTTTAAATGCCTAATAAAATTATTTCCCCCCCTTATTATGACTATATATAACATATCAAATAAAAAAAATATCTTTTTGAAAATATTTTGGCAAGGTGTACATATCAACCCAATTTGGATTGCATATTAGCCCATTCTTAGATGGGCTGAAATGGGTTGATATGGGCTAAAGCTAATAAATGGGCGGGTCAGACTTGAGCGGGTTATAATTTCATGGGCTAATTTTGCCACCCCTACTGTGGAGGAATGGGGGGGGGGGGGGAGGTGGTATGATAATTCTGAGCCATGATTTATGTGTCAGAATCTTCTGCTTCTGCTAGGATGCTTTGGTGAGTTACAACTTGTTGCAAACACACTGCCTGCTGCTGTTCCTTCTACTAGTAAGGATTTTTGACAGTTTTTGGCCTATTTCTCAGAAGAATGATCTCAGAGCTGTGGTTGAATATCTGCGGACAGATGGCAATGTCTCTTTGATCGGCTTATGGGGTCGTTCAATGGGTGCTGTTACTAGGTAATCTAATTTCCTTGCTTTTTGTTGATCATGCTGCATCCATGTGCACCTTTTTGCTTTTAGATACTTTGCAGCAGGGATGACTATAGATTACAACAGGTGGATCATCAGTTTGTTATTTTGGTGCTCCAATGGCAGGAGCTGACGTGCAGCTTTTGTTTTCTTGAATGTTGCCACTTTTTTTGGATTAAGACAGAACATTGTGTTGTGGACATAATAACTTTTGACTTGATGGTGAAGTGGCCATAGATAGCGTTTTAAGAGGGACTGGTCTCTTGTAGCAGACCCTAGGTGAAGGGTAAACTCTCCCGAGTGAGTTGAAGAGAGTATTCAAAATTCTTAATCAGCTGTAGCAGTGAGCATGGACTTAGCATCTTGATCCACCAACCAGAATATCTTGTTATGAAGATAAGGATTAATGGAAAAGTATCTAGATCCTTACTCATGGAATAACCTGCTGGTGATCTGAATTGTTGAAGAACCAGGAAAATAAAAGGCTTAAGAGCGGCTTCCTCGATTTTAATTCCTTGAAAATATGAAACATTGGTGGATCTTTCTAAAAAAGAAATAGTAATATGAAACATTGGTCAACAACAACATACCCACTGAAATCACACAACTGGGGTCTGGGGAGGGTAGAGTGTACGCAGACCTTACATCTACCTTGGTAGGTAGAGCGATTGTTTCCGAGAGACCCTTGGCTCAAGACAGAGCATAATCACAAGCAAAGCAACAACAAAAACAAAGCAAGAGCAAAGCAAGAGAGACGGTCAGAAAATATTTAAAGCAGTATGGAAATGCTGGTATCAAAAGCGAATATGAAACATTGGTCGAGTTTTTTATATTGGAGTAGAAGTACTGGCCGTTGCGTATCAGATGGCCCAGAAAGGAAGTGTCAAATTTATAGATGTCAAAGGCATACTGAATCCACGAAAGGGGAGAACATTGTTTAGTTGTAGTTATTTGACATACATACCAGGCTATTTTGGTATATTATTATTTTGATGTAAGCCATCTAAACTTGGATCTAGCTGAAAAGATTTTCACCAGAAGTTTGTGCTAGTAAGATGTATTTAAATTCAAAACGGAAAAGGGTCATATTTGCCATTGTACTCTCAAAAATAAGTTATATTTGCCCTTCGTTATACTTTTTTGACCTTTACTGTCATACTTTCAGATCATATTTGCTCCTCACCCATTAAATCCCTATATCCAGTATTTATTTTCCTATGTGGCGCCTAGGTGGATTTTTTTTTATCTCAATTTAAATTGGGTCACCCCGTTTAAAAAATGCAACCCGCCCACCCGATTAAACCCGACCCACCCGATTAAACCCGACCCACTAACCAAAATAAATCCAAATCCTAATTTCCAAACCCCCCACTCATCATCTCTCTCCTCTAGCAGCAGCTATGACCACACCGTCGATCATTGCGGCTATCTTGGACTGAAATCCAGCCAGCTCCTCTATTCTCTTCTTGCTTTCGTCGTTTTATTTTATTTTTACTAACCCCAGCCATCTCCCATGTCTTCTCTTTGAGGTTTTGACCAGAAAACATGGTGGCGTCAGAAAAACGCCATTAACGGCGATCTCCATTCTTACACACACGACCTGCTCTTTCTCTTCTCCTTGTGTTGGCAGTGAGTTTTCTCGCTCACTGTCCAGAAAATTATTACGAGAGTATGTATTGCGACTTGTATTTTTGTGTCTGAAAGTATTTATCTGACTTTAGAGTTGCGAAGGTTCAATTTGAAAAATTGAGTAAAATAGGTAATGATTTTGGGAGAGCCTTTCTTAATTAAGTTCAATATGGTACTTCTGATGGGATAGTGCATTGATAAAAGAAGACAGCTCAAAATAATTTGTCTAAGCTTAGAGTTGGGAAGGCCCAATTTGATTTTTTGGACTAAAATAGGTAATGATTTTGGGAATGTTCTGGAATTAAGTTCAAGTTGGTACTTCTAATGGACTGCTAAAAGATTGAGTGAAAATATGGGACGGAGGGAGCTATGTGAATCATCAAGATTGTGTCCAGAATTTTCTGGCTCGCCGGAAAACATGGAGCTGGCCTGGAAAAGAGAGATGGAAGAGTGGGGGTTTGGAATTAGGATTTGGATTTATTTTGGTTAGTGGGTCTGGTTTAATTGGGTGGGCGGGTTAAATTTTTTTAAATGGGTGACCAAATTTAAATTGAGAGAAAAAGAAATCCACGCAGGCGCCATGTAGGAAATAAAGGTGGGACATTGGGATTTAACGGATGAGAGGCAAATATGAACTTAAAGTATGACAATAAGGGTAAATATATCAAAAAGTATAACGAAGGGCAAATCTGATCCTTTTCCGAATTCAAATGTCTTGTTCTTTGATGTGGTCAGGCTTTAGGGAGCTAAGCCTGTGTGTATAGGTCTTAGGCATACACAACCATAGTCATAGGCAGCAGTGAGGCAAATTAATGGTTGAGACATGGCAATGCAGAATCTCCCAAAACATTCCGTGTTTTAGGATCACAAAATTGTATTACTAAACCATTTAGCACGTTGCGAAACATACTTGAATTCAATATTTTAGGGTATTACTAAACCATTTATCATACCGTCATGTCGCCTTAAGCTCAAGAAAGGTTTTCTTGGCCAATACGTAGTAGTTGTCAACCATACAGGTGAATAGTCAAAATTGGTCTTGATATGCAAAGTTTTCTCAGTAGAAGAGAAATGTTGTTTTTGATTAGGTAAATCAAGAGAAGATGGGATACTTTGTGTGCAAGATTAAGTCTTCAGTTGGAAAGTGTTGATACTACTTACTACTTAGGAGAAAGGTTTTCTTTTTCTGGCTAGCTAATGTATAGGATAATCAGTTTTTCTTGATATCAGAGTGCATGTGCATGTACCTCTCTACCTCTTTGTTTGCTGTATTGTCTATACCTATAACATTGTGCTTCACTGGCAGCAGTATTGAAGTGACTGACTTAAATATCGACTTTGCAGCCTCTTGTATGGTGCTGAGGATCCATCCATTGCTGGAATGGTTTTAGACAGTCCCTTCTCCGATTTGGTTGATTTGATGATGGAACTTGTAGACACTTACAAAATCCGGCTGCCTAAGTTCACTGTAAAGTTTTTTAGTTGAAACATTTTTATCTGGTGCTGTTTTGAAATTTACCTTCTGTGTTCTTTTCTTGGGTTATTCTCTATCTTTGCAACTAAAGGAGTGTGACCTTCTTTTCTTCTGTTTTTCTCCTAATTAATTGCTCTTTCTAAACGTCCTCCTTCCTGTTATTTTTAGGTAAAGTTTGCAATCCAATTTATGCGCAGAGCAGTTCAGAAAAAGGCAAAGTTTGACATAACCCAGTTGAACACAATTAAGGTATTTCCTTTGGGAAGGTGTTTTACGTATGAGTTTTGGAACTTTCCTAATCAGTTTCAAGTTTTCGTGGGGGAGCATTTTCAGAAGTGACAGTTTATTTTATTTTTAGCACAATTTTGTTTACCATCTCTGATCTTTTCTTTATGCTAATTTTTTATGCAGGTTGCAAAGTCGTGCTTTGTCCCTGTTTTACTGGGTCATGCTGTTGATGATGATTTTATTCAGCCCCATCACTCTGATCGTGTATTTGATGCTTACATGGTAACTGTCTAATTTACCCCTTCCCCCCCTTCGGTAGAAAGGAGAAAGAGGAAAGAAATGGATAATCTTTTTCTTATTCTTTCTTCTACATACCTTATGTGTTTGAATGCTTTTCAACTGTTACTTTTTCTTCTTGAAGTAGATCCCTGGGTTTGGACCGTCAGTTCTTTAATGCTATGCTCTTTATGCTCTATGTATATTCTATCCGATACACTTAAATTGTTATCTCTGAAGTTGAATGCACTAAAGCAATATGTTCTCTCTTGAACATTTGTACCATATGAAATATATTTGCAATTTTGTTGGACATAAGATTTCAAGCAGTTAAATTTTGTTTTTATACCACTTATCCTTGTAACTGGTGTGTGTTTCCACAAATGACGTATGCCAGTATGTCCCATCTTGTTTCTTATGTTTATTGAACTTAATTTTGGCAGGGGGACAAGAATATTATAAAATTTGAGGGTGATCACAACTCTCCACGCCCACAGTTTTATTTTGATTCTATAAGTATCTTCTTCAACAATGTTTTGCAACCACCAGAGGATGAAGCTGGGGCTGCGTTCTTTGACATGCCACAAGATTATTTTGGCAAGGTATAGTTCTATCAATATCCATGTCATTATTGGTTCAAGTGGGAGGAACCTGCTGGAGTTAGGCTCATAAATTGAACTATAATTATTTCCAGGGAAGTTGGAGTACAGTCCATGAAGTGGACTATATGGATGATGTCCATGATGGTATTACTCTTCTGCTCTCTTTAATTTGCTGCATGTGTTTCGTTTACTCCAATTTTTCATCTTAGAAAAGGTAAATACAGGTTTTATTGTGATGCTTCACGCCATACAAGTATCGTGTGTGATACATGTTTAATTTGTTATCAGTTGCAGCTGCACCGACTAGTAGCACTGAAGATGTAATAAAGCAGGTTCGCTCCAAAAGACCCATGAGTCGGACAGAGGTAACAGAAAAACCTTCCAGTTGTTGCTTTGATAATTGGTAAAACAGATGGCATGAGCTCCATTAGATTATGGGGAAGTTCGGTTTTTTAAGAGGACAAACTCAAGTGGTGGAAAAAAAATTCATATTCGGACACGTTTGCTTGAATACCTTGTACAAGTTGAAAAAGATTATAGGTGAAAAACGTGTAGTTACTGACTGTTGAAGACATAATTAAATATACAACACTGTGTTCTACCAAAACAAAAAATTATGAGGCCAAGGAGATGGTTGGCGGAATTGCAGGGATAGTGACTAGATTGAAATCTAGCCTTCCCAGTATGAGGCCAAGGTTGAATGATGTTTCCTTTTATTTTGTAAGAAGAGGGTTAGCAGGGAGATGCATGCTGCTGAGAGTTTTTGTGATGGAAAAGGAGTGGTCAGATGCAAGAGGCTACTTCAGGGATAGTTACTGGTGACAGAAAGGGAAGGGGTAGGCGTCTACAGGGGGAATCCCATGGCGGATGGGTAAAGCAGTGGCGGAGCCATGATTTTCACCAAGGGAGTCAAAATGTAAAGAAGTATGCATGAGAACATCAAGGGGAAGGGGGCTCAACATATAGTACATAAAACTTATTTACCTGTCTACACAATGTAATTTTCCAGGGATGTCAATTGACACCCCAAGCAAGGTGGTTCCTCCATCGGGGGAATGGGGGATGAGGAAAAAAGGAGAGATGTTGAGGATAAAAGAAAAGTTATTATTTATTATTTTCAACCGTGAACTGGGCTAACCCCAGTTAATGCATCTGGTGAGATTCAAGTGGTTAGGCTTCTATGTGTGTCCAAGTGGTGAGGAACACAGATGAGTGTATAGACCTGTCTTAAGAAACCATTCTTCTAGTAAGTCTGTTGCATATTTGCCGTCTTTTAAGTTAGTGAAATCATTGGTAAGTACAACTTTGCAAAAAGATCAATTCTTTGATTACACACCCATGAAAATAGTCTGTCCTATATTTGATGTCTCATTCTTGTTTATTTCATTTTGTTCAGGTCCCTTCTGACATATCTGCTCAGGATAACCAGACTGAAGACCAGGTAATCCCACAAACTTCAGAATTATTTAACTATGTAAGTTAGACAAGGAAAACTTTCTTAGAACGATTATATTTCTCTAATGCTCTTCCATTTCATCATTCACTTGAAATATCCACTCCAACTGGAAGGAATTTGTCTGCTTTTAAGAATTTATGGAAATTTCATGTCTCTTTGGTGATTTGGCCTCCGATAGAATATAATGACAAAGGATGCTCATATTACTTTTTCGGATTTGAAATGTTTGTATGGCTCGGCAAAAGTAAATTGTGCTGCTGCAACTAATCCATATATTTTATTTCTTCAGGAAGAAGGTACTGGAACCGAATCTGCCCCATCATCTTCAAAAATGATCAGCTTTGAACTTTCCAATGGTGCCCCATTTGGTCCCAATGTTCCTGCATCAATAGATGATGACGACTATGTGGAATACCCACTTGATAATATGGCAGATTTTCCAAGTAATGTAGAGGAAGAAGAAAGGGTAAGTATGTTGAATTTTGCAGAATTGCATCGCTTTATAGGCTTCAGTATTCTTTGTATTCTTTCTCAGCCTTGACATTTTGACCGGTGACAAAAATATCAGATGTTAATGAAAGCAGTACTCGAGTCTTTAAAGGACTTGGAGGTTAAACCTCCTCCTGCTGAACAAGTGTCCTCAAATGCTGTGAAAGAACTTCCTCAACCTTTGCAGGACACTAGAGAGGAGTCGTCTACTGTAAAGAAATGTACCCCCTCAAAAGAATTTAGTGCTAGTGCCATAGTTGTTAATGGACACGATTCGGACGCCAAAGTCCAAGTTCCAGTTACTGAAAAAGTATCAGCAACTCCAGCTAAAAGTACTTCATCCGCGAAAGAAGTGGAATGCAATGGAGCTTCTCATCGTGAGACATCTGTCAGCAATCAAAGTTCGTCCAGTGTTGACACGGTTGATGGTACTAAAGCCACTGTGACTGTTGTAAAGAACCCAACAAGTAATGTCATGGATGGTTTGTGGCGTCGTTGGGATCTCAACTTCTTCAAGAACAGATAATGGTTTGGAAGATTGACTTTTTACAAAGATAAAACTTGGAAGCGATTATGGGTAGCAGAAAAAGTTATAGCGGTTATAGAAATTTGCTGTACATTTTTTTTGGGGGGGGGGGGGGGGGGAGAGTAAATATTTGACTTTCTGTCAGGAGTGGTGAGATAGTTGGAGCAGGTGGTTGTGGGAAATGAAGGGGGGTGGATTCGGTTGTCGCTAGTTTACATAGGTCTTCCTTCTTTGAGTACAAGGATTCAGCTGTGTATTTAGTATTTACTCCCCCGTGAAGAAACAGCCCAATTGTTTGTTGTAAATTGTGGACTGACCAGAATGTGTTCTGTATATGTATAGGTGATGTGCACAATTTTTTCTCAACAAAATTGGAATTGTCAGCATGCCAAGTTTCTCTACTTCATTCCTTTGTATAGTGTTTGTGTACTGTATGCAAAATGGAACACATTTGAATCTTTCAATCTGGTACATGGTTATACTTTTTGAGATGCCTGAATTCCTGTCAGTGATAGCACTATCTGTTTGAAGTCTTCTCCATTCGATTGGACAAACTTGCCATTATCTTAAAGGTGGTAACCAATGTTTATCGCACAGATAGGAGATGTTTGTGCCACTGTTACTCTGTTTAAATAAGTTTCGCAAAAATAATTTGCGGGTCAGAACACGGCTGCAAGTCATGGTAGAAGTCCAGATAGATAGGAAAAGACTTGCCTCGCCACAAATCCTGGTAGTTCAACTAGTAGAAATTGTGTTGTAATTTTGGAATAAAGTTCACAAAAACTTGTGGATTACCAGGGTTTTAGTACAATTTGTGTTGTAATTTTAGAACAAATTGCTTACAAAGTCCTGGTGGATCAACAATATTTTGGTATAAATTGCATGTAAACTTTAGATCTAATTGTTCACAAGTCGTGACGGATTATCAAGACTTGGTACAAATTGTGCAAAGGACAAATGTCTCCTTAAAAATGACACCTAGTGAAAATTCTTGGAGAATATTACCGTATAGCTTAGTGCGGTGCACCACAATTGATCAGTCAACTACTCCCCGTTTCTTGTTTACTTGGCCCTGGTTGGCTTGGACACTCCTTAAAAAGTTATTTATTAAGAATTTATTTTACTAAACTACATTTATTTATTATGTTTTGAAAATCTAAGTTTAACAATTAGTACTTTATGTAGTTAATTAGTGACCAGGTTGATATTGAATTTCTTTTAGTAAATTTCTCTTAATTTGTTAAAATAGACCAGTAAAAAAGATACATCTTAATCTAATGAAAGTTTGTATTCCAACAAAACACTCATTTACCAAAAGGTGTTGAACCCTATGTTTGCTTTTCTCTTTTACTCACACAATTGTCTGTCGAGAATATAATCAAATATTAAAAGTATGTTCTATCTAACAACTTAAGTTTTTAGATCAGATGATCACATACTTCAATATGGTATCAGAGCAGGTCAAAGGTCCTGGGATCGTACCTCACCGCCACTCATTCTCAAAAAGAATTTTCACGTGCTTGGACCATGAAAAAAAATCAGGCTAGCACGTGAGGGGGCGTGTTGAGAATATAATCAAATATTAAAAGTGTGTTCTATCTAAAAGTTTTTTAATATTTGATTATATTCTCAACATAAGGGATTCGGGCTTGACTCATGCCCCATGTTTTTGGGTTTAATTTTAGAATTTCTGTTTAGCCCAAATCTCCGTCAGTTAACAAACACATGTTCTCCGTTTTTCTAAAATATCTCTAGCGTTTAGTTTTCACTATTTTGAACCGTTAATCTAGATTTTTTTTTTTTGTATAGAATCAGTTTTTGGAACCTACATTGTTGTGTTTGGATTCCTTCTCCTATAAAAAAATGTTGATCAATTTTCCTACCCGTAAAAGCTCTAGATTTGGGGCTTCAACAAGCTCGAAATTAGGGCCGATTTCAAACTTCAATTTACTCACTCAAATCCCCGAGAAGAAAGGAAGAAGGAAAAAAGAAGCTTCTGATGATGATGTTGTTGGAAAATTTCCTTTGGCGGGAGTTGCGATCGACCAACTTTAACGGCTTAAACACTAGTGTTACGTATGTTGGAGAATCCGGTTCTTCACACATGCATGATCTACTAAGTACGTAGATGACCGTAGGGCCAAGAATCATCAAATTTCATTGAGAAATGAAAGAGATATTGGTCCACGAAGTGAGGTGTTTGAAGCATGGAAAAGTGTGGTTTGAGATCAATTCTCCCTCATCGGTAGAGGAAGAAAGAATTGTTGTGTTTATAAGACTCGAAATTGGTTTGGGGTTTGGGACCCCAAGGGGTATCCCATGTGTTTAAAGGAGGGAGGACCTAGATGTGCTTCGGTTCGAGGAAAGCCCACACGCGCGCCGCCGCCGCGCGCCCGTCCGGTCCGGTTCTCGGGTGGGCTGTGCTTCTTCTGATATTATCTTTTTGGGCCAGAGAACTTTGCCAGATGTACAGTTTGGTCCCTGAAGTTTCCAGAAAGTTAGAATTTGGGCAGATATATCAGAAACGCCACAACACTCAATTCAGCCATTTATTTTGGCTGAATTACTCCTCCTATAATGGTCAATCCGTTGCTCTTTCTCACCATTTATTTTGGTGGCATTACTACCTCCATAATGGCCATTACTTGGCCAGTAATGGCACTTATGGAGGCAGTTTTACAGCCCCTCCCTCACCTATATAAACAACCCCTTGCACCATTATTGAGCAACACACACTACACGAAAATACACAAACAGAAACAGTTCTTCCTACAACTTTCAAGCATCATTTCATTACTCAAAATTCTTCACGGTAGCACTTGAGTTTCCTTTGCTCAATTGTTCCATTGCTGTTTTATCTTGGGAGACAATTGTCCAGGACGTATAAAGGATACATACGGGGCAATATTGTCTTAAAGACAGAGTGCAACACTCGACTCAGCATACACAAAACAGTTTCCAGTTTTCTAGTTCAACATCTTTGAAATTTCAGTTTTTTGTTGTTGAATTGTAATTCAGTTTTCTATTACTTAGCAGTTATTTGTAATTCTCGTTTCCTGCACCTTTGTAACCAACAGATGTATCATTCTGTAATCCATTACAAAATGAATTTAGGACGAAAGTTCTAAACGATCCTCATATTGTTATTCCCGCAGTAGTTGAAGTCAAATCACCCCCGGGTAGATTGCAAAATGAAGGGGAAAGAGACATCAACTAGTAAGTCAAAAAGAGTTACTGGCGACTCTGATTTCGAAGAAGAAAATGAGTATCCTAAAGCTAAAAAAAAAGTAAGGTTGAGAAAGGTGAAACATCAAATAAGAAGAAAGTTAACCCGACAGAGAAGGTATAAAAAGCATTTACACTTTAGTATTTGAATATTTGGTTACTTGCGTGTGTATGATTTGTGGTATAGAAAGAGTCTAATTGATCTGTTTGTATGCTTTTTTCAGTTCTAGGGGATTATGGAATATGTATGTAAAGTAATCTGAGTGTATGATTTTTCTTAAATATTTGTTTAGCATTTTTGTATATGTAATGTGGAGATTTTTTAATATCACTGCCTTCTTTTATCCTGATGTGAATTGTGTATAATTTGATTTCTGAGTTGGTGGTGTATGAAAAGTGGCATGTGTTGGATTTTCAGTGTTGAAATTAAGTGGCTAATATCTTGATTTCTGAGTTTGTAAGAGTTGGTGTTTCACTGTTGGAAATAAGTGGCTAATATCTTGATTTTAGTGCGAATGGGTGTATAACTTGATTTGTCAGTTGGTGTTTCAATCTTGAAAAGAAGTGGCTAATATCTCATTATATTATTTGTTTTAGATTTAATTGGATTGATGTATGATAGTGTCTTTTGGGGACTTACATTGCCCTTTGTGGCTCTTGATCAACAACTCTTTTTTTTTGTGTGCGCTATGTTTCTAGCAGTTCCAAATCTTCCCCGAGAACAAACATTAATTTCTATAGTTGGTGGTGTATGAAAAGTGGTTTGACGGTAGGATTTTTGAGTAACATGTTTAGTTATAATGTTGTAATGCATTTTTGTGTATGTAATGTGTATAGACTAGGGCTGTCCAACATGGCGGGGCGGGATGGGGGAAGGGTCGGGTCACGGGCTCCGGCGGGCCGGAAAGAGGTCCTGTCACGTCCCACATCCCGTCGGGATTTGGGGGGACGGGTCGGGTCGGAATCGGGATTTGTGATTTTTTTTGGCCACTTAATTTAATAAAATAATATATATACATTTCAATAATTGAACAAGATAGTGTAATAAAAACATCACAATGATGTTTTTGTGCCTCTTATA
Organism: Anisodus tanguticus; assembly: GCA_034509755.1. NCBI lineage: Eukaryota > Viridiplantae > Streptophyta > Magnoliopsida > Solanales > Solanaceae > Anisodus > Anisodus tanguticus. The sequence goes on along the minus strand of CM067539.1, from coordinate 30,943,160 downwards.
TTATTTAATATAAATATAATTTTTTTGTAATACAATTTCAAAATTGCAACTTTGTGGTGTTGTTCAAAAGTTGCAAATCACATAGTAAAATTGCAAATAAAAAAATTACATAGTTAACCATACTTTTTCTAATTTTCTCACAATGTCTTGAGGATCTTCGGTTGGAATTTGTAGGTCAAACTGTTCGACGTCGCTTCCTATTCCCTCGGACAAGATTTCATTGTAGTTGTTGTCTTCTTCTTCGTTGATCTCCAGTTGACCGCACCTTCTACGCTCCGCTCGAATCCAATCTCTGAATAGAACTGCAATCTCCAATGCGTCTCCCGCCAATGAATATCTATGCTTTCCTATTTGAAATCTTTCAGCAGAAAAAGTGCTTTCAGACGTTGTTGATGACGCTTGAATATTCAACACATCTCGGGCCATCTTTGCTATTGTCGGAAATGTATTCTGATTCTGCTTCCAGTATTTCAGCAAGTCTTCATGTCCTTTATCATTGATAATTAATTTGTACGGTACAACACTCTGCAAAACATAAACATCAAATTCACTAACTTGTGAAGAAGTTGAACCACTAAACATTTTATTTCTAAGGCCTTGAATACTAGCAGCAGAAATCGCATGTTTTTTATAAGGTTTCAGCGAAGTAGTAGAAGATGGTACAGAAGCCGGTTGATTATTTGCACTTTGTTGTTGGTAATACATATATACTTGTTTGCATTCAGTGTGTATGATAGACGTAACTTCTTCTTTAGTTAGTTTGTGAGTTGGTTCTTCAGCTGGATCTGTTGCAAGTACTTCTATACAATCATAAATCATTTCTATTAGTGTTTTACAACGTCTACTTTAATAGTCGGATTTAATACCGCACTAATAATATAAATAGTGAGAATAGAAAAAAAAGTATTGTTTTAATTTTTTAAACATTTTTTCAATAGATGCCTTATAAGTTGGTTTTTGCATATATTCATTAAGTAACAAAAATATTAGAGCTATATAAAATAACATATTTGAAATAGTAGGATAATAAATACCAGAAAATTTTTTAGTAGCTTGAAAAAAATTCTCTAAAAATCCATTAAGTTCTAAAAAAAAATTCTAATCATTATCTACAAGCATATCCCTTGGATTTTTATTATGGACGTTAAATAATAAAGTTATGGGTTATCTATAATCGTAACCAACAAATAGCTCATACGGAGAATTTCACCTAATCGAAACTTCTTCTGAAACTTTTCTATAAGATAATCCACAATCATGACAAAAAAAATTATATTCTTTGCGTCTTTGTATTTTATTACCTTTAAAAATAAAATTTATAGCAAACTGTATTTTATCAAGAATGCTTTCAAAAAAATTTAAGTCATCTTTTACAACTAAGTTATAAATATGGCACACACCTCTTATATGAAAATGATCAGGAAAACATGGAGTTAATCAAACTTTTAAAAGTCTTATAGCATAATCATTAGAAGTAGCATTATCTAATGTAATAGTCATAATTTTATCATTTATTCCATAGTAATCATAAATTTCATTAATATTTTGTGCTATAAAACTTCCAGTGTGTCTATCATCAATATATCTATATGCTAAAATATGTTTTTGCATAAACCAACTTTGATCTATCCAATGACATGTTACATTAAATAATCATTACTGTTAGTACTACGGCCTATGTCAGAAGTGATAACCATTTTGCCATTAAAATGATACAATGCATAACGTAAATATTGTTGATATTCACTTGCAAATTGAAAAACATCCCTTCTAACAGTTGATCCAGGAAAACCATTAAAAGTAGGATTATATGTTTCTCGAATGTAATGAATAAAATCAGGAGAGGAATGAAATGAAAAAGGCAAACCCTACACCGCAACTAATTTTGTCATATTTTCTCAATCTTTGTTTTTATCATATTTAGGACCAAAAATTCCCCCCGTCGTCGGGTTAATTTGACCATGTACTTGGTCGGGGACACTATGTGAACCTTGTCCCGACTCAGCTGGCACACCGGATTTTTTAGCCTGGTATTGATTCCACCTAGCTGTGTGCTCGCCTTGTACGTGTCTCAATAAACCTCCCGTCCCACCTTGATCTTTTTCAGTTTTAAATTTATAAATATATTTACAAATTTTACATCTAGCTAGTTGATTCTCTTGGTCCCTATCAAAAAAATGTCATGCGACTGATTTTAATTTTTGTTGTGTGGGGCCTCGACTCATACTAGGGGGAATATGAGGCATTTCAGTTTCAATTTCAAGTTGAGACTCAGTCTAAGCCTGAGGTTGAGGTGCACTAGTGGGTGAGTCATCTAGATTATCGTCTAAATTAAAGTTTGGTTCATCTACCTCATCATCCAATGGTATATCATTAAAAAAAACAGTTTCATCTATATGAGTGAAATCATCGGGACTAGGAATAGGATTACTAAAAGAAGTACCAATGTCCTTGTTACCCCTACTAGAAGAAGCACCCCTGTCCTTGTTATCCCTACTAGAAGAAGCAGTCTTACCCTTAAACTTCTGAAGCTAAGGTAATATTTATCAAAATTTGTATAAAAATCTTCCTTATTATTCATTTCTATCTAAGCGTCCTCATACATATCTTAAAAACCCGAGTTTGGCCGTGTTAAGGATGATATGGAAGAACCAAAAACAAGCAACAAGCAAGATGGACGTTAACACAACCTACGTTCTGATTTTGATGAACAAGCGGGTGATTTTGAGGTTGGTGGGTAGGACGGAAGTGAGCGAATATCCAATCAGACAGTAATAGATGCATATGCTTTGAAGAATGAGATTTAATGCTTCTATTTCAGAAATATTTTCCTTTATTTTTTTTACACATTTTCAAATCCATATGAATGTATGAAAAATGTGGAAAAATAAGAAAACTTACGCCTTATGTGAAACATGAAGTTGGGGAGCAAGTTGGAGATGGTGAAGAATGTGATAAGGGTCTAGTTGACCTAGAAGAATTGAAGAGTTATCCTGATGATGCTCCTATCAGGTAATGAAACCACTCAATTTTTATTTTTACTATATGTCTTAAATAAGTATATCTTTAATATGATAAGGCCTTAAATGATTTGGTTCAGATTTTAATATGAAATTTCAATGTTTAAAATTTACAGAACGTAGTCTACATGATTTGGTTACTGGCATTGATAAGTTGAGTGATTTGGGAAATTGTCATTAAAACCCCTACCTCTATGACTTTGAATTGCCTCCATTTAACGAGTCTCAAATTGTAGCGATTGAAATAAAAAATAGCGTCATCGTAACACCTGAACAGCAAGCCAAAAAAAAATTCAGGACCGTATGGTAAATCACCGTACACTGGTTTTATTGTTGCATGTATCCGAGACCATTCATGATATCCAATTTCGAACAAGTATCCCCTCAGCTTCTTATCTAGTTTGTCCACCCTTCCATGCATTCGTTAAACTCTTGAAGGGTGTATGCCTTAGCCATTGCAAAGAATAATTTTTTTATCTGCTCTTCGTTTCTGTTGTATTTCTTAAGCAAATTGTTCCACAAATGCCAAATACATGCATAATGAGGCAACCCGAGGTATATTGTTGCACTCGCATTTCATATACTTCCATTCATGTCTAATACAAAGCACATATTCTACCTCTCACCAAAAGTATTCTTGAACCGCTCAAAGAATCATGTCTAAGATGAATCATTTTCGGAATCAACTATAGCATATGCAAGCGGCAGTATACTACTACCTGTTGTCATACACAAATGATACACTTAGTTATAAACTTAAAAATAGATGTATCATTTGTGTATGAAAACAAGTAGTATACTACCTCTTGCATATGCTATAGTAGATTCCGAAAATGATTCATTTTGGACATGGTACTTTGAGCGGTTCAAGAATGTTTTTGGTGAGAGAGAGAGTATGTGCTTTGTATCGGACATGCATGAAAGTATATGACATACGAGTGCAACAATACACCACGGGCTGCCTCATTATGCCTGTATTTGGCATTTGTGGAACAATTTACTTAAGAAATACAACAGAAACGAAGAGCAGATAAAAAAATTATTCTTTGCAATGGCTAAGGCATACGCCCTTCAAGAGTTTAACGAATGCATGGAAAGGGTGACCAAAATAAATAAGAAGTCGAGTATCTTTGTTCGAAATTGGATATCATAAATGGCCTTGGATACATGCAACAGTAAAACCAGTGTATGGTGATTTACCATACGGTCCTGCATTTCAATTTTTTGCTTTTTGTTCAGATGTAACGATGACACTGTTTTTGGTTTCAATCATTAAATGGAGGCAATTCAAAGTCATAGAGGTAGGGGTTTGAATGACAGAATCATCCAACTTATCAATTCCACCAACCAAATCATCTAGTTCAGGTTCTATAAAATGTGAACATTTAAATTTCATATTAAAATCTCAACTAAATCATTTTAAGGTCTTATCATATAAAATATATATTTATTTAATACATATAATAAAATGAAAAATGAGTTGTCATTACCTGAAATAGGAGTATCATCGGGATGACTCTTCTAGGTCAACTAGACCTTTATCACATCTCCAACTCGCTCACCAACTTTATGTTTCACATAAGGTATAAGTTTTCTTATTTTTCTATATATCTCATACATTCATATGAGTTTGAAAATATGTAAAAACAAATAGAGAAAACTATACCTAAAATAGAAGCATTAATCACATTTTTCAAAGCAGATGCATCTATTACTATCTGACAGGATATTCGCTCACCTTCATCCTACCCACCAATCTCAAAATCATCCGCTTGTTCATCAAAATCAGAACATAGGTTGTTTGACGTCCATTCAGCTTGTTGCTTGTCTTTGGTTCTTCCGTATCATCCTTAACACTACCAAACCCAGGGTTTTAAGATATGTATAAGCATGCTTAGAAATGAATAATAAGGAAGACATTTGCTCAAATTTTGATAAATATAACCTTAGCTTCAGAAGTTTCAGTTTGCCTGTCAAACATGGCCTAATACACGTTTGACCACGGTCTTTTCTGGCAACTCCTTAAAGTTGATTAATGTATGAAAAACATATGTAACCGGTTAGCTTGTATTATTACTGGATTGTTATACATTCTGAACATCTCCTTCTTCAGATTGTCAAAGTAGATTGTATCCGAAGTTTTTTTGCCAATTAAGAATACAGGGAATGCGGTTTTCAATATGGGTAACCATAGCATCTATCTTCGAACAACATTCATAGAACCATACTTTAATGGCCAGTGAAAGACCCCAAACCTGTAGTAGGTTGGATTATTCACCAACTTGTGACTGATCGAAGACAACAATTGTTTGAAGCAATCATTGCAGCATGGATAATTCATTTACTCTCCACTCTCAACCAAGAGGGGAGTATAGCTCAAATTATTTGTGGCTGAACCTTCAGCTTTGACAAATTCAGAAATAACCCAAAAGGGGAGTCCCTGAACATCTTTAATTGCGCATTGTTAAGGCGCGCCTTAATTTTTTGTGGGACATCCAAGTTGGTGTAAGAACACCAATGAGTTTATTTCTTCGTATTCTGAATATAATAAATAATAGATTTTTATTAAAATGAAAGCACTACAAAATTATAAAGTGAGTCAAATCATCTAAATATGAGATATGCCAAAATTCATACATATTTTATACATTTTTAAAAACTCAAGAATCCAATTATATGTCTGTACACAAAAATGCATTACAACTTTATAGTAACATGTTACTCAAAAATCTTACAGTCAAACCACTTTTCATACACCACCAACTGTAGAAATCAATGTTTGTTCTCTGGGTAAATTTGGAACTGCTAGGAACATAGCACACGAAAAGAGGAACTGCTGATAAAGAGCCACAAAGGACAATGTAAGTCCCCAAAAGAGACTCTATCATACACCAATTCAATTAAATCTAAAGCAAATAATGAGATATTAGTCACTTCTTTTCAACACTGAAACACCAACTCAAAAATCAGGCTATACACTTATTCACACTGAAATCAAGATATTAGCCACTTATTTTTAACAGTGAAACACCAACTCTCACAAACTGAGAAATCAAGATATTAGCCACTTAATTTCAACACTAAAAATCCAACCCATATTTCATACACCACCAACTCGGAAATCAAGTTATACACAATTCACATCAGGATAAAATAGGTAGTGACATAAAAAAAAAAAACTCCACATTTCATACATACATATGAAGTTTGGAATTGGCCCTAATTTCGAGCTTGTTGAAGTCCCAAATGTAGGACTTTTACGGGTAGGAGAATTGATCGACAATTTTTTTGTAGAAGAAAATATCGAAGCTTTCTTACTCATTTCTCGCACAAAAAAACGAACCTAAACACAACAATGTAGATTCGAAAAACTGATGCTATACAAAAAAACCCTAGATTAACGATTCAAACTGGTGAAAATAGTGTTGAAAACTAATCCCTAGAAGATGAAATTGTGATGAAGAAGAGCACTTTGGGGAGAAAACTAAAGCCTAGAATTCTTGGCTTCTAGAAAACTAAAGCTTAGTATCTATATATTTAGTAATAAAGAGTGTTAAGTAGGTATACTATGTCATTTTCACTTACCATTAATCTTTGCTTTTAGTGTGGTAAAGATTTCAAATTTGGATAGTCTGCAATACTATGCTTTCTGAAGAGTGATACTGTGGCTATATCTCTATAACACATCAATCTTCTGTAGAATAAGCAGAATATTTACATCCTATCATGATGACCTCAGTTAAAGAAATACAGTAATATTACATTGGAAAGCAGGGAAATTGTTGAAGATTACAAAATAATAGTATCTCTTAATGTATTATGTTACTAGTTCTCTGCATAATATTACATTATAGAAAAAGAATGGTCTACCATATACTTCAATATTTACGACATTATTGACCTGAAACAATTGTTGTGCAAGAATTGTTGAGGCTTCTATCATTCCATTTCCCCAGCCAACAACTTCATCGCGGTATCAACCAGTGAGTGGATTGTCACGCTGTGTCGATTCATTCCAACTGTTCCTGAGAAAACATTAAAGCTCTCTAGCTCCGACGTTGTTTCTATGATGTACTCGAGCTCCGTGTCCATTCCCAGATTTCTCAACACTTGAATATTTGTTCTTTTATCTCTCATCATCCAGATTGACAACTCTATGACAAACCTCCTAGTTCTTGGAACTTTAATTGATGGATGTTGATGCTTCCTAAGAATCTCAACAAGTTTTGCAGCCAATTCAATTTCTTGAATTTTTGCTCTCTGGAACATGATGCTTGATTCTTCTGGTGTTATAAACTTGAATATATGTGCCCCTAGTCCCATCATTACTTCCTGTATCTGTTCCTCTGTCATGATTGCTCTGAGTATCTGAAATGGTTATAAATTTGGGATAGTTACATGTTTGGACCACTCAAAAGAATAATAGTAAGCAAATGTATAGGTTTTGTATATTTAAGTACAAAATATACATTCTGTATATACCACATATACATGTAATATACATAGTCAGTGTATAGTTCTGCATATTTTGGCTAGCTCCCGTAATTAATTTCGACTGACGGACCAAAAACGAAAAAAAATCCTACATTTTATGTTTATTTCTGGTCTGAGAAATTCAATTAACCTGCAGTATAGTAGGAAGTAGGAACTGAATAAATAAGTTTTTGTGGTACTTACAGTTGGTCCTGCAGTAGCAAGTTCTCTCAATTCTTCAAAGTAGCCTGCTCCAGTGTAGACACACAAGTTTCTCAAGATTCTTGCTGCATTGATTCGAAGCAATGGAACTTCCAATGCTTCAACAAGTTTTCCAGTCACCTTTAGTTTCAATATCCTATGGCAGTTGTTCTTGCTTTCAAGTGCCAGCATAGCTAGTGCTTCTCCTGCTGCAGTTCTTACATGACCGTGACTATTAGGCGTGGCCTCCTTGAGGAAGATATTGCATAACTCCTTAAGGACTCCCCCCGTGCCTCCAATTCTTTCTGTTGCATCGTCCTCCAATCCCAAACTTCTCAAGATATCTATTCCCAAGTGTTGTAAAGTAGGGTGTGTCTCCCCATATTTCAACAAGTCCCTCATATTACTAATGGTGAAGACTATTTCTGAAATTTCTTTCCTTAACTCTTTACCTGTGGCGCCTGCTGTGCTAGCGAGCATCTTCACAACCTGGAGAGATCGTTTTAGCGTCAATATTTGTGTTGGTGTTGCCGATTCATCTCTTAGTAATCTCTCTCCTGCTTGTGTGAACTCTATAATCTTGGGCAGAAGACCTCTAGCATTGCCTATCTTCCAACAGTTATCGTGGTCGCGAGCAAGTTTTTTCAGAATGAGCAGCCCCAAATGGTTGAATGTCCAAAATCCATAGTTTTCATTGTCAAAGATAATCCTCTTTTCACAGATTTCATCACTTGCTCCACTTGGACTCCTGCTGATTTGAAGTAGTGAAGATATGGACTCCATAGCACCAGGTATCCCTGCAACACGAAGAGAGTTTTGCTTTTTACCGGTAAGTTTTGATATTATCTCTGCTGCTGATAGCCTTAACTCTTCTTCTTGGATGTCTTTCCAATTCAGCATCTCAACCAACCTCTCCATTACTATTATGTTTGTACCAATCTTCTGAAGGGTGTCATCACAAAACCGCAGACTCGTAGCAAATCTTCTCAAAATTTGAGCTCCAATGAGTTGTTCATCAGGTGAGCTAGAGTCTAGGAGTTCCATAGCAAATGAAACCATGTCCATCTTAAGACCATCAAATATGCTCCCATTAACACATCTTGAATAAGCATCATAAAAGAACCTTCTGACTGAAGTCATACCTGTTTACAATGTCTCAGGATATTACAGAAATAAAACAGATAGTTGTATTATCTATAAACGATTTGCAGAAAATCAGTTTATCAGTAACTAACTTATACGATTTCAAATGATTTTTTATTAGAGTCCTCCGTGGCTTGAATTTAGGAGCTCGTTTCCTCTTTCTTTGTGATTTCGTTTTGCAGATAAGTCAGTAGCATATTTTTCTATTTTCAATTAGGAATTGAAGCTATAGTTATTAATAAAATTCTCTTTGACTGCATAGCCAGTATTTTTACTCTTAGCCTTTCTGTGTTATTTCTCTAAGTTTCTTTTGCTAAAAAGAACATTACCTGATGGCCCCAATTCACACTCTTTGTTCACCTCCTCCAACAATCTACAAAAGTTGATCTTCCATTCCCAGTAAGATTTTTCCAAGAGAAAAAGCAATGCCTCCGTGAACGCGAGGGAGTAGAATATAAGTAGAGCGCTTTTCCTGTTCCTCTTGTCGGTATCTCCTTTAGCAATTTCACCAAAGTTCCTCAAGACGAGTTTCATCAATGATAGCACCAAACATGCTGTTGCAGATAAAATTTGGAGCCAGTACAGCATCTTACTAACATTTCTTGCTATGAACATCCATCGCGCATATGGAAGCAGAGGAACCTCCGAACTAGTCCACATTCGCGTTTGCATCCTCCGCTTTTCCCATTTCCCGCGAGCTGTCTGTTGCGAAATCCTTGCAATTTCCCTGCTGCTTGCCATTGTAACATTAGAAATAGGCTTGAAAATTGCTTTTGCAGCTTTGACAATGGTTCTTGTGCTGGATTTAATCACGCGAAAGCTGCTGATTCCAACATCAGCAATGGACCATGTTGCGTGGTGTTGCCACTCAAGTTCATGACTCCTGCTAAAGATTCTTGTTCCTTCTATTAACAGAATAGTTGTTATGACCCAAAAATCTGTTGTGTCTAATGTGATAGCAAAGCCACCAAGAAGAACAACTGTTGCCCATATGAAACCAAGTGTTCCTAGTCCAGTTGCAGCTTTTTCCAACACTGCTAGCCTTAAAGCAAAAAGGGTAATCTTTTTTTCGGGTGCACGAACCGCTCCCCTTTTCGGAGAAACAGAATTAGCTGTGCTGCTGTTCTTTGTCTCAATTGGACTTTGAGTTTGAGGTTCAAAGATTGTTCGACCACCACTTTCTGTCATACTCAACATCCCATTTATCTCTAGATGAATACTTTCTCCGCTCTCTATCGTTGATCTACGATCCATTTTATCTTTTTTTGTGTACCAAGAAAGATTGAAATTTAGCTGTATAATGGAAAACTTGTTATGGAAAATTTTCAGAAAGTTGGTACTTAGGCCTTTATGACATGAAGGAGAGAATGTTGTGTTGGTGTGTTGATGAAAATAGTATATATATATATATATATAAAGAGAGAGACAGAGAGATAGAGGGGAAAGTGAACTTAAAGTACACGTTTAAGTTGTGGAAATGTGGATGAAAGACAAACGTTAAGTTGCGTTTCTTTCCGCCATTTTTTCAAGGAAGTTAGTTTGTAAGTTTCTTCTTTTAAGTTTGGCAACAGGGTTTTTCCACTTATTCGGATAAACTAACGGCCTATAGCAAAAAGAAAATAGGATACTAAAATTGATAATATTAGAACAAGTTGTTAAAAGACTTAAACTCTGGGTTGTTGATACGAGGGAATTGCTCATATGTTAAGTGTCCTCCACTTTCAACTCGAAGGTTGCAAGTTTGAGTTACCAAGGGAGCTCCTGGGGGAGGGGAATAAAAAAAACTCTGAATTGTTTGATAGCTAGTTAGGATTATGTAAATATTAGTTATTCATAAATTATTTCTTTAATGTTTGTTTTGCTATATTAATATTTAGTAAATATTAGTTTATACTTTTTAATTAAAATTAAAATATTTATTTACAATTAAAGTTAAAATATTATATATATATTTACAAAGATATTAAAATATTATATATATATATTTACAAAGATATTAAAATATTATATTAAAAATTGTATTAGATTATTTGTTTAGAAAATGAAAGTATTCAAGTTAAAAGTGATAAGGGTAATATTGTCATTTCAACTTTTTATTCATGTAGAGTATTAGTTATTCATGTATTTACTATTGTATCTTCTACTCCGCATAAAATAATACATTGATTTCCTCATAACTTATACATGTATTAGTTATGTGGGTTTCTAAATTGCAAAACAAATGTCGTACTAATTTTATACATGAATAACTTACTTCCTAACTAGCTACCAAACGCGGTATAAGTATGCAGAAACTAATACATGAATAAGGTGTCTCTTTACTAACTACCAAATGTGGTATAAATTATGCAGAAATTAATACATGAATAAAATGTCTCTTTAAGGTTTTTAGCATTGAAACTATTACTATATTTTTAAAGATGGGTTCACACCTACTATTTGTTGCCATCTTAGTAAACTTTTACATATAAATTTGATAGAATAGGAAAGTTATATTTAGTCATAATTATGTATATTCTGTGTATGGTAGATGTGTATTGTAAGTTATTACTTACCGTAATTGTAGTCTAGGATTAGGTTTGTATTTTAGTATATGTACTATGATTTTGGAATGAAATAATCAAGGAATAATATTTCTTACATGGTATCCGATTCTAGGAAAAGTTCCTAAACCCTAAACTTCTCTCTCTCAAACCGTCGCCCCCCCCCCCTTTTCCGCCGCCGGCCTTCCTTCTCTGTCCGACAGCCATGTCTGACTCAAAATCCAATTTTCACCCAGCCCTAGTTGTCTCCAACATCAAATCTCATATCTCCATCACTCTTGAGATGGAAAACGTCTATTATGTAACATGGGCGAAACTTTTTAAAATCCATTATCGTTCACATCGGGTTATCCATCACATAATTTCATCGGAAAAAAGCAAGGAAAAGGTGTTGAAAACCGATTATGAGAAGGAATTATGGTTAACCCTTGATGCGATGGCTCTTTAGTGGATCTACATCACAATTTCTAGTTTACTACATACTATTCTTGAGCCTGATTCCACAGCTATGGAAGCTTGGGAACGTTTAAGTGACATATTCCAAGACAATAAGAATTCCAAAGCCTTCACACTTGAGCAGGAATTCTCCACCACTAATATGGCGGATTTTCCCAATGCGTCCGCATACTGTCAACGGCTCAAGGTTCTGTCAGACCAACTCAAGAACGTCGGGGCGTCAGTAACTAACAATCGGCTCTTGTTACAAATGATTGTCGGCCTTACTGACGCATATAGTGGAGTAGGTACGCTCATCCGCCAAAGCAATCCTCTTCCGCCATTCTACCAAGCCCGTTCGATGCTCATCCTCGAAGAAGTGAGTTTTGCCAAAAACACAGCAACTGTGTCAAATTACGCCTTAGTTGCCACTCCGTCTGATGAGAGTTCGTCACAATTTGATGTCAAAAATGTCTTCCTACATGGAGACCTCAATGAAACAGTGTACATGTATCATCCTATGGGGGTACAGAGACCCTACTTATCTGTAACATCCCGTACTTTCGGGCCATGATTTGAATCGCTAGATGTATGTAAATAGACCCGAGCGTTGGAGGATTTTTTTGGTCATATTCATGTACGCAATAAAGAGCTTGGTATATAAAAGGATGTGATTCCGAAATAATTTAGGACTTAAGAAGTGTGACGACGGAAATTGAAAATAATAGTTGTATGTCCCAAAAGAGGTTATGGACCAGTGCTATATCGCACGATTATGACATTGAGTATATGAAGTATCTTAAAAGTGTTTAATACTTTAATGGATTGAGATCATGAAATTAATTATGTGGGTAATTGATTAAGTGTTGAATGGTAGTGGGTGATAAATAAAATCATTAAAGGCAATAAATGAATACTTGGTCATGTGGACAAATTCCACGTGTGGGTCCTTGGTAATGGAAAAGTGGTGACTAATATGTATGTGTGGATCTAATGGTAACACTTTGAGAATGAGATCACCTAGATATAAATGAAAAGGGACAAGGTGGACCTCATGGTCCACTACAGCAAAAGGGTTACATTAAGGCCTTATGTCTCCACCTAACTAGATAACATTTTCTTTTAAGAATTCTTAAGCAGCAATATAATTCAAGAATTTTGCTGCAACTTTACACCTCTAATTAAGGAGACAAGTATATTTCTCTTTAGAACATCATCTCTTCTAGTTAGATTTCTTTGGGTTGTGTGGAAACTCTCGGGGGAGTATTAGCTAGGAAATTACCCAGAGTTAGGTGTCTACTAAACAGACTGACTCATTATAATTTTTTGAAGGCAGATTCGATGTATGTTAAGGCAAATTCTTCTTTCTTTTGGCATGTTCTAAGTATGGAACGTAAACGTAATATTGTCCCATAAATGATTCTACTCTTAGTAGTTAATGATGTTCATGTTATTCATTCCTATTTTCAAAGCATGTCTAAATATGTTCCTAAATCCCTATTGAGGTGTATAGAAAAGATGTTAGTATTCATAATGTTAATCGGAGGTGAAGCGATATTACCTCACTCCGACAAACTTATAGTGTCTTATTATCATATCATTCATGCATTACATTCATGTACATACCTTGACCTCAAAGGAGTTATATACTTTACTATATGCATGGGATATGGGGAAAAGGAAACGGCGTTATAGACGCACACCATCTGCAGCCGGTACAGATATACACGATAATGATTATGCCCACAGAGGCTTGATGGCGTTGTATACGCATATGTAAATGAAAGATCGTATTTGCATTGTGCATGGCATTTAGGCATATTATGGCCCTCAGAGGCATTCTGCACAGACATGATACTTATATTATGACCCTCAGAGATATTCTACACAGACATGATACTTATGCATATTATGGCCCTCAGAGGCATTCTCTACTGGTTGGTTGTTTCTTGTCTCATGTTACTTCCAGGTCTCTATTATGTTATTACTCATGTCTGACATACTCGGTACATTATTCGTACTGATATCCCTTTTGTCGGGGGACGTTGTGTTTCATTCCCGCAGGCTTAGGTAAAAGAGGGTGACAGTTCGCACTAGTAGATTGTTGGTTTAGCTGATATTGGAGCACTCTATTTGTTCCAGAGTTGCAGTCTAGTCGTGGTATGATATTTTTTATATGCATAGGGGTATGGTGGTGCCCTGTCCCGACCTTATGATGTCACGTACTCTTTAAAGGCTTGTATACAGATGTCATATGTATAATAGTCATGTATGGCCTGGTCGGCCTTGGTAAGTATATGTATATAGGTTGGGTCATTCTGGTTGCAGGATTTTACATAGTTCTTTTCCAATTTACTATTTCCATATGTCAACATGGTATCTAGTGGCGGCCCTCGTGGACCATGAGAAATTATGGTTATATGCTAAATATATGATTAGTGGTACTCGACAAGTAAGGTCCGGGTGCCCGTCATGACCCTCCGGTTTGGGTCGTGACAAACTTGGTATCAGAACAGGTCTGTACTAGGGAGTCTACAAGTCGTGTTAGTAAAGTCTTGTTTATGGGTGTGTTGTGCACCACACTTATAGACATGAGGCTATATGGCATTTAGGATGATGATTACCTTCCTTCTTGATCTAAAATCATGCTATAGAGCTGAGTTGTAAGAATTCTCTCTGTAAACCTTATCATATTTATGATTACAACAATGTCTTCTTCCAGTAGGGCTATGATTAGCAGGGAGATTGAGTGTAAATGCGAGTAGTATGCTCTTTATTGAGACAGATCCTTCAGAGGATATGAGTAAAGTACTTTCTCAGGCACGACTTCATCCTAGAGCATCTTATGGAGATATGCCCCTTGAGGGGTCAGGGAGCTCATAACCCAATGAGTTTATTAGTAAGGGATCACCGATATTTAAAGGGTTCAAAGATGCCAATATCTCAGGGTCAAAGTTGTAAAGGTCGAGTGAGACCGCCCCGACCATCTTATAGTCAGTGTGGTCGAGCGCATGCCGAATTTTGCCGCAAAGGTACATGGGGTTGATTTAGTGTGGCAGCCATGGCCACAACGTTCCGAAGTATCCCAAGTTGATGCGCAAAGGTAAGGATAAGATGATTATGAGTTGTATAGATGAAACACAGAAGACATAATTGGAAGGTTTAGTAGGTTATGAAAATCTACACATTTTACAGTGACTCATGCTGATTAGAATGAGGGAATATGTTATGTACGTACGACCTAAATGGTAATGTCTTACCGAGGATAGATTGGGAATTATCCCAGGATACCATTAATGAGAATGGATTGCCCCAACTGAATTATCTGAAGAGTGACCATCAGTAAATTTAAGATCACGTAAAGTGACGTACCCAGAATGGTGAGGCCAAGTCATATATAAGGATCGAGTTATCCACGGTAGTGGAAGGGGACATAAGACTCTCGTCCGTGCGTAAAGGGACATACAGTGTATTATTGAGAATTACATGTATCAATGTTAGTAGGCTAATGTATGCTATAGGTATTGGACTGGTAAGGTCTTCGGCTTCATTGTGCAGCATGTTACAGTTCTAAATAACCTCTGGATAACAATAGCTTGTTAGAGGCAATTGAGGACGAAAACTATGGAATAATCAAAAAATGGTCGTACGGAATATGAAAACAGTTAATAGGTGTGAATGGAATGATATGATCAAGTATCAAGGCAGAAACATTTTTCGTTTAATGACGAGTGGAAGGAAGGATTACAACAAGAAAGATAAAAGTGAATGGGATTATAGTTATGCAGGTTTCACAAACGTATGATTACTCCAGAACAGCGTAAGGACCAATGGTAGGGTAAGCACAGTAAGAACTCTTCGGCCAAAGGTGACGAACCTCTGCTGTTCAGGAAGATAGTATGAGAAACACTTTGAGATAAGAGACCCCCCCTGAGGCAACTTGAGATGGAAATGTAAAGGTAAGACGAATAAGCACTTGGTCAATGAGAGATCTAATAATGATAGGACAAGAAAGCTTGATAAGTCATTAGATCATGTAATACCGTGAATTGGATCTAAGCATATGAAGCATCGATTCCACAACATATGCAGTCATACACCTCAGAAAGTATGTCAACGGAAGTAACAGTGAGTAAAGCTCGAGATCAGCACCTAAACAGGTGAAAATGGACCAATGACGCCTATGGATACATGATAGACATTAAAGATATATGTCAAGAGATAATGACATTATAATGAAGATAAAATGTTAGGCAAATACAGATGTCTATGAGCATTTTTTAACTGACCAAAGTTTCTACGAGATAGATAAAGTAATGAGTTTACAGCTTAACGAGATCAAGAAAGTCTTTTCCCAAAGCGCCATTGACTGAAAGTCTTACCCATGAGGCAAGTGAAGGAATTCGAATTTAAGTATAATGACCAAGCTTGGATATAGTAGGGCAACGTCATGTAATGCAAATTCTTCAAAATTTTCCACGTACTGAATGAGGGAATAAGTTAACAACTCATCTAGTAACGCCAAGGATTGGAATCAGGATTAATGTTTGGGATTGCGTATGTATACCATAATATCTTAAAATTAAGAAGAGTACGACAAATAAGAAAATGAGTGAGTGAGTGTCAAAAGAAGTAAAGAAATGAAGTTGTTTATAATTACGAGTAGTAAGAAAGTGCGAAAAAAAAGATTTCTTTCAGATCATGAATGAGAGTTAACTACGATGATACGCGCACCTCAGATTCGATAACAGTGTCCATAAAGTGTTCACGATTGAGATACTACAATTATAAGAGTTTTCAGCACACTATTTAGTAAACAAAGCTAAGTTGACAATAGAATCATTCACCCACAAGCGGCTTGACTAATGTGAGGACGAATGAGAGAAGTTGACTTGAAGGAATGTATATGTTAGCTAAGTGGGAGCGCGATTGGAGGATTCAGATGGTGATAGCCCTATGACTCAGAATACATCAAATGCATCCCTCATACTGGAAGAAAATGAACGTCCTGATGAAGATCCAATTTTAAGGGATGATCGGGAAGGATATTTAACAAAAGAGAACCGCAACCTTCGAGTATAGTGGGAGAGGGACCCCAAGTGGAAGGTCCATTTGTGTATTCCCAAATGTAGCAGGATTACGAGACAAGATTATGATGAAAGTCCATTGCTCATGATATTCCATTCACCCTAGATCTAATAAGATGTATCATGATCTCAAAGGTATGTATTAGTGGAATGACATGAAGAGGAATATTGTGGTGTTTGTAGCTCAGTATCTTAATTGTCAGTCAAAAAAAGTAGAGCACCAAAAGCCCGACGGCGGGACAAAGAACATTGAGGTCCCAATGTGGAAATGAGAAATGATTAATATGGATTTTATTAGGGGTTTACCTCGCTCTTATCATAAGTTTGATTCTATTTGGGTGATTGTTGATAGACTGACCAAATTAGCTCAATTCATGGCGATTAAACTACCTATACAGCCAAGGACTATGCAAAGTTGTATGTTAAGGAAATTGTTTGCCTTCATGGTAGGCCTATTACTATTATATTTGACTGAGATGCGCAGTTCATAGTTAATTTCTGGATATCATTTCAAAAAAAAGGGATTCGGACACTCAAGTTAATCTTAGCATAACTTTCCACCCTCAGACAAACGGGCAGACCGAGCATACGATTCTAACACTTGAGGATATGCTACGAGCTTATGTATTGGACGTTAAGAGAAGTTGGATTGATCATTTACCCCTTATTGAATTTGCGTACAATAATAATTATCATACTAGTATCAAAATGGCTCCATATGAAGCTTTATATGGACGGAAATGTAAATCTCACATCAGATGGTTTGAAGTAGGCGAATCAGAATCATTTGGGCCTAACCTGGTACACCAAGCCATAGAAAATGTGAAGCTTATCCAAATATGGTTGTTAACCGCTCAGAGTTGTCAGAAGTCATATTCATATGTGCGACAGCGAGACTTAGAGTTTCAGGTAGATGATTGGGTCTTTTTGAAGATTTTGCCTATGAATAGTGTAATGAGGTTTGAAAAAAAGCTCAGTCAAGGTATATTGGGCCATATCGCATAATTCAATTAATAGGCCAAGTAGCTTACAAATTGGACTTGCCTTCGGAGTTAGAGTTTGTTCATTCGATTTTCCATGTTTCTATGTTAAGAGCGTGTGTTGGGGATCCTTCCCGAATTGTACCGATTGACGATGTGAAGGTTACAGATGACCTATCTTATGAAGAGGTTCATATTGCCATCTTAGATCGTTAAGTCCGCAAGTCGAGGTAAGAGGAAATGAAGCACAAATATCCTTACCTATTTCAGACCAACACCGAGGTTCCGAGAGAAGTATAAAGTGAGTTCTATTTCAGATTACTATAATAATGTATGTTATATTATATGGCCCCGTGAAGCGGTGGTTGTGTTTCCAGGCTATGTGACATGAATTAGATATGTGACCCTAACATTCGAGGACGAATGTTTCTAAGAGGGGAAGAATATACCATCATGTACTTTCAAGTCATGGTTTGAATCGCTAGACGTATGTAAATTGACCCGAGCGTTGGAGGATTTTTGGTCATATTCATGTACGCAATAAAGAGCTTGGTATATAAAAGGATGCGATTCCGAAATAATTTAGGACTTAAGAAGTGTGACGATGGGAATTGAAAATAATAGTTGTATGTCCCAAAAGAGGTTATGATCTAGTGCTATATCGCATGATTATGACATTGAGTATATGAAGTATCTTAAAAGTGTTTAATACTTTAATGGATTGAGATCATGAAATTAATTATGTGGGTAATTGATTAAGTGTTGAATGGTAGTGGGTGATAAATAAAATCATTAAAGGCAATAAATGAATACTTGGTCATGTGGACAAATTCCACGTGTGGGTCCTTGGTAATGGAAAAGTGGTGACTAATATGTATGTGTGGATCTAATGGTAACACTTTGAGAATGAGATCACTTAGTTATAAATGAAGAGGGACAAGGTGGACCCCATGGTCCACTACAGCAAAAGGGTTACATTAAGGTCTTATGTCTCCACCTAACTAGATAACATTTTCTTTTAAGAATTCTTAAGCAGCAATGTAATTCAAGAATTTTGCTGCAACTTTACATCTCTAATTAATGAGACAAGTATATTTCTCTTTAGAACATCATCTCTTCTAGTTAGATTTCTTTGGGTTGTGTGGAAACTCTCGGGGGAGTATTAGCTAGGAAATTACCTAGAGTTAGGTGTCTACTAAACAGACTGACTCATTATAATTTTTTAAGGGCAGATTCGATGTATGTTAAGGCAAATTCTCCTTTCTTTTGGCATGTTCTAAGTACGGAACGTAAACGTAATATTGTCCCATAAATGATTCTACTCTTAGTAGTTAAGGATGTTCATGTTATTCATTCCTATTTTCAAAGCATGTCTAAATATGTTTCTAAATCCCTATTGAGGTGTATAGAAAAGATGTTAGTATTCATAATGTTAATCGGAGGTGAAGCGATATTACCTCACTCCGACAAACTTATAGTGTCTTATTATCATATCATTCATGCATTACATTCATGTACATACCTTGACCTCAAATGAGTTATATACTCTGCTATATGCATGGGATATGGGGAAAAGGGATACGGCGTTATAGACGCACACTACCTGCAGCCGGTACAAATATACACGATAATGATTATGCCCACAGAGGTCGATATGATATGATGGGATACCCACAGATGCTTGATGGCGTTGTATACGCATATGTAAATGAAAGACTGTATTTGCATTATGCATGGCATTTAGGCATATTATGGCCCTCAGAGGCATTCTGCACAGACATGATACTTATATTATGACCCTCAGAGGCATTTTACACAGACATTATACTTATGCATATTATGGCCCTCAGAGGCATTCTCTACTGGTTGGTTGTTTCTTTTCTCATGTTACTTCCAGATCTCTATTATGCTATTTTTCATGTCTGACATACTCGGTACATTATTCGTACTGACATCCATTTTGTCGAGGGGCACTACGTCATGCCCGAAGGCTCAGGTAAGGAGGGTGACGGTTCACACTAGTAGGTTGCTGGTTCAGCTGATATTGGAGCACTCTATTTATTCTAGAGTTGCAGTCTAGTCGTGGTATGATATTTTTTATATGCATAAGGGTATGACAGGGTCCTGTCCCGACCTTATGATGTCACGTACTCTTTAGAGGCTTGTAGATAGATGTCCTATGTATAGTAGTCATGTATGGCCTGGTCGGTCTTGGTAAGTATATGTATATAGGTTGGGTCCTTCTGGTTGTAGGATTTTACATAGCTCTTTTCCAGTTTACTATTTCCATACGTCAGCATGGTATCTCATGGCGGCCCTCGTGGACTATGAGAAATTATGGTTATATTCTAAAGATATGATTAGTGGTATTCGGCAAGTAAGGTCCGGGTGTCCGTCATGACCCTTCGGTTTGGGTCGTGACATATCCTAATCACGTGTGCCTGCTGAAGAAATTATTGTATGGGCTCAAAAAAGCTCATATGGCCTGGTACAAGAGGTTTGCATATTATGTTTCACATATTGGGTTTTCTAACATCATGTCTGATTATTCTATATTCATATACCGTCAGGGTAATGATATCGCGTACATTCTTTTGTATGTGGATGATATTATATTAACTGCCTCATCTGATGCTCTTCGCAAGTGTATCATGTCACTGCTTGGCTCTGAGTTTGCAATGAAAGATCTAGGGCCACTGAGTTACTTCTTGGGGATAGTTGTGACACGTCATGCAGGTGGTTTATTTTTATCCCAAAAGAAATATGCCGTAGAGATTGTTGAACGAGCCGGCATGTCATCGTGTAGGCCGTCCGCCACTCCGATTGATACTAAATTGAAGTTGAGTGCTTCTTCCAGCAAGCCATATGCTGATCCATCACATTACCGCAGCCCTGTAGGGGCCCTGCAATATCTCACCTTCACGAGGCCCGACATCTCTTATGTTGTACAACAGGTTTTTCTATTCATGCATGACCCGATGGAGGATCACATGCATGCTCTAAAATGCAGTGTGCGTTATATTCAGGGCACTCTCGATCATGGCTTACATTTATATTCGTCTTCGACAACTACTCTTATTTCATACACAGATGTCGATTGCGGTGGATGTCCGAATACCAGACGCTCCACGTCTGGTTATTGTATATTTCTTGGTGATAATTTGGTATCTTGGTCCTCAAAAAGGCAAGCGACATTGTCCAGATCCAGGGCCGAAGCAGAATACCGAGGAGTTGCCAATGTGGTGTCTGAATCATGTTGGCTAAGGAACCTTCTTTTAGAGCTCCATTGTTCGGTTCCGAAGGCGACATTGGTTTATTGTGATAATGTTATTGCAATTTATCTCTCAGGAAATCCGGTTCACCACCGCACTAAACATATTGAGCTAGATATTCACTTGTTCGCGAAAAGGTTGCTTGTGGACAAATGTGTGTCTTACATATCCCGTCACGTTATCAGATTGCCAACATTTTTACAAAAGGTCTTCCGCTGATTTTATTTGAAGACTTTCGGAACAGTCTCAGCATACACCAACCTCCCGCTTCGACTGCGAGGGTGTGATATAATAAGAAAATTATATTTAGTCATAATTATGTATATGATAGATGTTTATTGTAAATTATTATTTACCGTAATTGTAGCCTATGATTAGGTTTGTATTTTAGTATATGTACTATGATTTTTGAATGAAATAATTAAAGAAGAATATTTCTTACAAAATTATATTTTGCATCCAACATACTAGATTCAGATAAACCCGGTGCTATAAGGTTGGATCTGCCTCTAAACAAGGGCAGAGTTACTAGCCGACGCAAGGTGTTTAAACACTCTTTGTTACTCTTTGTTATATGTATATATAATCCTGAATAGTCGTAGCAAATTCATGACTTTGTTACTGTCGATGAACTGACCCAATTAAGAATATTTTAGAAGTTAGTTATTCAAGACGGGCACTTTCCCTTCACCGGAAAAATCACAAATAACCACTTTTCAGTTGTCCTTATTATTAAAAAATAGTCATCATCTTGATTATTATTTTTTTGTGAAATTTAAACCTCTAGATTAGTTGCTATTTTCGATGATAGGGCCGAAAATAGCTATTTCGACTCCCTTTGCTTCCATTTCGATGTAATTGATCTCTCACAAAAATCGATAAATAAGGTGAAAGTTACTAAAATCTGAATCATGGTTACTGAGTATAATACAAGAATGGACTAAGACAAAAATTGTAGCTACAAAGTAATATTTAACAAAGCAATTTCTCCCCTAATTTTTGATGAAGTTGTTTCTCCTTTATCTAACGAATTCTAACTCCTTTATTACCAGATTTTTCCTTATAAGAAGTTTTTCTTGTGAAAGCAAACTTTACAGATATGACAGTTAATAAGAACAGTAGGACCTAAAATAGTAAGTTATTCCCATGATGTGGGAAGTGTCATTTTCTTGAGGAACAAGCAATTATCAAATATGAATTAGATTAGTTAGGGATTCATTGATGATCTAATAGATCATTCTTCCTTTGTTCTGAACTGAATGTTACGTTTGTTTTAAAGTATTAGATTAAGTAAAAGAGGACAACTCAGTGCATTAAGTTTTCGACATACGCTGGTCCATTAAAAGGGCCAAACTATATTTACGTTTATTGTACATAGTTTTACCTTACATTTTTAAAAGAGTTTGTTTCCACAACGTAAATCCACTGGTTACCTTTGCGAAATAAATATTTAAAACACTATATACTCTACGGAAAAAAAATTATAAACATGGACAAAGATTTTCCACCTTTCTTAATTAAATGTGCAAAATTAATTCAAGAAACTTAAAGATATAGGAAATGATAAAAGGTGCTACTTGTACTGTATTCACAAATTGGTTATTGGTTATTGGTAATATGGTTATTATATACAAAATATCTCTTTTAGGCCATGTCGATTAAGATACAAGGCTAATAGTTAAAAGTCAGGAGAGATTTATCATTAATGTATTAATTACCCAATTTGACATAAAATAATTAACTTGGGTGTGGGGGGTACTGTTTTGGTCATTTCTATGCTAAATTGAGGATAATTTGACTAATTATGTGATTGTTAGTACCAATTTGGCATCTGAATGTGAATTGTGGTATAATAATGTGCAAAAGAGGCAATTGAGCTGGTGCTTGCAAGACTCAACTACGACAAGTCTTCTTGTGTCAAGCTAAAGTCTTATGATGAGTCCCTAAAATATTCCACTTTTCCTTTTGAATCACACAACTTCTAAATAATGTATCATAACCGAATTTATTATTTAAATGTACATTCAAAAGAATGAAAAGAAAGAAGATTCTAAAATTGTTTTTATATATGTAAGAAATAATTAAAAGTTTTTACCTTTCTTGTCATCAACGAAATTTGCTTAGTAGTCGAGACATTACAATTCGAATAATAGTATCACGAGTTTAAATATCAATGTCTTTCAGAGTATTATGTAAGCTAATAGTCTAATTGATACGAGTTCATTCAGATTCTACAAGTGTGTTAAAATTCCATTGAATTAGTACAATATATGACATATTTTAAACCCTATATAGATTATGATAAAATTTCGAACTCAAACCCATAAAATTCAAATTTTAAATCAATATCCGCAGTCCGGTTGAACTTTCAGAATTGAAAAGGGGAAAAAAGTGTATTGGTTGATAATTGTTGCGTACGTAGAAGTGGGGAAGCGTCATGTTAAAAAGACTTGGAAGATAAGGGAATAATTCCATTTCATGGCTGCAGTTTCCATTTGTTTTTGTGCGTCATAACATATTGCTTGTCGTCTAATAAACAAATGTATCTCTGTTTTGCTTGTTAAAATTGGTGTTTTGTCCAAGCTTCAACATGATCCAATAATGAGAATTTCTAAGGGGTTTCAGGTATAAGCAAGGAATAAAAATGATCTAGAATTACTATGTAACTCAATCATTCATCAATTGTGGGATCGTAGTAATGAATTTAGGACATTGTCTATATATTGTAGTCGTCTCCTAATTTTGAAGCCAATGACAACAACTCAACAAAGGAATTTGGGTCTCTATTTACGCAGTTTATGTTGGGGTTGGTAGCCACCTAAAAAACTGTCATCTGTTGCATTGTCAATTGGAGTTTGTATGCACCTTTCTAGGGTAAACATTTACTGGTATCCCATGTTTATAACATGCAAATAAATGCTTGCTAATAGATTATTATCACTTAATCATAGTTAATTAATACACATTCTCTTCCTATTAAATCTTTTAATCATGGTAAATTGATATAGTTTGATATAAATAATGAATAAGTAGTATTTACTCCTTTATATGACAGGGGCTGGCCAAATGAAGCGACTATACATGTCATAGGGGAAAGGCTACAATAGGTCATCACAAATTAAGCTACGTATTACTAACATACAATCTACGAGCTTTTGCCTAAAATAAAAGAACAAAAAAGGATGTAGCACCAACCATAAGCTGGAGAAGGAAATTAAAATGAATCAACTGATTTAATTTGAACTATATGATAAACTTTAGCGAATGGGTTGGATTGTAAGTTAATTAGGAAAAATGTTTAGCGGATAGGACAAGAATATGGCAGAATAAAGGCTTACTTACATTTGACGTATAAATCAAACCATTTAGTGTATAATATGTATCTTTTATATGGTATAATTTCAGAGATAATTGATAAAATATACTGAATCAAGCTCTAATTCGGATTCTAAGAACATCCAATATTTGTAATTGAGTTGAACTTGAGAGAGAGTATAGAAAAAATGATTTCTTGTATTCATTCAACTGAATAGTGAGTAGTTTAAAGGGATAAACTTATATCTAAAATATCTGTAATTGGCCCACACGTGTATTGATTAAGTAAAATGACTAAACTACCCTTCTTATAAGTCAATACTTCCCTTCAGGCTGGAGGGTAAAATATATCCCAACACTCCAAGTTTGGAAGCCAGCAATGTGCCAAGTTAGTTAACAAATCTGCCATTTGAAATGTGGATGGAATAAATTATGGTTCAACAAGTCCAGATTTGATTTTTTTTCTTCACAAAATGAGATTCAATTTCAATGTGTTTTGTTTTTCTCTTGAAAGATTGGATTAGTTACAATTTGTACAACAGCCTTGTTGTTACAATATTGCTTCATAGGCTTGGAAACTACATATTCATTGCAGCTAATAAACCAACCAACCATGTAATTATAACCATATGCTTATGTGCTCTGCTTAAGCAGAGCTCCTACTCACAGTTTGTCGTTTCTTGAATTTTCAAGATATTAAAGAAAAAGTTTAGCCACATATATATCCTGTTACTAACCTCCTATTTGGAAAAGGTAGCCAGCCTAAATCACAATAGGCAATGAGCTGATTTTACTATTAGATAGTGTTCATTAATCTCATAAAAAGTATCTAAAGATTCACAGTGAACTTTGATGAAAATTTCTTTTGAAGTAATAACACATTGATTTAGTTCTCACCGGCGCCACAAAGGACTATATAAATTGACTCGTTTCTGCCGATAAGTCCCAATTGCATCATAGGAATTCGAAAAAAAGATTCATTCCTAACTATTTATTGTCACTTCTTTTTTTTTACTTTGATAGTTTCTGTTGGAAATTTACTAATGTGGGATTGAGTTTATCCCGTCTTTAATGACTTAAACATGTGGGCCCGCATGTTGGAAACATCGTTTCTTCGCACATGTCTAATCTACTAAGTGAGTAGATGATGTTAGTGTCAAGTATCGTCAAATTTCGTTAAGAAATGAAAGAGATATTGGTACACAAAGTAAGGTGTTTGAGACATGAAAAGATGGAGTGTTTTGGCCAAAAATGACTAATCTCCCTCATTGGTAGAAGATGGAGAGTTTATGCAATATATAAACTCTAAGTTTGAGTAAGGATTTGGGACCCCAAGGAGTAACCTATGTGTTTAGAAGGGAGAGGACCTAGGTGAACTTGGGTTCGGGGATAAGCCCCAGACGCGCCCCCATCAGGTCCGGGCTTGTGTCACGGGTACTATGGGTTACGAGCTGTGGGTTGTCTTTCAGATATTTTCTTTTTGGTCCCTGAAGTATTTCCTATTTACACTTTGGTCCCTAAAGATTTCTGAAACGTTGCAACGATTCGGGAAACGTTGCAATGGTCCTCCTCTTCAAATATAAATTGAACAGTAATGTTCAAGAAAAAAATGCACAACATAAACTCCTTTCTTTTGTTTTATCAACAAGAATATACACAAACAAAACTTTTTTTCTTTTCTTCTGCTCTGTTCAAAATATACAAAACAAAATACCTCTTATGTTTCGATATACAGATAACACAGACACAAACAGAAAACCTATGTTTCGATATTCAGAGAAACAGAAATGATCATTTGTTCTGTTCTAAACACAAAAGCGGAATCAGCAATCTGTTCTATATTTATTTCTTCGATAGAATCATTTATATTTGATTTGTATAGTTGATTGTTGCTGTTGTATCTTGGAAGACTATTGTTCATTACCGTAAAAGCATCTATACGGGGCAATTTTGTCTTAAAGACAGAGAGTCATCTCTCGACTCATCAAATCATTATTTCTTTTTCATCTTTCTGCAACACCATTTTTACCTACAATTTTAAGACAAAATTTACTGAGTGTTCGAAAGATGTCTGTCAACAGTTGTATTTCCAGTTCTGGTTCTACTTCTGCGTTTGGCTCTGTTTCTGGCAACTGTTCGTTGACAGTTCTATTAACAATTCCGTTGGTAGTTCTGGTTCTACTCCTGTCATCAGTTTTGTTTCTAGTTTTGTTGTTCAAGGCATTGTTGTTGTTCAAGGCATGTTGTTGTTCAAGGCACTAAGAATGGTAATTTTGTAGGAAGGGGCTTCGCATGTGACGGCCTCTTCAAAATGAATATTATGTCT
This sequence comes from Anisodus tanguticus, assembly GCA_034509755.1. Taxonomy (NCBI): domain Eukaryota; kingdom Viridiplantae; phylum Streptophyta; class Magnoliopsida; order Solanales; family Solanaceae; genus Anisodus; species Anisodus tanguticus. The sequence goes on along the minus strand of CM067539.1, from coordinate 30,916,365 downwards.
GTAATTCGTTCATCGGATGAAATAAATCCTTCTACCTACTTGCTTGAGTCTTCTAATTTATGGCATCATTTATTAGGACACGTTAACTACAAATCCATTCAAAAGTTAGTAAAATTGGAATTGTTGCCTTCCTTCAACATAAATGTGAGGTGTGCGTAAAGGCAAAATTAACCAAATCATCTTTCCATTCAGTCAAAAGAAACATCACTCCTCTAGAACTTATTCACACCGGCATATGTGATTTAAAGTTTGTGCAAACTAGAGAGGGGAACAAGTACTTTATGACTTTCATTGATGATAGTACAAGGTATTGTTATGTTTACTTATTGAAAAGTAAAGACGAAGCATTTGAAGCATTTAAACGTTACAGAGCAAAAGTTAAAAATCAACTAAACCTACGGATTAAGGCAATTCATAGTGACAGAGGGGAAGAATATGTAGCACCGTTTGAAGAATATTGTGCTCAATTCGGCATTGTTCATCAAACAACCGCTCCTTACTCGCCTCAGTCTAACGGTATTGTCGAGCACAAAAACTGTATGTTAAAGGAAATGATGAATGCTTTACTTATCAATTTCGGACTAGCCCAAAACATGTGGGGCGAAGCGATTCTTACCGCTAATACAATTCTCAATAGAGTTCCGCATAAGCATAAGGATAAAACTCCATATAAATCATGGAAAGGAAAAAAACTCACTTACAAATATTTGAAAATGTGGGGCTGTTTGGCAAAGATCGAAGTATCTAAACCAAAACAGGTCAAAATAAGACCTAAGACTGTAGATTGTATATTCATCGGATATGTAAATAACAGTAGTGTTTATCGCTTCTTAGTGTATAAGTCGGAGATACCTGATATCCACGAAGGTACAATCATGGAATCAAGAAATGCTGAATTCTTTGAACAAATCTTTCCGAGAAAGGAAAAAGAAGCAATTTCGCGCAAACGAAGTTATGAACAAAATGCTCAAAATCAACAAGACCCGGAAGTTTTTGATTATCCGAAACTAGACGTTCCATATCTACAGGACTCAGAAGTTACTGACTATCTAAAACTTAATGTTCCAGACCTACAAAACTTAGGGGTTCCAGCGGTTGAACCAAGACGGAGCAAAAGGACCAAAACGGACAAAACATTTATTCCAGACTTTCTAACCTATATGGTTGAAAATGAACTGAGGACAATAAATGAAGCATTGTCAACTCCAGAAGCACCACTTTGGAAAGAAGCTATAGAAAGCGAAATAAATTCCGTCATGCAAAACCATACTTGGAAAATGGTTGATCTTCCTCCATGAAGAAAACCTTTGGGTTGTAAATAGATACTCAAAAGAAAGTACAAAGCAGATGGAACTATTGACAAGTATAAGGCCAGATTAGTAGTCAAAGGCTACAGACAAAACGAAGGCCTCGATTACTTCGACACATACTCCCATGTGTCTAGATTAACGTCTATAAGGGTATTCATAGCCATTGCAGCTTTGCGTGACCTTGAGATACATCAAATGGATGTTAAGACAGCCTTCCTAAACAGAGAGTTGGAAGAGGAAATATACATTGAACAACCCGAGTGGTATGTGATTCCAGGACAAGAAAAGAAAGTATGTCGACTTGTTAAGTCTCTATACGGACTCAAACAAGCCCCGAAACAATGGCATGAAAAGTTTGATAATACTTTATTATCAAAAGGTTTCTCCATAAATGAATGTGATAAATGTATCTACATCAAAGGGAACTCTGACTCATTTTTCATGATATGTTTTTACGTAGATGACATGCTCATCACTGGAAGTAGTCTAAACTTGATCCTGGAAACCAAGAATATGTTGAAATAATGTTTTGACATGAAAGATATGGGTATTGCAGATGTGATCTTAGGAATTAAGATTTCTAAGACATCTGACGTGCTAGTCTTATCTCAATCTCATTACATTGAAGATGTTTTGAGGAAATTTGATGTATTTGACACCACCCCCCCCCCCCCTATGAAGTCACCAATGGATATAAATCATAGAATTGATAAAAATCGTGATGCACCCGTTAGGCAGGGCACAGAGTAATATGTACAACGGCAAGTCTAGACATATCCGTCGGAGACATAAGACCGTTAGGTAGTTGATCACTATGGGTGTCATTTCCATTAATTACGTCAAATCAAAGGATAACTTAGCCGATCCATTAACTAAAGGCCTACCTAAAGATCAAATATTCTGTCTATCTAGGGGAATGGGCTTAAAACCCAAACAATAAGAATCTTTATGGTGGTAACCCAACCTTACTGACTAGAGATCCCAGAAATTTAGTTCAATGGTAAAACCAAACTATAGAGGTTCAGTTTAGCGCTTCACTTGAAGTAAGAGCACTTCGGATTATTTCGTTAAAGAAGTATAACTCGAAAGCTGTTCCCGCGATAGACATTGGGTGTTACCTGTATAATCGGTAAAGGATAAGTTTCTGAAACTTTTAATGATTTCTAACACTTGCGTGTGGGGTAGAGCAATATACCGTATAGGAGATCACCAATTTAAGTGCGAAGACAAACCGCTTCAAATGTACGCACTTAAGAATCCAAGAGTTGTCCATGGCCACAACGGAAAAAACAATAAGAAGAAATTAATAAGGAGAGTTATTGTATTGATACCGTTGTCTTGGTTTACACTAAACACTGGCGGTTCAAGACATCACGTTCATCGCGCAGTAAGTAAATCCGATGGTAATTGACTAAGGAAGGTTCAAAGTCGAAAACTACATTTCCTGATGCAATATATTTCCGTTGAAAGATTGTTGAACATTGGCACCATGTGTGCACCAATTCACTTTCAAGAGGGGATTGTTGGAAATTTACTAATGTGGGATTGAGTTTATCCCGTCTTTAATGAGTTAAACATGTGGGGCCCGCATGTCGAAAACATCATTTCTTCGCACATACCTAATCTACTAAGTGAGTAGATGATGTTAGTGCCAAGTATCATCAAATTTCGTTAAGAAATTAAAGAGATATTGGTACACAAAGTAAGGTGTTTGAGACATGAAAAGATAGAGTGTTTTTGGCCAAAAATGACTAATCTCCCTCATTGGTAGAAGATGGAGAGTTTATGCAATATACAAACTCTAAGTTTGAGTAAGGGTTTGGGACCCCAAAGGGTAACCCATGTGTTTAGAAGGGAGAGGACCTAGGTGAGCTTAGGTTCGAAGCTAAGCCCCACACGCGCGTCGTCGCCCGCCCGTCCCGTCCGGTCCGATCCGGGCTCGGGTTCTAGCTCGTGTCACAGGTTACGGGTTGTCTTCCGGATATTTTCTTTTTGGTCCCTGAAGTATTTCCTATTTACACTTTGGTTCCTAAAGATTTTCTAAACGTTGCAACGATTCGGGAACGTTCCAATGGTCCTCCTCTTCAAATATAAATTGAACAGTAATGTTAAAAAAAACGCACAACACAAACTCATTTCTTCTGTTTTATCAACAAGAATATACACAAACATAACTTTTTTCTTTTCTTCTGCTCTGTTAAAAATACAAAAAACAGAAAACCTCTTATGTTTCGATATACAGATAACACAGACACAGAAATGAAAAACTTATGTTTCGATATTCAGAGAAACAGAAACGATCATCTGTTCTGTTCTATATTTATTTCTTCGATAGAATCATCTATATTTCCTTTGTATAGTTGATTGTTGTTGTTGTATCTTGGGAGACTATTGTCCATCACCGTAAAAGCATATATACGGTGCAATTTTATCTTAAAGACAGAGGGTCATCTCTCGACTCAGAAAATAATTATTTCTATTTCATCTTTCTGCAACACCATTTTTACCTACATTTTCTGCAATTACACATGGATTATATCTATTTACACAAATAACTCGAAGATGATTTCCGCAATTTTGAAGGAAAACTCCTAATCATGATGCATGCTTAATGTATCTCATCACCCTCATAGTTGCATTCATGTGATATTGCTTACACCTTTGCATGAATAATTAGCTTAAAGTTTTCCCTCCATAGCTTATGTAAGGCCTTGTGATGGTCAAACATAAAAGTTCTCTAATCAACTTTTGATAGCTGACTATGTCTTCTAACTCTTGATCACCTGTGTAGCCCACATGATTGTTATAGTCTACTATTATTAACTTGTGATTTTGCTCTGATCTGATGGGGCTCCAACTGGTTACTGCTTCACTTAAACCAACAACAACAACTTACCTAGTGTAATCCCACACAGTGAGGTCTGGGGAGGGTAAGATGTATCCAGATCTTACCTCTAACTTTGCGGGGTAAAGATGTTGTTTCCGATAGACCCTCAGCTACTGTTCCACTTAAACCAACTTCTGAAATTAACTCAGGCGCATACTTCTCTAATTAAACAAGATATTTTTTTGATATGTCACTTCTATTCGAAAAGTGTCTTAATTCAATCAAGTTAGTTGTATAATTGCAGTTAGGAATTAAATTGGACCAAATATGCCCTTATACTATGCATGTAGGTTCAAATATGTCTTCGGTTAAATTTTGTGTGAAATAAGGGCATTTTTGGCTCAATAAAGTAACACCATGAGCATAATTGGGCCAAACTATTGGCGGAGAGCAAATATGGTGAATTCCACAGACTTTAGGGGCATTTATTACCCTTTTTCATTTTACATATATATACTAGTTTTTTGGTGTTGTTAAAATAGTTTTTTTATGGAGAATAGAGTTTAGCTTGAGGCATGTCAAAGACAATGTCCTTAAGGACATTTTTCGCCAAAACAGTAATAAAATATTATTGGGTATATTCCCTAAGATTCAACAAGCTCTTGTAGCAATTAACTAGGAGCAAAAACAACAGATTTCAAGAAATAAAACTCGGTTTTTTGGATAGGTGAAAGAAGAGAGTAGACAGACGAAGTTCACTAATTTGTGTTCAACAAAATAGTGTATATATAGGTGTTTCTCCAACTACTAGTTAACTAGTGACTAGTTTGACCATATTAAATGTATGATGAAATAATTTACTAAATAATATGTAAGAATTAAAAATAATATTTCAAATAGAATGTTTCCAAATCAATGATGGATATTTCCTTTTAGGGTAACGTTAGTTTTGTCAAAACTCGGCATGTGCGTTGCACGTATATATCAAGTTTTATAATATACGATTTTATAAATAATATCAGTATTATTAAAATTAAGTCTTGAGTAAATAATTATACATAACAAAATAAAATAAACTTTATGTATATGATCAATATGGATCGGCGTATGGTGACTTATTTGTCGACTTAAATATGATTTGATATTGAATATTATTCATGAGATTTTCTTACTTATTATGATTTCATGAGGTACATACATGTAATTAAGTTCATCTTACCTATCAATTTTTTTGTTAAAATTGTCCAAACCGTAAATCCACCGAATAACAGAATAGCTTAATTAGTTAAATATATAATCTCGAAGCACGAAAGTTTATAGACATCAAAAGAGAAGAAAAAACCCTAACTATTATAATGTTGTGCATGCCAAGCAAGTTTGACTATGTATACGAGATCCTCACGCTCATTAAAGGAAGTCATTTAATTTCCGATCTCTCTGCCGAATTTCTTCTCTGAGCTGAATTTTTTGTTCTTTCACTTTTTTAGTGCTTTGGCACTAACATTTCAGTAATCAAACAGTAGTGAAGACTATCAAAATCAAGGCTTGTCGAGTGAGTAAAATACATTCTTCCTATCTGAATATAGATCAGTTTAAAACATCGTTTTATATGACTTGCCATCAATAAATACCAATATGCTACCAAAGAAAATAACTTGTCATCAATAACACAATAAATACTAAAATAGTTACATATCCTTTTAGATTACAAAAATCACTATCTACCCAATAATTATAACGGATGTTTACTGGTGGAAGTTGAAAAAGATCATTAATAAGTAATGGAAGATAGGTGAAAGAAGAGAGTGGATACGCGAAGTTCTCTAATTCGTGTTTAACAAAGTAGTGTATATATAGGTGTTCTACGACTACTAGTTAACGACTAGCTAATTGACTACTAGTTGGACCATATTAAATGTAAGATAAAATAATTTACTAAATAAGAAGTATGAACAAAAAATAATATTTCAAAAAGAATGTTTTTCTCTAAATCAATGATGAATATTCACTTTTAAGATAACACTAGTTTTCCAAAACTCCGCTCGGAGGCATGTGCGTTTCACGTGTATGTCGAGTATTGTAATATACTATTTTATAAATAATATCAATATTATTAAAATTAAATGTTGAGTAAATAATTATACATAAAAGAATAAAGTAAACTTTATGTGTTTGATCAATGTGGATCGGCGTATGGTGACTTGTTTGTCGAGGTAATGATACACTCAATTACACCTAACCAACGGCGTAAAGTGGTCGCTATCAAATATAGTAACCCAACAAGGTTGAGGTCAAATCCCACAGAGAATATGGTGAAAAAGGATTACTTTTACATAGTGTGATACTTGACTTTAGTCGTAATCCTATTCCGACGAAGTGTAATGAAATTTGATACTATAACTATTTCGACAATGTAATTAGCTATGTTGATTTAGGATTAATAGAATTAGAGAGAAAAATCAAGGTTGTGTCTCCAGTTGATGAAATGTAACGCTACATGTATTAATATTATATATTTCTTTTGGGACGTTGAGTTTTTTTAAAAAAAAAATAACGTTACATAAGGGGTAGGGAAAGGAGAAATGGAGAGGGGATTATAATATGGGAATTCAAACCCTCACCAAAATTTCAGATAGCCAGCCAACTGAGCTACTAGATCCCTACTAAAAATTAAATTAATTCAAAAAAAATAATTGATAAGGGAAATGACTCTCACCAATAAAGTTAAAATTTAAATAATCAATCAACTGAGCTACCGAATCCTTATAAAGAAAATACATAATTTGATATTATAACTACTTCGACAGTGTAATTAGCTATGTTGATTTAGGATTAACAGAATTAGAGAGAGAAATCAAGGTTGTGTCATCACTTGATGAAGTGTAATGCTATAGGTATTAATATAATATATCTCTTATGGGTATTAATATGATATATTTCTTAGGTATTTATGTAAAGTTGAATTTACTTGGTTGTTGAGTGGTATGCACTTAAATGACTTCCTAATATTTTCTCATAGTTAGAAAGTATTTGCTCTTTATAATTTTTCTAAATGTAAAAGAGTTGAAGTGAAGAACTATTAATTCTGTGCCAAGTAAATTCAACATGTTCCTAAGTGAATCTATTAAGCGATGGTTAACGTTGTTACAGTTCACTTTTATGCGAGGCATAAAAGCTATTTGATAACTTGTGAACTCTTGAGATTATTTTATTTTTTAGTCACTTACTTTATAAGGAAAAATAGAAAACACATATTTAAAAGGGATTTTCAAAATAAGAGAAAAATCAAATATCAATCAGAGTTCGAATAAGGGTTCAAATGATCCCCGGAGAAGATCTTAGTCACCCCGATATTAAGAATTCATAAAATACGGTTGACCTCTGATTTTATATAATATAATATTGCTTAAAACGGCTTGTGTTTAAACATATTGCAAATATAATAGTCATTTCAAATCATTTTCTACCAAAAGCTTTACACACACTTTTAAAGTTTTTGTAAACATGTAAATATAGGAAACAATATATTTCCTACCCATAATTAGAATATTTCCATATATTGTGTAAATATAATTATGGTAAGACTAGGATTCCTCTTTTGTATAGGCTTAGGATTCCTATTGTATAAGGGATAAATATTGTACTCTATATATACCTTGATATTAATGAAAGACTCCCCAAGGGAGATTAATATCATCTTACATGGTATCAAGAGCCAAATAAACAAAACCCTAAAAACCTTTCTCTTCCACAGCCGTCGGCTGCCTCTTCTACGCCGCGGCCCTCCCGGATTTTCTTCTTGTTTTTCGGGTTTTGTTCTTCCTTTCTTCTCTTCTCTAAATGGCTATCCCTGATTCTTCCACACTTTCTGACGCCTCTACCTCCACAAATCCCACCACAAAGTCATCACCCATGTTTCATCCCGCCCTTACTGTTTCCAACATCAAGAACCATATTCCCATTATTCTTGATCAAGAAAACAACCAGTATTCTCCCTGGGTTGAACTTTTTCAAAATCATGCATGTCTCTATAACGTGCTTGACCATATTGATGACACTATTCCGCGCCCTACGGAGGTTGATGATTCTATCTGGCATCGTCTCGACGCCAGCGTCAAACAATGGATATATGGTAGTATCTCTCAGGATTTGCTCCTTACTATCATGAAATCTGACTCCACAGCCCTTGACTTGTGGAATCGTTTGGAGGAAATTTTTCAGGACAACAAGCACACTTGTGCCGTATATTTGGAAGAACAGTTCAACAAAACACGTCTTGAAAACTTCTCCAATGTCTCTGAGTACTGCAAGCAGCTTAAACTTCTAGCGGATCAACTCTCCAACATTGGCCCGCCTGTCACTGACGATAAAATGGTGCTATAAATGATTTATGGCCTTACTAAGGGCGAATATGATACTTTGGCCACCATAATTCAACAGGCAGATCCGCTACCGAGTTTTAACAAAGCTCGCTCACAATTGTTGCTCGAAGAAACCCGTCGTGCTAAGCAGGATGAGCACGCCCAGCAGGTGTTAGCTGTCGACACGCAACCCCAAGATCAGATGCCACCAGACAACTCCCAACAGCGGCACGGCCGGCGGCAAGGGTGGAAAAGGTCGCGGCGATAGAGGAGGCCGTGGTCGTGGCAAGGGTCGCGGTCAACAGAACCATCAGCAGCAACAGCAACACGAGATCGCAGAACAAGCGGGCCGCCGCTCCTCGGCGGTTCGTCTACGGCGCGCGGCGCCCAAGCATCTGAGCCGCGGCGCCAAGTCCATTCCAGTACCAGCAGCCATACAATCCGTATTCTTACCCCGGTTTGTTAGGCCCCACTTCAGCCCCCACGCACGAGCCACTTCATGCAAGGTCGGGTCCCGCGAGCCCTCCTCCGGCATGACACCCACCGAGTTGGGTCGGGCGTTCACCCCTCTCTATGTAACACCGACAATACTTGGTACATGGACTCAGGCGCCACATCTCACGTCACCCAGTATGCAGGTACTATTCCTAAACTGTTTAGTTTAAAGCATCCTCAATATGTTACAGTTGGTAGTGGACAACGCATTCCAGTTAAGGGTTATGGTACCTCATACACACAACCTCCTCATCCACCCTTCTCCCTCAAAAACACCCTATATGCCCCCACACATGATTAAGATCCTCATATCTGTCCGCCAATTTACTCGTAATAATTATGTCTCTGTGGATTTTGACCCTTTTGGTTTTACTGTGAAAGATCTTCATACGGGGACACCTCTTACGAGATGCAATAGCACGGGGGATCTCTATCCATTCACTTCCACCTCCGCTGCCAGATCTTGCTCTTCCGTCACTCTAGCGGTTGTTTTTTCTTCAACTTGGCATAATAGGCTTGGTCATCCAGGAGTCCCAGTTTTTAATTTTCTTAGAGGCAACAATTTCATTGCTTGTAATGGAAAACTTGCCCAAAATTGTGTTTGTTGCTCTTTAGGCAAACATATTCGTCTTCCGTTTAAATCATCTACTAGTGTTACATTTGCTCCTTTTGATATCATACATGTCGATTTATGGACATCTCCTATCTCTAGTTCTCTCGGTCATAAATACTATCTTGTGTTGCTTGATGATTTTTCACACTACGTTTGGTTATACCCTCTTAAATTTAAATCGGAAGTGTTTGTCAAATTTCTTGAGTTTCGCAAGTTCATTCAAACACAATTTGGAAAAGGCATAAAATCATTTCAGTGCGATAATGGTCGTGAATTCAATAACTCTATGTTTCACTGCTTTTGCATCAATAATGGCATGGTCTTTCGCTTCTCCTGCCCTCACACCTCGCCACAAAACGGTAAAGCTGAAAGAATCATCCGCACCATTAATAATATGATTCGCACCCTATTGACTCATGTCTCCCTCCCTCCACCCTTCTGGGTCTATGCTTCTAAAATGTCAGAATACACTCTAAATATTCTCCCTACTAGCACTCTTCACAATATGACCCCTACCGAAATCCTCTACCATAGAATCCTCTCTTATGATCATCTACGGATTTTTGGTTGTCTGTGCTATCCCAACCTTAGCTCCACCGCCCCTCACAAGCTCGCTCCTAGGTCCACTTCATGTGTCTTTCTAGGATTCCCGCCGAACCATAGGGGCTATCTATGCTATGACTTGTCGACTCGTCAGATCCACATATCTCATCACGTCACATTCGATGAGACCACATTCCCGTTTTCGAATCTTCCAAAATTCCAAAAACAGGACTACTCATTTCTTGACGAGTCTGCCATCTCTCCCCTCATAATCGAACAACTCACATCCTCTGTTCCGTCGTCAGAGCTGCGGTGCCCAAATTTCAGAGAAACTTGTCAACCTTCTAGCGCCGCGACTCTCGATCTAGGAGTCGCGGCGCCTCCGACGGCTTCGCCCCCACCTTCTCCTTATCCGACTTTACCCCCCGTCTCAGACACCACTCCGCCACCCAATGTCCCTACCCATCCAATGGAAACTCGTTCAAAGCATGGAATCTTCAAACCCAAAGTCCATTTCAACTTGTCTGCCCAGACCATTTCTCCACTTCCAAAGAACCCAAAATTGGCCAAACAAGACCCTAATTGGAATGCGGCTATGTATGAGGAATTCAATGCTTTAACTAAACAGCACACATGGGATCTAGTACCTAAACCTGAGGGGGTGAATGTGATTCGTTGTATGTGGCTATTTCGCCACAAGTTCAGAGACAATGGGGATCTTGAGAGGTATAAGGCCCGTCTTGTGGCTAATGGCATAAATCAGCAGGAGGGCATTGATTGTGGTGAGCAGCCCGGTTGTCAAACCGGCTACCATCCGCACAGTTTTGAGCATTGCCATGGGCAAACACTGGCCGATCCATCAACTTGATGTGAAGAATGCATTCTTACATGGGGATCTGAGAAAGACAGTCTACATGCATCAGCCACCAGGGTTCACCCATCCAGCAGTTCCTCACTATGTGTGCCGTCTCCGTAAGTCACTATATGGCCTGAAGCAGGCCCCCCGTGCGTGGTATGATCGCTTTGCCAGGTATATCTTACAGATTGGGTTTGTATGCAGCAAGAGTGATACATCACTTTTCATTTTTCATCGAGGTAGTAGCACTGCTTACTTATTACTTTACGTGGATGATATTGTTCTTATTGCCTCCTCCGACGGATTGAAAAATGAGATTATTGTCTTGCTCAAGTCCGAATTTGCAATGACTGATTTGGGGAAGCTGAGTTACTTTTTGGGGATATCAGTGACCTGTGTCCGCCAATCATATGTTCTTGTGTCGGCGTAAGTATGCGAAGAGATTGTGTACGGGGCTAAGATGGCGAACCGCAAAGAGGTGCCTACCCAGAGTTGATTCCAAATCTAAGCTCGGTGCTATGGATGGTGCTCCGTCTCGATCCTACTCGTATAGGAGCCTTGCGGGTGCACTTCGTATCTCACATTCACCGGGCCGACATAGCTTATGTTGTTCGGCGGGTGTGCTTATTCATGCATGCCCCGGGGAGTCTCATTTCACTGCTCTTAAGCAAATCATTCGATACATTAAGGGCACTCTTGATTATGGTTTGCACCTATACCCCTCTGCACCGGACGGGTTGCTTTCATATACGGATGCAGATTGGGCGGGGTGTCCGGACACGCGACGCTCCACCTCCGGCTTTTGTGTTTTCTTAGGGGTAATCTGATTTCTTGGTACGCAAGCGACGGGCTACCCTATCTCGCTCCGATCTTGCCGAGGCTGAGTACAGAGGCGTTGCAAATGTAGTAGCTGAGATTTGTTGGCTCAGAAATTTACTATTAGAACTTCAGTGTCCTTTGCGTCAGGCATCTATTGTGTATTGTGATAACATCTCTGCCATCTATCTTTCTCATAATCCGGTTCAACATCAGCGAACCAAGCATACTGAGATAGACCTACACTTCGTTTGTGAGAAAGTTGCGTTAGTCCATGTCAGAGTGTTACATGTTCCATCATCCTATCAGTATGCAGACATATTTACCAAAGGACTTCCCAGACAGTTATTTCTTGACTTCAGATCCAGTCTCAGCGTCCGGCCTCCTCCCGCTCCGACTGAGGGGGTGTGTAAACGTGTAAATATAAGAAACAATATATTCCCTACCCATAATTAGAATATTTCCATATATTGTGTAAATATAATTATGGTAAGACTAGGATTCCTCTTTTGTATAGGCTTAGGATTCCTATTGTATAAGGGATGAATATTGTACTCTATATATACCTTGATATTAATGAAAGTCTCCCCAAGGGAGATTAATACCATCTTACAATTTTGATGCGCAAAGATCATTTTTTCATAAAATCCCTCCTTTTAGCAGAAATACCTCCTTTGTCTTTTTAGGAAAAATAAAACAATTCTCTTTAGCAATAATTTCAACAAAATAAAGTTTTTTATTAAAATATAACATGAGGTCAACCATTTAAAAGAGTTTGTTTCTCTACCCGAAATTTAATTAATAAAGGAAAAATCACGCTTTTATTTAAAGACAATTACAAACTAGCTTGCAAAATATTAATTCATGTCATTATCTTTCCTTTAAAAATTCCAACTGAATTATTATCATTTTTTGTTAACCAAGTGTTAATTTAAAACTGAGAATTAATTAAAGGAAGGAACTCTAAATTTTTACCATAAAATCTGAAAATTCATTTTTATTTTTTGAAAGACTAACAACTCTATTATAATCAAGTTTCAATTAGGGGTTCCAATAATTATTTAGAGTTTTTACACATAGCAAATATAATAATGCAAGATAAACAAATAAAGCGAGCTAATGGGTATACCGGCCGATTAGTTATCGCGTACAAAAAATGAAAATCTATTTATGTCATTTTTACCCATGAGTGAGTCTTCTATCATTTTTACCCACGGTTAGGCTTTCATTTAGCTGGACTCGATGAAGAAATAATGTTGTTGAGCTCGTAGGCCCAACGGCTCAAAATGGATCGGCAGAGGCAAAAGGATATGGGCCCTGTGGGCTCCAGGTCATGCAAAGGGAGCGAGAAAACAAGTATTTTAGTTAGAAAGTACCCAAATAATATCAGATATGAATGGATAAAAATTAAACACTAATCTGATATCACTAACTGATCAAGACTGGATGGAATAACAGACCCAATAAATAACATTTCATATAAATTAATCTAAACGTAGGGCCAAACAGCCCTTCTCATGCAAGGTAGGTCCATTAACACATAATTAAGGACAAAGAAACAATAATAAGCCCAACGCATACATTTTAAAGAGAGGGAGAAAGGCCAGCCCAATGCACACTTTAGCCCAAATTCCCAGCAAAAGAAAGTTGCAAGTCCATCTTACATACAAGAGAATTGAAATACCAGAGATATCCCTGATATACATGATATATCCGAAGGTATACGAAACACACTTGAATTTACAACTAGTGTATATCCAGATCTGTATATTTGGTATATACTTTGGGTATATCACCCCGATTTGGCAAAAAACAGATCATAGGTCATGGATAAGTGAGACATGCACAGATATAGGATGCAGGAAAGGAAATTTAGGCATCTTGGTGGTCCAACTAAACTAAGGCAAGCATAATGAACATGTTCAGATTTAACAAGAGTAGAGAAAATAATTGCAAATGCCTTCATGATTCACACAAACATCTTAAAACTAGATAGATATTATCGACATGTTCAGCCTAATAGTGGGATAGGAAAGGAAGCAAACCAGATATACCTACAACAACCAAAACATCCCTACCAAATCAAGTAATATGCTTCATGATTTCATAATTTAAACACAATGATCAGAAGAGGAGGTCTAGTTGGCACATGTTTAGAGGACACAAACACAACCAAGTTGACTGTCATTTGTCAAGAAAAGGCAGATACAGAATACCTTCTAAACTAATTATGAAGAGCACACATTTTCAACCAAAGATATAGAAAGGAGGTTTCAGTATCTTTCCAGACTTACACAAGGCCAAGAGGGCAAAGGACTTAACAAAATACCAAGAGGGGAACTAGATAGTGATAACAAGCAAGACTAAGGTCATTCTCAATATATCACATGCTTAACTACTTACAAAACAGACATGCTCACATAGATAAATTCATATATCAAATCAAAATAAGTATATACTCCTAGTAAGTAGCTTAGACACGAGCAAACCTGGGCAAGAACCAAAGACACTTGTTATCCTTAAATGAGACATATTCACATCATTCATGGGACTTTTCTATTCATTTAGTAAGATTGTATCAATTCCCTTGGTACACGTTAATACACCTCCTTCAGTCGAAGCGGGAGGAGGCCGGACGCTGAGACTGGATCTGAAGTCGAGGAACAGCTATCGAGGAAGGCCCTTCGTGAAGATATCCGCGTATTGAAATGAGGAAGGCACGTGCAACACTTTAACATGACCGAGAGCAACCTTCTCACGAACAAAGTGTATATCTATCTCAATATGCTTGGTCCGCTGATGTTGAACCGAATTATGAGATAAATAGATAGCGAATTTATTATCACAATATACAACAGACGCCTTACGCAAGGGACGGTGAAGCTCCAAAAGAAGGTTTCGGAGCCAACCGATTTCAGCAACAACATTTTCAACTCCTCTATACTCTGCTTCTGCACTCGAACGGGACAATGTGGCTTGCCTCTTGGCAGACCATGAAATGAGATTATCCCCCAAAAATATGCAGTAGCCTGAGGTGGAGCGTCGTGTGTCAGGACAGTCTGCCCAATCAGCATCTGTGTAGGCTAACAATCTGATCGGTGCTGAGGGATATAGATGTAATCCATAATCAAGGGTGCCCTTAACATATCGAATGATGCGTTTAAGGGTAGTGTAATGAGGCTCCTTGGGGGCATGCATAAATAAGCATACCTGTTGAACATCACATGCAATGTCAGGTCTGGTGAATGTAAGTTACTGTAGTGCACCTGCCAGGCTTCTGTAAAGGGTGGGATCAGATATTGGATCACCATCAACAACACTAAACTTTGATTTGGAGTCAACCGGGGTGAACATGATTTTGCAATTCGCCATTTTAGCCATGTACATTATTTCCTCCGCATACTTACGCTGACATAGAAACATAGTATTCGCAGACCGAGTCACTGATATACCCAAAAATAGCTCCTAAATTTTTCTTATCTTCCATTCAATCCCAATTTAATGGATGTATTGGCTACTCCCACCTCTTCTGATGCTTCTGCTTCCAACCCCGTCGTCATCCAAACTCCTTTCACAACCCTCTCATCGCCATCTTTCCATCCAGCTCTCGCCGTCACCCACATCAAGAACTTCATCCCATTGATTCTTGATCAGAAAGATGGCCAATACTGGTCATGGGTGGAACTGTTCTGAATTCATGCATGTGTATATCATGTGCTTGACCATATTGATGACTATGTACGTCGTCCTCCTGATATGGATGACACAACATGGCGTCGCCTTGATGTCGTGGTCAAACAGTGGATATATGACACTATATCCAAGGATTTACTCCTCACCATCATGAAAACGGGTGCATCCACCCGTGACCTATAGACACGGCTGGAAGAAATATTTCAAGACAATAAGAACACTCGTGCAGTGTACTTGGAAGAACAATTTAACACTACCCGTCTTGAAAAATTTTCTACTATGTACGACTATTGGAAGCAATTGAAACTGGTGGCAGACCAATTGTCCAACGTTGGTACGCCCTTGTCCGAGACAAAGATGGTGTTGCAACTGATTGCAGGCCTCCCAAAAAGTGAATATGACACCCTAGCCACGATGATTCAGCAGGCTGACCCTCTTTCTAGTTTCAACAAAGCCCGCTCGCAATTATCATTGGAGAAAACCCGTCGTGCAAAGCAAGACGAGCACAACCAGAAGGCGTTAGCGGTTGAACCGTCTGCATCAAATCACGCTGCCACCGGCCAGCAGCCTCTGCCGGAGAACAGCCAGCCGCGGAAAGCCTAAGAAGATACATGGAGTGGTTCGGGGTGCTAATCTATGTGGGGCGGTAGAGGATAAATTAGGATAGCATAGACAACCGAATATCCGGAGGTGATCATAGGAGGGGATCCGCCGATATAGGATTTCGGTGGGGGTCATATTATGGAGTGTGCTAGTGGGTAGAATATTAAGGACGTATTCCACCATTTTGATTGCATATACCCAAAAGGAAGAAGGTAATGAGGCATGAAAGAGGAAAGTTCTAACCATGTTATTGATGGTGCGAATAATATGTTCTGCTTTACCATTTTGAGGAGAAGTGTGAGGACACAAAAAATGGAAAACCATGCCATTATTTTTACAGAATTTATGAAAAGCAGAGTTATTGAATTCACGTCCGTTATCACATTGAAAAGATTTTATTGGTCTTTCAAATTGTGTTTTGATAAATTTGCAAAATTCAAGAAATTTGGCAAAGACTTCCGATTTGAATTTGAGTGGATAAATCCAGATGCAGTGAGAATAATCATCTAACAAGACCAGATAGTATTTATGACCCAACGAACTAGGGATGTGAGATGTCCACAAATCAGCATGAACAATATCAAAAGGGGCAAGCGTAACACTAGTAGATGAATTAAACGGAAGACAAATATGTTTGCCTAATTGACAAGAATCACAATTTGGAGCAAGTTTTCTGTTACAACTGATAAAATTATTACTGCGAAGAAAATGAAAAACATGAGCCCCTGGATGTCCAAGCCTATTGTGCCAGGTTGACGGAGAGATAGCAGTCAGAGATGTGTGAAGGCTGGGACTGACAGCGGAGGATGGTGTAAATGGATATAGATCATATGTGCTATTGCATCATGTAAGAGATATCCCCGTACGCATATCCTTCATAGAAAAACCGAATGGGTCAAAATCAACAGACACAGAATTATAACGAGTAAACTTGCGAATGGAGACTAAGTTTTTTATGATATTTGGGGCATATAGGACATTGTTCACGGAGAAAGGTGGGTGGGGTGGCTTGGTGTGGGTGTTACCTTGGCCATGAATTGGAATGTGGTGACCATTGTCAACTGTAATAAATTGAGGAGACTTTAAACAAAACAGTTGAGAGAGATTACCTGCGGACCGGGTGAGATGAGAAGTGGCTCCCGAATCTATGTACCAATTTTCATCGGGCTGCTGTAGGTTTAGACTGCTTAAAGCTTGGCCCAAATCTATGGGGACCACGCCATTTGATTGTTGCGGATAGGAGGACTGCATGAAGTGGGCATGTGGTTGCTGTTGATGGGCTGATCGGTAGCCAGGAGCAGGGCCCAGCACCTCATGTTGAGGGTAGAGGGACTGGGCCAAAAAAGTAGCCGAATAAGGAGCCTAGTTCGCATACTTAAATGTATCAGCTGGGCCTTGCCAATTGGGAGTGTTGGTGGGCTGGCCCATCTGCTGCTGGAATTGCTGAGCATGCCCGCGGTGGCCTTTCCCCCTTCCTTTGCCGCCGCGGCCACTACCGCGGCCCCTGTCACCTCTTTCGCCACGGTTATTGCGGGGTTGAGTATTTTTCGGTGGAGGTAGTTGGGTGGCGGTGGTGTTATTTTGGACAGGCGTTTCAACTGCAAGTGTTTTTTGGGTGTGCTTATCTTGCTTTGCACACCGGGTTTCTTCCAACAAAAGTTGTGAATGAGCTTTGTTAAAACTGGGTAAGGGATCGGCCTGATGTATCATAGTGGCGAGGGTGTCATATTCACCATTCGGGAGGCCTGCAACCAACTGTAAGACCATATTTGTTTCGGAGACGGGCGTTCCAACGTTGGATAATTGGTCTGTGACCAGTTTCAACTGTTTGCAATATTCAGACATGTTCGAAAAAATTTCAAGACGAGTATTGTTGAATTGTTCTTTCAAATACACTGCGCGAGTGTGTTTTTGTCTTGAAAAATTTCTTCCAAGCGTGTCCATAACTCATGAGCGGAGGCACCGATTTTCATAATTGTGTGAAGTAAGTCCTTAAAGATTGTGCTATAAAACCATTGTTTGACTACGACATCAAGACGACGCCAAGTTGTGTCATCAGTTTCAAAGGGGCGAGGGATGAAGTCGTCAATATGGTCAAGCACTTGATATACACATGCATGAATTCGAAACAGTTCCACCCATGACTAATATTAGTCATCTTCCTGGTCAAGAATTATAGGAATAAAATTCTTGATATTGGTAAATGCGAGAGCCGGATGGAAAGACGGTGAGGAGGGGGTCATGGGTGGTGGTTGAGTGGCGACGTTGGAGGAAGTGGAAGCATCGGGGGAAGAAGAATCCATTAAAAACCGAAAGAAGTGGTGGTGAGGGGCTTTTACCGTCGGAAAAAAATATGTGGGGGAGGGGGGGCGGTAATGCTGAGAAGAGGAAGATTTTTTTTTTAGGTTTTTAGGATTTTGGCTCTTGATACCATGTAAGATTGTATCAATTCCCTTGGTACACGTTAATATTTAGACAGTTTCAACATCAGACCGTACCTTACCAACTTGATCTTGTTGCTCCTGGCAACAAACATGCATGAACCATTTCACGAAGTATGTGTCCAGATAGTCCAAAGTCTCGATAGTTAGCTCTCGGCCTTCCGGTCAAAAAACAACGTCGATGAAGGCATGTAGGTGCACTATTCCGTGGTAGAGATTGTAACTTTCCATAAATTTCCACATTCTCGGGAAATCAAACTTCCATCGAAGAGAAGCAAATGAAAGGCTTCATAAAAATTCTCGTAGAATCGAGAATAACGTTTTCATTCTGTACATGCCAGATCATGAATTAGTAACTGCTTCCAATTTCCAAAAACAAATCCCAATTGTGTCGAACTTTCCATTTTTGGAATAGTTATGCATGCTTACTATATGAAAACATGATCACAAAGCCAAGTATAATATTCAAGACTTATGCTTAATTTCCGAAAATATGAATACTAAGACTTCTTCCTCAACTATGGGATTTTTTATTTAATTTGAAATCAATCTTTTAAATGGGGGTAGGGGGTGTCCGAAATGGACAAATAAACCGGAGAGAAAGCATCGTACACTAGTGGCGGATTGAGACCAAAAAAAATGAAGGGTCTTGCCCTCTCTTCGTTTGGTTTAAGTGGCTGCTGGGCTTCGGCCTGGTCCGAGAGTGGACTGGGCTCGGCCAAATTAAATGAGAAGATTGTCTAAATGTATTAAATAAATGTGGCTATGCAATAAATTAACAAATAGCCATTGGAGTTTCGATTATGGCCAAATAAGCCGATTTAAATCAATTTAGGTTAAAATTAAAACAAGCTTTACATAAAATCCAATCTTTCAAAATTTAAAATAATTGAGGGATAAAATAAGATGCTACTCTGACACTACATTTAATTACTCAAATTTCTTTAATTTCACGGAGTAAAACATTTATCAAATTAATTTGGATAATTAATTAGATAATTGTCCTCTTTAAAATTATAGAAATTGATATATATTTCTTAAAAATATGTAAAATATGTTAATGATATACAATAATATATTCGATAATATTTTATCAAATAAAATGACAAAATATTACCGGAAAATTTTGTAAAATCATTTTTGGTTTGTAAAATGTACATTTCACTCCCTTCATAACTCAGGAACTTTGAGTAATTAAATAGAGTATTGGAGGGTAAAATTTAGATGTCAACAAACGCCCCGAGTTCTTGTATGCATTTCTACCAACCCTAGCTCACATTTCCAAGTAAAGCAAGAGTAATGGCTTAGATCAATGATTGTAACCACCAATCAAAAATTAAATGAGCAAGAAATGAGTAAATATTAACAACTCATAATACATATATTCAATGGTAAGTATCCATTAACATAACACTCGTCATTGGGTCCACAACCTTAGTATTATATTTAGCTACTCATAGTTTTTAAACAATACAAAACAATTAAAAAAATAATAAAGAAGTCATTAAAGCTTACAATCAATAAAAATGACAAAATAGAAGAAATATTATTCTCAAAAGCCTACAAATAGTGTCTTTTCAACAAAATAAAGTCTGAATAAGAACAACCCACAAAACCCTACACAAACTATATATATATATATATATATATATATGGACCCAAAATCGCAGAAATTATTATGACAAAAATGCCCAACATAAATTTTGACAGACCGTGAAAAAGTTCTACGGTCCATCAATTTGATGTTGGCCACCATACTTCATCTTTAGGGTTACAATCACGCTTACTTTAACGGATCGTTAAAATGATTTACGGCCCATGATTCCTATCATGCTTTGGATCTTCAGCTAAGTTAGGTTCTGAATAAGGATTCACGGCAGAATCACGACCCGTAGAAATATTTCACGGTCCGTGAATTTCTATTGTCAATGATGCTTCATCATATCATGATTTATGGATAGGAACTTGCGGTGGATCAACAGACTGTGAATAATCTATTCAAAGGTCCGTGAAATTTGCCGTAAATCCTTGGCTTCCAGCAACTGGTTTTCTGAATATCGAAAATGGATCTTTTATGCAACATTTCCTTATTTTTGCCATTTTGGCTTCGAACACCTAAAACAAAGCAATTAACATGAGAAATGGCACGAAACAAGCTTAAAAACGATCAAAACTCTATGAAAAATGCATCAAATGTGTTGTAATTTCACGGCGCATCATGTAACATGATTGCATATTGAATATCGTCCAAATCTAAGAATATGAACCATCAAAGTTTAATTAGATACATGAGACTTTCTTACTTATTATGATTTTATGAGGTATATACAAGTAATTAAGCGCATTTCACCTATTGATTTTTTATTGAAATTGTCCAAACAGTAAATTCATCGGATACTCCAATAGTAGCTTAATTAGTTAAATGTGTAATCTCGAAGCACTGAAGTTTGTAACGTTGAGCTTGCTCAGCAAGCTTGACGATGTATAAAAAATTCTCACGCTCACTAAAGGAAGTCATTTAATCTCCGATATGTTTGATGAATTTCTTGTTCTTTCACTTTTTTTCAGTGCTTTGGCACTAATATTTCAGCAATCAAAGAGCAGTGAAGAATTTTAAAAAATAAGACTTGTCAATCGAGTAAATTACGCTTCCTACCTGAATATTGATTTTAAAACGTCTTTTTGTATTACTTGCCAACAATAACACAATAAATATTAAAATAGTTACATATCGTTTTAGAATGCAAGAATCAATACCTACCCAATAATTCTAACTGATGTTTGGTGGTGAAAGCTGAAAAAGAGCAACAATTAAAGCTTAACAAGTAGGGAAAGAGAGTAGATAGACAAAGTTCTCTAATTTGTGTTCAATAAAGTAGTGTATATATAGGTGTTTCTCCGACTACTAGTTAATGGCTAGCTAACGTCTAGTTTAACCATATTAAATGTAAGATAAAATAATTTACTAAATAATAAGTAAAAATAAAAATTAATATCTCAAAAAGAATATTTATCCAAATCAATGACGGACCTTCCCTATTAAGATAACACTAGTTTTTTAAAATTTGGCACATGCGTTGTACGTATAGTAATCTGGATCAAGTGATTTAAGTTTTTCCTGTTAAACGCTCTTCAATAAAATGAACATAATTTTTTGTAGGAATGTTTGAATGATGAACAAGATTTGAGACATTGGAAACTAGATTCAAAATCTTTAATTTGATATGTAGTTCATATCATAAATCTTTATATGTCGTGAGTTATGTTCACTTAAAGTTAGGCCTTGTGCGTGCTCGTCTGACACTTTCATCAGTCGTATAATTTTCAGCTTGACTTGGCCTGAGGGCTCTCCTTAGATCTTTGTCAATTCAAATACAGCTAGTATACTTATAAACATTCTCAAGAGATAATGTATTAGTTCGTAGCCTGTTCTGGCGTGCAAAAAATGATATTTCCCACCTTATATCGCGATTTAAGTATTAAATTTAGATTCAAAAAAAATTCGATGAGCTACATGGCGGGGCGGCAACACATATGAATAATTGAGCAATACAAACAAAATTTGCTTATGGGGTTAAATTTATGACTAATTTAATAACACCAAATTTTGGTTGTTTGGCTAAACTCGTGCGTGTACAGTTGAATAACCGTAAATTTTTAATTCTTTCGATTATGTAACTTCAAGACTTATTTTCATAAAACTTACAAGTACAAAATATAAACAGTAGTCTCAAATCACCATATTTGTGCAAGCTATACCACATTTTTATAGTGTGCTTAGCTAGTAAAATTCCATTTAATGCTAGACGAGTAGATCCTCATTGATCTAATAGGCTTTGTGTCTGGGTGCCGGAAATTGCGATCATATAACATTACAATTTCTATTGTGATTTTGGTTCATTAATATATTAATAATAAAATGTGCATTATCTTAAATCGATTACATCGATTCAATTAGGGAGGCTAATCTAGAGTAGTAATGTACATATGATGAAAAGAAGACTGATTAAATTATATTATTATTATTTTCTTAAATACTGTCAGAGGTAGAGGGAGAGCAAATTTAGAAATTTTATACAGATAATAATAATGAGATTACAGAGAAGTGTGATAAGATGGTTAATTTTTTTTTAAGAAGACATCGCGGTTCGAGCACTAAAATTGAAAAATCATTTAATTAAGACTATTTTAATTATTTTTGTGAATCAATGCAAATTGAAATTATTCCATAAATGATTTTAAATAACAAATGCCTTAAAGTGCAAAAAAAAAAAAAGATATTAGTGCAGCTGGAGCGAGTGATTTACTTGTAGTGTTTTGTTGGGTTCAAAACACATAAGTAAGGCACATCGGAAGTTTAAAATTTTGTTCTTACTTACCCCAACAAATTCTTCTGGTATGATTATATGACAATCAAAACTTGTAACATAAAATTAAAACACTTACAGGTTATAAAATCTGAAGTCTTTACTTAGAGATTACACGCGACTGTCCCTTCGACTACAAGCACTATGCTAAAACACTATGCTATGGTGTCTCTGTCAAGAAAGCCAGGAAATCTCAGTAGAGGTTTGAGAGAGTTTTATCCTAGACTCTAAGTCTAGAATTGTTTATGAGAATTAGTATTCTTAGTGTGTTAATAACTAGAGATTAGTGTTGTATTTATAGTTGAAATTAGGGCAACAAATCAGATTAGGGTTGGGCTCCAAGCCTGGCCCAAAAACTGAGGTGCAGTGGGCCAGTTTGAGTGGGCCCACTGCCCAGCGCCTTACGTAAATTTATGTTTCCCGTTTTCGTTTAATATATATATTCAGCACATTAAATCCAAAATCTAATTTTGATTTAATTAAATAATTTACATCTAATAGAAATTATCCCATAGTTATTATTAATTTAAATATCTCGATTCCAAATTGAATATTTAATACTTTCTCAATACACCCTTAGACCGAAAAGACAATCGACATAGTGTGACCCTATAGACCTTCATATATCGACACTAATCCAATTAAGGTCCATACGGAACTCCTAGACTGCGCCGTATGACGAACTCAATATATGAAGTGTGTTTACATGAATCCAGCAAACATAATCTTTATGTGAGATGATAAATTCCTTTCATTCGAGACACACTCGATCAAGCTTAGAAATTTTCATGTGTGTATCCAAATGGCTTGATCACTTTATCTCATCTATATTAGTCGACAACTAGATCATATTCTAAATATGTCTCTTGTATTGGCCAATGACTTGGTCGACCTAATATCACTGAGAAGTTGAGTGCTCTCGAATATCCAATCGAGGAATGAATCCTATTCTTGGCTCAACTACCACCTTAATTTACATCATCGGTCACCCAACACAAGCCGTATCTTATCCTATAAGGAGTTTAAGCTTAGGAACAGGGTCAAAGTACATTACTCTGTAAACAAGGTGCGTATTGCCCTCAAGTCAAAGGACCCCACACGCTGATAACACTTTAGGCATGTATAACAATTAGTTTATCAGCAGGGGTATACCAATATTTTCCAAAAGTATTCATGTGTCCATCACTAGTAACTATTATTAGTAGCAGGTGAGACATACTGCATTTTCTAAGAATGTGATGCAGACCACATGTCGACTTATAACATATCATCGATATCCCATTCTCGATGATTATTAGTCGAGGCTATTTTAGAGTTACACTCTATCATCAATATCTCACTCTATTAATGACAACGTAAGCTCAAGGGATGCACATTAATGAATAATTACAAACAATCAAACAATAATTCAATAATCGCAAATGCCATAAATATTAATCTTATTAATAATACGAATGTATTCAAGTACATTTGTCCCTAATAATGATTGTCTCTAGGACATACACTATCATTACTGTAGGTAAAGAAAATGTTGACTTGCTTATAGCTTTATATGAGCTCGTCCAAACAAAATGACACTTCCAAAGGAATAAGTAATTTATTACGTGATCAACTGACCTACCAATTCACAAACGGAAAAAAAGGTCTTTGTCAAATGATTATGCTTTACACAGGCGCATGAGGGTTTGGCCTAGTAATCAATGATGTGATCATGAGTTTTCAGGTTTAACTGATAAAATTTAAGCTATTTTTTATTATTGGTGGGAAGTGACAAATTTTCCGTGAAAAATATACGCATAAACTGTTTCGGATACCACGATATTCAAAATAAAAAAAATGAAAATGCTTTCTTCATAGTGTTAACATGAAGTATTCCGTTACATACTCCCTCTATCCCAAGTTATAACACATTTTTATTTTTAGTGGGTCTAAAAAAGAATGACATATTTCCTTATTTGACAACAATTTAACTTTATACATTATCTTTTACGCTTAACGAGATGATTTATAACTACACAAATATCTTTTGGTTGTTTTAGACCACAAGATTCAAAACTCTTCATTTATTTCTTAAACTAGTGAATTTGTCCGCGCTTCGCGCTGTCAAAAAACCCTTATTAAATTTATAATTTTTTTCTTCTAATACTTAAATATTAAGAGTAATCACAATATATTTTGTGAAATCTAACGTATTCTTTTGATTTTCATAAGATAAACTAAACATATAAGTTTATATAAATTCACCGTTAAATATATAAGTTTATATAAATTCACCGTTAAATGTATATTTCAAAAGCTAAATATTCAAAAATTAAATTAAAAGTTAAAACAAATAAAATCATCACCAACATTCTTAGAGAAATTTTTTTTAAAAAAACACAGCAACACAACAATAAAAAAAAGTTCCGAAATATCTCCTGCATCAACAAAATATAAATATCGAATGATCAACTTATAGAAAATTTTATACAACTTTCAAAAATTGAGAAAACTTTGAGAAACCAAAATAGATCTAAAATCCTCAGAATTTCTTTTGTATCTCATATACAAATTAATTATGGGGTTTGGATAGAGTAATAGGGTTAAACCTTATGGAAAAATTAAAAAAAATATTACGAAATTAAACACAAAAAAAATAAATTACCCCCTTCTCCTATTCACAACATACTATCGTAAAATTCAACTTGACTATTTAAGAATAACTTGTAATACCCCGTACTTTCGGGCCATGGTTTGAACCGCTAGATATATGTAAGTAGACTTGAGTCTTGGAAAAAAATTATTATATTTAGGTATTCACATCAAGAGCTTGGTATATAAAAGGATGCGGTCCCGAAATAATTTAAGATTTTAAAAGTGTGACGATGATGGGTTTTTTTGGTACCAAAAGGGGGCCAGAGACTAGTGCTATATCACATGATCATGATATCTATAAATGTGTTTAAAATGATTGTTATTTAGGTGAATTGAGATCAAAAAATTAATTATGTGTATAATTGATTAAATGTTGGATTATAGTTAAAGACAAAAGGAATTTCATTAAGATTATTTGGATAAATGTTATTATGGATACTTTTCACGTGTGCCATAATATGGTGGTTATATGACTAATCATTTACACATAAGGTATGTGGCACTAAATGGATAAGGGGACAAGTGAGTGGACCCCACATGCCTAAAAGGATTATTATACTTGACCCCAATCTCTTTGAAGTGGATTTGCTCCCACGAAACATGGATATCAACATTCTTTTTCACTTTGAGGGAACAATTCCCTTAGAAATTATATGCAGCAACTTATGACATGTTATATATATGTGTATATATAGTACATATAAAATCTATTCCTAAATCAAGAAGCAGCACAACGCGAAGAACGACGTAGAATCTATGCAACGCTGATTACGTAACTTAACATTGATCGTTCCCCAGATTTTAGCAAATCAAAAAATTACTTTGTAGTGAAATAAGGTGAAAGGAAGGATGGTTCTTGGCATATAAGGTGATAGTCGGGAATTGTGAGGTTGAGTTTTGTTGGTGTTGTGCTGCACATTTGAGGGTATGGTTATGATGTTTAACTACTGAAATTGAGGTGTTAGTGAAGTTGTAATTGTGATTATTGTTATGGAGTTTCGGAAAGAAATAAAATACGGAAGAAATGTCGTAAACTAGACGTATAGAGAGTTTGTCGATTATTTTGAGTTAAGTTGTTGACATGTAGCTATTGTTAAGGTATGATTTACACTTCTCCTACATTATATTTAGCTTATATAAGCCATGGCTAGTTCGTGTGATTGAGAGCCCGTGAAGTAAAGGTTGGAAATCGTAGTTATGTTGTTAGTGGAAGTTGTACTATTTTGGGAGAGTGTTTATGGCCTTGTGTGGCTGGAAAATTATAGAAATAGCTTAAGTATGTTGTTGATGTTGTGCTAATGGTGTAGTAAATAAATAGGAAGTGTAGAGAAGATGAGATGTTAGTAAAGATTTGAGCTTGTTGCTCGTTATGGTTTATTCTAACTCTACGTTATCTTAATGATAGCGTTATTGTAATTTTGTAGATTGAATAGCTATACGGTTTATACGTTGTATCGATGATGGATCGACAAAAGGTATGTTAAGGCTAACTCTTCCTTCTTTTGGCATGACTCGTATGTAAGCGAAACGTAAACGAATGTCCGTCCAAAGTAACTCTACTCTTGAAAGCTAGAAATGTATATGGCCTTCATTCTATTGAAGAAGTTTGTTGATTCATGTATATCTTGTCTTATTGACTCATAATGAAAGGTCTATTTATATGTTAGTTCCATAATGTTAATAGGAGGTGCAACGACCTTCCGTCTCTCCGATAAACTCAAGGTGTCTCAGCATCATTCATGCATTATATACATACATACACCTTGACCTCAAAGGCGTTATATACGCTACTATATGGTATGCATTATGTATATGTATGTGCCATGGGAGAAAGGAATGTGTTATATACGCGCCACCACCTGATCAGCTGGTATATGATGATAATTATGCCCATATAGGCCGATATGATATGATGGAATGCCCACAGAGGCTTGATGGCGTTATATACGAATATGTATATGTATGACCGACATTGTGCATGCACATACATGATACTTTGACATATTATGGCCCTCAAAGGCATTTTGTACATGTTGATTATTCTTGTCTCATGTTACTTTCATGTTTTTATTATGCTATTCTTCATGCCTGACATACTCGATACATTATTCGTACCGGCGTTCCTTTTGTCGGGGGACGCTGCATTTCATGCCCACGTGCTCAGGTAGACAGGGTGACGGTACGCACTAGTAGGTTGTTGATTTAACTGATATTGGGGCCCTCCACTTGTTCGGAGTTACGGTCTAATCCTGGTACGGTGTTTTTGGATGTGCATATGGGTACGTCGGGGCCCTGTCCTGACCTTATGATGTCACGTACTCTTTAGAGGCTTATAGACAGTTGTCTTGTGTATAGTACTTGTGTACGGCCTTGTCAGCCTTAGTATGTATATATGCATAGGTTGGGTTCTTCGATTTGCAGGATTTTACGCATCACCTTTCCAGTTTACTATTTCTATGTGTTAGTAGGTTACCTCGTGATGGCCCTCGTGGCCCATGTTTAATTAGGGTTAGGTGGTAAATATATGATTAATGGTACTCAACAAGTAAGGTATGGGTACCCGTCATGTCCTCCGTTTTGGATTATGACAAATTTGGTATCAGAGCAGGTCTGTCCTAAGTAGTCTACAAGTTGTGTCTCGTAGAGTCTTGTTTATAGGTGTGTTGTGCACCACACTTATAGACATGAGGCTACAGGGCATTTAAGAAGATAGTTACCTTCTTTCTTGATCTAGAATTGTGTTATAGAGCTAAATTGTAAAAATTCTTTCTGTAAACCTTATCATGTTTAAGAGTACAACAATACCTTCTTCCAGAAGGGCTATGATTAGCAGGGAGATTGAGGTTGGATTGAGTGTAAATGCGAGCATTATGCTATCTATTGAGACAGACCCGTCAGAGGATATAAGTAAGTTGCTTTCCCAGGTATCGACGAGTCTAGTAGTACCAGAGGAGTTGATGAAAGCTCATGTACCATCAGTCCTACCATTGGCTCCGTCTGATAAGGATGTATGGAAAGCGGTGCAGGTATTGAATCAATTGGTTGCCTCCCAAGAACGACTTCATCCTAGAGCATCTGATAGAGATAGGCCCCTTGAGGGGTCATGGAGCTCATAACCTAGGGAGTTTATTAGTCAGGGATCGCTGATATTTAAAGGGTTCAAATATGCCAATATCTCAAGGTCAAAGTTGTAAAGGTCAAGTGAGACCGCCCCGACCATCTTGTAGTCAATATGGTCGAGCGCATGCCGGATTATGCCGCAAAGGTACATGGGGTTGGTTTAGTGTGGCAGCCATGGCCACTACGTTCTGAAGTGTCCTAAGTTGATGTGCAAAGGTAAGGATAAGATGATTATGAGTTGTACAAATGAAAAACAGAAGACATCATTGAAAGGTTTAGTAGGTTATGAAAATCTACACGTTTTACAATGACTCTTGCTGATTAGAATAAGGGAATATGTTATGTACGTGCGACCTAAATTGTAATGTCTTACCTAGAATAGATTGGAAATTGTCCTAGGATAACGAGAATGGATTGCCACAATCGAATCGTGTGAAAGTGACCATCAGTAAATTTAAGAAGATCACGTAAAGTAACGTACCCAGAATAGTGAGCCAAGTCATAGATAATGATCGAGTTATCCACGGTAGTAGAAGGGGACATAAGCCTCTCATCCGTGCGTAAAGGGCCATACCGCGTATTATTGGAAATTATATATATCAATGCTAGTAAGCTAAGGCATGCTATATGTATTGGACTGGTAAGGTCTTTGACTTCATTGTGCAGCATGTTACCATTCTAAATACCTTCTAGATAACAATAGCGTGTTAGGGGCGATTGAGGACGAGAACTAGGGAACAATCGAAGAATGGTTGTAAGAAATATGAAACAGTTAATAAGTATGAATGGAATGGTATGATCAAGTATCAAGGCAGAATTATTTTTTTTCATTTAATGACGAATAGAAGAAAGGATTACGACAAGAAGGATAAAGGTAAATGAGATTATAGTTATGCAGGTTTCACAAAGGTATGATTACTCCAGAACAGCGTAAGGACCAATGGTAGAGGAGGGACAGTAAGAACTCTTCGGCTAAGGGTGACAAACCTATGATGTTCAGGAAGATAGGATGAGAAATACTTTGAGATAAGAGACCCCCAAGGCAACTTGAAATGGAAATGTAAAGGTAAGACGAATGAGCACTCGGTCGATGTGAGATCTAATATATGATAATACAAGAAAGCTTGACAAGTCATTGGATCATGTAACACCGTGAATTGGATCTAAATAGCACCTAAACAGGTTAAAAGGGGTCAATGATGCCTATGGATACAAGGTAGACATTAAAGATATATGTCAAGAGATAATGACATTATAATGAAGATAAAATGTTAGGCAAATATAGATGTCTATGAGCATTTTTTAACTGACCAAAAGTTCTATGAGATAGATAAAGTAATGGGTTTACAGCTTAACACGATCAAGGAAATCTTTTTCCAAAGCGTCATTGATAGAAAGTCTTAGCCATGAGGGAAGTGAAGGAATTCGAATCTAAGTATAATGACCAGGTTTTGATATAGTAGGCCAACGTCATGTAATGCAAATTCTTCATAATCTTCCACGTACTGAATAAGGGAATAAGCTAACAACTCATCCTTTAAGGGGTAGTAACGCCAAGGATTGGAACCAGGAGCAATGTTTGAGATTACGTATGTATACCATAATATTTTAGAATTAAGAAGAGTACTACAAGTAAGATATGAGTGAACAAGTGTCAAAAGAAGTAAAGAAATGAAGTTGTTTATGAATACGAGTAGTGGGAATGTACGGGAAAAAAAGAGATTCCTTTCAGACCATGAATGAGAGTTAGCTGCGATGATACGCGCACTTCAGATTCGATGACATTGTCTATAAAAGTGTTCACGATTGAGGTACTACAAATATAAGAGGTTTCAACACACCAGTTAGTAAACAAAGCTAAGTTGACAATAGAATCATTCATCCACAAGTAGGCTTGACTAATGTGAGGACTAAGGAGAGCAGTTGACCTGAGGGAACGTATCAGTTAGCTAAGTGGGAGTCCGATTGGAGGATTCAGATAGTGATAGCCCTATGACTTAGAATACAGTAAGGTCATCCTTCATATTGAAAGAAAAGGGACGTCATGATGAATATACCATTTTTAGGGGAGATCGGGAAGGATATTTAACAAAAGAGAACCGCAACCTTTGAGTATAATGGGAGAGGGACCCCCAAGTGGAAGGTCCATTTATGTATTCCCAATGTAGCAGGATTACGAGACAAGATTATGATGGAGGTCCATTTCTCACGATATTCCATTCACCCTGGATCTACTAAGAGGTATCATGATCTCAAAGGTATGTATTGGCGGAACGACATGAAGAGGAACATTGCGAAGTTCGTAGCTCAGTGTCTTAATTGTCAGCAAGTAAAAGTAAAGCACCAAAAGCCCGACGGCTTAACTCAGAACATTGAGACCCCAATGTGGAAATAAGAAATAATTAATATGAATTTAATTATGGGTTTACCTCGCTCTTATCATAAGTCTGATCATATTTGGGTGATTGTTGATACTGACCAAATCAGCTCAATTCCTGGCGGACAAAACTACCTACACAATCGAGGACTACGCAAAGTTGTACGTTAAGAAGATTGTTCGCCTTCATGGTATGCCTTATATCTAACCGAGGTGCACAGTTTATAGCTAATTTCTGGAGATCATTTAAAAAAGGTTTGGGTACTCAAGTTAATCTTAGCACAATTTTCCACCCTTAAACGGATGGGCAGGCCGAGCGTACGATTTAAACACTCAAAGACATGTTACGAGCTCGCGTATTGGACTTTAAGGGAAGTTGGGGATCCTTCTCAAATTATGCCAATTGACTGTGTGAAGGTTACAAAGGACTTATCATATGAAGAGGTTCTTATTGCTATCTTAGATTGTCAAGTCCGCAATTTGAGGACTAAAGATGTGGCCTCCGTGAAAGTTCTATGGCAGAATAAGAATGTAAGAGAGATGACATGGAAGGCTAAAGAGGAGATGAAGCACAAATATCCTTACCTACCTCAGGCTCAGCACCATGTCAGGGTATTTATTTCATTTACCAACACCAACTCTTCTGAGGTTCTAGATAGTCCACAGTCTTGGGACCGTCAATCAGGGCTCGCTAGTGTATGTCATGAAATACGCGGAGGAAGATGAGAGTAGGCATGCCAAGAGGATACGAGTAGTTGATAAAGATACGAGGGCTCCGCTCCGAAGTGTGCATGACCAAAGCTCACATATAGGACCGAGGCAGGATAGTACAGATACATTAATCCATTTATTGGAATCGCTTATATAGATATACACATATTTATGCACCCAGAAAACTAACTTATTATTTGTTATAAGGGAACGAATAATATTCTAGTAGCAATGGGCCGAGATTGTAAATAAGAGACCAGAGTAGAAGTAACAAGACCACAACACTGTTCTAGTAGGCTAATAAGATATGAGATTTCACCGATGGATGATTAATTCGTGATTCGAACCCTTATGACCTTGTATTCAGAAACCTCGGACTCACCTTATGCGGAGTTAACTGGTTGAGGGTAGGTTAGATGTGTTGTTTAACTCTTATGGGAGAATCTATAATAATTTTTTGTGTAATTGCAATGGAAACAAAGACAGTCGGCAATCCAGACGAAGATCGTAGAGGTAACTAGAGTGGCTAGTTCAGGGTAAGTTAATGATTAAGGACATATGAAATGACAAGAGATAAATTTCGCATTGAGAGCCAAGAAGGAGCCGATTTATAGATATGAAGTGAGACTATAATGAATTACCTAGTCTTAAATCAAGCGAATCGAATATCAAAATGGAAGTAGTGGTCATTGGTTGGTCCGCAGGTAAAGGGCGTTTGTATGAGGACAAGTGTGATCATGAGAAAGCTAGACGTGGAAACCCCAACATTCGAGGATGAATATTTCTAAGGGGGGAAAATGTAACACACCTCGTATTTTTGGGCCATAGTTTGAACCGCTAGACATATGTAAGTAAACCTGAGTCCTGGGGAAAATTTGTTATATTTAGGTATTCACATCAAGAGCTTAGTATATAAAAGGATGTTGTCCCAAAATAATTTAAGATTTTAAAAGTGTGACGATGATGGTTTGAAATGATTTTTTTTGTGTACCAAACGGGGGCCAGAGACTAGTGTTATATCACATGATCATGATAATGAGTATATAAAATGATTGCTATTTAAGTGAATTGAGATCAAGAAATTAATTATGTTTATAATTGATTAAATGTTGAATTATAGTTAAAGACAAAAGGAATTTCATTAAGATTATTTGGATAAATGTTATTATGGATACTTTCCACGTGTTGCCATAATATGGTGGTTATATGAATAATCATTTACACATAAGGTATGTAGCACTAAATGGATAAGGGGACAAGTGAGTGGACCACATGCCTAAAAGGATTATTATACTTGACCTCTCTCTCTTTGAAGTGGATTTGCTCCAACGAAACATGGATATCAACATTCTTTTTCACTTTGAAGGAACAATTCCCTTAGAAATTATATGCAGCAACTTATGACATGTTATATACATGTGTATAAATAGTACATATAAAATCTATTCCCAAATTAAGAAGCAGCACAACGCGAAGAACGACGTAGAATCTATGCAACGCTGATTACATAACTCAACATTGATCATTCTCCGAATTTTAGCAAATTAAAAAATTACTTCGTAGTGAAGTAAGGTGAAAGGAAGGATGGTTCTTGGCATGTAAGGTAAGGGTTCTTCCCATCTCCATGCATATGAGCATGTGTGAGCTTTAGATACACTATTTTGTTACGAATTTACGAGGTGGTGATAGTCAGGAATTGCGAGGTTGAGTTTTGTTGGTGTTGTGCTGCACATTTGAGGGTATGGTTATGATGTTTAACTACTGAAATTGAGGTGTTAGTGAAGTTGTAATTGTGATTATTGTTATGGAGTTTCGGAAAGAAATAAAATACGGAAGAAATGTCGTAAACTAGACGTATAGAGAGTTTGTCGATTATTTTGAGTTAAGTTGTTGACATGTAGCTATTGTTAAGGTATGATTTACACTTCTCCTACATTATATTTAGCTTATATAAGCCATGGCTAGTTCGTGTGATTGAGAGCCCGTGAAGTAAAGGTTGGAAATCGTAGTTATGTTGTTAGTGGAAGTCGTACTATTTTGGGACAGTGTTTATGGCCTTGTGTGGCTGGAAAATTATAGAAATAGCTTAAGTATGTTGTTGATGTTGTGCTAATGGTGTAGTAAATAAATAGGAAGTGTAGAGAAGATGAGATGTTAGTAAAGATTTGAGCTTGTTGCTCGTTATGGTTTATTCTAACTCTACGTTAGCTTAATGATAGCGTTATTGTAATTTTGTAGATTGAAGAGCTATACGGCTTATACGTTGTATCGATGATGGATCGACAAAAGGTATGTTAAGGCTAACCCTTCCTTCTTTTGGCATGACTCGTATGTAAGCGAAACGTAAACGAATGTCCGTCCAAAGTAACTCTACTCTTGAAAGCTAGAAATGTATATGTCCTTCATTCTATTGAAGAAGTTTGTTGATTCATGTATATCTTGTCTTATTGACTCATAATGAAAGGTCTATTTATATGTTAGTTCCATAATGTTAATAGGAGGTGCAACGACCTTCCGTCTCTCTGATAAACTCAAGGTGTCTCAGCATCATTCATGCATTATGTACATACATACACCTTGACCTCAAAGGCGTTATATACGCTACTATATGGTATGCATTATGTATATGTATGTGCCATGGGAGAAAGGAAGGTGTTATATACGCACCACCACCTGATCAGCTGGTATATGATGATAATTATGCCCATATAGGCCGATATGATATGATGGAATGCCCATAGAGGCTTGATGGCGTTATATACGCATATGTATATGTATGACCGACATTGTGCATGCACATACATGATACTTAGACATATTATGGCCCTCAAAGGCATTCTGTACAGGTTGATTATTCTTGTCTCATGTTACTTTCATGTCTCTATTATGACATTCTTCATGCCTGACATACTCGGTATATTATTCGTACTGACGTCCCTTTTGTCGGGGGACGCTGCGTTTCATGCCCTCAGGCTTAGGTAGACAGGTGACAGTCCGCACTTGTAGGTTGCTGATTCAGCTAATATTGGAGCACTCCACTTGTTCGGAGTTGCGGTCTAATCCTGGTACGGTGTTTTTGGATGTGCATATGGGTACGGCGGCGCCCTGTCCTGACCTTATGATGTCACGTACTCTTTAGAGGCTTGTAGACAGTTGTCCTGTGTATTGTACTTGTGTACGGCCTTGTCAGCCTTAGTATGTATATATGCATAGGTTGGGTTCTTCGGTTTGCAGGATTTTACGTAGCACCTTTCCAGTTTACTATTTCTATGTGTTAGTAGGTTACCTCGTGACGGCCCTCATGACCCATGTTTAATTACGGTTAGGTGGTAAATATATGATTAGTGGTACTCGGCAAGTAAGGTCCGGGTGCCTGTCATAGCCCTCCAATTTGGGTCGTGACATAACTATCGCTACACAAGAGAATTCTCTCATCAATTTAACACCATGACACTGCTCACTCTTCAGTTCCTTCTTCCTTTTCGTCTCGGTCTGTCGTTTAAAGTTTCATTATCTTGAAAGTTTTCCCTCGCCTCTAAAACACAAGGATAACTCGTAAGCTCTTTTGTCTCTAAAACACAACGAGATATATATATATTTAAATTGAACGAAAATCAAAACTTCAATAAATAAACATTATGTTTACCACTACCATGCTTAATTCAATATTGATGGCTTGATTTATGTACAATACTGGTTCCTACCTCCACATAATTAAAATTTTGCCACCGTGTATATTTACATAGTTTGATCTGCCTTGGATTTTCACGAACCAATCCGGGTGCACAACTATAACATCATAAACAAAATTATACATTTACAAAATAATAAAAAAATATGACATGAAAATTAGTTGATTTTAAGGAAAAATAATACAGAGAGCTGACGTATTCGCAGTACTTTATAAATAGGGAAAAGGGTCAAATATACCCCTTTACTTTAGTTTATTAGTCAATTTTGCCCTCCGTTAGCGAAAATAGTCAAATATACCCCTCCCGTTACAAGTTCGGATCAAATATACCCCTACTGTTAGCAAAGTATTCAAAAATACCCTTTGTAAAAAAAATATTTTGGAAATTTGAATTTTTTAATTAAAAAATCTGTAAAGTATTTTTTAAAAAAATAAAAGTGTCCTAAAATATTTTTAAAAAATATGGATTAATTTTAAAAAGAAATCTGAAAAAAACTGATTTTAAAAAATATTTTCCAGATTTTAAAAAAAATCTATTTTTCCAGAATATTTTTCTATAAAAATGAGTTTTATAAAATCAATAAAATTTCATATTTTTAATAAAAGCC
Organism: Anisodus tanguticus; assembly: GCA_034509755.1. Classification (NCBI taxonomy): domain Eukaryota; kingdom Viridiplantae; phylum Streptophyta; class Magnoliopsida; order Solanales; family Solanaceae; genus Anisodus; species Anisodus tanguticus. Next base: position 30,880,299 of record CM067539.1, on the reverse strand, counting down.
ATTATTTCAGATTTGTTTTAATTAGAAAAATAAATTTTCCAGATTATTTTAAAAAACAATTGTCACGTAGACACCACATATAATAAGTTAAATGCTACATGTCACCCAAATTATACACATATTATATAGGGAAATACATACTAATACGCCTCGTTTTTAACATATTATATAGGTATTTAACTTATTCTATATAACATTTAACTTATTCTATGTGGTGTCTACGTGATAATTTTTTTTTACATAATCTGATTTTTTTTTTAATTAAAATAAATCTGAAAAATGACTTTTATTAAAAATATGAAATTTTCTTGATTTTATAACAACAACATATTCAGTGAAATCCCACAATGTGGGGTCTGGAAAGGGTAGAGTGTATGCAGACGTTATCTCTACCTTGGTAGGTAGAGCGGCTGTTTCTGAGAAACCATTGGCGCAAAGACAAAACATAAGCAAAAGCAACGAAAGAGCACATTCTGAAAAAGTAAGCAGTAACTAGCGCATGTAAATAAGCTAAACAAAGTACACTAAAGGACACATAGCAGCATAAATCAAACTACATTGGACTATAAAGCAATATTTGCGCCTATTAATATGATAGGCTTAGTGGGCCTGCAATAATAACACTACAACTACCACTTTGCAAGCGTAAGTAGGACTACGCTCGACTACCTACTATCTTTCTACCCTAATCTGTGTCCTCCACAACACCCTATATAAGGTCATGTCCTCAGTAAGTTGCACCTGCGCCAAATCCTATCTAATCACATCTTCCCTATACTTTTTCGGCCTACCTCTACCCCTCCTGAATCCGTCCATAGACAACCTTTCACACCTCCGCACTAGGGCATTTGTGTCTCTCCTCTTCACATGCCCAAACTATCTCAGCCTCGTTTCTCGCATCTTATCCTCCATCTAGGTCACTCCCATTTTGTCCCGGATATCATTATTTCTAATCATATCCCTCCTTTTATGCCCACATATCCATCTCAGTATCCTCATCTTCGTAACTTTCATCTTATGAATGTGCGAAGTCTTGACTGGCCAACACTCCACCTCATACAACATAGTCGTTCTAACCACCGTCCTATAGAACTTGCCTTTAAATTTTTGTGGCATATTTTTGTCGCATAAGACTCCAGATGCGATCCTCTATTTCATCTAACCTGCCCCAATATGACATGTGACATCATCATCAATCTCTCCATCCCCTTGGATAATAGACCCGAGGTACTTGAAGCTTACTTTCTTTGGAATGACCTGAGTACCAAGTTTCACCTCCACGTCTGTCTCAAGGTCGCTCCCATTACTGAACTTGCACTCCAAGTATTTTGTCTTGGTAAAACTCAGCCTGAACCCTTTAGACTCCAGAGTCTGTATCCAAACCTCCAACTTAGTATTCACTCTGCTGCAAGTCTCATCAATCAGGACTATGTCGTCTGTAAATAACATACATCATGGTACCTCCATTGAATTTGTCGAGTCAGTCCATCCATCACCAAGGCAAATAAGAATGGGCTAAGACCTGATCCATGGTGCAGCCCCATCATCACTCGGAAGTGCTCCGAGTCTCCTCCTAATGTCTGTACCATGTTCTTGGCTCCATCATACATATCATTGATACCCCTTTCCCAAACTTTCATAGTGTGGCTTAGCAGCTTGATACCCCTATAGTTGTTGCAACTCTGGATATCACCTTTGTTTTTGTACAGAGGGATCATTGTACTCCTCATCCATTCTTCATGCATTCTTGTCGTCTTAAAAATGACGTTAAACAACTCAGTCAGCCACTCCAAATCTGCAATGCCTGCGCTCTTTCAAAATTCAACTGGGATATCATCAGTCCTTGTCGCTCGTCCCCTGCGCATCCTGCGAATAACACCCTTAACCTCCTCAACCTTAATGTTTCTACAATATCCAAAATCTCAGTACCTACCAGATTGCTCTATATCTCCCAGCACAATGTCTCTATCTCCTTTTTCATTTAAGAGTTTATGAAAGTAAGACTGTCACCTCCGCCTAATATGCGAGTCCTCCACCAGTACTTTGTCGTAGTGGTCCTTGATGCACCTCACATGATCCAAGTCACGGGCCCTCCTCTCACTCGTCTTGGCTAGTTTGTACAACTTCTTATCCCCGTTTTCCCCCTCTAATTCTACATACATGCGTTCAAAAGCCGTCGTTTTTGTCGCCGTAACCGCAAGCTTTGCCTCCTTCCTCGCCATCTTATACCGTTCCCTATTCGTCCACTTCTCCACCTCATCCTTGCTTTCTACCAATTTCCCATACTTCGCTTCCACCTTCTCTTAAACTTTACAATTCCACCACCAGTCCCTTCGATGTCCACCACAGCTACCCTATGAGTCCTCAAGCACTTCTCTAACTACCTCTCGAATGCAACTGACCGTCCTGTCCCACATATTGGTAGCATCCCCACTACTCTCCAAAGCCCCGTGGCCATCAACCTCTCCTCCATCACCTTTGCACTAGCCATGGTCAAACTCCCCTATTTGATTATAAAACTCATTTTTTTAAAAAAAAAAATCTGGAAAATCTGATTTTTTTAGAATCAGTTTTTGTCAGAGTTCTTTTAAAATTAATCCAGATTTTTTTAAAAAATTGGACACTTCTTTTCTTCTTTTTTTTTTTTTTTTTTTACAGTTTTCTAGATTAAAAAAATTATTTTCTAGATTTTTAATTAAAAAATCCAATTTTTCAGAATATTCTTTTTTAAAAAGATATTTTTGAATATTTTGCTAACAGTAGGAGTATATTTGGCCCTTATAAGGAAGGAGTATATTTGATTACTTTCGTTGAAAATTGATTAATAAACTAAAGACGGTATATTTGACCCTTTTCCCATATAAATAAGCATATATTCCTCGTAATCTTGCTCTCCGCTTTCCTTGATTGATCACCTCTCACACCGTTTATCCCAAAACCCTAATATCTTCCATATCTTTGTAAACCTCTTCTTCCCAATTTTTCCTCCAATTCCACCCATTTCCACCGACCCATTAACCCATCTTGTCGACCCGTTTCTTCAATTCCACCAATTGCACCCAAAAATCCAATCTTTTTGCCTACCCATTTGCCTAAAACGACCAATTTTTCCTTCAATTCCAAAAAACCCCATCTTTTTACCGATCCATTTGGGTCAATTTTGCCTTCAATTCCACAAAAAAAAACAATTTTCACCATATGGGTACCTTTAGGGTTCCATCAGAACCTTCAAAACCCCAAAATTCATCATCATCATCTCAACCTACATCTACCACATCAACCTCACGAATCGATACGATTAATGGGTCCCATGAATTTAAGGTTGAAGGTTACGCCTTATCGAAAGGTATGGGAATTGGGAAATATGTAACTTCTGAGATTTTTACCGTGGGTGGTCATTCTTGGGCTGTTTACTTTTACCCTGATGGTAAAAGTGCAGAGGATAATGGTACCTATGTTTCGCTTTTCATTGCCCTTGCTAGTGATGCTACTGATGTTAGAGCTTTGTTTGAGCTGTCTCTTATGGATCAGAGTGGTAATGAGAGGCATAAGATTCATACCCACTTTGGTAGGGTGCTCGAAACCGGTCCCTATACACTCAAATACCGCGGTAGCATGTGGTAATTTCTTTCACATTTGTATATGTCAATTGTTGTTTATGTTGATTTTTGTTTATGTTGCTATTGGTTAGTCTATGCTTACATTATTTAATGTGTTGTGCAGTAAGTTATATGTTAAAAAAACGAATGATTGGCGTTGGAACTATTTCTTATCATTTGTAGTTAAAATTGATTTTTGTGTATGTTGCCATTGGTTAGTATATGCTTAGATTAGGAAATGTGTTGTGCACTAAGTTATATGTTAATATGTTAAAAAACAAATCATTGGTGGTGGAACGAAGTCGGTCCATGAAAATAGAATGGATATTGAGGATGCTCAAGCCCCAAGTACTTTGGATTGGGGCATAGTTGAGTTATTGATTAGTATGGGTTATTTCTAGTCCTCGAATTGTTCGATCTGGGAAAGTATTTTTGTAATCTAATGGATTACATCACGAGCTGTATACATTTACATTTTGGAATTATGTGAATTGAGTGCTAAAGTGCGTAAGTTGAAGTTGATTGTTGAGGATAAGAGGTCTGTATAATACTGAAGGTTCAAAATTTATTACATTCTGGAGAATAATAAGCTTCCTTTGGTTTCACTTAGATTTTTGGTGCAAAAGGGATCTTCCATATTGTATATATAGCTGGATGAATGTTTTGGAGTTCAGATGTTAACCATACTTTGGTACACTAATACAGACTTAGGTGCGATGTTTTTTTGGTTTCCCACCTGGTGTCCGCTACCCACTTTAGGCTGGAGTCGTGCCGGGAAGTCCCAATTAGTGTGATATCAATGAAATCTCTTTGACTTATCAAAAAGTTAGTCTAATTCTTGCCTTAACATGCTATGACTTTAGTTCTTTAGAGTTTTAAGCTATTTCCCCCCTTTTTAACCTTTAACCACAATGCTGGCCTGCTTTTGGCTCTAATGCTGCATAATTAGCTTTCTGCTTGCAGGATAAGTGGTTGTTGGCCAGGGTATGTAAGTAGCTCTCCTCGTGATGCATAATTTAAGGATGAATTCCTTGTAGCTGGTGTCTAGATATGTTAAGTCCATTAGGTTCATCCCATCATCATTCTCTTGATACTAGTGTTTCCAAGAGAGGTTAGGGCTAAACAAGAGTCAAATGGTTCGTGGGTTCTGGTTATTTCTTACCAAATGGTCCTATTGTGTAGGTTTTCATTCGTTTATCTTTTCTTCTTTCAACAATAGGTGTTTATGAACAGTTCTCATGAACCACAATTTGTTTTTTTGATAAGAATAATGTTTTTATTTCTCTAAAAGGTGATAGCCTTTAGATTCTTTCTCATGGTTCGATTAGAGTTCGGTCCGTTCAAATTTTGAGCTCCTTTATGCAAGAAAGTGGAATCTCCTTTTAAGCCAAAGTATTTCAATGACGGATATCATACAAAGTACTATGAGGGTGATGGTTTTATTTTTAATAGGGCTTAATACTAAAACAAGAGTTGTCTCCTTTTTCTTTGTTATGGTAGTTTACAGATCTCCAACCTATTTAGCTCTCTTTTCAATCTAGTTTCACTCTTCCTTCCGGCAACTTTTCCTTTTTTCTCTCTTCATCTGCAGTTTCACTGGAAAAAGTTCTCCAGAAGCTTGTTTTGCTGCATTTAAAACATTTAAAATGTAGCATTTGATACGGATCCGTATTACGAAGTTTTGTTCCTGTGATGCCTACCTGCTATAACATGGCAATGTTTTAGATCTTTTTATTTTTCATTTGGGCCTTTTGGTTATGGTCTATGCAGTGTCTATTTTTGCTCCTCTTCCCCAAAGGTACCCACCTTTTCCAGTGAAGCATGCCGTATTGGGTATGTCCATAATTAGGACCAGCCTCGAAATCACACTGTCCGCGAGTCACCCTTGTTGAGGGTTTTGCCTCTATCAAAAAAGTAAAAGTGTCACTCTTAGGATTATGCATTCTGTTTGGATAACTATTCACCTGAAAGTGCTCTTTACTGCATGTGCCTTTAAATAACTTATTGCAACATGATATTAGGGGGAAAAAAGAACCTAAGGATCGACAACATCTTAACTTATTTCAAAGAATTTCATTGGTTGAGGGATGTCCACATGAGTTCATTGAGGTCTTTACACATGCTTGAGGGATAGTGCTCAACATTTGCGTCATTGTGACAGTGGAGGGATCTCCTGGTGGTGGAAATGACCCCACACCTTCAACCATGATTGGATCGAGTTACCAAGAGGGGGAATGGGAAAAGCAACTATTGGCCTCTGGGGAGGAGTTTTGGTTTCGGGGGTTTACCATATAAAACAACACTTCTGCTTCATAATACTGAAAGCAATATGTGAAAGAAGAATTTTCTCGTCGCAAAACTGTATTTTCTTTTTGGATTAGCCAAATCAATGATAGGGATATTTAGAACTTCTTTTATTAGCTTTTTGTCATTTTAAGAAAACACAATTTGGGGAATTTTAGTTCTATTGTACATGTACTCTCTATCAGTGTATATATTGATCACTTCCAGTTTCATGGTTGCCTTTGCAGGGGCTATAAACGCTTTTTCAGGAGAACATTATTAGAAACATCAGACTATCTTAAAGATGATTTTCTCAAGATCCAATGTACTGTTGGTGTTGTCAGATCATACAATGAAACACCAAAGATTTTCTCCCTGCATGTGCCACCGTCAGACATTGGGCTTCATTTTGGGCCACTCCTAGAGAGTGGAGAGGGAGCTGATATAAAGTTTGAAGTAGAAGGTGAAGTCTTTGCTGCACACAAGTTGGTTCTTGCTGCCCGCTCCCCTGTGCTTAGGGCACAACTCTTTGGTCCATTGAAGGAAGAGAATGTACAAAGTATTAAAGTTGAAGAAATACAGGCTCCAGTATTCAAGGTCTGAAATCTTCTCTTTCTTTCGCATGTCCGTGAAACTATGTATTAGCATTTGATTTGTGTTGTATTTTTTAAAATTTGTTTTTATTACATAGGGGGTAGGGGTAGGGGTAGGGGGGTGGGGTGGGGAGTACAAGATGGGGAACCGAACCCTCACCAACAAGGTGAGAGTTTAGGTACCCGACCAATTGAGCTACTAAGATTCCCCTTTGATTTGTGTTGTATGTTACTCCTATCTCATTTTATGCGACACTTTACTTTTTTAGTCCGGTAAAAAACATCTTTCTATATTGGGAAACAATTTAACTTTAAATTTTACCATTCTTGACGTGAATTTATAGCCATGATACTTTTCCGACATGTTTTAGACCACAAGTTTTAATTGTCGTTCTTGAACTTCGTTCCGGTCATATGCTCCCTGTTCCAGTTTATGTGACATTTTTCTTTGTAGTCCATATAAAAAACACTTCTAAACTTGGAAACAATTAACTTTGCACTTTCCATTTTACCCTCTATGAGACACTTTTATAACCACACAAATGCTATGTCATGCTTAAGACCATAAGTTGCAATAGTTTTAGAGCCACACAAATGCTATTGCAGGTCTTAGACCACATAAAATGAGATGGAGGGAGTAATTGGTGCTGAAATTTGTATTTTGGCTTAACAAAAGTTGCTTGGCACTGAAAAATCTATCAACAGGGTATTAAGAGTCTATTGTACACTGCTATTCCTAATGGAAAAAACACGTATATGGTCTTTGTCATGCATTATTCTGAGGCCATAATAGTTATTGGATGTTAGATCTGTGCCAGTCTAATCCTTAAGAAGTACTGGTGAAGGTTTTTGTACCCTTGTAGTTGACTTTAGCAAGGTCTCTTGGGGAGGATTTTACCATCATAATTTGTTATGAAATGGTTTGGGAAGTTTCACAAGTACAGGACAAAACGATAATGTCGTTTTAGGGTAACTAGGGGTAGGTTGTGAGGCATGGAGATGTATGTTTATGGGGACGAAAGTGAAGTTTACTAAGGTAAGTTGGATCCCTACGACTATTGGTAGTCTTATTTTATGTTCAATCGGGTTTATGTAACGTGAGTTGGGTTGAATTTTCTGAAACTAGTATAGTGTTAGCCAGAGTAGTCGGAAGCAAAAAAGCGCCAACCTCTATTGCGGGTTTAAACTAATTAAAGTGTGGTCTTTAACAATGGAAGGTGCTAAAGAAGAAATAATAACAAGTACATTTAATGCAAGGAGAAAAGAACTACAAGCATAACGATATTTGGACTAAAGATTTGAAGTACATATATTAAGAGAAATCTGTGAAATAAAATCATGTCAATCAAGTTAGAAACTGATTTAAATTTCTGATTTAGGTGAGATGATGTAATTTTATATTTTTGGAGCTAGTTTTCTAATACTAAAGTTTTACTCCTTCCCGTCCCAATTCAAGTGTCTTTACTTTCCTTTTTGGTTTGTCCCAAAAAGAGTGTCTCTTTATATTTAGTAAGTTTTGGCAAGTTTAAGACCACAACATTTAAAGTACCCCACAGATCTTTAATTAAAGATCACAAGATTCAAAAGTCTTACTTTATTTCTTAAAATCTGTGTCTAGTCAATCTAAGACGCTTAAATTGGGACGGAGGGAGTAACTTTATTCTTAATCGCTAACTATTCATTTATATTGTTTTTTTGACAATTAACATATCGATTTGCTAACAATACCTACTGTCTAGTACTGCCCTTTTAAAGACAGAACTCACAGGCCTGATCAAAAGAGAGAACCCATAGGTCATGAGGCACGTGCCTTAGCACCTTAATGCTGGTGTTGTCAAACGCGAAAAGCTCTAAAGAACACTCCAGGTCAATTGTGGCTTTAAGCACAGCGCACAATTTAAGTGTGGGCTTTAATAAAAAAGGCTCAATGAAGGAAAAAAATAAAAATGTCATTCAAGTAAAATGTAAAAACATTATTCAAAATGTTTTCCTTTACAACTAATACACTTATTTGCCGATTATATTTGTTGTTTAGTAGTACTGCTAGATTCAAGACAGAACCTCCTGGGTGATGAGGTGACCGTGCCTTAAATGAGCCTTTGGTAACACTTTTTAGAGTCAATTCTAAAATGTCAGCTAAGTGAGGCGAAGCACAGCACTTCAGGGCTTAAGCATGCATCAAATCAGCATTTGACACCACTACTTTTTTTTAGATTGAATTCTCTTCTTTATTATATTTTTTCTATTGTCACGAAATTACATGTAAAGCAGGTAGTGGCCCCCTAAAATCAGGAAATAATAGTGAACCAGTGTGTGTGTGTGTGTGTGTGTGAGAGAGAGAGAGAGAGAGAGAGAGAGAGAGAGAGAAGTTTCTTGTTGCTGTTCCATCCTAGCCAGCAGCAGTGAGGTTAGAACCACAAATTATCAGAGCTGGTTGGGAAAATTGAATTATTTATTATATAAGCTTAACTCGAACTCAATTTTGAGCATACACATTAAGGGACCCGAGCTTGAATGGCTCGATCTCTCAATGCTCACAGCCCAAAAAAAAAATATTTTCTTTAGGATTAATATAAGTTAGACACCGAAGGAAGGGAGAGGGGGGGCATTACATTACTGGGGCCAAATGAGTTCAAGCTTAAGTTTTTTAATTAGATGCATCGAGCTCAAGACTGGTTTGATCTTATTGGTGGTATTTGAGGTGATCTTGGCTTGCAATACTGGAGTTTGAGCTGTTGACTGTAGAGATGTTTGTCTCCTGTTTTATTTCCTAGTGACTAGTCATTTCAATGTTAGCGATTTGGTTTTGCAAAATATGTGCATATTCTTTCTCTTCTTTAGAGTGCAGCAGGCTTATTACTTTTCTCTTTCTATGCTTTGGTATGCTTTACTTTGTACTGTTTCCTCGTTTTACCGTGCATTCAGTTGTCTCTGCAGATTTTGTCATCAAATAGCTCTTTACTCTTTATTACACATGTTTTTCTAAGTTTGGACATAGTTACTTGCATCTGTTATTTAATTTGAAAAAAGAATCTTGGCATCTGATAGAACTTATGTCTGATAGAACTTATCTTTTTTCTTATTCTTCTCTTTTCAGGCGTTGCTCCACTTCATCTATTGGGATGCCCTCCCTGATTTACAAGAGCTTGTGGGTTTGGATACAAAATGGGCAGTCGCTTTAATGACTCAGCATCTGCTTGCTGCAGCTGACCAGTATGGTCTTGAGAGGTTGAGAGCACTTTGTGAGGCTAAGCTTTGCGAGGATGTTACAATCAACACTGTTGCTACAACTTTAGCGTTGGCAGATCAGCATCATTGTGTCCAACTGAAATCTGTGTGCCTTAAGTTCATCGCGTTGCCTGTAAATTTGAAAGGTGAAGTACTGGACGCCTATTAATTGGAGAACTACTCTTTCATCAGTCTTTTAATTGAATCACCATTTAATCAAAGTGAAAACAACTTTGAGGAGAATATTATTACCAAAAAAGAAACTGAGGAGAATATTTATTTGTTTGTTCTTTAGTTTGGCTTGACGTGAAAGGTTGTTTCAGCTTGGTTATTGTATGAATAATCTTGCTTGAATTCTGAGCACTGTCCTTTGCCAATTAAGCCACCAAGCAAAGCTATTTATATTCCTCTACTGGAGATTGCAACTGATCTGTTGGTGATCTTGTGCTTGCTAATCGGTGTAGTTTCATTTTAGCTGGCATCATTGACATTTTTCATTTTTCTGCAACCGGACCTTGAAATTTTGCCATGGGAAAAGGGAATAGTTTTTTAATGCGCTATCAAATGATTTTTTCCTGGTTGGACGTTTTGATGTGAACATCTTTTTGCACTGCTGTCAGCACAAACTTTTGGCTAGATGTCATCTGTCTGCACTTCAGCTATTTGTCCTGTTAAATTTTTTTGGACTGGTTTTCAATTCGTTTAAGTCTGATGCGACCAGAAGGATTTGATGTGGTCTGTTAAATGAAGTATGACTCCTTTTTTATTTGTTATCAGCTGTGATGCAATCGGAGGGATTTGATCACTTGAAGGAGAGTTGTCCTCCTGTCATCACAGAATTGCTGAAGTATGTTGCTGGGATGAATGAACATGCAATCATTTCTTATGTACATGGTGGGCATATTCTAGATGGCACTGATGTGAATGGAAGAAGAGTGAAGCAAAGGATATATTGAGTGCAAGCCACATATTTGATGCCGTGTAGCAATTTATAATGACATTGCCATCATTTTTTAACAGTTCCAATTGGTAAAGCAATTGATTGTATTACTAGTTCTATTTCCAAAGTGCATATAGTCCAGGAATGCTATCGTCGATCACTCATATTGTTCTGTTTCTGAGCAAATGATCTTTAACCTAGGGTGGATGAGCAGGTGCCTACAGTGTGTAGTAGGTGCTTAAATAATTTTCATTTTAGGGCAGTGTCAACAGTCATGTTTGGGTCTAAACACCGTTTGATTCTGCTATTGTGTGGTTTCTTTCTTTCCCTTTGTATACTGAAGATTTTAATCTTGTCAAGGTAAGTCTATTCAGCTGACTTGTCTGATTTTTCGTGTAATGTCTCAGTTCTCATGTATGATTGGGTGATGATATTCTGGTTTCTACTTTTGTTCAAATACAAGAACCTTTTTCCCGTTTCCCTTTGTGCTCTCCTAATTTTATTACTTTTAAGTTTCTTGAAGTTGAAAACCCAACACTTGTTTTTGAGGGAACTGTGCGAGAACACTTGTGGTTACTCAATAACACCCTGTGATTGTCCCATATTTAAGGAGGATTTTTCAGCAATTAAATTGTATAATTGTAATTCTGCACCATTGTTGGATATCTGATGCAAAATTTTCCTGATGTACCTGCAGCAAAATATGGAGGGATGTGTACTTCTTGTCTATTGCCGCACATCACAGTGACTAAACACTGATTAAATTTGCAATATAGCTATCTATGCTTAAATCTTTCAGAATTAATGGAAACATCACGAAAACAGAAGCAAATGAAATCAAGAGTCAAATAAGCCATGTCAATTTACTACATATCCAGCGCAGATAAATCGCCACCGTACGAGACTTGCAGGGCGCCAGAAAGTAAAGAGAGGTATTTCCTAAACATGCAAATATTAACATTTTTAAGCGACGTATGTAGGTTGGAATGAAATTACCAGAGGATGCACGTAGTAATCTCCATTGATTTAGAATTAAAACATAGTTGATTGACTGATCTTGATTGCAACATATTGTTACATCCAAGTTCACATGAACTAAAAAGAGGGATCCCAAGTAAACTAATTGCACCATATCTGGTGCTACATCCAAGTTAACATTGGCTCAAAAAAAGGGATCCGGAAGAAAAGCCAAGTTCCAGAGACAGGTTAAGAATGGGTTGCATCAGCGCGGCAGCCATTCCAGACGTAAAATCCCAGCAAAGTTTTATGTCACCCTTCGGCATTACAGAGTCTAGGAAGATCAGAAACATAGAGGTCCTTATTTAAATAAAGAATGTTACAGGTTATACGTTAAGATCATCAATGTCTTAGTCATAACGTAAGTATAAAGCGTGTCAACAGTTTTTCTGCAAAGAATGGAGAGGGGAAAAGAACAAAGAAACAGGAAGAAGTATGAGGCAAACTGATATCAGTAGTTCATGTCATCAGCTACCAACATCCATCTTTATCAGTGCTTCCATTTCTATCGAGATCACAGAACAAGAGTTGCCCATGGAGGAGAATCCACGTCGAACCTTTTAAACTTCAGAGGAGGAATATAAGTAATGAGTTGTACGTAGATGTCAGAACCAACCAAAATCACACTGGGATTCTTCAAGTTCATGTGCCCACGTCAATTACCAACAATCCTGAACTTGACCTTGTCTGAGAAATTATGGCCGACAGTTGCATTAGCTTGCATATGGTGTTGTTTTATGAGAACCCACCTGGAAAGCTGTGTAACATGGCTGATCGGAGATCCCAAATTTAATACCATTGACTACCAGGTCCACCTGGCGCTGCAGCAACTTTTCTTGCCATGTACTGTTCAGGTTTTGGCTGCACCCCATTGGAAACTTCAGTACTATCTTCACCCCTTCCATTTTTACAGCTGGGATGTCTTCTAGGGTATGAAGTATTGTTAATGGGATATTGAGTTGGACCGCCAGGGTTCCTTGCAATTCTTCGCTGTTCAATGACTTCTGCTGCTGTTGCTGCTGCTCCACAGTTGTTGTAGCGCAACACTGAACTGACCACCCTCCCAGGTCTTGCAGCAGAACCTGCTCACAAATCCTCCTGTTAATAACATAATAATAACACTATCTAAGCATTAAAGCAGCCTAGTATCGCTTAAATAGCAGTGTTTCTCTTCTATACAACTAGGGTGTGTGCACACTACGGCATCATGTATCGGTCTCTATCTATTTCTGTTTTCCATTTATAAGAACAATAATGAGCCAGAAGAGAACAGAACTTGACGTAGAATTTCTCATCATTGCAACTGTTCATCCTTGGTGACACTTTAAGGAATTAATTCTGAGTGAGCTACAAATAGAGTGGTGCACACTAATAGTGACAAGGCAAGGAGACAGGTCCGCTAAGACAGTGTCAGTGCCTCATGGGGTGTGAGTATGCAAGTATATTAGAGCTTGTAGACTCTATACTTTTGTTCTACTTTTGGGTTAGAGAGGAAGATGTACGGAATCAGAATCATTGACAGATTTCATAGATTCCTCTGTGTTAGTTTATGCTTTTGCTCTTTAGATGCACATAAACAACACCAACTTAGTGCCTGATCATTTTAATAAAATTCCTTTTTTTACTGATAAAAAATAATAGAATGAACCTAAAAAAGAGGTTATATTTCTCAAATGGAGGAAAAACTAAAACCAGAAGCCTTATTGTCTCTGAAAGAAAGACACCAGAAGCCTTGAAAACCAGCTGTGGATTATATTACTGAAGCAAATCCCTAGATTCTTGTTCAGCGCTGTCCACTGCAGCCAGTCAGGAAAGTTGATGTGTTCTACTCAATAACTCAAATACTTGATTTTTCTATCATATATGATTACCACTTTCATCACTAATTCATAAGCAAGATGCTCACAAGAAGCAACTTCCAGGGAAAATATTTGTATTTTGATAACAGTGGTGATCGAACCAAATTGCACCCACTTTGACTAATTCATCGGGTACTTGTTATCTCTCGCCAAATAGGCACCAATAACTCTACTGACCAAGGTTTAGACAAATTGGAAGAATCCACCAAGTGCCGCTTCAGCTGGGATTACAACCTTAGTTCCCAAGGTTGCCTATTTAAGTTAATAAGATTGATGATGGCAACGCCTTGGTTTTATCGCTTCTCATTTTCCTTTTAGATCACAGAAGGGACATCAGCAAATTTATTTGGAGCTTCAATGAAAGAAATTGCTTCCCCTTTGCCCCATTTAATGACATAATTAGGCTAGACACGAGATTTGGAATGTTAATTTGATTTGCATATTATCAAACTCTAATATTATATTTAATGGCATTCCATGGCCAATCTCTTCTGTACATGTTTATATTGAATCTTGGGCTGAAACGAAAATGACAAACTTCGGACAAGCTATGAGCTGTGGTCTAACACTGCCTTATTTTAATATTGTGGAAGGAAAGAAACAGAAGAGGCTTGAGCTAGTTCCTAAAACTGAAATTTCAATGTCTTAGATCACTCCTTTTTAGGTACAAAGAAGTATAGTATGAGCAGACGGGATGAAAGACTTTCTAAAGATCGCACTCTTTATATTTAAGAGTAGACTCTTTTAATCATATTTAAGAGACATTTCTCTCTCTCAACCTCCCCCAGGTTTCTAAATGCTTTTTGTAAATCCTGATGCAGTCAGTTTCAGCACCTCCTTGCTGACATTTTTCTTAAAATTCTCTTTTCCTCACCCCCCCCCCCCCCCCCAAAAAAAAGGCCAGCAGATCTACCAACACTATTAATTATCAGGCTATCAGATTAGAAATCTCTACTAACATTCATGTCTTTGTGTTCATGCAAATGCACCGACTAGAAACTTTGAAGCAAATGTCTAAACCTATAACTAAGTCTTTCATAATATTAACGTCTGTGGACACCCCCATCTCGACTTTATTTCAATTTCCAAAGAAAAGATGAGTTGAGGGCAGAAGTCAAAAGGTCTTAAATAGTTCGACTAGGAAACTTGCACCTAAATCACCTCAAACATCTGACAACCCCCTAAATATAATGAGCTGACACTACAAACTTCTGCAACATCTATTACTTTCAAAGGTAATTTTTTCAAACAGTAAGAAACTATATCCAACATCTAAGACAACTCAGTCCTCGAAACAATGTTCAACTCCATGAAACTATACGAATATTAAACATTGTTAACTAATGAATAGGATTACTCCCAAGTGATTCAATTGTACATTTTCGGAGTAGGAGAAAAACATTAATATATACAAGTTCACAGTTAAACAGTAAAATAATTGGAGAATTACAATATGCAAAAGGTTTATTAAATACTAGTATATCAAACATTTTGGAACATTCCAAAAGGAAAACTTGTCACCTGAGACGGGGGAGTACTACTTCTGAGCTCACAATTTTTGGCAAGACAGAAATTGTCACCTGTCTTTTCCAGGTTTTACACATGTAGATATCCAACAAATCATTTGCATATGCTAATTCATTAACAAACTCGCAAGGAATTGCAGCATCCCAATATGTCTTTCCCAATAATGCACATGGAAGAATATAATCATGAGTGCATACATCATCATCAATACGAAAAGGGAATGCTACTCATTTGAATACAGCTGGCAACAATCAAAAGAGAAAAATTGAATACTACTCTCAGCAAAAGAAAATCATTTGAATATTGATGTCAACAATCAAAGGAGAAACATCAAGTACTACTCTCAGAAAAAACATACTTCCAGCATTTAAAATATGAAAAGAGATCAAATGCTGGACCCTACTAGAAGTGTTAGCAAACTAGTGAATCAAAC
This sequence comes from Anisodus tanguticus, assembly GCA_034509755.1. Classification (NCBI taxonomy): domain Eukaryota; kingdom Viridiplantae; phylum Streptophyta; class Magnoliopsida; order Solanales; family Solanaceae; genus Anisodus; species Anisodus tanguticus. The sequence goes on along the minus strand of CM067539.1, from coordinate 30,864,820 downwards.
CTTGAACATTCTGAGGAACTTGGAGAGGCAGCCTTGTCATGGGGATCATTGAACTCCGGTCCACATGCGGTTTCTCACCTTCTTTGATAGAGCATTTAGAAAGATCAATTGCAACTTCAACTGGATTTTGCACTGAATTATCTGAATATAATACACAAGGCCTGCATCTAAAAATTTATCAGTGGCTAAAGTTGTTCAAGAATTAAGAAATAACTGATAGCCAAAACTTGCAGGACATTCCTTTTATTGGAAAAACTATGACAAGAATAAAAAATGGTCAAAGGAGAAAGGAATTTGATCAACCAGCATGACTGCCAGGGACTAACCTCGGTAGGGATGATGAGTGCTGCCTCTCAGGCGCTGGAGCAGCAGCCCCTCCTTTGCCATAATGCTCTTCAAGATACGCAAATTGTTTCTTGAATTTGTCAACGGCACTGGAGAGACACAAGAAACTATCAGCGATCCTTTTTTGGCTCCAGTGCAGCAACGAAACCAAATTCTGTTTCTTAAAAGAAACTACAGTAAATAGCACCCTATTATGCTATTTTTGTAAGTGATAATGAGCTTATTGATATAGGACTAAGTGAGCGCTGATATGTACCATTGCAGAATATTATGGTTGCCCCCAAATTTTCTCACTAACCCATGGCCCCCCTCCATAAATTTTGTAATGCAGCTAAGCATGCATACACAATTAAGCCAGAAATGATAGCTTTCTCTTAGAGGAAGGTTCTCGAGTGGGTTAACAGCAGCCTGAATGAGGCTTGATAATAGAACATATGATTGATAATAAGCTTGACATGACTGACCAAGGAGAGAACCAAGTACACTGTACACCAGTCATTCTTGGACATGCCTATGATAGTATCAAGTCTATGAGAAAACTTAAGTTGAAGTGCCATATTTCCCCCTCCGTTTGTAAGCTTCTAAAGTTGGCTATTTCTGAGTTGATCTCTTTTCTTAGTAAAGATTAATGTAGATGTGCATCTTTCTCAAGCAAACTGTCAGATGAACCACGATATTTTCTTTTATCCGGCCGATGAATAATAATATATGTGATTGGCAAAATGAGGGCTGATCAAGATACTACCACATCCAAGTATGGGAAGTTTATAGATCCAGATGAACTACTTTCAAAGTAAAACAATAAGCATACCGTCATATGGAACAGGGTTGCTTTCTTTCCAAAATCCAAGACCTTCCTAGAGTACAACAAATCTAGATTTACCCATTTCTACATCAAAGAAAAGAAGACCAGAATCACTCCCATTAATCCTACATCAGAAGAGTTCACAAAGTTTGACTACCTTGGTTTTGAACTCTGAACTACCCCAAGGAGCAGAAACTAGGTTCCTAACAAGAAGTATGCCCTGATTCACAATACCTGTAAAGCAGTTTATCCCAAAACTACATTGATAATTAACTTTAAGCAAAGGAAAAACATGGAGGCTCCCGTCCATGCCAAATTGAAGAGTTAAGCACTACAATTAACTAAGAAAATAGCAGAAGGAAAACAGAAGAAAGAAAGAGAACGGTGGATAAGACTTCAAAAAGGACTTGAGCTTAAATAGAAGTACCGAAACCTTTTCAACTCTATCCACCTTTCTAAAGGAAAACACGAAATTGTGGACATGCCACCTGAGTAGCCATACTGGTACGTAAAACATATTATACAGATGTGAGCTATGAACACATTGACATACACATGCAACATAAGAGGCATGAATGCGGAGAAAACCATGCAGTACACAAGTGTTGGTTTTTTTTGCTCTATGGTACTTTATAAAGCAGTACGGGAAGTATATAACTATTACAAGTATTCAAAAGGATAACCAGTGATTCAACAATTCAACATGAAATCTGAAAATTACACTTGTTACACAAGAAAAACTGGAAATTCCAGTTTTGTAGAAGACGGAAAAATGGAAACAGTTTTTGCTGAGTCGAGTGTGGCACTCTGTCCTTAAGACAATATTGCCCCGTATATATCCTTTATACGTCCTGGACAATTTGTCTCCCAAGATAAAACAGCAATGGAACCCTTGAGCAAATGAAACTCAAGAGCTACCGTGAAGAATATTGAGTAACGAAATGATGCTTGAAAGTTGTAGGAATAAGATTTTTTCTGGTTGTGTATTTTCGTGCATATCAAGTGTGCTCAACAATGGTGTAAGGGGGTGTTTATATAGGTGAGGGATGGACTGATTTACTGCCTCCATAACAGCCAAATAATGGCCATTATGGAGGTAGTAAAGCCACCAACATAAATGGGAGAAAGACCAACGGATTTGGCAATTATAGGAGGAGTAATTCAGCTAAAATAAATGGCTGAATTGAGTGCTTGGCATTTCTGTTTTTGACCGTCGAAATTCTGATGTTCTGGAAACTTCAGGGACCAAACTGTACATCTTGAAACTTCAGGGGCCAAACCGTACATCCGAAAGAATTCGGTCCAAAGCGTACATCCGAAACTTCGGGATCAAACGCGTACTTCGGCAAAATTTTCGGCCCAAAAAGATAATATCGAAGACCCACAGCCCACAGCCCACGACCCGTGACCTGTGACCCGTGACCCGAGAACCCGAGAACCCGGAACCCGGAACTCGGAACCGGACGGGCGGGCGGCGGCAGCGCGCGTGGTCTTTCCTCGAACCGAAGCACATCTAGGTCATCCCTCCTTTAAACACATGGGATACCCCTTGGGGTCCCAAACCCCAAACCAATTTCGAATCTTATATACACAACAATTCTTTCTTCCTCTACCGATGAGGGAGAATTACACACAATACCACACTTTCCATGCTTCAAACACCTTACTTCGTGAACCAATATCTCTTTCATTTCTCAATGAAATTTGACGATTCTTGGCCCTACGGTTATCTACGTACTTAGTAGATCATGCATGTGTGAAGAACCAGATTCTCCAACATACGTTACACTAGCGTTTAAGCCGTTAAAGTTGGTCGGTCGCAACTCCCGCCAAAGGCAAATTTCCAACAATCCCCTCTTGAAAGAGATTTTGGCGCACTCACATGGTGTCTTTCATTTCCAGCAATATTTCGGCGGACCGATGTTGCATAAGGAGAGGTAGCCTCGCTTTGAACCTTCCATAGTTGAATACCATCGGACTTTACTTGCGCGGTGAATGTGATGTCTTGAACCGTCGGTGTTTAGTGTAAGCCAAGACAACGGTACCAACACAACAAATTCCCTTACTCTCTTCTTCGTAATGTTTTGTCCGTTTTGGCCATGGACAACGTCTTGGATTCTTAAGTGCGTTCAATTTGAGGCGGCCCGTCCTCGCACTTAAATAGGTGGTCTCCTACAAGGCATCCTGCTATACCCCACTTCACAAGTGTTAGGAACCATTAAAAGTTTCCCAAAGACCTAACCTCAACCGTTGAGGATCATTACGAGTTTTGAAAACTTAACCTTTACCCATACCGCAGATAGCACTTAACGTCTATCGCGGGAACGGCTTTGGATTTGGTGTTTCTTTTCGTAAATCACTATCCGAAGTGCTCATGCTTCCACCGAAGCGATCAACCGAACCTTTACAACTTAGTTTTCCCATTGAACCAAATTACCGGGATCTCCGGTTCGTAAGGTTGGGTTTCCACCGTATTGGTCCGTATATTTTGGGTTTTAAGCCCATTCCCCTAGACATGTGAGAACACTTGATCTCCGGGTAGTCCCTTAGTTTGTAAACAAGGAAGTGACATCCGTGATGATCAAGCGCCATACGGTCTTATGTCTCCGACAGATCCCGACAGATATGTCCAGACGCCGTCATCCGTGTCCTTCCTAAAGCCGACCGGCTAGCCACAAGTGTAGAGCTCGTCGAAGGCACGGGTTTCTCCCGATAAGGGACGTCCTCTAATGAGTCGTGAAGTTACTCAACTTCTTTCATGCTTTGTATAAAGCGATAAACTCCGATACCATCATGAATCGGTCGATGCAAGTTTGCTTAGAGGATTTTCCAAGAACCACCATACACATTTACTTGTGGCTTTGGTGTTCTTCGATCCGATGTCCGGTTGCATCACCGTGTTCTCTCGTAACCATTTGGACATTTAGAATACTATAATCCGTAGATAAGCGACTAATTCGAGATATCGTCATATCCGACTTAACGCCTTCTATTGATCATGTATTAAGATCATCGGTGAACCTTAGTTCAACTAATATGTTTGTAGGACGATACTGTGGTCGGTTGTAGTGTGTACAATACATTGAACTACACGTGACTTTGTGCATATCGCTCCTTGTCTATGGGTGCACCACGATTCCAATCGGTTATATGATTCATATCCATTGGTGGCTTCAACGAGACTCGTCAACTATTGACCGATCCGTTAGATGTCTTAGAAATCCAATTCCTAAGAAGTCATCTCGTGATACACATATCTTTCATATCGAGACTTTGTTTCAATATGATTTTCACTCTCGAACCGTTGGTTTTCCAAGCTGTTGGCTTTCTAACTTCGAGCCAATGTTTCGTGGTCGATTCATTGTTTCTGTTTTATCCGAAACTTTCGGGACTAAAATGTAAACATTTCGGGGACCAAGGCGAAAGTTCGGGAAGAAGCCCAACAGTTCAAACAAACTAACTCGATTCTCTTCTTCCAACTCTCCTAGGTTGGGAAGGCTAGTTCAACATCCATGCCACGCAAGCCTACAATGGCCCCTGGATGTTAAGCTACTCACGGGGGAGCACATTTTACAACCCAAAGGTTCTTTTCCGGAAGAAGATTAACCATTACACAAGTATGATTCTATATATGGAATCTATTTCTCCCTTTAGCTTCTTTCCAAAGCAAAGATTTTTGGAGATAACAATTATTTGTTAATTGTTCATGGTTCGTTCTCAACCATACAAGCTAGAAGGACCGGAACAAGTCTTTGTCCCCTCTTTGCTCCGTCTTGGTTCAACATCTAGAATCCCCGAGTTCGCAGATCCGGAATATTAAGTTAGGATAGACAAGAACTTTCGAGTCTCAAGATACGGAACGTCTAGTTCCGGACATCGAGCCCTCTCGGGTTCTTGTTAACCTTGAGCAATTACTCCTTTTTCCTTTTCCAAGGAAAGTTATCTCCAAAGAATTCAAACATTCTTTGACGCCAAGAGGCGATCAACACTATCTTGTTATTTGCGGATCCAGTGGATATGCAATCTACAGTCTTAGGTCGAACTTGACCTGTTTCGGTAGTCCATCTTTTACCAAGCTACCCCACATAATTTGGGCGTATGATTTTGAGCTTGGCTAACACCGTTGGACTGAGGTGAGAACTGTTGGACTGAGGTGAGAAATGAACAGTCGTTTAATGAACGATGCTTCACATTCTCCCCCTCTATCACTACGAATTTCGCAATCCATAGGCTTAGTTGATTTCCAACTTCTGCTTTGTAGCGCTTATCCGCTTCAACAACTTCATCTTTGCTTTTTCAACAAACAAAGGATTCCATACGTTGTACCATCATCAATGAAGATCACAACGTACTTGTCTCCCCCTCTATTTTGTATAAACTTTAAATCACCCAAGTAGGTGTGACTAAGTTCTAGAGGAGCGGTGCTTCTTTCGCTATTCCCTTGACGGAATTTGGAAAGGTGATTTTTCCTCTTCGTCTACCTCACATTTATTTTGAGGGTTTATGTCGACAGAAGGCAACAATCTCTACATCGTTAGCTTTTGAATGACTTGCTATTTAACGTGTCTTAATCTATGATGGCATAGATGCACGGATTACAAATATATCATTCATTTGGCTACAGACATACTTTACCATTCTTAGTTATTACAGACCTGTTGGACTAGTCTCAAACCAGCTTGACCAACAGCGTCCCTTAACCAAGTTTGGGACATGTATCACCTCATCTTTGAGTGATCCCAATCCATGAAGTCCTATTGAGGACAACCTCTCCAACCCCTTCTACTTTAGAGGTGGTGTTGCTTCACATGAACAACCTCTTACCCGTGGTTAGGGCGTAACCGGATCATATGTGATCCAGATATTCTGGCCCACTCCGGTTGCTTTGCGATCGAGTGTCCAATTTCTTTTCTCGCCTTTTCTTTAGGCCTTCGGATAATTTAAGACTCGGAAACCGTGGCCCACCTTACTAGGTGTCCATTATTTTTCCTATGAAATGAATTTTTGGCCCTACTCCGCCGCCTGGGAGGCTTTATATGACCGAGTGTCCAATATCATCATATCAAAGAAATTTTGGCCCACTCCGATCGCCGGAGGCTTTGTATGATCGAGTGTCCAATATCATCCTATCAAAGGAATTTTGGCCCACCCCGGTCGCCGGAGGCTTTATGTGATCGAGTGTCCAATATCATCCTATGAAGGATCTTTCGCCAAATAGTATGACAGTTCAACGTCTTTAGCTTTTAGACTCCTTTCGTTAAGATTGGTGCCCGAGATAATTCTTGGCGCTTACTTAAGAGTGGTAACAATTTTCGCACAGTCAGTGGATCTTACTCCCTCGTATGTGCGAACATACTTTACACACTTTAGTAATTACACTTAAAAGAACGGATCTTCTTAAGTCGTTTACAAAATCCAATCTTTAAACGGAAAAGAAGATGAGATTAAACTTCTAATTTGTTAAAGCATAAGGAATATAAATTATTTTCATATTCCTCCTTACTTTAATCCATTTTTAATCAGACATAATTTAATCTTTATTCTTGACAAGTAAGAAAAACTACTTATCCCAATTTCGGATTCGCTCACTTCAAAGTCACTTCATCGACCGAGTGTCCATTTCCTTCTCACCATTATTCGGATCCTTTGTCCGGGACGATATAGGCCTTCGCTACAAGATAGAATAACATCTTCAGTCTTCTCCTCTTGTCCCAGTTGACATCCTCAGGCTCTCGAGAGCGCTTGTTTCCACCAGTCTTGGTGGCGGTGACACCATGAACACGTTCATCATCATCACTCTCTTCTACCAAAAAACCATTGCCATATCCAGATTTGGTCACACAACTTTTGACCGACATCTTTCGAACACTAATAGTAATACTATACAAATATTGTCTTAAGTTGTTGGTTTTTTTTGCTCTATGGTACTTTATAAAGCAGTACAGGAAGTATATAACTATTACAAGTATTCAAAAGGATAACCAGTGATTCAACAATTCAACATGAAATCTGAAAATTACACTTGTTACACAAGAAAAACTGGAAATTCCAGTTTTGTAGAAGACGGAAAAATGGAAACAGTTTTTGCTGAGTCGAGTGTGGCACTCTGTCCTTAAGACAATATTGCCCCGTATGTATCCTTTATACGTCCTGGACAATTTGTCTCCCAAGATAAAAAAGAATGGAACCCTTGAGCAAATGAAACTCAAGAGCTACCGTGAAGAATATTGAGTAACGAAATGATGCTTGGAAGTTGTAGGAAGAAGATTTTTTTTCGGTTGTGTATTTTCGTGCATATCAAGTGTGCTCAACAATGGTGTAAGGGGGTGTTTATATAGGTGAGGGATGGACTGATTTATCGCCTCCATAATGACCAAATAATGGCCATTATGGAGGTAGTAAAGCCACCAACATAAATGGGAGAAAGACCAACGGATTTGGCCATTATAGAGGAGTAATTCACCCAAAATAAATGGTGAATTGAGTGCTTGGCATTTCTGTTTTTGACCGTCGAAATTCGATGTTCGGAAACTTGGGGACCAAACTCGTACATCTTGAAACTTCGGGGGCCAAACCGTACATCCGAAAGAATTCGATCCAAAACCGTACATCCGAAACTTCGGGATCAAACCGTACTTCGGCAAAATTTTCTGGCCCAAAAAGATAATATCAGAAGACCCACAGCCCACAGCCCGTGACCCGTGACCCGTGAACCCGAGAACCCGAGAACCCGGAACCGGACCGGACGGGACGGGCGGCGGCGGCGCGCGGTCTTTCCTCGAACCGAAGCACATCTAGGTCCTCCCTCCTTTAAACACATGGGATACCCCTTGGGGTCCCAAACCCCAAACCAATTTCGAATCTTATATACACAACAATTCTTTCTTCCTCTACCGATGAGGGAGAATTACACACAATACCACACTTTCCATGCTTCAAACACCTTACTTCGTGAACCAATATCTCTTTCATTTCTCAATGAAATTTGACGATTCTTGGCCCTACGGTTATCTACGTACTTAGTAGATCATGCATGTGTGAAGAACCAGATTCTCCAACATACGTTACACTAGTGTTTAAGCCGTTAAAGTTGGTCGGTCGCAACTCCCGCCAAAGGCAAATTTCCAACAACAAGTTCATAGACAAGACAAAAAACTCAGTTTGAGACAAATGTACCTTGGGTACATGAAACCTGTCGGTTCTTGCCCCTCTAAGAACTCCTGCAACATCTTTGGGTGGTATTCAAGAATTTCTCTGTATATTAGCTCCCTCACATCCTCCTTGGTTATCCTTCGCCTTTCAAATTCAAACTCCATTTTTGTAACTGGTTGAGCAGAAGGTTCTCTTTCCACTTTGGCCAGATTCCTGAAATATGGATCTGCAAGGGCCTGAATTTTGAACAAGGAAAAAGGTCGTGTTAGGAGCTGGAGTCACAAATAATGCGACTTTGTGGAAACAGATAAGACGTAGTGTATTTGTACCTCTTCTGCAGTAGGACGATCCTTAGGATCGAAAGCAAGCATCCTTTCTAGCAAACGAAGTGCAAGGGGGTCTGCATGTGGAAATTTATGGGAGAAAGGTACAGGCTTTTTCTTACGCATACTGCTCAAATACCTCCGAGCCTTTTCATTTCTTATCTATAGGCACATAAGCAAACCACATATTAGCCACAAAGCTATCAGAGTAGAACATCTTGAGTTCCAGGAAATATGTAGGGACCTACCCTGGCAATGGATTCTGGAGATGGTGTGCCCAACAGATCGGTCATCAAGTCTAATTGGTGCACCACATTTTTACCCGGAAAGAGAGGCTTCCCAGTTAACAGTTCTGCAAATATGCATCCAATGCTCCACATATCAATTGCTGGTGTATACTGAGGACAAGTCACAATAAAGTGGTCTTAGAATGTGCCATAACCAAATGAAGAAAATTATAGCTAATTCACCAATAAATCGGAATAATTATCTAAAGCAGAACATTGTATATTCACACCTTAGAGAAAAACGATCCACACAATTCGGGAGCCCTATACCACCTCGTGGCAACATAATCCTACAGGAACAAATGGTGACGTTAGATGTCACATTCATTAAAAGAACTATGTTTCGAAGTTAAAAGTTTTGCGCAGAGCATAAAGAAGCATACAGTCCAAAAAATAGCTGTTGGAGTATCATTGAAGGCAACTCTTGCAAGACCAAAGTCACAGATCTTGAGCTTGCAGTCGGCATTTGCTAATATATTTTTGGGTTTCAGGTCACGGTGAAAGACATTGGCTGCATAATGTTCCAACATAGAGGCATTGTTAGAATTGGAAAAATTATCATGGATTGGAGTACACCATGGCAGCTAATATGGCTATGTAAATGTCTAAGTATATAAATATGTCCCTTGTGGAGGAAAGTCATAATAATTAAAGAACAGTCTTGTAACCAGCATATAACCTGTGTGTATATATTTTAGCCCTCGAAGAAGCTGATAAAGGAAAAATTGATAATGTTCCGGCGTCAGATCATCATTTGCTTTAATGACTTGATGCAAATCAGATTCCATGAGTTCAAAGACAACATAGATGTCCTTGAATTCCCTCCGAGAAGGAGGTAACAATATATGCTTGATCTCCACTATATCTGGATGCCGGAGAAGCCTCAGAAGCTTGATTTCACGAAGGATACGTGTAGCATCAGAGACATGTTCAAAGATGTCGTTTATCTTCTTGATTGCAACTTTTTCCCCTAGATGGGTATCATATGCAGAGCAGACAACACCATAGCTACCTTTGCCAATCACTTCCTCGATCTTGTATCGGTTCCCTTCACCATATTCAGTAAAGAAATCTACATCTCCGGACCCCTGCATATTCATATTATAATTCACAAGATGGGTTATAAAACCTGTCAAAAATGGATCACTATACTTCAAGTTGCTATACACATTATTCCAACCTGCATGAGCTATGGACAACTCAATCATTCCTTTTGATCAAAACCATATAGCATAAACTATTTGATTCACTCCACATCTATTTCACGATTGACTTGGATCATAAAACTAAACTTGTACAATACCACAGTACTACATGTCTTATGTTTAATATTCCAATTAGCCTTAAACCTCACCACATATCAAGAAGATCCAGTCACCACTTAGCTATGTTCCACAACACTCAACATTTCAATCCTCCAACCAAATGTCCTAAACCAGATAACTGATTAGCCGAAGATCACGTTATTATGTGGAGTTTCTAAAGCATAACAATAACCCCACAATCAAAAACCATTACTTTCTCAATAACAATAAATCTAAGTGTTGTCACAACTAGGTTAGTACTGTCACTTATTCTAGCATACTACTTATAGCCTCAACTAATATCTAAGCTGATAAATTCGAAACACCCTTTACCTTTTTTCGCTGATCAGGCTGCATACTTCAAGTGGCAAGAATCAAAACCACAAAACCACAACTAGCAATAAACAAATGGAAAGAATCTTATCCAAAAAAAAGTAGCTCAAGCAAGTTGGCTTACATTACACCCTATAGATCAAACAATACTAAATACCCCAACAAATGATCAGATTCAAACAAGACCCATAAAAGTAAAAACCCAGAAACAACTCCAAATCTTAGGAACAGGCAACAAGGGCAAAGATGGAAACTTTCAGATTTCAAGATCCAATATGAGTAAAAAAGAGTTTGTGGGAAGCACTATATGACAACAAATTTGGGGGTATAGCTGGAAATGAAAGTATTTTCTTTACTAAATAAAAAAAAGCTCAACAAACAACAGTTCTTGATGATCTCTAATGCATGTACAACAATGCTAAGGTTGGAAACTTTAAGTAACTATGCAAAGATTCAATTTTTATTGAGTAAAAATGAGATCTTGGAGACACCCAGATAGAGATAAAGGTTAAAGAGATGGAATATCTTTGAGAAATGGTCTAGTGTTTGTTCAAGTTTTGAGAGAGAGAGAGAGAAGGGAAATAGGAAAAAATTTAGAGTGGAAAATTTATATCCATGAAAACTTTGGGGGACCATATTAATTATTTTCTGTTCTTTGGGGGGAAAAGACACAACTGCCACTGAATAATCACCACATTACCGTTATATTACTAAGGTTTTGCAAACATCTAGTGGTTGGGGAGCATTTTTGGATTTGGACTTCACAAAGTGTTTGATAATTTATTTTAGTATTGTTTTGGTAAAGTGGTTGGTTTGATTATTTATTTTTTGTTCTCTTGAACACCTGAAAAGAAAAAATATGGTTACTCTTATTTTTAATACTCCAACAAACTAGTATATTCTTTTGGTCATTGCTTATTTGCACTGATGTCCTTGTCTCCCAAGATTATGGTAAATTCTACGTACACGCTACACTTTCCAAACGTCACTTTATGAAATTTCATTAGATATGTTATTTTTATTGTAAACTATGTTCTTTTGGTTGCTAAATGGGGTATCTTGTGATCTTGATAAAAGACTAAAGAGGTCATAATTTAGACTAAAATAGAGAGTAACTTATGTGAGTTAACACTTGTAATTTGTGGCAGTTGCTTGAATCTGGCTATGTTATTTTGCAATATGGTCGTCCAACTAGTTTTTATTTAGCACATTATTATGTATACGATATATTGTCAGTGACATTTTAATAGAAGAATATTTTTAAGTTACTTTTTTGAGATCTTATAATTTATTCACCCCTTAGGTAATTTGAATGTGACTTTTATATTATCAAAATTTACTGTTAATGTTTGATCCATTCTGAATCAATGACTCACCTTAGCTAAAATTGTGGATTGTGTTGATGTACTCTAGTGATTCTTTTTGAATAATAATAGAAATATTGAACCATTTTTATTAGTACTAGGTAGAGGGAGTTAGGGTATGGGAGAGGGTTAAAAAGTAATTATCTGGTATAGTTTACTTTGTTATGATGTTATAAATTTAAAGTTTAAAATAAATTTCAGATAAACTTCTGAATTGATAAATATCAAGAAAAATTTAGGATAAAAATACCAATAAATCATCTATAAGCTCATCGCAGATGACAGGACAAGCTATAGCGGTTCCATTCTTGCTCTTCCTATATATAATTGATACCTCTTCGTTGTAATTTTTTTGTCACGCTAATCACATTGGCCTCCTCTAACTTACCAAAAGAACAAAACTTTTCCAATTAATACCTGAAAATATACGTTATTGAAAGATGCTATAAGATACTTTACACTACTTTCTCACGATCAAAAAAAGTGTTCACTTAACATTTATTTTTTGAGTCAAAAAGAGTTTACTTATCAAATCAAGAAAGAATTAATTTTATTTTTTCATATTTCCCTTATTAAGTGTTAGATAATCAGATTTCAATACCTATTTAATTAGAGGTATTTTAGTCAAATTACCTATTTTTATCTAGAAGTTAGTATTTTCTAAAGAATGTGCAAATTGTCAAGTAGACATTCTTTTTTATTCGGAGGGAATAATATTAACTATGAAATAGAGATATTATATCCAAAATAAGTTTGTGGAGCTAAAGTAATAAAATAAGCTTGTCGAGCTAAAGTAATGTGAGAAACAACAACAAAAAAGGGGGAAATCATCCGCGGAGCCTTTATACAATACCTAGACCAATTGAAAATTTTACTCCATTATACTCATACTTCTTTCTAAATTAAATATAAGACTAAAACCTTAATTAGTCCTTATTAGTGAATCTAATAATCTCTATTACATATTTGATATTTCTGATAGAATATTTCTAGAATATTTTTTGTATATTTTCTATATTAGGTAAAATTGTAGTGCAATTGTAATTAGGAAGTGTAGTCCAATTGTAATTAGAAAGATTAGTTACCTAGTTTGTAAAGGAGTAAATAATTATGTAATATTATATATATATATATATTGTACATATTGATAATGAAGAGGAGGAGAACATATTTTTTTATGGTAGCATAGACATCTGAAAGTTTTAAAATGCTTATAGGAAGGATCCCGAAGATAGAGAACTTGAGTGTGAGACTTTGTTTTACGCTCCCTTCGCAAAAATAAATTTATAGATTGCAAACATGTATCTTATCCTCCTGTTTGTGAATCTCGTATTTTTTGGGAAACATGTCAAGTTGCCATTTTATTCTTTATCTACCTGTACTTTAATGCCTTTTGATATAATACACAGTGATTTATGGACTTCTCCTATTTTAAGCACAGTCGGACATCGATACTATATGTTGTTTTTAGATGATTATTCAAACTTCTTGTGGACTTTTCCCATTGGAAATAAATCCCAAGTCTATTATATTTTTTCTTCATTCAGCGCCTTTATTAAGATACAATTTGAAAAGAATATCAAATGTTTTCAATGTGACAATAGGAGGGAATTCAATAATAATCAATTCAAACTTTTATGCGCCAAAAACGGCCTTGTTTTCTTTTTTCTTGTCCCCACACCTCTCTACAAAATGGCAAAGCTGAATAAAAAATTAGGACCATAAGTAACGTAGTTCGTGCCCTCCTTGCCCACTCCTCTATCCCCTATCCTTTTGGCATTACGCTATATCCATGGCAACCTATCTCTTAAACATTTTCCCCAATAAGTCTCTTCAACACAAGTCTCCCACTCAAGTTCTCTATCTTCGGGATCCTTTCTATAAGCATTTAAGAACTTTCGAATGCCTATGCTACCCCCTCCACACAAATCAACAAGCTGCAACCTAGGTCCACCCCATATGTATTTCTGGATTACCCCCTAATCATCGTGGTTACAACTGTTACGACATGTCCAGTGGAAAAATAATCGTTTCTCATCATGTCATATTTGATGAGTCTCAATTTCCCTTTACCAAACTCAATTCCCTACCTCTGAATTCCTATAACTTCTTAAATGACGGCCTTAATCCCATTCTACTTCATCACTTGTAAAATTAATCGCTACCGTCATCGACGCCCGACTCACCTCCTTCTGTCCCGTATCGGGTCGACCAGCCAGCCCCACCACATACTCCTCGGAACAACCATTCTCGGTTGCCCGAGGTCACTCCCTCCCCTCAAACAACGCCCCCACCCCTTCTCTATGATTCTGCTGCTCCATCTCGGTCTGCAACTCTGCCCTAGCCGCTTTCTAATCCCGCCCCACCTCCCGCGGCACCCACACGGATGATGGAAACCCATGTTATGCACGACATTTCCATACCCAAATGGCAATTTAATTTATCGAATTCAGTTGCCTCTTTACCTCTTCCTCGCAACCTAAAAAATGCCTTGTCCGATCCTAATCGAAAATCTGCCATGATTGACGAATATAATGCTCTTATTGAAAACAAGACGTGAGAGCTAGTGCCTCGTCCTCTTGATGCTAATGTTATTCGTTCTATGTGGATTTTTAGACATAAAAAGAAGTCTGACAGTTCTTTTGAGAGGCACAAGGCCCGTCTTGTAGGTGATGGCAAGTCTCAACAAGTGGGCGTGGATTGTGATGAAACCTTCAGCCCAGTGGTGGAACTGGCAACTATTCAGACTGTTCTCAGTATGATCAAATCATGGCCCATTCATCAGTTGGATGTCAAAAATGTCTTCTTGCATGAAGACCTTCATGAGACTGTGTATATGCATCAACCTTTGGGATTCAGGAATCCAGATTATGTGTTGGACTGAAACATGCTCCTCGTGTGTGGTACCAACGATTTGCTGACTTTGTATCCTCTATTGGTTTTTCACATAGCAAATCTGATCACTCACTTTTCATCTATAGAAAGGGTAATGACATGGCATACATTTTGTTATATGTTGATGACATCATCCTCACTACATCATCTGAGTTTTGATGCACTTCGTCGATCCATTATGTCACTCCTTGCCTCTGAGTTTGCTATGAAGGATTTGGGCCCCCTAAGCTATTTTTTGGGCATTGCTGTTACGAGACATGCAGGTGGCTTATTTCTTTGTCAAAAGAAGTACGCCGAAGAGATCCTTGACCGAGCAGGCATGACGTCTTGCAAATCGATCCACACACTGGTGGACACTAGTTCCAAACTCAGTGCCTCTTCGGGTTTTTTGTACGCCAACCCGACTCACTATCGCAGTTTAGCAAGAGCATTGCAATATCTCACTTTAATGAGACCAGATATATCATATGCCGTGCAGCAAATATGCTTACACATTCACAACTCGACGGATGAACATATGAATGCCCTCAAATAATTTTTGTGATATGTACAATGTACTCTTCATTTCGGCTTACACCTGTACAAGTCCTCACTCTCCGACCTCACCTCTTATTTTGATGCCGACTAGGGTGGATGTCCCGACACTCGTCGATCCATGTCGGGTTACTGTGTGTTCCTCAGAGATAACTTGTTTTCTTGGTCTTCTAAAAGACAACCTACTCTGTCTCGATCCAGTGTCGAAGCCAAGTACCGAGGTTTAGCGAATATTGTATCTAAGTCTTGTTGGATACGCAACATTCTCCTGGAACTTCATTGCCTCATCCATAAAGCTACATTGGTCTATTGTGATAATGTAGGTGCGATATATCTTTTCGGCAATCCCGTTCAACATCAGCGCACTAAACACATTGAAATGGATATTCACTCTGTATGTGAGAAAGTTGCTCGTGGACAAGTTCGTGTTCTTCATGTTCCTTCCCGATATAAGATTGCTGACATATTTACTAAAGGGCTTCCGCGCATACTCTTTTATGATTTCTGAGTCAGTCTCAGCGTACGAGAACCTCTCGCTTCGACTGCGGGGTATGATAGAATATTTCTAGAATATTCTTTGTACATCTCCTATATTAAGTAAAATTATAGTCCAGTTATAATTAGGAAGTGTAGTCCAATTGTAATTAGGAAGATTAGTTACCTAGTTTATAAATGAGTAAATAATTATGTAACAATATATATATACATATTGTACATAATAATCAATGAAGAGGAGGGGAACATATTCTTTTAATTTCATCCGTCTTAATTTGTATGACACGGTTTGAATGTGTATGAAGTTTTAGAAGTTAATTTTGCTATTAAATTATACTAGTGATTCTTGCAAATATAATAAAAGACAAGATAGTTTGTTAGTGAAACAAACATCAAAATTTTAGATTCTTGAGATTTAGATTTGCAGAATAGTGTTATTAATTGGGTTATATTAAAAATTTATAAAAACATGTTACTAAGGCATGACTATCAAAAGTAATATCATAAAAAAATAGCAAAGTGAAGACTAAATGCTTATCAGTAATTGAATAATTCATAATCATTGAGGGTACTGAATGGAAAACTTTTTTGTTTCTTATAAAAATCTTTTAATATGGAAAAGGAATATGGGAAACTTTTTTAAAAATATATCTGCTTGGTACTTGGAATTGCATATACGAGAAGACGTTGGTCGGTTTGGGGTTGTATGTATTCGTGAATCCCTATGAAAGTACAATGTTATTCCTCGATTATGCCTAGACACACTCCTTTTATGAATACTATTTTGTTTCTTGGAATGCTTAATATTGTTGGTTAAAATACAAATATCTTCTCGTTATCCACTCTATGTTGTCTATGAATAGTTGTTCGATACCCACATAAAAATGTAGATTAATTAGCCTATTTGCATTGGCCTACTCCTTTCTCAAACAAAGTTATATGCGACATCCTAAAATAAACTTAACCTAATCTCTTTATTTTCTTATTAAAAAAATCAAACAAAAGGTTTACCTAATTTTCAAGTTGAACCGCTAAACGATTGAGACCATATAAAATGAATATTTATTAAATTTACTATTTTTATTTTGTTCTTTCCTCGACGAATAACAAATAAATAATTCTCGATGTGAAGAGAGATTCCGAAAGTAGCTCAATGAGTGGTTGTCGTTGTTAGATATCATTTCGCTCATTGATACATTGTATGAATATATATATATATACACATATACTACCACTACATCTTTTGTCTCAATTTATGTGTCGCTCTTTTCTTTTTAGTCAAGCCAAAAAGAATGACACATTTATATATTACAAGTTAACTTTAAACTTCTCGTTTTACTCTCTAGTGTGTTTTGTATGAAGAAAAAAATATTTTCCTAAAAAATGTTGTCTTGGAAAATAAGTAATTTTTAAAATTAATTCTTAGTGGCTTTCGGGCATGATGGTAGTTTGAGGTCGTGTCCTCAGTTGGGGGTGGGGGTGGGGTATAGGTGGTACGGGGACTGGGGGAGCTCATAAGTTGCGAGTTGGGTCTTGGAACATAGGTACTCTTACGGGGAAGTCGATTGAATTAGTGAAGATTCTTAAGAAGAGGAAGATTAGTATAGTTTGTGTTCAGGAAACCGAATGGATAGGAACTAAGACTTTGGAGGTAGATGGAGATGTTAGGGGCTATGGGGGCTTGGGGGAGTAGTGGGGACGTTGATAGTATGTGGTCTAGGACAGTTGGATGCATCAAGGAAGCAACTAGAAAGGTACTAGGGATCTGGAGGAGCAACTCAGGTGGACGTAAACGAGATTGGTGGTGGAATTGAGAGGTTTAAGAAAAAGTAGAAGCCAAGAAGGTTGCGGATACGGCGCTAGTGGAAAGCATCGACGAGGGCGACCAAAGGAGGTATAAGACAGTGAAGAAGGAAGCGAAGCTAGTGGTAATGACAACTAAAACAACAACCTTTAAGCACTTTTATAAAGAGCTCAAGTGCAAAGGCGGGGATAGAAAGTTGTATAGTTTCATCAAGACGAGAGAGAGGAAGTCTCGCGACCTGGACCAAGTGAAGTGCATTAAGGACGAGAAAGACGAAGTGTTGGTATACGACACACACATTAGACAGAAATAGAAGACGTACTTCCATAAGATCTTGAATAAAGAAGGGGACATAGATATCCTGCTGGGGAAGTTAGAGCATTCTGAGAGTCGCAATTTTTTTGAATATTGTATGTGCATCAAGGCTGCAGAGATTAAGGAGGCTATCCGTAAGATGATGAGGGGAAGAACGACCGAGCCTGATGAGATCCCAATAGACTTTTGAAAGAGTAAAGACGAGGCAAGTATGGAGTGGCTGACTAAGTTATTTCAAGTATATTGACTCTATTATACAAGGGAACGAGAAGATTGATGATGATGTCACTCATTGTATTGGAGCAGGATAGATGAAATGGAGGCTTGCCTGCGGGGTGTTTTGCTAGCTGAAAGGTAAGTTCTATAGAATTGTGGTTAGACCAGCACTGTTGTATGGGGTAGAGTGTTGGCCAGTCAAGAATATCCATGTTTAGAAGATGAAAAGTAGTAGAGATACAGATGTTCAGATGGATGTGTGATCATACTATGAGAGTTATAATTAGGAATGAAAATATACTGGACAAGGTAGGAGTGGCCTCCATGAAGGACAAGATGAGGAAAACGAAACTGAGATGGTTCTAGCATGTGAAGAGGAAGTGTGATGATGCACCAGTTAGGAGGTGTGAGAGATTGACGGTCGTAAGAGTCATGAGAGGTAGAGGTAAGCCGAAGAAGAACTGGGGAGGTGATTAGACAAAATATGGTTCAGCTCTAGTTGACTAAGGACATGACCTTAGATAGAAAGATTTGACGGTCGAGGATTAGGATAGAAGGGTAGTAGGTATTTGAGTTTTGTCGCGCTGTGTGTGAGAGAGGTGGGGGGCTAGCCTTTCCATCTCCTCTTTTCCCTTTCTTAGTTGTATTATTTTGGTATCGCGTCGATCATTATCTTATGTGTGTATTACTATGTTGTACCATTTATTTTGTATCTTGATATTTTATTGTCTTATTTTCCATGCAATACTGCATTGATTACGTTTCTTTTGAGTCGAGGGTTTATCGAAAATAACCTCTTTACTCCCGCAAAGGCTTAAATAAGGTCTGTGTACATTCTACCCTCCCCACATGTCACTTGTGAGATTACACTGAAATCCATGATCCATAAATATTATACCAAAATACTTATACTTTTGCAAATACTATGGGGTAGTATAGGGGTGTGAGGGCGGTGACGGTGGGGCTATGTGGGGTTGGAGTGGGATTGAGTATGTTGGAAGATAGGGAAGAGTGAAACATCAATTATGAAACTTGTTTTTCCTACTCTCACTAGGGAAGTTATTTTTCTTATTTTAAAAGAACATTTTGTTTTCTTAGAAAATATTTTTCAATTTTTTTGACCAACTTAACATGAGAAAATTGAGAAACAATAAATACCTTTATATTCTGCGGTTTATGTCCATATGTCATTGTCCTTTTAGGTAGAGTTTAATATAATTATAAATGTTTAAAGACATTGTGTTTTAACATGTGCATAAGCTTGATTGTTTGGATACCTTGAGGTTGGTTTAAGCAACTATCAAGTGGCGTCGTTTTAGGATAGTGATCTTTATAGAACTCATGGCCATCTTGAAGTCATGTGGACCTATGAATAGTCTTGCTATAGATAGAGTCATAATTATATTTTTAGTCAATTTGATCCCAATATCAACCAATTATTTTGGATAAGGAAACACGTAAAACATCTCTGAAGATTCTTTGGTTGGTTTTTTCTCTCGAATCAATAGGAGAGTATAAGAGGAAAAACAGGTTAAGAATATAATGTCTCATTCACATAATTTAAAGAAAAACTTCGTTATGTTTAAATCACCAACAGATAAAACAAACAAATCACGATTATAAGATACTATATGCTACATAAACGAGAGTATAGATGACAAGTGCAATTATACGTAGATAGACTTTAAAATTGCATTGATGCCTCTAAAAGGGTCATTATATATAGCTGGCCACTTATTTAAGTAAATGATGTTGAAGTAACCTTGACATGTGACATTTTCACATTTTTGGGTAAATTTAGCTACTAATTTACCTATAACTAAATATCAGAGTAATTTTTCATCGTTCTCATTGAACTTCAGCTTACAACTATAAATTAACTAATCATAAATTTATTTTTGGTTCAACTAAAAAAAAGGGCAGTATGGTGCACTAAACTCCCGCTATGCGCGGAGTCCAGAGAAGGACCGGACCACAAGAATCCATTGTACGCAGCTGTAACTTACATTTTTACAAGAGGTTGTTTTCACAACTTGAATCTGTGACCTATTTAGTTCAACTAATTATCGTAAACTTAGGTGATGATGAGACGAATAAACATGCATACGTTAGTTATCCTCGAGGTAAATATATCATGTATAAGGGGCCAACATTTTTCAATTTAAAGAATTTGTAACAACCATGATTATATGTATATCCGATCGTCAACTATGTAAGATGATGATGATGAACAAGAAAGATGAAAGATGAAAGATTGATGAGTATGCATGGTCTTGAATAGTTATCACATATCTGGTCGGTTGCATGTGCCTAATAACATGTTTTTTATAAGCAAAAGTGGAATCGTTTGACTTTATAAAACAAATAGAGTACTAGTACTACTACTAATCTTACTTTATATATACATGACACATTGCCAATTTATTTAATCTCTGGTTCTCAAATTCATTCTATCCTTCTAAGATCATCCAAAAGGATATCTTTTTGAAATTCTCTACGGTTGAAATTAGATTCATATATATTCAATTCAATATTTAACTTAATAGGTTTAACGTTGTTTAGAGATATAGAATTCAAAATTTAACATCTATACTACTTTTTAAAAAAAAAATCACATGTATATCTATAATTTATATTGAAAATGATAGATTCAATTGAATTCACTTCCAACATTCTAGGTTTGTCTCTAGTTGAATTTCATGCGAGGAGATTGCACCAAGTGAAAATAATTTTTTCTTTAAAAAGAATGACAGTTACGGTCCATAAAATTATGAATATCATATATAGAGATGTTGATGTTTAAGTGCTTTATTTTTTGTGGGTCGGATTAGGTTTCATTAAATGTTGTAAACCCCATATAGCAGTTGGCAACAAATTTAGGTTTTAGTTAGCATCATCAAAAATGATTTGGACCAAGGTTGTTTATACCTATAATTCGTCGTATCCCAGCTTGCATTTTCAGTTATTTTAAGATATAGAACAATTTTAGTAGTAAAAGAGAAATAAATATTAAGGTTTTCTTTTGGATACTGTTTTTTCTTTCTTTATTCTTGTTCAGAGAATTTCTTACTCGAAAATGTATTCTATAGAAAATATTTAGTTGATAAAGTTATAATCAGAACCTTTCTTTTAATTAATGCAAACAGTTTAATATTCTTCTTGTTTATGAAAATGTGATACCCTCTGTATTCTATCCCAAAAATTAATTCTATTCTAGTCATAGTGGTACGCACCTCAACTTTTAATATTATCAAGAATTCAAATTTATTTAATATTTCAATTTTAAATTATAATAGGAGTACTACATTTTGTTTACCAAACTAACATTTCAAGTACTAATACTTTATCATTTTCTGTACCCGCCGCTAAAATGATATAGAGCAGAAGTTAATTAACTATTTTAAACTTTATATTCATTCAAACACAGTCATAAAAACATAAA
Source organism: Anisodus tanguticus (assembly GCA_034509755.1). Taxonomy (NCBI): domain Eukaryota; kingdom Viridiplantae; phylum Streptophyta; class Magnoliopsida; order Solanales; family Solanaceae; genus Anisodus; species Anisodus tanguticus. The sequence continues at coordinate 30,843,206 of CM067539.1, read as the reverse complement.
ACGGATGAAGTACTTTTAAAAATGTAAATAAATTATTTAGTACTGAAATAAAACAAACATCAATTGAACGAAATAGTTTTAATAGTGTTAAAAGTATAATTAAATATTAAAAGTGTCATCTCTTAAGTTTTTAGATGAGATGATCACACACTTCAATATGGTATCAGAGCCCTACAAAGGTCTTGAGATCGAATTTCGCAGCCACCCATTATCAAAAAAGAATTTTCACGTGTTTGGACCATGAAAAAAATCAGGTCAGAACGTGAGGGGGAGTAGTGAGAATATAATCAAATATTATTTCACTAGTTTTATGAAGAATGTAGAGGATTTTTTTTGTATATAAATATTTTTTTAGAAATTATGTAATGATTTAATACATCATATCAAATAATATATAAAATATAATTCTAATATAATTAATGTCAGCATTAATAATACCAATATTATTAATATCAATATTAATAATACAATATATTCAATACTATTCTTATACACTCTCTCAAACGAGCCCTTAAATGTTAGTGTTGTTGTACCCTACTAGTTTAAAGTAACCAAAACATTAGAACTCATGATAAAAGTGCTCGTACAAAATAATAGTGGACCTGGGTTGTGTAATAATGTGCAAGTGGGATTTGGACAGCATATTTGTGTTGTGGATAACTATTTTGTGGTCAAAGTTTGAAAGTGCGAGTTTTCTCACGCGCTTTGTAACAGAATGAAGCTGGCGAAGAACTGGATTTCCCGTTTTGTTTCTCCTTACGTGGCATGTGGCTGAAGGTGACAGCTGTTCAAATGTAAAGCTCCATCCACCCCATTTACAGCTATTTTTTATTTAGTATCCGATATTCATATTGCAATCCACTAATCTGATATCACGCTGCTCAAGGCTCATCCAAAAACCAACGCTTCAACTCAAAATCTCAGATTAAAAAAAATAACATTACCACATCCTTTAATAATGTGTACAACCATCTAGCATAATAAATTATGAGTCACAATCAGCAAAACAACAAAATATTATTTATGAGAGAAGCCTAGACTAAAAAGACAAATTTAAGAACATTTTTTTAAATGAATTTAATAAAAAAATATTTTGTATACCATTGACATATATTATGTCATCGATCATAATAAGAATATTTTAAGTAGGTATTTGTCCATGCATTTTTAAATTATGATTTCATAATTTAATTTTAAATTATATTTGTTTATGCAATTTGAATATAACTTGAACTTCAATTTTATGTGATTTAAAATTCTAAATCATGATTTTAATTTTTTTAGCTGAAGTCATCGACAAACCCTTTAAGTTATTAAAGTATTTCACTTAAGACCCTTCAACTGAGCCCCGCCGTCTGGACCCTTCAAATCATTCTTTATTGTGTCACTTGAGCAATTATGGTAAAGTGCGTGCAATGCACTGCTCTAAAAGGGCGTGAAATACCATATATTTTTTTATTTAAAAATTTTTTTAACCATTAAAAAAACAGTTTTAAGAAAAAAACTATTTTAAATCAATTTTACTAATTAAAAATACATTTCAAACCCAAAAAAAAATCTGAAAACCCGGCCACCCTCCCCGATCTGAAGTTGGTTTCCATTTCGCTGCCGCCATCGCCGTCACCATCACCGTCACCGTCACCGCCGCTGCCGGTTTATTCTTTCCGTTTTATTTGTTTCTTAAATTCTTAACTTGATTAAAAATTTCACTACTTCACAGATCCATCAAATGGGTATTATCGAGGAGCAAGTTCATCATCATCAATTTCTATTTTTATGTAGCTCTAATCTTCTACAACTTGTTTAATTAGTTGCTCGTTGGACTGAGATTACTTATTTGCTTGAATGGTCTTCATCAAAAAATAGATACATTAATTTGGATTATTATAATTTAAGAAGAGGGGCGGCGGAGATGGGGCAACGATGGAAGAGAGGGGTGGCGGAGATGGGACAGCGATGGAATCGGAGAGGAGAGAGGTGGTGGGGTCAAGAAAGATGGAAGAGATAATGCTTTTTTTTGTAAAATATTTTTTAATCTAAAATTCACGTGTTTCCATCTTATTTGTTAGTTTTGTGTGTGAATTACACGTATCATTTGTGTGTTGTTGCATATTAATTTTGTTTCGATTTGAACGGTTCATATGGTAAGGGCTCAATTGAAGTATGTAAGTGAAATATTTTGACAATTTAAAGGGTTGTATGACTTCAGCCAATTTTTTTAAATATAAAATTTATTTCATAAGTTTATATTTTGTACAAAAAAATCATAAAGTAGTAGATATATATCAATTGATCGACTTTATATTATATTGGATATAATTGTTCAATACATAATTTATATTGTATATACAATCAAACCTCTTTATAAGTGTCATTCACTATAACAACATTTCACTATAACGACTTGATTTTCTCCATAACTGATTTTTCATGTTATATTTTATTTCTCTATAATAATATTCTACCTATAACAATAATGACATTCATTATAGCGGTACACTCTTTATAAAATTACCTCTCTATAACAGTCATTTTCAAATATTACGTAATAATATTTGTAAGAAGTATATTATATATATATATATATATATATAAATTAATATCAAAATATTTATGACAATCATCAAAGGAAAGATTGAATTTCTTTTTACTGAAAGTTTGAACAAAAATCTTCGTCAATTCAAGCGTTATATTATCACTAAGAGACTGAAATTTACGAAATAACCTACATTGTAAAAATATCATTCTCCATTGTTGGAGAAATACCGAAATTCTACCTACAGATAAAAATCCCAATATCAATAGTGAAAATTTAGAATTTGTTGATGAGGTTGGTAGTGTGTCATCACCTATAGCCCAAATCCCATTTCATAACACCAATCAAGCAATGAATGCTAACACTTATACGGAGTTTGACACAACTCTTTCAATCCTTGAAACTTACATTGATGAAGAGATTATTGCATAAGTGATTGGAGTGGAAGAACAAGAGACAATGAATACTGAAGGTGACAACGAAAACGTTGATGAAGAGCCTCAACCTATTGCTACCTGGGATGAGATAGAAGAGTCAATTGTTAAGCTTTTAGATAACATTCAAGGGAAAACTATTAAATTCTCTTTTGCTAAAAGTTTGGACAAAATTCTTCGTCAATTCAAGCGTTATATTATCGCTAAGAAACTGAAATTTACTTAACAACCTACAATTATAAAAATCTTATGTCAAACTTGAAATAGTATTTAAATACTCAATTAATTTTAAATGCATATGTTCCTTAGATTTTAATTCTTTATCGATATGGTACACCTAGACATGAATTTATTTATAATTTATTAGTCTTTTTAATTTTTAATTTATGAGATACGAAAATCAATTGAAATTTTAAACTTAATAAGTATATTATTTTCGTTTATAGCATACAAAGTACAGAAAAATAATTATTTGCGTACTTTCGTTTATAACGGCTAAATAAGATCCAAACATGAAATGTCAGTATACATATATAACAATACCTCACTATAGCAATCATGAAATTCTAGGACAAACACTGCCACTATAGAGAAGTTTGGCTGTATATACAAAGATATGACTATGCCATGACTTAAAAGTTTACAACATAAGTTTATATTTTGTAATAAAAGATCCATAAATTAGTAGATAGATACCAATTGATCGACTTTATATTGTATTGGATATAATTGTCCAATACATAATTTATATTATATATATATACAAAGGTATGACTATGACATGACTTAAAAGTGTACAATTTTGAGTCGCGTATTAATTTTGTTATGAACTATGACTTGTTCATTTGGTAAGATTGCATAAGAATTAGAAAAGTTCTAATGATTTTCACAACTAGTGGAGTTTTTATGTCAATGAAAAAAAATACAACTTAAGAAACCCAAATTGCATGTCCAAATAAAACTTTAGCATCAAACCATATGATTTCAAACCATGATTTCAAATAATGGTTTCAAATCATGTGAAAACGACTCTTAAGTATTTCATCAACGTTTCAATAAAAATATTTTTATGTAGCAAAAACTTCGTGTGAGGGTACTATAGTTTGCATTATCCATGTAGTTAACCTATTGAACAAGATAAATGCCTTGTTTTTATTTTTAAATCCTCTTTATAAGTGATTAAGTTAGACATTTGTGCAAGGAATTCAATATCAAAGATTAGAATGTCATACTTGAACTTTGGACAGTTGATCTAAAGCAAATTTTTAACCTTATTTGATGCTGCATTAGAATCTTCCTTTAAAGCTGTATCTAACTTGCTCTTTAAGTTATGTTTCGTCAAATTAAATCTCTCATGGTCATTTAATAGCATGTTAAAATAGCAAATATGAAACCAAGTTTCTAGTTACTGAAAAGAGTCGTGAGAGTACGTACTCAATGAGGTCTCACACATCAAAAAGTGAAGATAAAATTTATATTAATTTTTGGTCAATATTTCCATTTATGGTATGAAATATACATGTGCTACAACATTTTTTTTGAATTGAATTCTCAGATTTTTTATGCCGCACACAAGAACAATTTGATAATAAATGACTGTGATTCGAACTGTAATACGCAAGTGCAATTTTAGTATTGTGTCTTGTCACTGTTTTAAAAATGAATTTCCTTTCTTTAACTTTTTTATTTGGTTAAGGAATTTCGTAATTCATTTAACACCACACACGTACTACTAGAGAGATAATGGATTATATTCTTCCTTTTCTAATCAAATTTCTTTTGGAAGGAGAAGAAAAAGAAATTGTTGTTAATCCCACGTCTTTAAACATTATGATGCTCACTTTTGAGTTGACGTGCTCTTTTTTTTCTATATATACATGATAATTAATTCAAGATCCTTACTTGTTCTCACGTTAATCTAATGATTAGTTCCTAAAACTTTACAATCTAATTAATTAATCTCATGTTAATCTAATGAGTACTTTTATGACTTTATTTCTTTATTTGTGGAGATTAATGGAAGGACCCTTGAGGCCTTGACGCATATTAAGTGGTGAAGAAAATCCACTCAACAGCTGCCACAATATATTTATTTATTTTTAAAAAAAGTTGTGATAAGTACTACTTTGAGATATCATTTTCATGCATCTCTTTACATCAGTATTTGATTCGCATGGAAAACTTGAACATGAAATGAAAATGACATGAGCTAATTGTTACAATATTTTGATTTTTCTTTCTCTAGTGGCATAATTCGTGTTGTAATTACAAGGATAGATAATTCCAACATCAAGACAATTACTGTCTCCCTCAATAATACATTTCATTGGCTCGATTTTTGATATAAAAAATTCCTTAATGCTGTCATGTGGCCGTTAGATTAATTAATTAGTTCAACTTTTTCATGTGCTTTAATTTCCTTTCTATGACTAAAAGTAATGGACTGAGGTGGCCCTATGTAATATGCCTTTTCATGAGTGATCAGCAGAAACAAAAAGTCAATTTATTGAGGGTGTGATTGGTATGAACTATGAAGGAAGAAAATGTTTCCATGGGAAAGTAGGTCATTTTTTCACATAATTTTTGATAGTTGGTAGATAAGCAGAATTTTGTTTTAAAGAAAATAATGTGACAAATTAAGTAACTTTTTCGTGGTGGGGGTGAGGTGATAGGGGCGTGGAAACCATCGGTGGGAAAAGCAAAGAAGAGTTTCGGAAAATGACTTCCCCCCCCCCCCCCCCCTCAATTATTTTCTAGGAATTATAGGAAAATGTGTTCTTAAGGAAAATACTTTTTGAAATATTTAAGGCAATGATTATGATTTTTTTTAATGTAGCCAACCAACTAAGCTAGGGTTGTGGCCACTATAGTTGACCATTCTAGGGCGGGGACTCAGGCGTCAAATCAGAATGCGTCGAAAGTTTCTACAACACCACAAACCAAGGAAAGAGAGGCTAATGGTGCAAAATAACGGATGGACGCGTTCATATAGAGGCTCCTCAAAGTTGAAAGGGAGATAACTGAGCGGGTGAATCAAATACCGGGAGCGCCGCTTGTAGTAAAGGGAGCGAGAGCCAGTAAATACGGGGTACTGCCGTATCCAGAAAGCGTGACCCCTATCCCTGTTTCGAAGATGTTCAAAATGCCTGACATACCTAAGTATGATAGGACTATGGATCCTGAGGAGTACATGATAACCTTCGAGGCATCTATCATGGGGTATGATCTAAAACAACACAAGACCGAATCTGTCATGCTGAAAAAATTCAATCAGACACTAATAAAGGGAACACTCTCATGGTATACTCATTTGCTTGAAAATTCTATTGACTCTTTTGCTACTCTTACATATGCTTCTAAAGAGTACGTAACATCATAAGGTCGGGACAGGGCCCCTCCATATCCCTATGCATCTCAAGAATATCGTACCACGACTAGACTTCAAGTCTGGAACAAGTAGAGTGCTCCAATATCAGCTGAACCAATAACCTACTAGTGCGGACCGTCGCCTTGTCTACCTGAGCCTACGGGCATGAAACACAGCGTCCCCCGACAAAAGGATGTTAGTATGAATGATGTACTGAGTATGTCAGGCATGAAGAACAACATAATAAATAATAGAGACATGAAAGTAACATGAAACAAGAAACAACCATCCAAGAGAGAATGCCTCTGAGGGCAATAATATGCCTAAGTGTCATACCTGTGCAGAATGCCTCTGAGGCCATAATATGCCTAAATGTCATGCACAATGATGGTCATACATATACATATGTGTATATAAATCCATCAAGCCTCTGTGGACATCCCATCATATCATATCGGCCTTTGTGGGCATAATCATCATCATATACCAGCTGATCATGTGATGGTGCGTATATAACGCCGTATCCCTTTTTCCATCCCCTACATATATATAATGCATACCATATAGTAGCATATATAACGCATGTGGGTCAAAGGTTATACATGTACATAATGCATGAATGATACTAATACTAAGACACCCTGAATTTATCGAAGCGACGTAAGGTCGTTGCACCTCCGATTAACATTATGAATATTTACATCTTTCCCATATACCTCAATAGGGATTTAGGAACATATTTAGACATAATTTGAAAATAGGAATGAATAGCATGAACATCCTTAACTACTAAGAGTAAAATCATTTATGGTATAGTATTACGCTTACGTTTCGTTAAATGAAACATGCCAAAAGAAGGAAGGTTTTGCCTTAACATACCTCGATTTCCGATCCTCACATTACTACGATGGGTAAATCCTTCCGATAATCGCTTAAACTTAGTTGCCTTATTTAGAGCTTCTCATTACCTTACTTCACTACGAAGCAATCTTCAATCCACGTAAAACAAGAAATAAAAAGTTGTCTTGCGAAGATATACAAATCAATGTTGCTACAATTTTACAAATATATCCAGCACCCTATGTAATAAAAACAATTTTAAAAAAAGAATTGTACCCGATCCGGGAAACTCCTTAACGAGTCCGGTTAAAATGATAAAAAATGAATGTAACTAGTAAATAATGCAAGATATAAAGCAAGCTATGATTCAAGTGAGCAAATAAACAAGTAAGCAGTAGATCTTTGTATATTGCTTTGAGAAAAATAATATTGCTTAGAGAAAAGAATGTTGGGGTTACAAAGTGAGCAATATGCCCTTTCTTTCCTCCTAAGTTATCCATATATAAGCCAAGGTTGGACTTTTCTAACCCTAAAGTAAGGGTGACGTGACTCATATGACGCTCCAACGTTCGCGTATTGCGACACACTGATCGAGACTGACAGATGTGACTCGGGTCGGTAGGAGTGGAGAACAACTGTAAGGATCTTTTAGACCTTCCGAGCCTCCGGTCACACGAACTCCCCAGGGTACACTTTATGCCAAATACATACATGTTTACTTTCTATAGTTGGAACCACTTAACTCTAATTAAACTTTACATTTTACATTTAATAATAAGTTTTTATAACCACACGAATGAAATGATATGTTTAAGATCACAAAATTCGCAAGTCCTATAGCCATAAAATGTTATGACATATTTAAGATCACAAGTTACGAAAATCTTCTTTTAATTTCCTTTGTAATTTCTTGTTGAGTCTAATTACATACATAAATTAAAACGAAAGGAGTACTTAATTGATAATATGGTAAAAATAATTACTAACCTGCTCACATATATATTAAAAATGTAAATGATAATGAAAACGTTTTTATGTTATTATACATAATTAATTAAGTACATAGTTATTTGCTACCGTATAACTAGAGAAAAGCAATGACATATGTTTAGAGATGGCAATGGATCTTGGACCCGGTCCGGATCCGGTGTATCCAGATCCGTTTTATAGGATATGGATCTTCAAAATTTGGACCTGACGGATCCGGATCCGTTTCTGACGGATCGAATCTGGATCTGGATCTTGTATTTGAGATCCGTATCCGGTCCAGATCCGACCCGTGGATCCATTTTTTATTAAATATATTCATAGCCTAGAATGTAATTTTATAAGTATTTTCTTAAAATTGCTAAGCACATCCTTGGAAGTTTAATTCTCAAAACAAGTTTAATTTATCCCTGCGTTAACTCAAAAACAAAAAAAATAAAGAGGTAACTTTGATAATAAAAATAATGTTATATTAGTGAATGACTAACATCTCCATAGACAAGTAGTTAAAATTATATTCACTTCATTTATGAAGATTTCAAGCACATGCAAGTTCTGCATTGTGGAAATACTAGTCAGCATTTTCCACAACTATTGTCATTGTCCAACATTTTTAATTAATAGCTCACAATCAAAACGAGACAACGAACAAAATATCTCATATGAACATTTCAAAATTGAAAAACAGGAAACTGTTAGTTAAGTAAAAATCGTTTGTCAGTTCAAAAAAAATTCTTAGCAAGGTTACATTTTTAGCAAGGTAATTTTTTTTACATGTGGATCCAGATCCGATCCGTGGACACGGCGGATCCGATGGATCCGGATTTGGATATGATTTTTATGGACCCGCTGGATCTGGATCCGAATCTGGATTCAGATATGAAAAATGGATTTGGATCTGGATCTAGTAGAATCCGGTCCAGATCCGATCCGTTGCCATCCCTACATATGTTCCTACCACCTTAGCAAAAAAAAGGGCTCCTACCAGACAAGGATAGAAAAAAAAGGGCGGTAGATAGTGATATAAGGATAACTTTACACTTGTTTTTGCCACTCTTAAGCATATATGATATACTCCATCCGTTACAAAAAGATTGACACTTTTCAATTTTTGAGAGTCAAATAAATTGTTCTTTAACCGTAATTTTTTCAAATGTCTTTTAAATATTTTTAATTATTAATTATGGTGACTTATAATACTTTTTAGGTAGTTTTCAAATACGTAAATTTTATTTCAAAAAATTTAAAGATTTTATGTGGTGAGAGAATAATAAAAGAAGGTTTTTTTTTTATATCCAGCTTTCCGGCTTACGCCAGACTATTCCTGGAGGTAGTAGCACCGGTCCCTCAACACTACTACCAGTAAATCGCGGGATGTGCCCTAATAGCCAGGGTTTAAGAATAGATCAACTGATATCACCGGACCAACCCCAAAAGAAAGCAGAATGCTCCCACTGGGAATCGATCCCACGCTGCAAGTGTCCAGAGCGACTGATGCCCCCTCCTTTGCCATTGAGCTGTGCCCCGGAGACAAAGAAAAAAGAAGAAGGCTTTCTTGCATGGACACATTAATGAGTCCAACAAAAAATACTTTTAACATTTCTTTTCTTGTTTTTGTTTGTTTGTTTTTTTATGTTGCACTTTGCTGGAAAGGGAATATTTTTAACTTTTTCACTTTGCTGGCTTTACTTATTTTCTAGAAGGTTGAGCTTGTTCAATTCAAGCCACTAATGTTATGATGTTCTTTCCTTGTTCAAAAGAAAGTGATGACATTGTTTAAGCGAGATCATCAGCAAAAGACTAAAGACTAAGGCAGAGCAACTTAAGGAATATTCAGAAAAGATAGTTTTAATTTTGAGTAATGATGTTCAGCATTTAAGATTATAGTCTCAATTAATTAATGAGATTGGTTGAATGAAGGAGACCTATATGTAGATCGCTTGGTTTGTCTAATAATGGCCTTGAAAATATATATTACTTCTGTGCCAAAAAATTAGTCTAGTTTGACTTGATACAAGTTTAAGAAATAAAGAAAGATTTTTAAAATGTATGGTCCAAAACAAATCTTAGATATTTCTGTGGTTGTAAATGATCTCATAAAGTTAAATTGTCTCTATATATAAAAATGAATCAATCTTTTTGAGATAAACTAATAAGGGAAGTAGGTCAATCTTTTTGAGACGGACATAGTATATTTTTTTAAACTCCAATATGTAAAATGTGTAAGTTGCATGAAGTCCTGCTGGATTAGGAGATCATGATCTGATAGCCTGTTTTCTTGCACCAATGCTAATCCTTATACTGATTATCAAAGTTCTTCCATTGAGAAATCCCCAGCACAGTTTTTCTGTGGGCGTGTTAAATATACAATATACACACAATATATGTGTATATTGTCTCGGATTCTGTCCAGATTTCTCTCGGTTTCTTATGGTAAATAGACAATGTAAGAATATTGTATATTAGGAAAATATATGTGTAGTATATTGTAATGTATTTGTTACATAATTAGGATTATACACTACCATAATTGAAGAGTTAGAATTATGGTAGAATAAGATTTTAGGAATAGAATAGGAATAGGATTCTCCTATTTTGTAACTTGTATATATACCTATTCAATTAATGAAAATAATCAAGGGGATTATTTCTTTCATGGTATCAAGAGACTAGGTCTAAACAAAAGTTTTCTCTCCCAACTTTTGCCCTCTCTCGGCCGAGACCCCCCCTCGGGTTTCTCTCCCAAATTTTGTCTTCCGCTCTCAAAAACCTCTCTTAAATTTCTCATCCTTCTTTGTTCTTTCAATATGTCTAAGAACAATTATCATCCTGCCCTCATGGTTTCTAACGTCAAGAACAATATCCCTATTGTGCTTGAAATGGAAAACGTCCAATATGCGACGTGGGCAGAATTGTTTAAAATTCACGTTATCTCCCATCAAGTTATCCATCACATAATTCCTCCTGCTACACCTCTTCCCGCGGAGGATCCTCAATTATGGATTACTCTTGATGCTGCCGTTCTCCAGTGGATCTATTCCACTATTTCGGTTGACCTTTTACAGACGATTATTGAGCCGGATACCACGGCTATGGCTACCTGGAATAGATTGCGTGACATATTCCAAGATAACCAACATTCACGTGCCGTCACACTCGAACATGAATTCTCTCTAGTTCGCATGGAAGACTTTCCAAACGTATCGACATATTGCAAGAAACTCAAGGAGTTGGCGGATCAACTCCGTAATGTTGGCGCACCTGTAACAAATAATCGTCTGGTTCTACAATTGATTGCCGGCCTTTCGGAGGCCTATAATGGTATTGGGACTCTCCTTCGTCAAAGCAACCCTCTTCCCGCCTTTTATCAAGTCTGCTCCATGCTTACTTTGGAAGAAGCCGGGTTGGCTAAAAAGGCAGCTACCGGAGCAAGCCCCGTCGTCATGGTGGCGTCCTCCCCAAGTTATTCAGGTTTTGTTAATAATTCGGGCCAAAACCATAGTCATGGTGGCGGCAAAAATAATCGTAAGAATAATAACAAAAACCTCGGGGGCAAACGCGGAGGTTCCGGTGGTCAGCAAGCAGGCGGTGGGCCCCATCCAGTGAACAGTGGTCCACAACCCCCTGGTCCCAACAGTGGGGCTGGGGCAGTGGGTCGTGGGCCAGCAGCCCTTATACTCCAACAACGAATTCCCCGGCGGCCGGTGGGGTGGCGCCGATTTAGGCCCAATAACTGCGGTGGCGGCCCACCAGCCGGTGGCCCGGCGGCGCCAGTTCCAGCAGCTACGGCCCAGCTCAGACACGTCCTGGAATACTTGAGCCCCGACCTCCGCAAGCCCATCACGCAGCAGGCCCCACTCAGACCGATATCGAGGCCGCGATGCACACATTGGGGTTGACTCAACCGGACCCAAATTGGTATATGGACACCGGTGCCACTACTCACATGACTTCCGATTCAGGCTCTCTCTCATCTTATTCCAATTTGAGCACCCCTCGGGGTATAATTGTTGGTAATGACAACTCTATTCCAATTCAGGGTTATGGTCAGAAAATGTTGTCTCCCCCCAATCCACCCTTTATCTTGAAAAATACTTTACATGCCCCCAAATTGATTAAAAATTTAGTGTCTGTCCGAAAGTTCACCACTGACAATTCCGTTTCCGTTGAATTTGATCCTTTTGGTTTCTCTGTGAAGGATTTCAAGACGGGGAGTCATCTCATGAGGTGTGATAGTAGGGGGGATCTTTATCCTATCATGCCCGGTTTCAGTCCATCGAGTCAAGCCTTGCCGTCAGCTTTTGCACCCATTTCTCCTTTCGTGTGGCATGCTCGCCTTGGTCATCCGGGATCTTCTATTTTATCAGTTTTAGATAAAAATAGCTTTATTTCTTGTAAGGGTTCGTACTCAAATGTGTCAATCTTGTTCGTTAGGAAAAATTGTTAAGTTGCCATTTGTGGACTCAAATTCTCATACTCACAGCCATTTGATATTATTCATAGCGACCTATGGACGTCTCATGTTCTAAGTTCGTTAGCTCATCGATATTATGTTCTGTTTTTGGATGATTATTCTAAATTTTTGTGGACGTTTCCAATTGCCAATAAATCTCAAGTGTTTTCTGTCTTCATAAAATTTAGAGCATTCATTAGAACACAATTCGAAAGAGAAATAAAAAATATTCAGTGTGATAATGTGAAAGAGTATGACAATAGGGTGTTTCGGGAGTTCTTTGATACTAATGTGATCAATTTTCGTTTTTCGTGCCCTCATTCATCTTCTCAAAATGGGAAAGCCGAACGCAAAATTAGTTCCATAAATAACATTGTCCGCACTCTCTTACTTCATGCTTCCGTACCCCCGTATTTTTGGCATCATGTTCTGCAAATGACAACATATCTCCTTAACATAATTCCGTCCAAAGGTCTGACATATTCTTCCCCCCTCCAAATCTTATATAATAAGAACCCTTCTTATTCTCATCTTCGGATTTTTGGGTGCTTGTGTTATCCGTTATTCCCATCCACCACAATTAACAAACTTCAGGCTTGGTCTACCCCGTGTGTATTTTTGGGTTATCCGTCTAATCATCGTGGTTATAAATGCTTTGATTTATCCTCCAAGAAATCATAATTAATCGCCATGTCATTTTTGATGAAACCCAATTTCCTTTTACGAAAGTTCATACTCCCGAACCCCGGTCGTATAATTTTTTGGATGACCAAATATCCCCGTATATTATTCGGCATTTTTCGGACATCTCCCGCACCCAAAACCCTCCAGCGGGCCCACTGCCCGCTGGCCCTACTATACCGTCCCATGTTCCGATTCATTGGATCGGTCCCAAGCAATTGGGCCGGTCCACCCAGTCGGAACCGGTCCGATGGATGCTCCAGTTACCAATTTGGGCGGTACCGGCCCACCGCCTCGCTTGGCAGTCCATCCCGAGCTCAGAAAATTCCCAAAATTCACTCAATTCTTCCTCGAGTCATAGACCGGTCAATCGTAGTCAGCGGGATATTTTTACACCTAAAAGACATTTTAATTTACATTCTGATGTCTCTAAATCCCCCTTGCCCCGTAATCCTGTGTCCGCCTTAAATGACCGTAATTGGAAAATTGCTATGACTGATGAATATAATGCTTTTATTGATAATAAGACGTGGGAGTTGGTGCCCCGTCCATATGGTATTAATGTTATCAGGTCTATGCGGATTTTTGCTTATAAGGAGAATTCAGATGGTTCATTTACTCGACATAAGGCGCGGCTTGTGGGTGATGGTAAGACTGAGCAGGTTGGGAAAGATTGTGGGGAGACGTTTAGTCCGGTGGTCAAGCCGGCTACTATTCGCACAGTGCTTAGCTTGGCTCTTTCAAAGACTTGGCATATTCATCAGTTGGATGTCAAGAATGCTTTTCTACATGGTGACCTCAAAGAAACAGTCTATATGCATCAGCCATTGGGTTTCAGGGATCCCAACCGTCCGCATCATGTCTGTTTATTGAAGAAGTCCTTATATGGGCATAAGCAGTCTCTACGGGCTTGGTATACGAGGTTTGCTGACTTTGTTTCGACTATTGGGTTCACTCACAGTAGGTCAGATAATTCATTGTTCATCTACCGTCGTGGTTCGTCCTTGGCCTACATTCTGTTGTATGTGGATGATATCATTTTGACTGCCTCTTCCGATGCATTACGCCAGTCTATCATGACCATGCTCAGCTCTGAGTTTGCTATGAATGACTTAGGGCCTTTGAGTTACCTTTTGGGGATTGCCGTCAAGCGTCATTCAGGTGGTTTGTTTTTGTCCCAAAGAAAGTATGCGGCTGAGATCATCGAGAGGGCTGGGATGTCATCCTGTAACTCCATTTTCACTCCAGTTGATGCAAAACCCAAGCTTAGTGCCGCGGCAGGTGCACCATACGAGGACCCGACCCGCTATCACAGTCTTGCAGGGGCCCTCCAGTAACTTACATTTACCAGACCGAATATTACGTATGTTGTTCAGCAGGTGTGTTTATTCATGCATGATCCCAGAGTTGAGCACACGAATACAATCAAACGCATCATTTAGTATATTTATGGGACATTGGACTATGGTTTGCACGTGTATCCTTCATCTACATCCACGCTTGTCTCATACACATATGCTGATTGGGATGGTTGTCCCGACACCAGACGGTCGACGTCTGGCTACTTTATGTTCCTTGGCAACAACTTGGTCTCCTGGTCGGCGAAGCGTCAGGCAACTCTATCACGCTCAAGTGCAGAGGCCGAATATCGAGGGGTAACAAATGTGGTCTCCGAATCATGTTGGCTACATAATTTGCTTTTGGAGCTTCATTGTCCCATTCAGAAGGCAACCTTGGTATACTGCGATAACATTAGTGCCATCTACCTGTCAGGTAACCCGGTTCAGCACCAGCGCACTAAGCATATCGAAATGGACATTCACTTTGTCCGTGAAAAGGTTGCTAGGGGTCACGTTCGTGTATGCCATGTCCCGTCTCGTTATCAAATTGCAGACATCTTTACAAAGGGTCTTCCCTCGGTCCTTTTTGAAGATTTTAGGGACAGTCTCAGCGTTCGAAGACCGCCCGCTATGACTGCGGGGGTGTGTTAAATATACAATATACACACAATATATGTGTATATTGTCTCGGATTCTGCCCATATTTCTCTCGGTTTCTTATGGTAAATAGACAATGTAAGAATATTGTATATTAGGAAAATATATGTGTGGTATATTGTAATGTATTTGTTACCTAAATTAGGATTATACACTACCATAATTGAAGAGTTAGAATTATGGTAGAATAAGATTTTAGGAATAGAATAGGAATATGATTCTCCTATTTTGTAACTTGTATATATACCTATTCAATTAATGAAAATAATCAAGGGGGTTATTTCTTTCATTGCGGTCATAGTTCTTCTGGATATATGGAGGTATAATTTGTGCTTCATCAACTAGTGTGATGGATATCTTGTACTTAATGATAAAAGAAAGCAGCTGAATTTGACCACACACGCATTTATCTGCAATAACTGAGGTATGCCGTTGTGCATTAAGATTCTCAGGCTTAACTTGTTATTTTGTTGTAGGGTTCCAACTTCCAAGTAAACACACTGTTCAACTAATTTGAAGAGACATGCTCTTTTGAAAAGTTTTTAGAAATCTTTATTGAGTGAATGTTGATTTTGTAATCTCACAAAACACAATGCGATACAACGAGATAGAATGCAATTGAGACAAAAACATGGAACACATTACCTACTTTTAACGGGCAAAGCGACCCCTTTATTTCTAAATTAACGAATCTACATTTCTCCTACATGTTGTTCCCATGTTTGACTTTCTCTAAGGGTTGTGTAACAAGCGCATAATGTCCAGTGAAACACTGTTAAATTTTTACACATAAAAGGGGGTTTGATAGAAACATGCATCATAAGCTAAAACCATAATCTTGATTTCATCTTCATAAAAGGATAATATTGCATATCAGCAAATGCAGTGCTCTTATTGTGACATATTCTCACTTCCCTTGAGGAATTATGACATATCTCCTTTTTGAAAATTGATGTTTCAATTTAGTTGTACTTTATTTTTCACTTGATGAACTTAGTAAACCAGTTTAACATATCTTTTTGAGCCTCTTCTGTAACCTTGGTAGCCGATTCATCCTCAACGTTGTATCGAACTGTCCATCCATGTTCTACCCCTGGAAATATCTTCACAAAGCTTTCAATCTGCACAATAAGTCTCAGTTATTAGCTAAGTTGTGCGGACTCTTCATTTTTTATGCCACACTCCGGTCTCGACACGGGACGGGAGCGGGATACGTCTCGGATATGGTCAACCAACTTCGGATACTTTGACCAGAGTCAATGGACAAATTTAGGGGGAAAATTGAGATTTTGATTTCTCAAAATGAAAGATAAATCAAATTTAAGACATGTGAAATGACATACCTTCAATATTATAGCCCTTTTGTCTCATATTTGTTGCTTCATGTTTCAGGCCAAATAGAGAGAAACCAAGAATTCAATGGGACGTGTTCTTTATAGCTCTATTTTTATAATTTTGAATGTTCTTAGATGAATCCACGCACCCATATCCATACCTGGATCCGCACCCCCGAATCTTAAAATATAGATTTTGCCGAATCCGACACTCGGATCCGTACCCGTATCGGATACCTGCACTCGAGTCCGAGCAACTTAGGTTATTAGTCCCCCTTTTAGAACAGACATGAAATTTAATAGTAAACTTGCATATCCAGATTTTAATACTGAACAATATCAATGGGCAATGCTAATGACTACTTGTCCAATTACTCCATTCCCTTGTTGTTATAGTTAAGTTCTTGCACATAATGATCATTTATTCTACATGTATAACAAATCTAAATGCTTAAAAGACACAACTTACCTCAGATTTTGCGGATAAAGCATCGCCTAGTAGCTTAGCTTGGTCAAGCGGGAAAATATGGTCGTGTTCAGCTGCTAATATTGCAGTCGGAACCTTCACCTCTGAAAAGTACATCGGAATTATAACCACAATGTACTTGTTCTTGTCTTTTGCAAAATGTTATATGCAGGACAAGACGAGAAATAGAAGAATTTACCATTTATCTCATCAACTGTAATAGGACCAGGATGCAAGATAACTGCAGCCCCAATGGTACTCTCATATTTTGCCAATTTAGAGACTGTCATTCCTGATGAAGCAAAACAAGGAGTCCATGAATCCCACTTTCTATTAAAGAAAAGCCAAATAACTATATAGAAACAAGAAAATGGGTTATATTTCAGAACAGAAAGAAGTGAGAAACAAAATTTGTTCACCTCCCCAGCAAAAGCCTGCTGCCCCTATGGCAGAAACACCTTTGTTCTTCATAGATTCAACCACTGCTTTAGCATCTTCACATCCTTTGTCCTATAAGGAGATGTATGAACCAACTCAATGTCTAATAATCTTAAAAAAGAAACTTAACTTACACAAGAACTATTTATCTCCAGAGACATTTATATTACTGATTCATCAATATTCCTATTTCAGCGAAATAGTTTCAAGTTGCATCCCTTCATATTCTTTGAAATTAAGTTCACAACAAGGAAGGGTACTAACCGTGCCATGATCTTTCAACCAAGTCTGTATGTCAGGTTTCTCACGATCCAAAGGTTCACCATAGAAGAAATCAGGAACCATCACCAAGTACCCTACAGCTGCAACTTTATCTGCTAGCTTCCTGAATTACACCCAAACAAAGCACACCCAATACATCGAAACTCATTGCACATGGATAAAGAAAATTTGTTTTAACATAAAATCTAGAGCAAACATATAATAACGGATTCAAAATTAACCAACCATCATCCATTGGTTCTATACCCGTCTTGTAAGTGGAAAGTTTCTCTGGCCTTTGCTAATTGGGGCTTACTCTCCGGAAATGAAAAATACCAAAACAAGAACAACAACAACATACCAAAACAGGAACAAGGATGGATATTGAAGTATCATGAGGCTTCATGAAGTCCAACATTTCTTTATCATTAGGATTATTACTAATTGATAGAGAATAAAGCAGTAGAGAATGCTTCACTAGTCCCTCATTGGTTGTTTCAGGATACCTGTTGCCTCAAGATTTGGCCTTAGGGTCTTGGGTTTGATGCTCAGGTTCTTTCACATGAAAATCTTTAAAGAGAGAAAGTTACAGAATATACGTGTGTATATTCTGTGTATATGTCGTGAATCACTCCTTACAATATTAGAGTTCTTGTACATGTCTAATTATGGTAGTAGTTTTGTATTAGGAAAATTTAGTAGTCTTGTATTAGGAAAATGTAGATTTAATTATCATAATTAAATATTGTATATCATGTATATATACATTTGACATTAATGAAAATAATCAGGGAATTATTCTCTTTCATGGTATCAGAAGTCTAGGGCAAACTTTTCCTTCTCCACAAATTTTTGCTTCCGCCGCCCTACTCTCCCTTCGGCCGTCGGCCGTACCTACCCCCTCCCTTCAATTTTTTTCCGAAACCCTAATTCTCCTCTTGTTCTTTCCTGATGTCTACCACAAAGAACACCTTTCATCCTGCCCTTGCAGTCTCTAATATCAAGAACAACATCCCTATTGTTCTTGAGATGGAAAACGTCCAGTATGCGACGTGGGCAAAACTATTTAAAATTCACACACGGTCTAATAGAGTCCTTCATCACATCGTCGAACAAGCAAAAGGCAAGGAGAAGGTGCCTACCACCGATGATGAAATAGAGTTGTGGGCAACTCTTGATGCTAAGGTGCTCCAATGGATTTATTCCACCATCTCTACGGACCTCTTGCAGACTATTATTGAACCTGACGCCACGAAAATGGAATCTTGGAATAGGTTGCGTGATATATTCCAAGATAACAAAAATTCTCGTGTCGTGACCCTTGAGCAGGAATTCTCCCACATAAACATAGAGGATTTTCCGAATGCCTCCGCCTATTGTCAAAGGCTCAAGGAGTTGTCGGATCAACTCAAGGACGTTGACGCGCCCATCACTAATGATCGTCTGGTTCTTCAGATAGTTGCAGGCCTCTCTGAGGCGTATAATGTCGTTGGAACTCTTCTACGTCAAAGTAATCCTCTTCCGCCGTTCTACCAAACACGTTTCATGCCACCTTAGAAGAAGCCGGATTGGCTAAAAAGGCGGTAATCGGAGACAATTCCACCATGATGGTGGCCACGTTACGCAACACCAATGACCCTTACTCCTTTTTCAGAAAATTCAGGCCAAAACTGTACCAATGGTGGCGGCAAAAGGGCCAAAATCGGAAAAATAGTGGCAAAAATCGTGGCGGCGGCCACGACGGTGGCGGTGAAAATGGAGGCAGTCGAAATGGCGGTGGGGGCGGGGGCGGCAGTGGCCAGACCGGGCGCAAAGACCACCGGGCTGCAGCCTTGGGCCATTGCAAAGTGGCCGTGGGGCTGGGCCAGTGGGCAGTGGCCCAGTCCACCATATCCAGGTCCATCAAGCGTTCCAACAAACTTTTAGGCAGGCCCAGTGGATTTCAGCAACCAGGGGCTCGGCAGAATGGACCGTGGAAGCAGCCTGGCATGCTTGGGCTTCGGCCACAGTAGGCTTTCACTGCTGCGGGACCAGCAACAACCCCGAATCCCACAGATATCGAGGCAGCGATGCATGTGATTAAATCCTCCTGATGCAAATTGGTACATGGACACCAGTGCCACTTCTCATAAAACGTCCGCGCTAGGTAATCTCTCGTATTATTTCAATTTGAGCAAAAATTGTGGCATTATTGTTGGTAATGGTAATTCAATTCCAATTCATGGTTATGGTCAGACAAATTTATCTCCCCCGAACCCACCTTTAGTTTTGAAAAATATCATTCATGCTCCTCATTTAATTAAAAATTTGGTGTATGTTCGAAAATTTACAATTGATAACTAGGTTTCTGTTGACTTTAGACTTTTTTGGATTTTCTGTGAAGGATTTCACGATGGGGATACCTCTAATGAGATGTAATAGTATGGGCGAGCTATATCCATCACCACCACCATCATCACCACTAATCCAGCCACACCGTTAACGTTTACAGCTTTAACACCTTCCTTATAACATGAACGTTTGGGTCATTCGGGAGCATCTGTTCTTTCCTTTCTTAAGAATAATGATTTTATTGAGTATAATAGTATGCGTAGTACTAATATTTATCCTTCTTGTCCGCTTTGGAAACATGTTAAATTACCGTTTGTTGCCTCCAATTCTAGTACGTTGTTGCCATTTGATATTATTCATAGTGATTTGTGGACATCTCCCGTTTTAAGCTCTTTAGGCCACCGTTATTATGTGTTATTTTTGATTGATTATTCTAATTTTTTGTGGACTTTTCCGTTATCTAAAAAGTCTCAAGTTTATTCCATATTCCTATCGGTTAGAGCATTCATCCGTACCCCATTTGAAAGGAAAATTAAAAACATTCAATGTGATAATGAAAGGGAATATGATAATGGGCCCTTTAGAGAATTTTTAACATTAATGGTATTTCTTTCTGGTTTTCTTGTCCACACACATCCTCACAAATTGGGAAAGCTGAGTGAAAAATACACACCATTAATAATATTGTTCGAACATTACTAGCTCATGCTTCATTACCACATTCATTTTGGCATCATGCATTATAAATGGCCACTTACCTTCTTAACATACTCCCTAGAAAAGGATTAGCATACCAATCTCCACTCAAAATTCTTTATCACAAAGATATATTCTCATCTTAGGGTGTTTGGGTGTTTATGCTATCGTCTCTTTCCCTGCACTATAATAAATAAATTACAGGCCTGCTCTACCGCTTGTGTATTTTTGGGTTATCCGTCTAATTATCGTGGTTATAAGTGTTATGATTTATCCTCTAATAAAATCATCATTAGTCGTCATATAATTTTTGATGAAATCCAATTTTTGTTTGCTAAGTTGCATAATTCCGTGTCTAATTTCTATAATTTTTTGGATGATGGGCTCTCACCGTATGTGGTCCACCATTTGGTTCGGCCCCCCGTGTGGGCATTTGGACCAGCAGACACTGGCTGACCTAGTGCCTACTGGTCCATACCTTTCCCGTGATCATTTTCAGCCAGCAGGCCCAGTGCATGCTGGACCAAATGTCCCACATACGAATCCCAACACTTCTGTACGTGATCGTAGTATGTCACGTCGTCTCTTCCCCGTTGCATCGAAGAGTACAAGTTTCTCGGCCAGTAGGCCCACTGCCTACTGGCCCATCCATTATCCCCATCGATCCAGCGTCTTGACTAGCAGGCCCACTGCCTGCTGGCCCACCTCCCAACCCAAGCTTGTTCCTCCTAAATCGAGTCAGTTCTGATGTCACCACACTGACCCAGGTTCGGCCCACTTCTATTCTGAGTCAAGGGCCTGTTACTCGTAGCCAACGAGGTATTTTTAAACCAAAACATCATTTTAATCTCAATTCTAATGTCACTAAATCACCCCTACCACATAACCTCATGTCTTCCCTTCGTGACCCGAATTGGAAAATGGCCATGGATAATAAATATAATGCTCTTATTGAAAATAAGATGTGGGATTTGGTGCCCTGTTCGCATGGTGTTAATGTGATTCGTTCTATGTGGATTTTTACTCATAAGGAAAAATTTGATGGTTGTTTTGAGAGGCATAAGGCATGTCTTGTAGGTCTTGGCAAAACTCAACAGGTTGACATAGATTGTGGAGAGACATTTAGTCCGGTGGTAAAACTGGCAACTATTCGCACTGTTCTCAGTCTGGCTCTCTTCAAAGTCTGGCCCATTAATCGCTAGACGTGAAAAATGCATTCTTACACGATGATCTCAAGGAAATGGTATACATGCATTAGCCCTTGGATTTCAGGGACCCCGATCATCCTAACTATGTCTGTTTGCTGAAGAAGTCCTTGTATAGGCTAAAACAGGCCCCTCAGGCTTGGTATAAAAGGTTTGCAAATTATATATCTACTATTGGATTTTCTCACAGCAAGTCTGATCATTCTCTGTTCATCTATCGTTGTGGCACTTCTCTGGCATACATTTTGTTATATGTGGATGATATTGTATTGACTGCCTCTTCTGATAAACTACGGAAGTCTATCATATCTCTTCCCAGCTCCGAATTTGCTATGAAAAACTTGGGGCCTTTGAGTTATTTTTTGGGTATAGTTGTAACTCGTCATGTAGGTGGTCTATTTTTATCTCAGAGGAAGTATGCGGCTGAGATTATTGAGCGGGCTGGCATGTCATTCTGTAAGTCATCTCCTACTCCGGTTGACACCAAACCGAAGTCGAGTGCTAATTCTAGCATACCCTACGAAGATCTCTCCCACTATCGTAGTCTTGTGGGAGCTCTTCAGTATCTCATATTCACGAGGCCCGATATTACTTATGCAGTGCAATAAATATGTTTATTTATGCATGATCCGAGGGAAGAACACATGCACGCTCTCAAACGTATTGTGCGTTACATTCAAGGCACTCTTGATTATAATTTGCATTTATATCCAACCTCTATATCTACTCTCATGTATTATACAGATGCTGATTGGGGTGGATGTCGAGATACCAGACGCTCGACATCTGGTTATTGTATGTTTCTTGATGATAACTTGGTCTCTTGGTCAGCTAAACGCCAGGCTACTTTATCGCGATCCAGTGCGGAGGCCGAGTATCGAGGGATAACCAATGTGGTGTCTGAGTCCTGTTGGCTATGTAACCTCCTGTTAGAGCTTCATTTTCATATTCAGAAAGCTACCTTTGTCTACTGCGATAATGTTAGTGCGATCTATCTCTTTGGGAATCCGGTCCAACATCAGCGCACTAAACATATCGAGATGGATATTCACTTTGTTCGCGAAAAGGTAGCTCATGGACAAGTACGTGTCTTGCATGTCCCTTCACGGTACCAAATTGCCGACATCTTTACTAAGGGTCTTTCCTTATTTCTGCTTGAAGATTTTAGGGACAGTCTCAGTGTACGACAACCGCCCGCTATGACTGCGGAGGTGTGACAGAATATACGTGTGTATATTCTGTGTATATGTCGTGTATCACTCCTTACAATATTAGTTCTTGTACATGTGTAATTACGGTAGTAGTCTTGTAATTATGAAGTGTCTTGGAGGGTGGAGAGGATACAATCAATGTGAAGTGTTACTTGTGGAACTCGTTTTCCCTACTTTCACTAGAAAAGTCATTTTTCTCATTTTTAAAGAATTTATTTTCTTAGAGAAAATATTTTTCAAAAATTTTAATCAACCAAACATCGGAAAATTAAAAAACATTTTCTCTCCATACCGAACACACCCTAAGTGGAACGATGCTCCTTTTAAACCAGCTTGGCCATAATAATCAAGGGTATGTTTGTTATGTTGCATAATGATTAGTATAATACTTGTATAAAACTTTCTATTAAAGAATACAATATTTAGTTGCTTATTCATAAAAATGAAAAATGCAAAAAAAAAAAAGTTTTGTTTTGATTTCTTTGTTCCCTATTTGCATAAAATTCAACATAACTTGAACTCATGTCATGTTTGATTGTTTTTTTGTTAACATAAATAATACTTGTATAAGTTATATATGAATCTATATATTATTTGATGCAGACAATATGAATAACAACAACAAAAAATTTAGTGTAATATCATAGATAGAGTCTGAGGAGGATAGTGTATACATAAATCTTAATACTCTTATCAGGTAGAGATGATGTGAGAATAATCTGAAGAAGAAATAAGTAAAGCCAACAAAGTAAATTTTAGAGAATCTAACATGCATGAGAAGACAAATTCAGAAAACATACGAGAAATAGAACAAAAGCATATAAAGCAATTAACGATGATGATAATAAGAGTTCATATTTCATAGCAGTATTTTTATTAGTAGTAGAAGAAGTAAGATTAGGGAAAGATGGACACTAGAAATGTCAGCAAAATATGAAACAAAACCCTGAAGCTAAAATAACATATACAATCATGGCTCCTTTCAGCGTGAAGGATGAGCAGATAAACTTTCGTTTGAAGTTTACTAACACTACCTTCCAATTAAATAATTTGTGAAAATTGAATACAATTTAAATAACATGATGAAAACTGGTTATAGGATGCAATTCCTACCAAGAGTATAACGGGTTAAGTTCACAAATGGCTTTCATAAAAGATAGTCTTGATTTTTTGGCCATTGACCAAAAGTTTTACTTTATAGGCAAAAGCCATAACTAATGTCTGATTAACAACGTAAGTTCTTCCCCAAAAAATTTCAAGTTAAGATCATTTTTTAAAAATTCTATCAAGCGGAGATAAAAATTCAAGGCCAGACACTTTTGAAGATACCACGTGTCATTTTCTAGAATATAACAAGTTTATAAGTTGGAAGCATCGGACGACGCCGGATTCCGAAACTTAAGTGACCCTAAAAATGGGAAGTGGAACAAAAGTAACCCACAAAAAAAAAAGTTAATGTACCTCTTGAGCAAGAAATTACGGGCGCAAAAGGTGTCTTTAAAACTAGGGCAACATTTTCATTTTCATATCACTCCTCACCTTCTTCATTTTAACTCTTTTACCATACTTTAGCCCCCAATAAATTATGTCTCAATGCTCTGGAACGTCAAAGTTTGCTATAGAACCCGACATTTGTGGTTTCAGTCATTATTATCAGCTCAGAACACTAAGGACCCAAGATAATCCAGATCGTCATTTTTGACGTTGTAAAGTGCCCGAAGTAAGTGTTTTTACAGTTTTTTATAGATTTTTTTTCACACTGTCTACATATTTTACTTTCAAAAACTGATTTTTTATTTGTAATGTTTATAGGATAATGGTGGTTGCAAATATTTTCGATGGTAAGATAAAATTTCCATGAATAAAATGGTGGCGGCGAAGTTTAAAAAGCCTCCAGTTGAAAGAGATACCGCGACTTTACGTATCAATAGAGACACCGTGAAGTTTGACTTGCAGTTTAAACTTTGGAAGCTCAAGAAAAAATTGAGCTTTTTGAGGTCTTGCTTAAAGAATCGGAAGGAAAGAAAAACATTTTTTCAAGGATAATCTTAGAGACACTCAACACGAGAAAAAAATTTGAAAGATGATTTATGATATCATGTTGTTGTTTCTAATTTGAAAATGTTTCATTATCGGTTAAATTTATTATTTCTATGTATTTTATTTTTGTTTTTAGTAGTTCCACTTATTATTTATTATGTATTTCCTATAGCTTTTTTAATGTACGATGTAATCGGCATATTTTATATACTAATTTATTTGTGTTTTCATTAATTTTTTTTGAATTGATGCACTTTGTATGTATTATGCATTTTCTATTCAATTTATAGGTTTGTTAACTCTAAGACGCTTAAACAAATTAATAATAGAATATAACAATAAAAGCAAAAATTAAAAATACTAATTTTCTTCAAATTAATGACTTCATCATAAATTAAAAATACAAATAAAATCATAGTATCCTTAACCATCATCAGAATAGAAGTTCTCAATATCGTCCTCAGAATAATATTTTGGATTTATTAAGACATATCTTCTTTCTGTAGATGTTAGTTATCTATCCGTTGATGATGCTTGTTTTTCGGCCAACTATAGCATGTAAAATCTACAACGTCTTGTTAGCATTGGTTGTTCTCTTTCCTAATCCTCCGTACCGCAACCTCGCAAGAATCTTGATTAATTCGAGAGAGGGTCATTGAGAACCTTGTTGGGATTAGAGCGTTGAGATTTTCCAAGTCACGAATAAGACACACTTATTCGGCATACCGATATGCCCATTCCCGACGTAAATCACAACAATATTCTCGTGGATCTAAATATTTCACATCGCGAAAATCATCATTACGCTCTATGAGAAGGTGGGCTTCAAATCGTCTATCTCGAATTTACTGTTATCGCTTGATGTATCATTGGAATAGCTACTATGATTTGAGCTATCATCACCACTGGCATTCGGATCATTTGAAAAGAATACCGATCAATCTGCATTTCTACTACTCGACATTGAATATTTAGTAGTTTAATAAGAAATGAAAGACTACTTAAATAGTTATAAAACTCAAGTACACTTGGAGACGTCACTATGACCCCCACCTACTTTATTTAAAATAAATATTAATAGGACCATGAGTAATCATCGGACATCTCACAGTTCGAATTTTACTTTGATATGACGTAACCATTTTGACTAAACTCAGCGCTAATGCAACGTATTTTCATCCGGTTGTTCTCTTCGCAAAAATGGTTAAGAGTAAAATTCAACTCTTGTGGTGTACCACGAGGCATTGACATAACATGGTTTTTTGAACGTTTAAGTCTAAGTGCCCTCAAGTTTTGTTCCAGCCTTCCAACCTCCTAACACGTCAATTTCACTCAGTTGTCATTGTATTGTTGATTGTATCTCTCATTTGGATTATTCAAGTATTTAAAATCATCATCCAATTCTAATCTCCTACCCATTACTTCAAATATGTCTGCTGGGCTAAATGATGTAATAGAACTAATATAAGAAAATTGGTTCCCAAATGACATAATAACTCATTTTAATGTGAATGCTAGTTATTCGTCATTCACATTATATACTACTCCTTGATTTGACAACACAATGCACGCGTTTGACCACTTTATATGACACTTATATAACACAACTTTTATATGCGTAAATTATGATGTTTCTGAATGACAACACAATGCACACTTTTGACCACTTTATATGACACACTTATATAACAAAATTTTTATATGCGTAAATTATGACATTTGCGAATGACATCTGATTGACAACACAATGCACGTGTTCGACCGCTTTATATGATACACTTATATAACACAACTTTTATATAACGCATTCGGTAAAAAAACTCATAGTTTAAGAATGCCTAAAAATATTACATTCAATAGTTAGTTCAGAAATAGACAAAAAGGCGAGGGTAGCTCAAGGAAGCCTCATGGTAGGATAGAAACAAACACAATTGAATCATATTTTAAAAAAGAGATATTAGGCTTTTACACAGATTATCTGATGGAAAATGGTATGGTGTTCTTTGTCCCTTTGAAAATCAATCTATTTGTATCAATATTGATTTAAAAGTTATTGGACACATAATTGAGGGTGACACACACTCCTTAAAATCTGAGGGAGCTATAATTTGGGGTGAAAATCTTCAATGGGTTCAATTATATTTGAAAAGGTGTGATTATAAGATATTATGTTGGTGGCATAATTTAGTTGTGCCACAAGCTTTGTCGGCTACCTTTCAGACTTCCAAATTCAAGGATGAACCACTAGTTATCCAACATTTGATGAAAAAAAAATTAGAAATGCAAAAAGCACTAGACATGTATCATGCTTTGGACTATCTTAATTTTCGTGGAGTGGATGAAGAAGATCATTGAAAACCGTTAGAAAATAAAAATCTTCATCGGGATTCTTCTTATCCAATTTATCATATAATTCAAGAATGGATAGGTCTTTCAAAATGTTTACCACAAACATTAAATTGTGGAGTATCATATTGTTGTGTCAACTGAACAAATGTTCCTAATGATGATAGTTGGAATCTAGACTACAATGAGGAAGATGGGGAAGGAGAAGAAACGGAATAAGATGAAGAAGCGAAAGAAAGTAAAGAGGAAGATGAAAATGATAATGATGACGAAGTGGTGCTAGAAAGTGACGAATATTGAATTATTTTTCTAATTATTGTATTTTGCGAATCTTTTTAAAGAGAATTTTATTTCTGAATTTATTCATTCAAAACAATCTTAAAATACTTAAATGCATAATTCATAACGCTCTAAAATAGATAAAATACATCATTCATAACAAATAGAAAAATACTTAAGATACATCATTCTTAACAATTCGAAAACAACAAGAAGAATTAAAATACGTTCATAAGATCATGACCACTGCTAGAGATTCTGCCACCACGAGAGGTTCTTCCACCACGAGAGGTTCTTCCACCACGATCCATAAGGGGACACTTACGCTTATCATGACCGAATTCATTGCACATTGAGCACTTCTGAGAGTATGTCATATCTGGAACATCCATTTGATTGCAAACTGAGTGTTTACTCGAACACGTAATTTACGGATATACTTTTTATTAGAAATCATAGAAAATGGCTTTGGTGGCCAATAAGACTCATCACCAAGTGGGAAGAACTGACCGGCATACACTTTTAGATAACTTTTCACATTGTATTTCGATGTCACTTATTGTGATGCCCCATTTTCCATTGTCTCGAAATACTTGAAGGCATGAGAACATGTCATGTGATATGATTGCCACTTACAACATATGCATATTTCGTATTCTCACAAATATTGTGAATGTTACCTCCCCGACTTTGGTAAACACTTGTCTTGATTTTAAATATGCATTCTGCGTGTTTATACTCAGTCATTGAGTGTTGCTCACACTTTCTTCTATGATACTCAAATAGTTTTGTTGGTTTTGGCATCTATTTTGCACCTTTTGCTAACATTGCTTTGACCTTTTTTGTTCTAGTGATGAACCGCACCACAACTTTTCTAAAAGTTATTCTCACCATTGCAGTAACGAGCAGCTCCCAGATAGATTTCAGCAAGTCATTGAATAACTTAGAGTTGTTTGTTGTTAGCATCCCTCATCTTCTACATTCGTCTGCATATAATGTCCGTTTTTCGACAGGGATTGCCTTCAATCAGTAGTAGGCTTCCTCATTCATCATCTTGATCAACTCCATCCGCAAAAGAAACTTCTTTTCTTGGTGCTCTGTTGCAGCCGCCTACATAAATTTGTTTAGTATGTCGCTTTTAAAGGCCCTTTGATAATTTGCCTTCAGATGCCTTAAACAATAGCGATAGTAAGCAAAGGGAGGCTGCCACCCCTCCAACCCAAACATATTACTCAATATGCCATGATTTCTGTCAGATAGCATGCATATGCCCATTCGATCCTTAATAATATATTGCCTCAAATATGTAAAAACATCCCCCATGTCTCTGAGCTCTCATTAGCTACAATGGAGAAAGCCAGAGGGAATATCGATCCATTGGAATCCATTCCTATTACAATCAGTAACTTAATATCGTATATCCCGTACACATGCATACCGTCTATTGATATTACTGGTTGGCAATGAGCAAAACCATCAATGTATGATTTGAATGTTCAAAACACAAAATTAAAGATATTATCAGGGACACCAGATTTGGTGTTGAGCTTCCATTCAACAACAACACCAAGATTGAAGTGTTGTAGAGCTGCCATATACCTTGGCAACTTCTGGAAAGAGCCCTCCCAGTTACCATAAACCATCTCAAAAGTGTACCTACGCCTGAAATATCCCTTTCTTATGCTTATGTTTTGCGATATACTTTCAAAGCTACTCTAATGCAGTTTTAATGGGGAACCTAAGAAATTTCAACAACAACATTTAGCAATGATGAATTATATTAATGTCAAAATTAAAATGAACTTGGGCGAATAGGGTACCTAGGGGTTTGTGCAATGTCACCAACTAGCATTTGAGCAGTTATATTGGTATCTAAATTGAAATGATCTGCTCGACAGTCCTCCATATCACAAGTGTGAATTGAGTAGTATTTTAAGATAGTCCAAAAACGATCATAAGTCTCCGTAGCACGAAGCATCTATCGACAACCTTTATAATTACGCCTGCAAACAAATCGCCATACCTTTCGATAGGAATCATCAACTCTGAATCCCTCATTTGTTGGATGCAAAAAAAATTAACGGCTCTTTGCATTGCCTTTTTGTAGGTGATCATCATGCATTTTCAAGCAAAACTTTCTCATTAACAAGATCATCTGATTCTCTCCACATTGCTTGACGAATATGATCATCATCCATAGTATGGACAAAAGGTGGCCAGTGGGCCGGGTCGGTCCGGTCCCGACCCGACCCGATCCCCCTAAAAAACAAATGGTGTCGGGACTCGAAACTGGGACGGGACTTGGGCTCATCCCGCTAGGCCCGTCCTGCCCCAGACCTGTCCCGACCCCGCCCCTATCCCTCTTTGCAAAAATGATCATTGCACAATGACCAATTTATATTTTGGCCGTTGTGCAACAACCATTTCCCCCCTCCCCACCCCATAAACTCTCATACCCCATTAATATTTACTTTAACCCCTAAATTACTATATTTACACTTTAACCCAATTTTCCAACTATAAATATCTCATTTTCTCTTCATTTTATCTCACAAATCTTCCTACAATCTCTCTACAAGTCTAACAATTACATTGTCTACTAAATATTTTATTTTATTTGCTCATTTATATAGTTGTATCAAAGTTCAAACATTGGGACTGAAGTTGGCAACTAGCTTGAGGATCATCCATCGAGCAAAGTTTCAATTTTCAACCTCGATTACAAGTCGACCTTACGTCGGCGTTTGGTACATTCGTTCCTTATTTAAATTATTATTGTTACTTTATTTTAATTATCGCACTTAATTTCATTATCTTTAATTATTTAGTTCCATAATTAAAATGGAAGGATTAAGAGGTATGTTTAAGGGTAAGGGTGCTTCTTCTAGTAGAGGTAACAAGGGCATGGGTACTTCTTCTAGTCATCATATTCCAAGACAGGATGATTTAATTGATTATACTCATATAGATGAAACTGAATTTTTTAATGATATACTATTAGATGATGAGATATATTCCGCACATAACCATACTTTAATTTAGAAGATAATCTAGATGACACACCCACTAATCTAGATGACACACCCACTAGTGCACCTCAAACTAAAATTGGAACGCCTCTTATTCCCCCTAGTATGAGACGGGGCCCCACACAACAAAAATTAAAATCAGCTGCATGAGATTTTTTTGATAGGGACCAAGAGAATCAAGTAGTTAGATGCAAAATTTGTAAAAATATTTATAAATTTAAAATGGGAAAAGGTCACGGTGGGATGGGAGGTTTATTGAGACATGTACAAAGCTTTCACAAAGCTAGGTGGGATGAATACGAGGCTACAAAGTCGGGTGCGCCAAAAATGCGCTCTCAGTCGGGACAAGGTTCACATAGTGTCCCGGACCAAGTACAGGGTCAAATTAACCCAACGATGGGGGAGTTGTAGGTCCTAAATACGATAAACATAGAGATAGGGAAGCAATAGCAAAATTAGTTGTGGTTGAGGGTTTGACTTTTTTATTTTTTTCATCTCTTGGTTTTATTCATTACATAAGAGATATGTATAATCCTGCTTTTAACGATTTTTCTAGATCAACAGTTAGGAGAGACGTCTTTAAATTTGCACATGAATATCAACAGTATTTACGTTATGCATTATTTCATTTTCTTGGCAAAGTATCTATCACTTCTCATATAGGCCGTAGTACTAACGGTCATGATTATTTAACTATAACATGTCATTGGATAGAAGACATTTCCGACACTAGAAAAGATATTCCGAGATGTGTTGAACATTCAAGCGTCATCAACATCGTCTGAAAGCACTTTTTCTGCCGGAAGATTTCAAATAGGAGAGCACAGACAGTCATTAGCGGAAGATAGCTTAGAGATTGCAGTTTTATTAAGATATTGGATACAAGCGGAGTGTAGAAGGTGCGGTCAATCGGAGATCAATGAAGAAGACGACGAAAACTACAATGAAATCTTGTCTGACGGAACTGGAAGCGACGTCAACCAATTTGACCAACAAATTCCAATTCCAACCGAAGAACCACAAGATTGTGAAAAAAATTAGAAAAGGTGTTTATAAATATGTAATTTTTAAATTTAAATTTTACTATGTGATTTGCAACTTTCAACACCACAAAGTTGCAATTTTGAAATTGTATTACAAAAAAAAATCATATTTCTATTAAATAATATAAGAGGCACAAAAACAGCCTTGGATATTTTTATTACACTATCTTATTCAATTATTGAAGTATTTATATATATATATATTATTTTTAAATTATGTGCCAAAAAAAACCCGATCCCGCCCCGACCTCGCCCCGCCCCGCCCCGCCAAAATCGGTCCCCATTTCCGACGGGATGAGGGACAGGATGGGACGTTTCAGTCCCGCTAGAGGACCAGTCCTGACCTCCCCCCAGTCCCGTCGGGTCCGGTCCCACCGGGACCCGCCCGAACCCGCCCCGTTGGACACCCCTAGTATGGACAAAGGTATCAGGATGATCTTGGAGATGATCAAGATATGGAATCTCGTTATATATCCCTAGATTGAGAATTCTTGCAGAATCGATTCTTGTTGGTGAAATGGGCTTTGTGACATCGGTTCTTGTTGGTGTGTTCGACCTTGCATCATCTCTTGTAACTGTTGTACATGCCTTTGAGGATGAATATCATCCTTACTTTCAGATGCCGAGAAAGGTATTTCTTCGTTGGATACCTCCATAATAGGTGTATTATCACTATCATTGATGTTTCTATATGATTTGGATAATCATCACCATCTAGTAAAGGTCTCCTCCTATACCAAAAATAGGTAAAATATTTTAACTACCAACATCATAATATATAGATTAGTTAATATTAAGATGATGAACCTACCGATAAGAATCAATGTTGCATGGGTTTGAAGAAGTATCAACTGCACCGAAATCCACATTTGGTACCACAGACGCGTTTTTTTGAAAAATTTCCACTACACATGAAAGTAAAGTGTTTTAAATACTAAACGTCAAATCATATATATATTAATTATTAAAAAGTATACCTATCGATAATAATCAACTGCATCAAAACTTGAGGTTTGAGATGTTCTGGCATGATTCCTTAATCCGGACTGAGAGGATTGCCCAATATTACTCATATCAGGCGTATAACCCCTAAAAAGATATAAAAAATATTACTATTACCATACGAATAATAAACATATGCTACTACATAAAATAATAATGAAAATAATAGATATTTACCAATTTTCGCAGTAAGTTTGATCAAATTGTTGACTTAAAGTTTTCCGCAACATTTGACCCATCAATGTGTCTCCATATGAACTCATGTCTGAATAAGTGTTAGCATGAGTAGGCTGGACTTCAAGGATTTCAAGACGAGGTGCAGGCGTCACTTTTGGGACTTCCTGACGAGTTTTGGTCAAGACTTCACGACGATTGATAGATATTTTCTCGACATACATTTCATGCACATTCAGGGTGATTAGGTCCCTATATTCTCCCGGCGCCATCAAATATTTAATCAACGAGTCATCATTAATGATATTCCACTCGCCGTAATTGACTAAACTTTGCTGTAAAAAAGATATTGATTATCTGCCTATTATAGATAATGCAAACTTTCGCCTGCTAACTTTAATTATATATAAGGCAGTAAGTAATGTTGAGTAATCCAGATTAATTGAAAACTTAACATGGTATTTTGGTGGAATACTATAACGAATAGTATTAGAATCATGAAGAATCTCTCCTTTCCAAAACAATGAAATCTTAACAGTTGGAGGAGGAGACACCATTTTTTTAAGAACTTAGCAATTGAATGAGTTTTTTAAGAACTTAGAATTTGGGTGAGTAGAACTTTGGAATTGAATGAGTCTTTCCCTCATCCAAAATTCGTGTTAAATAGATTTTGGATGAGTTTGTAATAATTGAAGAGTGTTACGTCAAATCAAGTACGAATGGAAGATGAATAATTGATTACAAAACACAATAATTTATTACGTAAGTGGACTTAATTGGACCTTTTATAAACATATTCTGCCCTAATTTTAAAAGGCGCATTTTGTGCAAGAAATTACTCCGCAAACGGACTTAACTGAGTCGTTACGGTTAAGTACTTTTGCGCAATAATTTTTTGTGCAAAAAGCACTTTTATAACTTTTTCTTTTGAGTTACTTTTATTCCACTTCCCTTTTTTCAAGTCATTTAAGTTCCGAACTCACAACGCCGTGATCAACAATTTAGGGCCCAAAGAATGGACACACCGAGAGAAAATGACATTCCATATAAATCAAAACTGAAAAAGAAGCATTTACCCAAAAACCAAAAAAACTAGGCCAAATTCATCGGTGGTCCTTTGTGGTCGTCAAGATCTTTCACTTAGACACCTCAACTAAATCTTGTTCTATTTAAACACATATTGTAGGGTCCGACTGCCATTTAGACATTTTTTGTTGAATCAGCCAAATATATAATATGTGTGTGTAACACACTCGTCATGACATGGCATGACCAATTAAATTATGACATTTGTCATTTGATCCCATAATAATATAAAAAGTAAAGTTTGAGTAAAACTAGTATTTCAAAAAAGAAAAAAAATCTATTTTCTAAACCCTACACATTATTAACACACAAAAATACATTTACTAACAAAAGAAAAATTTTGAAATCATGCTCTTGGTGTTCTTCACCATTTTCATGTGTGTTCTTGTTCCAACCACGATTTTGATCCAAAAATTTATGAAAATCAATTTCTGCAAGAGGTTATTTCCACGGCTTGAACTCATGACCTCCTGGTCAAATGAAGGCAATTTTATCAGTTACTCTAAGGCTCTCCTTCAATTAGGGTCTGGCATATAAATTTCCATAAAAACATCGACTATTAGGGTCTGGCGCAAGCAGTCCCACCACAAAAATCGTGGTTGAACAAGAACACACATGAGAAATGTGTAGGGTTTAGAAAATAGAGGAGTTTTTCTTAAATAATGGAGGAGTTTTTCTTAAATTTATGTTTAGAAAAACTCTATCATATACAAAATATACTATGTATCAATAATTATGACAAACTATTCTATTAATTCTATCACATTCCATGTAAGATATTTGAATTGTCAACTTACTAAATATAGAAAGAGATTTTTTTTGGACAGACCAAAAAAGAAAGTAAGACACTTAAATTGAGGAGTATTTGCTTTCAGTTTGTTCTTTTTTCGTGTAAAGTGTGGTGCTTTAAATGGTTTCTTAATTGAGTGTGTATATTTTGTTTTAAATATTGAATTGTTCCTTCTTCTTTTTTGTGTGTGTTTGTGAATTGTTGAAATTTGGTTGCATTATTCGTCTATATTCTAAGTGGTTATGCGAAATTGAGTTTGTTTGCTTCTTCATGTCACTTATTTGTTTATGAGGATTTTTTTCCTGTAAAGTTTGCTGCTTTAAATGGTTTTCTAGGCTGAGAATGTGTGATTTCTTTCTAAGTCTTGAAACAAAAAGTTCCCTCTTTTGTGTGTGTTTGTCAATCTTGAAATTTGGTTGCGTTATTTGTATATATCTGAATTGACTATGCAGATTTTTGTTTGTTTACTTATTCATGACACTTAACACCTATTTGTTTATGATGAGTTTTTCCTGTGAAGTTTGCTCTACTTTAAATGGTTCCTCTGCTGGTAATGTGTACACCTAATTTTTTTTTTTTTTAAATGTTCCTTCATTCGATTTCCTGTGTTTTTTGTATGTTTGTCAGTGTTAAAATTTGATTGCATTATTCATCTATATTCTGAGTTGGGCATGCAAAATTGTGATTTACTTACTTCTTCAAGTCACTTATTTGTTTATTAGGAATTTTTCTTCTAGTGTTTGCTGCTTTACACGAGTGTTTGCTCTTTCCGGAAGAAAGATTTTGTTACAACTGTTTTTTTGGCATTGTTTAAGGGTTTAAAGCTGTTTATATTGTTCAATCGTAAATTTGATATTTGGGCGCTAGATGTGGGATTATATTGTAGGATGTTGGCAACTTTTTTTGTGGTCGGACTGCTTGCGCCAGACCCTAATAGTCGATGCTTTTTGGAAATTTATATGCCAGACCCTAATTGAAGGGGAGCCTTGAAGTAACTGATAAAATTGTCTTCATATGACCAGGAGGTCATGGGTTCAAGCCGTGGAAACAACTCTGTAAGTTAAGACTGCGTACAATCTTAGTGCACCGGATTGACTTTTTTTTATATATCCCAAACCCTAATAGTCGATTTTTTTTTTGGAAATTTATATGCCCGATTTAGAAGTTGGAGAAAGCATTCACTATTAGAACCACATGTAGAGTCTAATGCTGAATGAACCTACGTGTTGGAGAAAGCTCTTCTACCTCCTTGCACTTAACTACTGAACTTTAAGTCTTAGGTTGCTTCGAACTCGTGACTTGCACTTATAGCACATCCCATATTGTACCTCCTTTACCGTTGAACAAAAGCCTTTGGGACATTCGTTTGAGAGAATATGATGTCCTTGAAAATTGTTCGGGTGGGGATTCTTTTAAGAATTAAGAAGACAAATAGAATAAAAAAAGTCGTTCACATGAACATGTGAAGAAGAGAAGTTTGACAGGCTAAGAAAATCCAGGGAATAGCTAGTGATTGGTAAAACATAGCTAAGTGATAACACGATGTAGAAAATCTGCCACATAAACCCCTCAATACCATCCCTCCCTCTAAGGGGAGACAAAGGAACATAATGTCCCAGCGTCACACGTCATCTCTGGAAATGCCCCCTCTTTAGTGAGACTGTATGAGTAAATGCCTAAACCAAAATATGTTATTGCTATCATGCTATGGAATATGTTATTGCTATCATGCTATGGGTGCCTGTACAATTATAGGCGGGATATTCAGTGTCAATTCTTATAGTACGGGGGTCGATAAGTTAATTCTTGTAGATGTATATTTTCCAGGAACTAGAATGGAAATATAGATTATTTTTGTTTTTTAATTGAAATCTGCAAATAGGTGGATGGGGAAAATAAAACTCCCCACCTTGGAATGGGGAATGATGTTTATTCTTTTGCAAAGGCCCGAACAATCCACTGTTTGTTTATTCTATTTTTTTGGTTGTTGAATGTGTTAAGAATTAGCTCTCTGTAATTTATGTTTCATGTCAAAGGGAGGCCTGGAGCAATAAAGCTTGCCATAGTCTTGTTGAAGAGCTAGACCTCTGACTCTCCGAACTATCCTAATATCAGGAATAAAAATATACATGCTTATGTATATATTAATGTCCTTCAAGAAGGCTGTGAGTGGGTATAGCTGAAGAAGTGGTAAGACTTTTCAGTTTGGATGTAAAGATTTCTATTTCCTTCAGAAGGTCCATAATTCATCTGCTGAAGAAGTGGCTTAAGTTTGCATGTCTTGAAATACAGGACTAGTTGATATTTGACTCGTTATGAGCACGTAAGTTGTAATTCTGGCCCAGTGAGGAATCTTGCATTTTCTTGGTTGGCAAAATTAAATGCATCCTTAACCTTTGAAATCAATTGAGTCACCATGATTTACCTCATTCATAGACCTGTCGGACCAGGGTGTGGGGGCTCCTGGGGTGGGAGTTCCACCTTTTTTTTATTAGGAAAAAAGGAATGGCCAATCGATCAAAGGGCATTTTGCTCTGAATTTGAGGAAGGTCAATTTTGGCTATTTTTTTTTTTTTTCATTTTGAAAATAGTCATGCTGGAAGTTCATGTTGTTGTTTGTGTTTGTGAAGGCTGTGGTAGATGTTGTTGCTTTTTGGAACTTGCCTGGATTGTTATCTCATCCTTTGCGTTGGTTTTAAAACTTGTATTCTGCTTGCTAATGACTAGATGGCAGTTGTATAGTGCTATCGTCTTCTGCAGATAATTTTTTTCTTATTACTGCATATTTATGCATCTGGCTTCTGCTGTAGCTATATCATGTACTGATATCTTCTCTCTCCAATATATGGGGTACAGCTGAGGAGGTTGATTTCTCTCAGGATTTGCAGCAATAGGAAGCCTTATCTGATTCTGAAAAGCACTTCATCAGTCATGTTCTGGCATTTTTTGCCGCATCAGATGGAATTGTTTTGGAAAATTTGGCTGCTAGGTTTCTGAATGATGTACAAATTCAAGAGGTGAATTGATTGTCCTCTTTTGCATATCTCTAATCTAAAAGTAAAAAAAGGGAAAAAGGGTCAAATATAACCCCCCTCTACTTTAGTTTATTAGTCAACTTCACCCTTCGTTAGCGAATGTAGTCAAATATACCTCCTCACATTATAAGTTGGGGCCAAATATACCCCTACCGTTAGCAAAGAATTCAAAAATACCTTTTTTTTAAAACATCTGAAAATTTGGATTTTTTAATTAAAATATCTGTAAAGTATTTTTTAAAAAAATAAAGTGTCCTAAAAATATTTTCTTTATAATCTGGATTAATTTTAAAAAGAAATCTGAAAAAACTTATTTTAAAAAAATATATATTTTCCAAATTTTTTAATAAAAAAAATCCAATTTTCCAAAATATTTTTTTAAAAAAGTGAGTTTTATAAAATCAAGAAAATTTCATATTTTTAATAAAAACTATTTTTCCAGATTTGTTTAAATCTGCTACATGTCATTTTTACACATTAATATGATAATGTCACCCAAATTATACACATATTATATAGGAAAATACACACTAATGCCCCTCATTTTTAACATATTATATAGGTATTTAACTTATTCTATATAGCATTTAACTTATTCTATGTGGTGGCTATGTGACAATTTTTTTAAAAAACAATATGAAAAATTGATTTTTCTAATTACAACAAATTTGAAAAAATGGTTTTTATTAAAAATATGAAATTTTCGTGATTTTATAAATCTCATTTTTAAAAGATATTCTAGAAAATTGGATTTTTTTAATTAAAAATATGGAAAATATTTTTTTTTTAAAATTTGTTTTTTCAGATTTCTTTTTTAAATTAATTCAGATTTTTAAAAAAAATTAGGACACTTTATTTTTTTACTTTACAGATTTTTTAATTAAAAAATCCAATTTTCCAGAATATTTTTTTAAAAAGTGTATTTTTGAATACTTTGCTAACGGTAGGGGCATATTTGACTACTTTCGCTAACGGAGGGTAAAGTTGACTAATAAACTAAAGTAGAGGGGTATATTTGACCATTTTTCCCTAAAAAACAAAGATCAGAATAAGGCTCCTTCATGTTGAATAATTGTTTGTTTTAAAAGTGTTCCTTTATGTTATTGTCCTTGTTTTTCATGATAAACTTTACAGTTTTGCGCTCATGAAGGGTATTATAGGAATAACACATGGTATTTGTTGAGAATATAATTAAATATTAAATGAGTGCTCTCTCTAATAGCTTAAGCTTTTAGATGAGAGGTCCTGAGATTGAATCGCACTGCCATCCATTATCAAAAAGAATTTCCACATGCTTGGCCCTTGAAAAAAATCAGGCTCGCACGTGAGAGAGCGTATTGAGAATATAATCAAATATTAAAGACATGCTCTCTCAAATAGCTTAAGCTTTTAGATTAGATGGTCATTGTTAAGAATATAATTAAATATTAAAAGTGTGCTCTCTCTAATAGCTTAAGCTTTTAGATGAGATGATTACACACTTCAATATGGTATCAGAGCAAGCCAAATGTCTGAGATCGAACCTCACCGCTACTCATTATCAAAAAAGAATTTCCACGTGCTTGGACAATGAAAAAAATAGGTCAGCACGTGAGGGTGCTTGTTGAGAATATAATCAAATATTAAAAGTGTGTTCTCTCTAATAGCTTAAGCTTTTAGATGAGATGGTTACACACTTCAACAATAATCATTTGTCTTTTGAATAAATAGCTAACTTTGTAGGAATAACACTTCTAGAAATGTTTTGGTTGGTTGTCGATTGCTAACTCTTAACACTTCTAAATAATTGAAATGAAACAGGATAGTTGAAGCACCATACAGAAAGATTACCTTCAGTGCCTAAATAGATTATAGGGGATGATAGCACATTCAGTAAACCTGAAAATTTGGTATTAGAAATAGTTGTCAATAATATGTGAGTGGTTTCGATCCTCAAACAGCTATCGATGCTTTTTCTCCAATATTTAACATTCCTTCTTTTAATGGAATTTGTAAGAAACATTCTCATCTTGAGAGGTTTCTAACTATTTGTGTGTAGTCAACATGTTTTTTTCCTTTTGTCTAGGTAATTTTTTTATTCTCTGAGGTAAGTGGTTTGTAGTATGTAGTCTTTGATGTCTGATTGGAGCTTCTCCACTTACTTATAGAGATGTACAGTTTACTTCTGGAGACTTATATCAAGGACTCGAGGCAGAAAAATAAGCTTTTTAATGCAATTGAAAGCTTTCCTTGTGTCTCACAAAAGGACAAGTGGGCTTTGAATTGGATAGAGCTAATGGCCCGTCTTTTTCTATGCATGGTTGTAAGTAACTTTGGTGCACTTAATGAAAATAGTTAAGACGCTGAATATAAGTTAGCAATATGAGAAACTAAAAGAATTAATTCCTTGATTATTCTTATTGAATGAATATGTATATATATAAGTTATAATTTCTAAATATGGAAAATCTTATTCCTACTAAACTTCTAACCTAATTCTACTTGTACAAGAATTCTACAATTATGGTAGTTATACAACATAATTTAATACTTCTATTTATGGTACAAGACTAGTCAAAATCGTGTATATCCTAAGTGTTGACACCCAATTTTGTCCCCTCTTTTCCGATTATCTGTTTGCGTTTTAAAATATTTTTGACATTTCAAAACAATTTTATATATGCAATTGAAATGGTGCAATTGTTGAATTGCAACTTTCAACAATTGCGGTGCGATTTTCGGAAATTGCTGAAACCGAGCAGCGTTTTTCACATATAAATAGAAGCCTTCAGGCTTCTCATTTTTCACACCAAAACAAACACAATACATACAATAAATTGTATAGAGAGTTCCTACAAAATTGGTAGAATAATTTTGTAGAGAAATTGTGAGATTACCACACTAGTGAGTGAGAATTTTGAGTGTATTCCTCAAGTATTTGTCAAAACTTGAGAAGATATTGTATACCCGTTATTATTGTTATAGTGGAAGGTTTACCGTGGTTATTTTTCTAGGAGATAATTTCTTGTCTTGTATTTAGTATTTTATTTACTATTCACAAAATACTATTTACATTGAAATATACCCCAGATATACTGAGTATGCTCTGTGATTGCAGTTGTGTCTGATCTTT
Source organism: Anisodus tanguticus (assembly GCA_034509755.1). NCBI lineage: Eukaryota > Viridiplantae > Streptophyta > Magnoliopsida > Solanales > Solanaceae > Anisodus > Anisodus tanguticus. The sequence continues at coordinate 30,802,033 of CM067539.1, read as the reverse complement.
CACATTAGAAAAGTATTTCGGGGTGTCCATTCTATTTTTTTCGCTAATATTAATCCTGAAGGGGAATTGGAGTACTCTCATTTTATTCCCAACAAGTGGTATCAGAGCTTTCAGGTTACGGAGGCAGATTAAAAAATGAAGGAATCATCGTCGCTTGGCGGTATGTTCAAATTGAACTGTTCAAATTGCATAATTTGGAAACCAAGTATGCTGGATCTTCTCTACTGTAAGGATCTTTATTTGCCCTTACATGGTGATGAGTCCAAACCAAAAGAAACAATTGACGATGACTGGAAAATCCTATACAGAAAAACTATGGGTTACATCCTGCGCTTCATTGAGCACAATATCTTCCATCATTTTGCAAATGAGGAAAGGGTTGATGTTCTTTGGAAGAAAATAAAAGCTATGTTTGAGAGGAAAAATGCCTTAAACAAAGCTTCTATCATCAGAAGAATTGTTCGATTGCGATATGTGGAGGGTGCCAACATGACGGAGCACCTAAATGCATATCAGGGTCTTACCAACCAATCCATCAATATGAAGATTACTATTAATGATAAAGTTGTAGCTTAAACGGTCAAAAATTGTCTTCTAAATGAAGAGTCCAGAAGAAAAGAGCAAAATCATTCTTCTGAGTCAAAGGCGATGGTTGCCGAAAATAATGATTACGAGAGATAAATCCAGGGGGAAGTCTAAGCCTAGAAAAGACTTCAAATTCCATTACTGTTGTAACATCCCATAATTTCGGGTGATGGTTTGAGCACCTAAACGTAGGCAAGTAGACCCGGGCCTCGGGAAAATTTATGCTATATCTACGTATGCTAATAAAGAGCTTAGCATATAAAAGGATGTGATCCCGAAACAATTTAAGATTTAACAAGTGTGACGATGGAGATTAATAATAATAGTTGTATATCCCTAAAGAAGTGATGTACTAGTGTCATATCACAAAATTATGACATTGAGTATAAAAAGGTTTTATAAGTCATCAAGATTTAAGTGAATTAGGATCAAGAAATTAATTGTGTGTATAATTGATTAATTCTGGGATTAAATGATTAGTGGACATAACCCATGTGGAGCGTGAATAGGGGTCACTAAGTGGGATTGATGAATCAACATTATCCAATTTGCACAAATGACATGTGTCAAAGGTAAGAAAGATTATATGTACTCATCTTGTTCTATTTCTTTCATATCTGAAGTAGGATAAAGAAAAAAAGAGAATGATGTATGTTTCCTTCCATCTAATTAGACTTCCCCCTTCTCTTTAAACCAAAACGAATGCAGCAACAATTTTGATTAGATTTGATGCCTTAGCATAACATTCTGTTCTTAAGACAAGGCAGCAACGTTTTGCCTTCCAAGTAGCGACAACATAGTTCATTCACTTTGGAAGCGAAGTGATCACGAAATTGAAGGGATTCTTGTGCTTGGAGGTAAGTTCCATCTTCTCCTTCTTGTTCTTAAGTTTATACGAGTTGTAGGAATGTTATTACGAGGAGATTGTACAATAAATTCTTGGACGAACTTGGAATTTGGTTGTGTGTTGTGAGCTGCTCGGTTGGGGCTGTTTGGTGATGATTAGTTGCTGGAAATTGCAGGCTATTGTTGGTTGTTGTATTAGGAAGATAAAGAAGTTCATTTAAGCTAAAGAAGTTTTCTTGTCGATTGATTGACATGGTTATGAGTTATAGAAGTTCTACGCACATAAGATGTTTGATAAAATGTCTAAGTGAAGACTACCTTTAGTTATTGATCCAAAATTGATCCAAATCATTCATATAATGTAGATAATTATTCGTAGAGCTTACGAGGACTCGAAAAACTTGAATAGCTTTGACAACAAAGGTATGTTAAGGCAAATTATTTCTTTCTTTTGGCATGTTCCATGTCACGAAATATAACTGTGATATTGCTCCATAATTTATTCTACTCCTAGTAGTTAAGAATATTCATGTTATTGATTCCTATGTTAAAAGCATATCTAAATATGTTCCTAAGTTCTTATTAAGGCATATAGAAAATATGTTAATATTTACGGTCTTAACCGAAGGTTTATTATGTCATTCAGGATATTTTATTGTGATTCATGCATTTTTATTTGCATTGCATTCATGTTTTACCCAAGACCGTATATTGGGTATGGAAAATGGGAAACGGGAAACGTAGACCACTTGATCAGCTGTGATATGATAATGATAAAGTCAGTGTGGCTTAATAAAGGAAGATGCCTGATTAAGGGCCAATATATATATATATATATATATGATGTGGGGAGGAAGATGCCCTTGTGTGGCCAATATATATGTATTTACCACATTATGCATGACACATAGACATATTATGCCCACAGAGGCCGACATGAAATGATGCCCACAGAGGCCGACATGAAATGATGCCCAGAGAAGCTGTTATAGTACGGAAGATGCCCAATGGGGCTGATGTATATGTATACCGCATTGTGCATGACATTTAGGCATATGTATTTGGACCCTCAGAGATATGTACTATTGGTCAGTTGTTTCTATTTAAGTTCTTGTTATACTATTGTTCATGCTTGACATACTCAGTACATCAGTCGTATTGACGTCCCTTTTGTCGGGGGATGCTGCGTTTCATGCCCGCAAGTTCAATTAAAGAAGGTGACGGTTCAAGCTAGTAGGTTGCGAATCCAGTGGATTTTTTAAGCACTCCCCTTGTTCGGAGTGTTGGTCTAATTTTGGTACGGTACATTTTTACTTATTTATATGGGTATGGCGGGGCCCTGTCCCGACCTTTGATGTTGCTACTTTTAGAGGCTTTTAGACAGGTGTTATATGGTTAGTTATCATGTGTGGCCTTGTCGGCCTTGGTATGTGTATGTATATATGAAAATTGGATTTCTAGTTAAGATTTTCTATAATATTTTTCGGCTTAGTCCGTGTTTAATTATGATTAGGTGTTGGATGTACGATTAGCAGTATTCGGCGGGTGGGGTCCGGGTGCCCGTCGCAGCCCTCCGGTTTGGGTCGTGACAAACTTGGTATCAAAGCATGTCTGTCCTAGGGAGTCTACAAGTCATGTCTAGTAGAGTCTTATTTATGGGTATGTTGTGCACCATACTTATAAACAGGAGGCTATCTGACATTTAGAGATGATTTCTATTCTTTCATCTCATAAATCATGCAGTAGAGCTGAGTCTTAGGAATTCAAGTTTGACTCACGCTTTATACTGTTTCAGTAATGCCGGTTACTAAAAAGACTTCGGTTAGTTTATACTCATATCCAGTAAATGAGCGATTTCTACCAAGACGATTGATACGCCAGGAAGACAGTATTATGTTAGGAATTTCGAGGTTATGAGAAGTTGTCTCGTTTATATATGGAAGAGATAATGCAAGTATGGAAAGCGAAATGTATGATTGTTGAACAAGTCACTGTTGTCCTTTAAGGAAAACAATTGCTACGTTTGAGACATTTTGGTGAGTATGCTGCCATATTCCAAGATAAAACAATGGTGGTGCTTGAGTAAGCTGCTGCTAGTTGTTGCTATTTGCTACTGATCTGGTACCATCTAATGACTGATTTTGAAGTAAATTCTTTGGGGTTGAAACTGTTATACTTTATGTTACTATTTTAGAGCAATTGCCACATCTTGAGCTAAATTCTTGTTGCTGCATTTGAGGGCTGAAACCAACAATTGCAAGTTGCTAATTTGTTGATATTGATAGCTGTTGAGAAGCAGATGATTCTCTAATGTTCCAATAGTTGTTAGCTGCTAAGCAACCGTTAGTTTGCTGAAGTTAAGCTGTTGGGGCAGCTGCTGATTTATGAGATTCTAAACTCTGATTTCTGCCTTCAGATATCCCTTGATAAATTCACTGATTGGAAACAAATGCTATACTTCTGAACTCTACTTTGTTATGTGGTTTCTTAGGCCAAAAATTGTTGTGTCTTTGAGACCCCTGTTGGTGCAATCTTAAGTGAACTGATGCTATATTAAATAAAGGATAATAAAAGGGTGGTTGTGAACCAATTTATTGTTGCACTTAACTTCTATGCATTGAATAAAACAACTGTTGCAATTTTGGACCAAAGTGTTGCTGCACTTAAGGCTAAAATAAATGTGCATCCTTGAGACGAGTTATTTGCTACAATTTTGGATCAATTTGCTACTGTTTTGAGGTTGAATGACTGTTGTTCTTTAAGCCAATTTGAAACTGAAATGACTGCTGCGACTTTCCTAGTTTTAAGGCTACATTTCGACATCAACAGATGCTACATTTGATGAGAATAGTTGTTGCCATGTTCTCTGAGAAATAGAATTGCTACACTTTTGATATTGAATTGGTGTGACTTACTGCTGCATTTGAGCTGAACCATCACTGCAAATTGAGTCAAGTTTTTGCTATATTTTGAGGCTAAGCTGCTATATTTGGACCATTTTGTTGCTATGTTTTGGCCCGTGAGCTGCTGCAAATTGAACAGATTGCTACACGTGGGCCGATAAGGATGAATTTGAGGCCATGCCTTTCCGTAAAGGTTGTCCCTCGGTTTAGGTATTTCGGTTAAAGGCAGAAATGTTTTTTTTGTTTAATGACGAGTAGAATGAAGGATTACGACAAGAAGGATAAAGGTGAATGAGATTATAATTATGCATGTTTCACAAAGATATGATTACTTCAGAACAGCGTAAGGCCCAATGGTAGAGGAGGGACAATAAGAACTCTTCGGCCAAAGGTGGCGATTCTCGGATGTTCAGGAAGGGAGTATGAGAGGTCTGATGTAGTGATGTATGAAGGGAGTTGTATTCGCTGGTTACGCGACAAGGATCAGATATGTCACCCCAACATTCGAGGATGAATGTTTCTAAGGGGGGAAGGATGTAACATCCCGTAATTTCGGGCGATGGTTTGAGCACCTAAATGTAGGCAAGTAGACCCGGGCCTCAGAGAAATTTATGCTATATCTACGTATGCTAATAAAGAGCTTATCATATAAAAGTATGTGATCCCGAAATAATTTAAGATTTAACAAGTGTGACGACGGGGATTAATAATAATAGTATATCCCTAAAGAGGCGATGTACTAGTGTCATATCACAAAATTATGACATTGAGTATAAGAAGATTTTAAGTGAATTAGGATCAAGAAATTAATTGTGTGTATAATTTATTAATTGCGGGATTAAAGGGTTAGTGGACATAACCCATGTGGGGCGTGAATAGGGGTCACTAAGTGGGATTGATGAATCAACATTACCCAATTTGCACAAATGACATGTGTCAAAGGTAAGAAAGATTCTATGTACTCATCTTGTTCTATTTATTTCATATCTGAAGTAGGATAAGGAAAAAAAGAGAATGTTGTACGTTTCCTTCCATCTAATTAGACTTCCCCCTTCTCTTTAAACCAAAACGAATGCAGCAACAATTTTGATTTGATCTTTCGCCTTAGCATAACATTCTGTTCTTAAGACAAGGCAGCAACGTTTTGCCTAACAAGTAGCGGCAACATAGTTCATTCACTTTGGAAGCGAAGTGATCACGAAATTGAAGGGATTCTTGTGCTTGGATGTATGTTTCATCTTCTCCTTCTTGTTCTTAAGTTTATACGAGTTGTAGGAATGTTACTACGAGGAGGTTGTACAATAAATTCTTGGAGGAACTTGGAATTTAGTTGTGTGTTGTGAGCTACTCGGTTGGGGCTGTTTGGTGATGATTAGTTGCTGGAAATTGCAGGCTATTGTTGGTTGTTGTATGAGGAAGATAAAGAAGTTCATTTAAGCTAAAGAAGTTTTCTTGTCGATTGATTTCCATGGTTATGAGTTATAGAAGTTCTACGCACATAAGATGTTTGATAAAATGTCTAAGTGAAGACTACCTTTAGTTATTGATCCAAAATTTATCCAAATCATTCATATAATGTAGATAATTATTCATAGAGCTTACGAGGACTCGAAAAACTTGAATAGTTTTGACGACAAAGATATGTTAAGGCAAATTATTTCTTTCTTTTGGCATGTTCCATGTCATGAAATATAACCGTTATATTGCTCCATAATTTATTCTACTCCTAGTAGTTAAGAATATTCATGTTATTGATTCCTATGTTAAAAGCATGTCTAAATATGTTCTTAAGTCCTTATTAAGGCATACAGAAAATATGTTAATATTTACGGCCTTAACCGAAGATTTATTATGTCATTCATGATATTTTATTGTGATTCATGCATTTTTATTTGCATTGCATTCATGTTTTACCCAAGACCGTATATTGGGTATGGAAAACGGGAAACGGGAAACGTAGACCACTTGATCAGCTGGGATATGATAATGATAAAGCTTGTGTGGCTTAATAAAGGAAGATGTCTGATTAAGGGCCAATATATATATATATATATATATATATATGATGTGGGGAGGAAGATGCCCTTGTGTGGCCAATATATATGTATTTACCATATTATGCATGACACATAGACATATTATGTCCACAGAGGCCGACATGAAATGATGCCCACAGAAGTTGTTATGGTAAGGAAGATGCCCAATGGGGCTGATGTATATGTATACCGCATTGTGCATGACATTTAGGCATATGTATTTGGACCCTCAGAGATATGTACTATTGGTCAGTTGTTTCTAGTTTAGTTATTGTTATACTATTGTTCATGCATGACATACTCAGTACATCAGTCGTACCGACGTTCTTTTTTATCGGGGGACGCTGTGTTTCATCCCCACAGGTTCAATTAAAGAAGGTGACGGTTCACACTAGTAGGTTGCGAATCCTGCAGATTTTTGGAGCACTCCCCTTGTTCGGAGTGTTGGTCTAATTTTGGTACGGTACATTTTTGCTTGTATATATGGGTATGGCGAGGCCCTGTCCCGACCTTTGATGTTGCTACTCTTAGAGGCTTGGTGACAAGTGTCCTGTGGTTAGTTGTCATGTGTGGCCTTGTCGGCCTTGGTATGGTTATGTATATATGAAAATTGGATTTCTAGTTAAGAATTTCTATAATATTTTTTTGGCTTAGTCCGTATTTAATTATAATTAGGTGTTGAATGTACGATTAGCGCTATCAGGCGGGTGGGGTCCGGGTGCCCGTCGCAGCCCTCCGGTTTGGGTCGTGACAACTGCGGTGGTCCAAACCACTATGAAAGAGACTATAGAAAGAAGAAAAGAGAGCAAAAATGTGGAAATAATGAAAACACGAAGAAAGACACAACAGTAGTTGCAGCTGATGGAGATATCATTATGGTGTGCGATGATGTTCTTATGAGCATGTCATGCCAACAAACGGACTGGATCGTGGATTCGGGTGCATCCTATCACATTACATCATATTGTGATAGGTTTGCATTCTATACTGTTGGCAGCTTTGGCAAAGTCAGAATGGCAAACCAAGGTGTGACTGAAGTTGCTGGTATATGAGACATTATCCTGCTTACTAATACCGGATGTGAGCTTATCTTGAAAGATGTTCGACATGTCTAGATATCAGACTCAACATCATTTTCGTTGGCAAGCTCGACGATGATTTATACATCAACCACCTTGGCAAAGGAAAGTGGAAGCTAATCAAAGGCTCCCTGATTGGAGCAAGAGGTAGAAAACTGTCACGATCCAAACCGGAGGGCCGCGACGGGCACCCGGATCCCACCTGCCGAGTACCACTAATTGTACGTCTAACACCTAATCATAATTAAATACGGACTAAGCCAAAAAATATTATAGAAAATCTTAATCAGAAATCCAATTTTCATATATACATACCCATACCAAGGCCGACAAGGCCACACATGACAACTAACCACAAAACACCTGTCTACAAGCCTCTAAAGAATACATGACATCACAAGGACAGGACAGGACCCCGCCATACCCATATGGATATGCAAAAATAATGTACCACGACCAGACTGCGACTCTGAAACAAATAGAGTGTTCCAACATCGGCTGAACCAACAACCTACTAACGTGAATCATCACCTTCTTTAACTGAACCTGCGGGCATGAAACGCAGCGTCTCCGATAAAAGGGACGTCAGTACGACTGATGTACAGTATGTCAGGCATGAACAATAGTATAACAAGAATATAACAACAACTGAAACAGAAACAACTGACCAGTAGTAAATGCCTATGAGGGCCCCAATACATATGCCTAAATGTTATGCACAATGCAGTATACATATACATCAGCCTCTTCGGGCATCTTCCTTACCATAACAGCCTCTGTGGGCATCATTTCATATCGGCCTCTATGGTGATCATACCATATTATGGTTAATGAATGTATGCATAATGCAAATGCAGTATACTAATGTCCACACAGGAATCCTCCTATAACCGTCTCTGTGGGCATCAAGTTATATCGCCACACAAGGGCATCACATTATATTGGCCTCTTCGGGCTCTTTCGTGATAGTCTGTACCAGCTGCAGGTGGTGTGTGTATAACACATTTCCCTTTCCCCATATCCCCTATATATATATACAATATTTACCATATAGTAGTGTGCATAGCACAAGTGGTCCAGGGTAATATATGAATGCAATGCAAATAAAAATGCATGAATGATAACACAATATTTCAATCTCAGCGGTTGACATAATACCTTTATACCTTCGGCTAACATTGAAAAATCAACATTTTTTCTGTATGCCTCAGTAAGGACTTAGAAAAATATTTAGACATGCTTTTAGCATAGGAATCAATAACCTAAATATTCTTAACTACTAGGAGCAGAATAAATTATGGAGCAATATCACGTTTATATTTAGTTACGTGGAACATACCAAAAGAAATAAATAATTTATCTTAACATACCTCGATAATAACGGAACTAGCCCCTTTAACCCTTTTGCTTGCACGTTACTGTTTTCAAATCAAAGGAATAAAATGGTTGCTTTGGTTCATACAGAAGAGGTTGGAGGATTTTACATGAGAGTAACGATTTACTCCCTACCCCCATATCAATATTAATACCCCCTTAACGTGTGGCCCCCTACTTAACATGCAATGCCACCACTTTGTCCATTTGCCTTAGTCACTTAGGCAATTAATTTAAGCATTACACGTACAAACCTCCCACTCAACTTTGTCCTTCCACTTAAAATTAATTAAGTGACTTGCCTCCGTATAATTTATCAATCACATACATAATTAATTCTGTGATTTCAATTCACTTAAATCATGATAACTCATAAGACTTTCATATACTCAATGTAATAATTTCCTAATATGACCATGCACACACCAAATTTATTTCCGATCCCCGTCGTCATACTTGTTACGTCCATAATTATTTTGGGGTTTAATCCCTTTTATATACTAATCTCTTTATTAGCATACGTAAATATAACATAAATTTTTCCAACGCTCTGGTCTATTTACAAATGCTTAGCGATTTTACGTACGCCTAGCGATTTAAACCGTGATCCGAAAGTACGGGATGTTACATCCTTCCCCTCTTAGAAACATTCATCCTCGAATGTTGAGGTGATATATATGATCCTTGTCGCGTAACCAGCGAATACAACTACCTTCATACATCACTACATCAGACCTCTCATACTCTCTTCCATCTTCCGTATATGAGTAAGACAACCTCTCATAATCTTGAATTTTAACAATAATACTGCCCTTCTGGCATATCCATCGGCTTGGTAGAAATCGCTCATTTACTGGCTACAAGTACAAACTAACCGAAATCTTTTTGGTAAGCGGCATTACTGAGACTGTATAAGGCGTGAATCAAACTCGATTTCCTAAGACTCAGCTCTACAACACGATCTATGATGTGAAAGAATGGAAACCATCCCTAAAATGTCAGATAGCCTCCTGTTTATAAGTATGGTGCACAACATATCCATAAACAAGACTCTACTAGACCCGGCTTGTAGACTCTCTAGGACAGACATGCTCTGATACCAAGTTTGTCACGATCCAAACCGGAGGGCCGCGACGGGCACCCGGATCCCACCTGCCGAGTACCACTAATCGTACGTCTAACACCTAATCATAATTAAATACGAACTAAGCCAAAAAATATTATAGAAAATCTTAATCAGAAATCCAATTTTCATATATACATACCCATACCAAGACCGACAAGGCCACACATGACAACTAACCACAAGACACATGTCTACAAGCCTCTAAAGAATACATGGCATCACAAGAACGAGACAAAACCCCGCCATACCCATATGCTTATGCAGAAATACTGTACCACAACCAGACTGCGACTCTGAAACAAATAGAGTGCTCCAACATCGGCTGAACCATCAACCTACTAGCGTGAACCGTCACCTTCTTTAACTGAACCTTAGGGCATGAAACGCAGTGTCCCCCGACAAAAGGAACGTCAGTACGACTAATATACTGAGTATGTGTCGCGCCTTATTTCGACCTGCTCGGGTCAAAGCGGAGCACAACATATCCGATGATTCCTGGGTATGATTTAGGAGTCGCCACCTAATTATTTTTACGGTGAATTAAGACACCTAAATATTAAATTAAATGTCGCAATGTAAACTCCAATTTTAAAGGTCTGCAAAACTAATGAGATTCTAGGTTCTCTTCTCTATTCTCCTAAAGGGAATGGGTTAGGCATCCTTTAAGACCCGCTAACTTGCGATTATCCGGCCAAACTCAGGGTTAATATTGTACTAAAAAAATGCATGTTTAAAGTATGAAGTTAAAAAAAATGCTTGCAAATAATTAATGAAAGAAATGCATTTTGTACATGTATGCATTTGTGACAATAATAATGAGAAAAGCAATTCATTTGAAATGCCAAAGGAGTAATTTTGGAAAATCATTTTGAGTTACGAAAAGATAACTTATTTGTATAATTAATAAAGCGAATAAAAGATGATCAAAATTGTTTTTTTTTTAAAAAAATTAATATGCACGACGAGCCTAAGAAATAAATAAACTAGCGAAGGATTTCTATTTTTCACACTAACCGAACCTACAAATAAACTAGCGACGGGTTTTAAACTACCCCATTAAATATCCATTCGTGGCCTAATTATTCTAAATATCCTAACAATCACACAAGCATTAAATAATTATTACAGACCCAAATAGAAATAACGAAATTAAAGAATAACAATAAAAGGGAAACTAAGGCGGATGACGATGTCTTCTAGCCCTATTTGTTTTGAAATCCCGAGGTTGGAAAATGCAAAGAAGGTAGATGCGGATCTTCGTTCGGCAATGATCATGATGAGTCTCATAATGAGACTCTTCGTTACTCCTGATGCATTTCATGTAAGGAAAAGAAAAGAAAAGGATTAGTGACGGAATATGAAAATATATACATAAAAAATGTAAAATAAATGATTCATGAAAGGTATATATTGTTGGGCCTCAGGGAACAAACAACATATAGAAATAGAAAGCAGGCCCAAACATATAATTTCCGGACTTGAAGGAGGGAAACAGACCAAATTTCACAATAATCATTAGCGAATAACCATGTACCATTCAACCTTTTATTGACGATATATAGCATCAAAGGTGATAGGGGGGGAAATGGGTTGTGCATGTTTCAAACCAGACAAGGAGGAAGAGGAAGGAGTAAATTGGACCAGTACATGACATAGTAGACCCCTGGACATTCAAACTCAGAAAGAGGCAAAATAGGATGGGGTTGCAAGTTGCTCAAATTGTCTCGAGCAAATTCTCAGATGTACACATAGTCTATTTACTCAAAAATATAAGGAAACTAGTAGGGATTATGCAAAACTTAGGTTCCAGTTTCGAGCAGCTCATTGTATATTTCTTCATAAACTAAAGCAAACAAATTGTATCAAATTAAATTGATGGATAGATACAACTGAAGACATAATTCTGTTGATTTCTTAGAGAAAGGCAGGGGTACTATTTTTCATTCTTAACACACAGAATTGAGACGAGTCATGTTGATTCAAAGAAAACATGCTCACATAAACCAACTAAAGATTAAAGCATAATGAACATCTTCTTGCATATATTTTGAATAAATGAATCAAAAGTAACATACACCTAACATGGAACTTATATATAAGGGTATGTCTAACTCATCTAGCCAACAGTTCTTAAATAACACAACATTCCAGATAGATACCTCAGGGACAGCATACAAGACATGACACTAAAGGGAGGGGGAGAAGGCACTATATTGTTCACACAAGAAACAATTCATGTATAGGTTGGCACCACAAACACATATAAGTCTTCCAATACAGTGGTATGGCAACTACAAAGTCTAGAAAAGGTCATATGATATCCTAGATATGCTTTGAATACTTAGGCAAGCAGAACAAATATATGGTCAATTTGAGGGGACATGGAGACTTATCAAGACATAGGACCAATTAACTTACATTTTTTATGCGCATAGGATAATTTATCTGGAGGTGGTATGCTATAGTTACAAATCTACCTAGATCAACACTAAATACTTGGAATCATATTCATGTGATTAGGCATGTTGATACTAAGGCAGATGGGACAAACATACAGCCAAACTGGGAGGCATATAGGCACATGTTTTAACCATCTTGAGGTAACATTCTGCAGATATGTAAGACTGTATGGATTAAACTAAGCATGCACATCTGATTGATGTAGGTAACATATGAAATGAAATAGCTAATGGAATTCACATACTAACACATAGACAGTTTAACACCAGGACAAATGAGGACAAACACATAGCCAGCCCAAACAGACATAAGAGGCAAACAAGGATGGCCAGACAACCATAAAGACAACACTTTAGATAGGCAGGGAAATTTAGTCTAAACTAAACACATGAATATTTCATTTTATCAGGCATGATAAGGAACAGCACTTCATACAAGGTAGTATATGGTCTAAGATGGTCCTCAAACATGTTAACAAGTTGGCTAGCATATCATAATTAACAGACCAAATCTATTTGGAGGATGAACTAGTCAAAAGGAACTCAAACAAGGTAAGCAGGTTTCAACATTCTTTAAATCCAACATGATCAAACGACATCCAGAAAACCAACACATACACACACAAAGCTTTTCATCACATCTTTACTATCTTAAATTCATTACACAGGCTGGTAGTCTTGCCATTAAGGACCCAAAATTGATGTTTTACATCACAGAAAAGGACATGTAAATAGGTTACCAACATATCATGCCAAACACTTAGCCAATCTAGCATCATGCTTCCACTAAATAAATACTAATACAATATATAGTTCATTATACTAAATGTAATACTAATAATGAACTTAATACAGCATATCCGAGCAGGAGTAGGTAAGCGGGTTTCAACATTCTTTAAATCCAACATGATCAAACGACATCCAGAAAACCAACACACACACACAAAGCTTTTCATCACATCTTTACTATCTTAAATTCATTACACAGGCTGGTAGTCTTGCCATTAAGGACCCAAAATTGATGTTTATCCTATACCATTTTTACATCACAGAAAAGGACATGTAAACAGGTTACCAACATATCATGCCAAACACTTGGCCAATCTAGCATCATGCTTCCACTAAATAAATACTAATACAATATATAGTTCATTATACTAAATGTAATACTAATAATGAACTTAATACAGCATATCCGAGCAGGAGTAGGTAAGCGGGTTTCAACATTCTTTAAATCCAACATGATCAAACGACATCCAGAAAACCAACACACACACACAAAGCTTTTCATCACATCTTTACTATCTTAAATTCATTACACAGGCTGGTAGTCTTGCCATTAAGGACCCAAAATTGATGTTTTACATCACAGAAAAGGACATGTAAACAGGTTACCAACATATCATGCCAAACACTTAGCCAATCTAGCATCATGCTTCCACTAAATAAATACTAATACAATATATAGTTCATTATACTAAATGTAATACTAATAATGAACTTAATACAGCATATCCGAGCAGGAGTAGGTAAGCGGGTTTCAACATTCTTTAAATCCAACATGATCAAACGACATCCAGAAAACCAACACATACACACACAAAGCTTTTCATCACATCTTTACTATCTTAAATTCATTACACAGGCTGGTAGTCTTGCCATTAAGGACCCAAAATTGATGTTTTACATCACAGAAAAGGACATGTAAACAGGTTACCAACATATCATGCCAAACACTTAGCCAATCTAGCATCATGCTTCCACTAAATAAATACTAATACAATATATAGTTCATTATACTAAATGTAATACTAATAATGAACTTAATACAGCATATCCGAGCAGGAGTAGGTAAGCGGGTTTCAACATTCTTTAAATCCAACATGATCAAACGACATCCAGAAAACCAACACATACACACACAAAGCTTTTCATCACATCTTTACTATCTTAAATTCATTACACAGGCTGGTAGTCTTGCCATTAAGGACCCAAAATTGATGTTTATCCTATACCATTTTTACATCACAGAAAAGGACATGTAAACAGGTTACCAACATATCATGCCAAACACTTAGCCAATCTAGCATCATGCTTCCACTAAATAAATACTAATACAATATATAGTTCATTATACTAAATGTAATACTAATAATGAACTTAATACAGCATATCCGAGCAGGAGTAGGTAAGCGGGTTTCAACATTCTTTAAATCCAACATGATCAAACGACATCCAGAAAACCAACACACACACACAAAGCTTTTCATCACATCTTTACTATCTTAAATTCATTACACAGGCTGGTAGTCTTGCCATTAAGGACCCAAAATTGATGTTTATCCTATACCATTTTTACATCACAGAAAAGGACATGTAAACAGGTTACCAACATATCATGCCAAACACTTAGCCAATCTAGCATCATGCTTCCACTAAATAAATACTAATACAATATATAGTTCATTATACTAAATGTAATACTAATAATGAACTTAATACAGCATATCCGAGCAGGAGTAGGTAAGCGGGTTTCAACATTCTTTAAATCCAACATGATCAAACGACATCCAGAAAACCAACACATACACACACAAAGCTTTTCATCACATCTTTACTATCTTAAATTCATTACACAGGCTGGTAGTCTTGCCATTAAGGACCCAAAATTGATGTTTTACATCACAGAAAAGGACATGTAAACAGGTTACCAACATATCATGCCAAACACTTAGCCAATCTAGCATCATGCTTCCACTAAATAAATACTAATACAATATATAGTTCATTATACTAAATGTAATACTAATAATGAACTTAATACAGCATATCCGAGCAGGAGTAGGTAAGCGGGTTTCAACATTCTTTAAATCCAACATGATCAAACGACATCTAGAAAACCAACACATACACACACAAAGCTTTTCATCACATCTTTACTATCTTAAATTCATTACACAGGCTGGTAGTCTTGCCATTAAGGACCCAAAATTGATGTTTTACATCACAGAAAAGGACATGTAAACAGGTTACCAACATATCATGCCAAACACTTAGCCAATCTAGCATCATGCTTCCACTAAATAAATACTAATACAATATATAGTTCATTATACTAAATGTAATACTAATAATGAACTTAATACAGCATATCCGAGCAGGAGTAGGTAAGCGGGTTTCAACATTCTTTAAATCCAACATGATCAAACGACATCCAGAAAACCAACACATACACACACAAATCTTTTCATCACATCTTTACTATCTTAAATTCATTACACAGGCTGGTAGTCTTGCAATTAAGGACCCAAAATTGATGTTTTACATCACAGAAAAGGACATGTAAACAGGTTACCAACATATCATGCCAAACACTTAGCCAATCTAGCATCATGCTTCCACTAAATAAATACTAATACAATATATAGTTATTATACTAAATGTAATACTAATAATGAACTTAATACAGCATATCCGAGCAGGAGTAGGTAAGCGGGTTTCAACATTCTTTAAATCCAACATGATCAAACGACATCCAGAAAACCAACACATACACACACAAAGCTTTTTATCACATCTTTACTATCTTAAATTCATTACACAGGCTGGTAGTCTTGCCATTAAGGACCCAAAATTGATGTTTATCCTATACCATTTTTACATCACAGAAAAGGACATGTAAACAGGTTACCAACATATCATGCCAAACACTTAGCCAATCTAGCATCATGCTTCCACTAAATAAATACTAATACAATATATAGTTCATTATACTAAATGTAATACTAATAATGAACTTAATACAGCATATCCGAGCAGGAGTAGGTAAGCGGGTTTCAACATTCTTTAAATCCAACATGATCAAACGACATCCAGAAAACCAACACATACACACACAAAGCTTTTCATCACATCTTTACTATCTTAAATTCATTACACAGGCTGGTAGTCTTGCCATTAAGGACCCAAAATTGATGTTTTACATCACAGAAAAGGACATGTAAACAGGTTACCAACATATCATGCCAAACACTTAGCCAATCTAGCATCATGCTTCCACTAAATAAATACTAATACAATATATAGTTCATTATACTAAATGTAATACTAATAATGAACTTAATACAGCATATCCGAGCAGGAGTAGGTAAGCGGGTTTCAACATTCTTTAAATCCAACATGATCAAACGACATCCAGAAAACCAACACATACACACACAAAGCTTTTCATCACATCTTTACTATCTTAAATTCATTACACAGGCTGGTAGTCTTGCCATTAAGGACCCAAAATTGATGTTTATCCTATACCATTTTTACATCACAGAAAAGGACATGTAAACAGGTTACCAACATATCATGCCAAACACTTAGCCAATCTAGCATCATGCTTCCACTAAATAAATACTAATACAATATATAGTTCATTATACTAAATGTAATACTAATAATGAACTTAATACAGCATATCCGAGCAGGAGTAGGTAAGCGGGTTTCAACATTCTTTAAATCCAACATGATCAAACGACATCCAGAAAACCAACACATACACACACAAAGCTTTTTATCACATCTTTACTATCTTAAATTCATTACACAGGCTGGTAGTCTTGCCATTAAGGACCCAAAATTGATGTTTATCCTATACCATTTTTACATCACAGAAAAGGACATGTAAACAGGTTACCAACATATCATGCCAAACACTTAGCCAATCTAGCATCATGCTTCCACTAAATAAATACTAATACAATATATAGTTCATTATACTAAATGTAATACTAATAATGAACTTAATACAGCATATCCGAGCAGGAGTAGGTAAGCGGGTTTCAACATTCTTTAAATCCAACATGATCAAACGACATCCAGAAAACCAACACATACACACACAAAGCTTTTTATCACATCTTTACTATCTTAAATTCATTACACAGGCTGGTAGTCTTGCCATTAAGGACCCAAAATTGATGTTTATCCTATACCATTTTTACATCACAGAAAAGGACATGTAAACAGGTTACCAACATATCATGCCAAACACTTAGCCAATCTAGCATCATGCTTCCACTAAATAAATACTAATACAATATATAGTTCATTATACTAAATGTAATACTAATAATGAACTTAATACAGCATATCCGAGCAGGAGTAGGTAAGCGGGTTTCAACATTCTTTAAATCCAACATGATCAAACGACATCCAGAAAACCAACACATACACACACAAAGCTTTTCATCACATCTTTACTATCTTAAATTCATTACACAGGCTGGTAGTCTTGCCATTAAGGACCCAAAATTGATGTTTTACATCACAGAAAAGGACATGTAAACAGGTTACCAACATATCATGCCAAACACTTAGCCAATCTAGCATCATGCTTCTTCCACTAAATAAATACTAATACAATATATAGTTCATTATACTAAATGTAATACTAATAATGAACTTAATACAGCATATCCGAGCAGGAGTAGGTAAGCGGGTTTCAACATTCTTTAAATCCAACATGATCAAACGACATCCAGAAAACCAACACATACACACACAAAGCTTTTCATCACATCTTTACTATCTTAAATTCATTACACAGGCTGGTAGTCTTGCCATTAAGGACCCAAAATTGATGTTTATCCTATACCATTTTTACATCACAGAAAAGGACATGTAAACAGGTTACCAACATATCATGCCAAACACTTAGCCAATCTAGCATCATGCTTCCACTAAATAAATACTAATACAATATATAGTTCATTATACTAAATGTAATACTAATAATGAACTTAATACAGCATATCCGAGCAGGAGTAGCCAGTTAAAATAGCCTAGTAATTCATCATAACGCATTTAACCAAACAAATCATAATCCCTCTAAACGTATACTGGAACAACATATACATCATATGACGCTGCCTATGGGTTTAAACATGGACATAACAGGCAGAAACACCTAAATTAACCAAAGACAGTTTAATGAATGTATTACTTAGGCACATCAATGTGAAATAAACACATTATCAGATCATCGACAACAAAAATACAGAAATATGCAAAACTAAAACTGAGGGGAATTGAGTTTACCTTCTCCGGGCAGCGAACCGAGGTCTGTTTCGAATCGTCGAGTCCGCTCGGAGGAGTGTGTTTATGCAGTTGAAAAGAACAGGAGCTTAAATGTTTTTGTGGTTCTGGTCGAGCCAGAACCGAGAGTAAAAGAAAGGATTTTTTAGAATCGACACTTGTTCAAAATAACTTGTGAGAATGTTCAAAAAAAAGGCCCCTCTCTATCTCTGAAAAATCCCCTCTCTAAACACGACCCAAAATGTTGTATTTATAGCCAAGATTGAGGGGTTTCGGCAGCTTCTCCAAGAAACTTTTCAGTTTGAAATTCAAAATTCAAAAAGAAGGGAGAAGGTCTGAGAATTCTTGGATTGAACAAAATGAAAAGGGGATGGGTTTTTTCCAGGTTTTGCAGAGACTCCATCCTCAAGGGAGAGAGCCGTTGGAGCCGGATTTATGCTCGGACTGGATGGAATCAAACTTGAATCCAACGGATTTTAGGTTTCTCTCTTTTGCAGACCTTTGGTCGATTTGGACAAGGCTATGACAACTTTGTCGGCTGCAAAAAGGGGTGAAAAGATGGGGGGAAAGCTAGAGAGGGTGACAGGGTTGCAGGGACGTCGGTGACGGTGTTTGTCCGGTGGTCCGTTGGTGATGGAGATGGGTCGGTTCGAAGGTCGCCTGGTTTTTGGCGTCGCTGGTTTTGGGATTTGGTTTGGGCGATGGGGGTTTTATTTTGGGATTGGGCTCGGGTCGGCTGTTTGGGGAGAATGGGCTGACGAAAGTAAAGGGGAAGGGACGATGGGCTTGGGAGTTTTTGGGGAGAATGGGCTTGTCTGGTTGGGTTATTTTTTAGGGGTGAAATGGATATGGGAGAGAATATAGGAGTTGGGGATTGGGCTAGTCCGGTTGGGCTTTGAGGGGCGTGGGCTAGTTTGGAATTTTTTAGGGATTAAAGGGAATGGCCGGTTGGGCCAAAATTTGGGCTCGGTTGGGTTGTGATTTTGTTTTGATTTGGGCTTGGTAAGTTGGGCATGAAACGCAGCGTCTCCGATAAAAGGGACGTCAGTACGACTGATGTACAGTATGTCAGGCATGAACAATAGTATAACAAGAATATAACAACAACTGAAAACATAAATAACTGACCAACAGTAAATGCCTCTGAGGGCCCCAATACATATGCCTAAATGTTATGCACAATGCAATATACATATTCATCAGCCTCTTCGGGCATCTTCCTTACCATAACAGCCTCTGCGGGCATCATTTCATGTTGGTCTCTGTGGGCATCACATCATCACATCATATTGTCCTATTCGGGCTCTTTCGTGATAGTCTGTACCAGCTGCAGGTGGTGTGCGTATATAACGCCTTTCCCTTTCCCCATATCCCCTACATATATATACAATATTTACCATATAGTAGTGTGCATAGCACAAGTGGTCCAGGGTAATATATAAATGCAATGCAAATAAAAATGCATGAATGATGACACAATATTCCAATCTCAACGGCTGACATAATACCTTTATACCTTCGGCTAACATTGGAAAATCAACATTTTTTCTGTATGCCTCAGTAAGGACTTAGAAAAATATTTAGACATGCTTTTAGCATAGGAATCAATAACCTGAATATTAAGCATAGGAATCAATAACCTGAATATTCTTAACTACTAGGAGCAGAATAAATTATGGCGCAATATCACAGTTATATTTTGTTACGTGGAACATGCCAAAAGAATAATTTGTCTTAACATACCTCGATAATAACAGAACCAGCCCCTTTAACCCTTTTACTTGCTGGAAAATTTTCTCCAAACCAAAAAGTAAAATTCTAACTACCAATTGCTGCTACCAATTTCTAATATACCCTCAATTGAAAGATGTTGCTTAAAGAAAAATGAAGTGCACGTTACTGTTTTCAAATTCAAAGGAATAAAATGGTTGCTTTGGTTCATACAGAAGAGGTTGGAGGATTTTACATAAAAGTAACGATTTACTCCCTACCCCCATATCAATATTAATACCCCCCTTAACGTGTGGCCCCCCTACTTAACATGTAATGCCACCACTTTGTCCCTTTGCCTTAGTCACTTAGGCAATTAATTTAAGCATTACACGTACAAGCCTCTCACTCAACTCTGTCCTTCCACTTAAAATTAATTAAGTGACTTGCCTCCGTATAATTTATCAATCACACACATAATTAATTTCGTGATAAAAATTCACTTAAATCCTGATAACTCATAAGACTTTCATATACTCAATGTCATAATTTCCTAATATGAAACTTGTAACGTCCCGTATTTTTGGGTAACGGTTGAACACGTAACGTAGGTGAGTGGACCCGGACCTGGGGAAAATTTTCGTTGTACTTGTGTATATTAACAAGAGGATTAGTGTATAGAAGGACGTGACCCCGAAATAATTTTTGGATCTAATAATGTGGCGGCAGTGTGTAATAATAATAATTGTGTATCCCCGAATAGATTATGGACTGCTATTTTATTACGGGAGTTATGACAATGTCATAAGAGGATTTTATTAATCGCCGGTATTTAAATAATTGGAGACCGGGAATTTAATTATGTGTATAATTAATTAATTGTGGGATTAATTAATTATAGGGGGGACAATATATAGTGGAATTGATATGTGTGATCTTATAAACGATTTGGGGGTGACTAAGCCCCCAAACCGATCGACCGACAACAACCATAAGCCCTTCTATTCTCCATTGTATCCATTTCTTCAACTCCATCAGTTCTTCAAGCTCTCTTCATCTCTATCAAATTCCTCCATCAATTCGATTCTAGTAGAAGGAGAAAACTCCGTTGGTAGGTTCCCTAGAGCTCTCGGTCGAAGTTGGGGGAAATACTGTGAGTTTTTGCGCAACCAAAAGGAGAAATTTATGACGTTCTGAACCTTGATTCCAGCTAAATCAAGTTCTTAGACTAGCCTACGCTTTTCAAGGTCAGGCAAGAGACCCAGAATTGTTGAAGGAGTTCTGGGAGTCATTTTTGGGGGTCCTGTTTCTGCGCTTTCTGCTTGTCGGACACTATGTCGAGCAAAAGGGTTTCCCAACGATTCTCGTCGATGTGTTTAATGAGGTAACCTTCCTTGTTGTTAAAGTTTATACAATTTCCGAATTCGTTTCTTACCACTAGTTCTAAAGACGATTGTCGAAAATGCGAATTTGGGTTGGGTGTTGTTGGGACTGCCGTTACCGAGAGTTGCTGAAAATTGCATGTGAAATTGTTGTACTATTTTGAAGATTGTAGTAGTATAAGAAGAAGGATTAAGGGGGCTGGATGTTTCGCTTTATGGTTAGATTTCGATGTAGAAGGAATATAGGTTCTACGCGTTCAAGGTGTCCGTTAGAATGTCCCAATGAATCTATTTTTAATATGTTGAGTCGATTGTGATGTAATTCATCCGTATGATGTAGATAATCGTTCATATACCCTACAAGGACCCGCGGAACTTAGATAAATTCGACAACAAGGTATGCAAGGCTCTTTCATTCTTTTGTCATAATTCTATGTGCGAAACATAACCATCGTGTCGCTACATAAATTACTCTACTCTTAAGTAGTTGGGAAAATCATGTTATTGATTCTGGTGTTAAAAGCCTGTTTCTAAAATGTTTCTAAGTCCTTATTGAGGCATACGGAAAATGTGTTGATATTCACCGTGTTAGCCAAGGGTGCAAGGATGTTATGTCACTCGGGGTATTTTATTGTCATTCATGCATATTCATTTGCATTGCATTCATATATTACCCTGGACCACTTGTGCTATGCACACTACTATATGATAAATATTATATATGTAGGGGATATGGGAAAAGAGGGAAAGGCGTTATATACACACACCACCTGCAGCTGGTACAGACTATCACCAAAGAGCCCTAAGAGGCCAACATGATGTGATGTGATGCCTACATGTCTTATTGGGACGGGTTGCACGATCTGCAACACTAACATATATATGATATATATATACCGCATGTGCATCATGCATATATTCATTTGTCATCATATGCTACGAGGCTCACATTGGCTGATATGGTAAGAAAGATGCCCGAAGAGGCTAATATATATGTGTATACTGCATGAAGCATAACATTTATGCATGTGTATTAGGGCCCTCAGAGGCATTTACTGATGTCCAGTTGTTTCTGTTTCAGACTATGATATATTTCTGTTATGCTGTTTCTTATGCCTGGCATACTCAGTACATCAGTCGTACTGACGTCCCTTTTGTCGGGAGACGCTGCGTTTTATGCCCGCAGGTTCATATTGAGGAGGTGACGGTTCACGCTAGTAAGTTGCTGGTTCAGCTGGTGTCCAGAGCACTCCATTTGTTTCGGAGTCGCGATTTGGTTGTGGTATGTTCTTCTCTGTAGAGGCTTGTAGGTAGGTGTCCTGTGGTTAGTTGTCATGTATGGCCTTGCCGGCCCTGGGTGTAAATGTGTAATTTGGCTCTTTTGGGTTGGAACCCCAACTATAATCTATCATGGCTCAGTCCGTGTTGAAAATGGTTAAGGGTGGAGTGTTATTGTGGTGCCCGGCGGGTAGGGTTCGGGTGCCCGTCGTGGCCCTCCGGTTTGGGTCGTGACAAAACTAGTCCATAATCTCTTCATGCACACACCAAATTTATTTCCGATCTCTGTCGTCATACTTGTTACGTCTAAAATTATTTTGGGATTTAATCCCTTTTATATACTAATCTCTTTATTAACATACGTAAATATAACATAAAATTTCCCAACGCTCGGGTCTATTTACAAACGCTTAAAGATTTTACATACGCCTAGCGATTTAAATCGTGACCCGGAAGTACGGGATGTTACAAAAACAAAATTATCTATACTTGATGCATGCAAAGTTATCCAATGGAGAGGTGAATACAGTTGCTAAAAATTCCTCCATTAAGTTATGGCACAAAAGACTCGAACATTTGAGCTAGAAAGGCTTAAAAATTTGTCCAGAAGAAACCTCTTTCCTATAGTAAAAGGCGAGCACTTGGATACCTGTGTTGATTGTCTAGCTGAAAAACAACACAGAGTTGCGTTCAAACGCTTCTCTCCCTCAAGAAGAGCTCATCCACTTGATTTGGTGCACACAGATTTGTGCTACATGAAAGACAGAACTCTTGGTGGTGCATTGTACTTCGTCACATTCATTGACGATTTTTTGAGAAAAGTCTGGTTTTTTGCTTTGAAAACCAAAGATCAAACTTTTGAGGTCTTTAAGAATTTTTAAGCAAAAGTCGAGAGAGATAGAAGGACACTGAAGTTTGTTCGTGCAGACAACAACGGTGAATACCAAGGCCCATTTGAGCAACACTGCAAGAACCATGGTATCAAGTTTGAGAAGAGCGTCCCAAAGACCCCTCAACATAATGGTGTGGCAGAAAGGATGAACAGAACAATTTGTGAAAGAATCTTACGCATGCTATCACACTCCAAATTATCAAAATCTTTTTGGGGTGAAGCTATGAAGACTACAGTTGATTTGATCAATCTTTATCCATCAACTCCTCTGGGTGGTGACATTCCATATAGAGTTTGGTCAGGGAAAGACAGTTTTTACAAACACTAGTGTTTGGCTGCAGGTCTTTCGTACATATTCCAAATGACGAAAGATCCAAGCTTGATGACAAAACCAAACCATGTATCTTCTTGGGATATGGCCATGAAGAGTTCGGCTATAGATTATGGGATCCAGTTAACAGGAAGGTTGTCAGAAGTAGGAATTTTTTATTCCTTGAAGATCAAGTTCCCGATGAAGCCAAAGAGAACCTGAATCTAATTCAGAAGTTCATGTCAACGTAGATCTAGTTCCTTCATCAATAGTCCAGGATTACGGGGGAGATACCCATTCGGAGCATGATGATGCGGCTAATGATGAAGCGGGTGATAATCAGAATCCACCTACACAAGATGATGTCTCTCCCATTAGAAGGTCGGCCGGAGAAAGACAACCTTCTTCCAAATATAGCCCACATGAATATGTGATGCTCATTGATGGAGGAGAGCCACAAAGTTTTGCAGAAGCCACGACACATGACCAACAAGAAAACTGGTTTGAAGCCATAAAGGAGGAGATGAACTCCTTACAATAGAACTAGACCTACGACTTAGTGAAGTTGCCAGTTGGAAAGAGACAACTGAAAAATAAGTGGGTCTACAAGCTGAAGTTTTAGGAACATAGCTCACAACCAAGGTACAAGGCGAGGCTGGTTGTGAAGGGTTTCAGACAGAAGAAGGGTGTAGATTATGAAGAGATTTTCTCACCAGTGGTAAAGATGACCTCAATCGGAGTTGTTCTCGCGATTGCTGGCAGTTTAGATCTGGAGATTGAACAACTTGATGTGAAGACAGCATTCCTGCATGGAGATTTAGACAAATAAATCTACATGGAGCAACCTGAAGGTTTCGAAGTCAAAGGGAAAGAGAACCTTGTATGCAGGTTGAAGAAGTGCTTGTATGGATTAAAACAAGCTCCTCGACAGTGGTACATGAAGTTTGAATCCTTCATGTCGACCCATGGCTACAATAAAAACACCTCAGATCATTGTGTTTTCATCAAAAAGTTCACAAGAGGTAATTTTATCATACTGTTACTCTACGTCGATGACATGCTGATTGTAGGCCATGATGTCAACAAGATTTAAAAAACTAAAGAAAGAGCTAAGCAAGTCTTTTGCGATGAAAGACTTAGGCACAGCTAAGCAAATCCTTGGAATGGAGATCTTCAGGAATAGGAAAAGCAAGAAGCTCTGGTTATCTCAAGAACAGTACATTGAGAAAGTTCTTTAAAGGTTCAACATGAGCAATTCGAAGCCAATCAGCACTCTACTTGCAGGTCACATGAAACTCAGCTCAGCACAATACGCCATAAGTGAGACAGACAAGAAGGAGATACAAAATATACCATATGGTTCTGTAGTGGGTAGTCCAATGTATGATATGGTATGCACTAGACCTGATATTTCTCATGCAGTTGGTGTGGTTAGCCACTTTCTTACCAATCCAGGAAAGGAACATTGGGCAGCTTTGAAATGGATATTACGATATCTTAGAGGCACTTCTAAATCTCGTCTGAAGTTTGGTGATAATCATATCCTACTGGAAGGATATACAGATGCAGATATGGCTGGCGATGCTGATTCTAGGAAATCCACATCTGGATACCTAATAAGACTTGCAAGGGGAGCTATCTCGTGGCAATCTAAAGTTTAAAAATGCTTTGCGTTATCCACAACGGAAGTCGAGTACATAACTGTGACTGAAGCTTGCAAAGAGGTGTTGTGGTTAAAGAAGTTTCTACTAGAGTTGGGCTTGAAGTAAGAGAAGTACGTGTTTTACTACGATAGTCAAAACGCAATACACTTGAGTAAAAACTCGAGTTTTCACTCAAGATCGAAGCACATTGATATAAGATATCATTGGATTCGAGATGCACTTGAAAGAAAATTAATGCATCTCAAGAAGATCCACACCGATGAGAATGGTGCCGATATGTTTACCAAGTCCTTACCCCGAGATAAGTTGGAGATCTGCAAACGTGAAGTTGGTCTAGTTGAATCTCTACATGGGACTGGAGGAGGAGAATTGCAATTGAAATGCGGCAATTGTTGAATTGCAATTTTCGGAATTTGCTGAAACAGAGCAACGTTTTTCACCTATAAATATGGTAATTATACAACATAATTTAATACTTCTATTTATGGTACAAGACTAGTCAAAATCGTGTATATCCTAAGTGTTGACACCCAATTTTGTCCCCTCTTTTCCGATTATCTGTTTGCGTTTTAAAATATTCTGACATTTCAAAACAATTTTAATATATATGCAATTGAAACGGTGCAATTGTTGAATTGCAACTTTCAACAATTGCGGTTGCCTGCAATTCAACAATTGCGGTGCAATTTTCAGAAATTGCTGAAACCGAGCAGTGTTTTTCACATATAAATAGAAGCCTTTAGGCTTCTCATTTTTCACACCAAAACAAACACAATATATACAATAAATTGTATAGAGAGTTCCTACAAAATTGGTAGAATAATTTTGTAGACAAATTGTGAGAATACCACACTAGTGAGTGTGAGAATTTTGAATGTATTGCTCAAGTATTTGTCAAAACATGAGAAGATATTGTATACCCATTATTATTGTTATAGTGGAAGGTTTACCGTGGTTATTTTTCCACGAGATAATTTCTTGTCTTGTATTTAGTATTTTATTTACTATTCACAAAATACTATTTACATTGGAATATATCCAGAAATACTGAGTATGCTCTGTGATTGCAGTTGTATCTGATCTTTCACATCAGAAAAGTATTTCGGGATGTCCATTCTATTTTTTCCGCTAATATTAATCCTGAAGGGGAATTGGAGTACTCTCATTTTATTCCCAATACCATGTGCATTGATTGACTTGAATGCAGAACTAATGAGTCAGTACATAAAGTTTGTTGTTGATCGTCTCCTGATACTAAATCACTTTGTACTTTTTGTTTGAGGATGGATGCAATTAGTCTCTTTCCCTGATCTAACAAGTTTGGTCATCTTTTCTTCAGGTTGCCTTAGGGTACGAGAAGAATTATAATGTTGAAAATGTTGGAAATTTGCCTTTGATGGGGAGGTGCGTCCACCCATATTTAATAAATTAAACATTAGGGTTCCGCATGTTGGAGGCTTTGTCTCTTCACACATGCATAATCTACTAAGTGAGTAGATGACCGTAGGGCCAATAATCGTCAAATTTCGTTGAGAAATGAAAGAGATATTGGTCCACGAAGTAAGGTGTTTGAGAAATGGAAATATGGTGTGGGACAAATCTACAACATCAGTGGGAAAATGAAGAATTGCTCTCTTTATAAGTCTAAAATTGGCTAAGGGTTTGGGACCCCAAGGGGTAACCCATGTATTTAAAAGAGGGAGAACTTAGATATGCTTGGGTTCAAGGCTAAGCCCATACGCGCGCCTCCGCCGCCCGCCCGTCCCATCCTGGCTTGGGCTCGGGTAACGGGTCGTGGGCTTGGGCTTCTTCTGGTATTATCTCTTTTGACCCGAAATTGTTTAATATTTACAGTTTGATCCCTGGAGTTTCTGGAATGTTGAATTTGGGAACAACGGAAGGCAGAAAGTTTCTGCCTACTGTTGGAGTTGATTTTTGGGGGCCTTATTGTGCATTAACCAGAATGGATGAATAACTCCCTCTATTAACAGCCATTACTTGGCTGAATTACATATTCCTTCAATGGTTATAAACAACTATTACTTGGTTGTTTAATTCCCTCCTTCAATGGCCATTAACAGTTATGTCTTGGCAGTTGAGAAGCCTCCATTATGCTATCTATTGATGCCTTTTGGCTCAATTGTGTTACAGAGGAAATAGAGAAATACATAATATGACACAGAAAAATGAGACAGAAATATATACACACAGACAAACAGAGAGTAAAACACAATCCAAAATGTGAGCAGTAACGTTGGGAAGAAAACAGAAAACTCTTCCTTCATATTCCATTTCTTCAGCAAGTCGATTCGTATTTATTTTCTTCGTCAGAATCAACCTATTTGCTTTGTAGTGTTGATTAAAGTGTTGTTTTATCTTGGGAGGCTATTGCCCGTTAACGTAAAAGCATATATACGGGGGAAATCTTGTCTTAAAGACAAAGTTTCATCACTCGACTCAGCACACAGTTGTAACAATCCAGATTTAGTGTTTCTTGATTTCAGGTTATCAAGATTCAAGACTCAAAAAGCTTGCGGCAGTTCTGAACATTGGCTTGTTTGTTTATCATTTCGAACACTTGTAATATTTATTTACTTCCCGTACTGCTTTACCATATCCAACAAGTTTAAGACAAGATTGGTATTAGTGTTCGAAAGATGTCAGTCAAAAGTTGTGTGACCAGATTTGGATATGGCTGTGCTTTTCTGGTAGAATTGAGTTGTGATTATGATGTTGAAGTTCAACGTGTTCATGGTGTCGCCGCTCCCGAGAGTAGTGGGAACAAGTGCCCACGAGAGGCTGAGGATGACAACTGGGACAAGAGGAGAAGGCGGAAGATGTGGTTCTATCTTATAGCAGAAGGCCTATATCTGTCCCAGACAAGGGATCCAAATTATGGTAAGGAGGAAATGGACACTCAGTCTGATGAAGTGACTTAAGTGGGCCAGAATCCGAAATTGGGATAAGTAATTTTCCTTCCTTGTCAAAAATAAGATTAAATGATTTCTGATTAAAAATGGCTTAAAGTAAGGAGGAATATGAAAAAAATGTTATCCGAAATAATTTATATTCCTTACGCTTTAAAATCAGAAGTTTAATCTCTTCTTTCTTCCCATTTAAAGTTTGGATTTTGTAAACGACTTAAAAAGATCCATTCTTTTAAGTGTAATTATTAAAAGTGTGTAAAGTATGTTCGCACATACTGTTACACCTCGTAAGATTAAGACGATAATTAAGAACGTCATTAAGGAAGTAAGATTCGGATATTGAATATAAGGAACGCTTACATATGTTAATACGGGAAATTAGTGTATAAACGGATGTTATCCCGGAATAGTTTTTCTTTAGTGCTATACATGTGACGACGAGAATTAATCCTAGTAGTTGAATTTATTCCAATGGAGTTATGGAATAGTATTGTATTAAAATTGTGACATTGAGGATACGAGGCTTTATGAAATTCTCGGGAATTAAAAGAAGTGGGTTTAAGATTTATTAATTGAAGAACTTGGGGTGGCCAAAGTGTGATAAGGAAATTCAAATTTTTTTTATATACCTACACTTACCTCTTCAACTTCATTCTAAACTTAACCAAAAACCTCACCTCTCTTCTCCAAACCCACCCCCTGCTGGCCGAAAATCACCCCAACCCCATACCCAATTTAAGATTTTTATCTTCTCTTCCTAGACTACATATTCACCAAAAATTAGAAGCAAAACAACACCAAAAACAGTGGCAAAAACAACCACTGCTGGCCGAAACTCTAGCCCAGAAATTTTGAATTTTTGGGATGAAATTTTGGAAGAAAAACGTGTAGGGATGATGGCTTAACATTGTAGAACACTTGCATGTCAATTGGAGTTGAAGAAGTGAACAAAAAAGGGAAAGAAATACGAAAACAGTGGGGATTTTCGGACAAGCAGTGGGCAGAAAATTGTGGACTGCTTTGGGACGAATTTGAGGTATAAAATTCTTATTTCTATGATATAATTGGAATTCATGTTGTTAGAATTAAGGTAATGAATTTGTGTTAAGGAGAAATTGAAATTTAAGCGTTGCATGTGACAATTTTGGGCTAGTTGTCAATTTGGGACATATTTTTGTGTTATTGGATTCGTTGGTTATTGTTGTTATTATTGTCACTAATTGCATGATGAAATTGAAAGGAAACATTGATATTTAGTTGGAATTAGTTATATGGAAGTATTGAAATACGAAATTAGATTTTAGGAGTTAAGATAAGAGTTATGGAATTATGACATGTTGTGGCCAAGAACTTGCATGAAATTGTTGGACATGTTGTGATGTATATGGACTGTTTTAGGAACTGTTTTGTGGTGTTATAATGCTGAAAATTTAGTTACCATTATGCATGTTTAAGTGTGGTAATTGCTAATGTAAGTCCTAAAGGAATAAGGGTGTAGAAAGGCGTAGAAAGGCTTCACATTCTACCCTCGTTGTTGGAACATGGACTGTTTTGTGGGCTGTTTTTTAAGGTGGATTAAGAGCCTAAATTTACATGAGAAGTGGGTGTGTAAATTCCCTTTATTGTTGTTTTGGTTGTGCCCTTAATTGGTGCTTGGTTATTGATGTTATTAGCCTCGTTTGGAAGTTGTGAAAACATGTATAAACAGGGGAAGTGCTGCCCGAATTTTTATAGAATAAGAAGTTGTTATTCGATATAAAGTATGCTAGTAATCATAGAATTAACGAACGTATTTCCATTATTATAGGTTGAAGTTCTATAACGAGGCATATTCTAATATTTGGTGGATTAGTTCGTCTAAAAGGTATGTGAAACCCTTACTTCTTTCTTTTGGCATGATTTAATGAAAGTACGGCGGACGTACTTGATTCTTATACAGTTTAATTCCTAAAGAGGATTGTTAGGAGAAGTGCCTATGATTTTTCAGCAAAGAGTTTATTATGACATTATTTTAATGATTGTATTGAGAGTCAAATGATAATTTTTACTTGCATATGGTTACTCATGATATCTACTCGTGCTAAGTGTTACTACTTCACCTCACCGAGTCCCGGGCCGGGTTATGTTCGTGCACAGCCTTGCATTTTTTTTACCGAGACCCTCACTAGAGAGCCGGTTACGTAGGATGGATCCATAGATGAGATATGACTTTACCAAGTCCCAGCATGGACCGGGTTACGATATGACTTTACCGAGTCCCAGTATGGGCCGGGTTACGATATGACTTTACCGAGTCCCAGCATGGGCCAAGTTACGATATGACTTCACCCAGTCCCAGCATGGGCGGGGTTATGATATGATTCCACCGAGTCCCGCACTAGTGGGCCGGATTACGTTACAGATATATATATATATATATATATATGCATATGGACAGGCACTCATGTTTTCTTGACTTGACTCTCATTTTTATAAGGCAACTGACTTTTATTCTTTATGGCACAGTTGGATTTGGATCCTGATTTTTATACTGATCTCATGTTTTCTGTTGGCTACTTATGATCTCTTTTACAGCTTCATGTTTTACATACTCAGTACATTATTTTGTATTGACCCCCTTTCCTCGGGGGGCTGCGTTTCATGCCCACAGGTACAGGTTTTCAGTTTGGTGAACCTTAGGCCTAGGTTCCTACTTAGCAGGTTGGGAAGCTCCTTTGATTCAGAGCTTTGTCATTTTGGGTACAAAACCCTATTATTTTGACTTTTGTATATTTAGGGGCACGACGGGGCCCTGTCCCATCATATGTCGTTATCCTTCTTGTAGAGGTCTGTAGACAGTTGTGGGTTGCACTGGTGTAAGGGTCAGAAATCTGTTTCGATCGTACCATATTATTGTACTCTATGTTGGGGGTGTTCCCGTGTATATGTGATATTATCTGTTGGCAGCCTTGTCGGCTTTCCTGTTATATTATCTGTTGGCAGCCTTGTCGGCTTGCTTGTTATATTGTGTTGGCTAGTTGTGACTCCTCAGGAGACAGGTACATTCGGGGGTAAAGGCAGCCTTGTCGGCTTGCCTACCCTGGCATATGTTGTTATTGCAGCGTTATGCTGTCGGATTTCAGACTCATTAAGTGTTAGTTGGATTATGTGTGACATGTTAGTATAATGACGTCATTAGGGCGGTTAGTCGCGGCCCGTCGGGTCGGGTCGTGACACATACGAGAGAGAAAGATCCACTGACTGTGCGAAAACTGTTACCACTCGTAAGTAAGCGCCAAGAATTGTCTGGACACCAATCATAATGGAAGAAGACTAAAAGCTAAAGATGTTGAGCCTGTCACACTATTTGACAAAAAATCCTTCATAGTATGATATTGGACACTTAGTCATACAAAGCCTCCGGGCGACTGGAGTGGGGCCAAAATTCCTTTGATAGAATGATATTAGACACTCAGTCATACAAAGCCTACGGGCGACTGGAGTGGGACAAGAATTCATTTCATAGGAAAAGTAATGGACACCTAGTGTGGTGTGCCAGAATATCCAGGTCTCTAATGATCTGAAGGCCAAAAGAAAGGCAGAAAAGAAATTGGACATTCAGTCTGTCAAAGCAACTGGAGTGGGCCAGAGTATCCAGATCACATATGATCCGGTTACACCCTAACCACGGGCAAAAGGTTGTTCATGTGAAGCAACGCCACCTCTAAAGTAGAAGGGGTTGGAGAGGTTGTCCTCAATAGGACTTCGGGGAATGGGATCACTCTCAGATGAGGTGATACATGTCCTAAACTTGGTTTAAGGGACGTTGTTGGTCAAGCTGGTTTGAGACTAGTCCAACAGGTCTATAAGAACTAAGAATGGTACAGTATGTCTGTAACTAAATGAATGATATATTTGTAATCCGTGCATCTATGCCATCATATATTAAGACACGTTAAATAGATAGTCATTCAAAAGCTAACGAAGTTGAGATTGTTGCCTTCTGTCGACATAAACCCTCAAAATGAATATGAGGTAGGCGAAGAGGAAAAATCACCTTTCCAAATTCCGTCAAAGGAATTGCGAAAGAAGCACCGCTCCTCTAGAACTTAGTCACACCTACATGTGTGATTTGAAGTTTATACAAAATAGATGGGGGAGACAAGTACGTTGTGACCTTCATTAATGATGGTACAACGTATTGTATCCTTTGTTTGTTGAAAAGCTAAGATGAAGTTGTTGAAGCAGATAAGCGTTACAAATCAGAAGTTGAAAATCAACTAAGCCTACGGATTGAGGAATTCGTAGTGATAGAGGGGGAGAATGTGAAGTATCGTTCATTAAACGACTGCTCATTACTCACCTCAGTCTAACGGTGTTAGACAAGCGCAAAGTCGTACACCCAAATTATGTGGGGCAAGACGATCCTTCCCACTAATGCGATTCTCAACAGAAATGCGCATAAGGATAAGGATAACCCTCCATGTGAAACATGGAAATGATCTCACATACAAATGTTCTGATATGGGGTGGCTTGGTAGAAGTTGGACTACCGAAACAGGTCAAGTTGGACCTAATACTGTAGATTGCATATCCACTGGATCTGCAAATAACAGTAGTGCTTCTCGCCTCTTGGCGTCAAAAAATGCTGAATTCTTTGAAGATAACTTTCCTTGAAAATGAAAAAGGAGTAATTGCTCGAGGTTAACAAGAACCCGCGAGGGCGATTTGTCGGGGAACTAGACGTTCCGTATCTACGAGGACTCGGAAGGTGCTGTCTATCCGGAACTTAATATTCCAGATCTACAGAACTCAGGGATTCTAGATGTTGAACTGAGACGGAGGAAAGAGGGGACAAAGACTTGCTCCGGGCCTTCTAGCTTGTATGGTTGAGAATGAACCATGGACAATTAACAAATAATTGTCATCTCCAGAAGCGCTGCTTTGGAAAGAAGCTACAAAGAGAGAAATATATTCCATCATATAGAATCATACTTGTGTAATGGTTGATATTCCTCCGAGAAAAAAACATTTGGGTTGTGAAAAAGGATACTAAAAAGTGAGTACAAAGTAGATGGATCTACCGACGAGTATAAGGCCTCGGCTACTTGTACATATGCTCCCATGTGAATAGCTTAACATCCAGGGCCATTGCAGTCTTGCGTGGCATGGATGTTGAAACTACCTTCCTAACCGGAGAGTTGGAAGGGGAGAATCAGAGTTGGTTTGTTGGACTGTTGGGCTTCTTCCTGAACTTTCATTTTGGTCCTGGAAGTCTCAGATAAAACAGAAACAATGAATCTGACCACAGAAACATTGACTCTGAAGTTAGAAAGCCAACAGTTGGAAAACCAACAGTCTGAAAGTGGAAGTCATATTGAAACAAAGTCTCGATATGAAAGATATGGGTATCACAAATGACATCTTAGGAATTGAGATTTCTAAGACATCTAACGGACTGGTCTAACTCCAAACTCAGTTGTGAGATAGTTGACAGTCTCCTTGAAGCCACCAATGGATATGAATCATATAACTAATTGAAATCATGATGCACCCATATACAAGGAGCGATATGCGCAGGTCACATGTAGTTCAATGTATGTTACACACTACAACCGACCTGGTATCGGCCTACAAAGCAGATCAGTTGAACTAAGGTTCACTGATGATTCTAAAAATGATCGATAGAAAGCGTTAAGTCGGATATGACGATATCTGAAATATTCGCTTATCTACGGATCATGGTATTCTGGATGTCTAGCGGTTCTGGGAGAACACAGTGATGCAAATTGGACTTCAGATATGAAGAACACCAAAGCCACAAGTAAATGTATATGGTGGGTCTTGGAAAATCCTCTAAGCAAACTTACATAGGCTGATTCATGATGGAATCGGAGTTTATCGCTTTATACAAAGCATGAAAGAAGTTGAGTAACTTCACGACTCCTTAGAGGACGTCCCTTATTGGGAGAAACCCGTGCCTTCAGCAGTTATACACTGTGGCTAGCCGGTCAGCTTTAGAAAGGACACGGATGACGGCGTTTGGACATATCTATCAGGATCTGTCTGAGACATAAGACCGTATGGCATTTGATCATCACGGGTGTCACTTTCTTAATTACTAATCAAAGGATATAGCGGACCCTTTTAACTAAAGGACTACCCGGAGATCAAGTGTTCTGCCTGTCTAGGGGAATGGGCTTAAAACCCAAACAATACGAACCTTTGCGGTGGTAACCCAACCATACTGATTGGAGATCCCAAGAATTTGGTTAAATGGGAAAACTAAGCTGTAAAAAGGTTCAGTTGAGCGCTTCGGTGGAAGCAAGAGCACTTCAGATGATGATTTATGTAAGGAAACATGAATCCAAAGTTATTTCCGCGATAGACATTAAAGTGCTACCTGCATGGTGGGTAAAGGTTAAGCTTCCAAACCTTTAAACGATCCTCACACGTTTGAGGTTAAGGTTGGGAAAACTTTTAATGATTCATAACACTTGTGAAGTGGGGTATAGCAGGATACCTTGTAGGAGATCACCTATTTAAGTGCGAGGACAAACCGCCTCAAATGAATGCACTTAAGAATCCAAGTGTGTCCACGGCCACAACGGACAAAACCATAAGAATGAAAACAAATAAGGAGAGTTATTGTGTTGGTATCATTGTCTTGGCTTACACTAAACACTGACGGTTTAAGACATCATGTTCACCGCGCAGTAAATAAGTTCGGTGGTATTCAACTAGGGAAGGTTCAAAGCAGAAGCTACCTCTCCTGATGCAATATCTTTTCGCTGAAAGATTGCTGAAAGTAGGCATCTTGTGTGTGCGCCAAAATCTCTTTCAAAAGGGGATTGTTGGAAATTTGCCTTTGATGGGGAGGTGCGTCCATACATATTTAATGAATTAAATACTAGGGTTCCGCATGTTGGAGGCTTTGTCTCTTCACACGTGCATAATCTACTAAGTGAGTAGATGACCGTAGGACCAAGAATCGTCAAATTTCGTTGAGAAATGAAAGAGATATTGGTCCACGAAGTAAGGTGTTTGAGGCATGGAAATATGGTGTGGGACAAATCTACCACATCGGTAGGAAAATGAAGAATTTCTCTCTTTATAAGTCTCAAAATTAGCTAAGGGTTTGGGACCCCAAGGGGCAACCCATGTGTTTAAAGGAGGGATGACCTAGATGTGCTTGGGTTCAAGGCTAAGCCCACACGCGCGCTGCCGCCGCCCGCCCGTCCCGTCCGGGCTCGGGCTCGGGTCACATGTCGTGGGCTTGGGCTTCTTCTGGTATTATCTTTTTGGACCCTAAATTATTTAATATTTACAATTTTGTCCCTGGAATTTCTGGAATGTTGAATTTGGAAACAACGGAAGGCCGAAAGTTTCTGCCTACCGTTGGAGTTGATTTTTGGGGGCGTTATTGTGCATTAACCAGAATGGCTGATTAACTCCCTCCATTAACAACCATTACTTGGCTGAATTACACCCTCCTTCAATGGTCATAAACATCCATTATTTGACTGTTTAATTCCCTCCTTCACTGGCGATTAACAGCCATGTCTTGGCAGTTGAGAAGCCTCCCTCATGCTATATATTGTTGCCTTTTGGCTCAATTGTGTTACAGAGGAAACAGAGAAATACAGAATATGACACAGAAAAATGAGACAGTGACAAACAGAAGAGTAAAACACAGTCCAAAACGTGAGCAGTAACGTTGGGACGAAAACAGAAAACTCTTCCTTCCTTTTCTATTTCTTCAGCAAGTCGATTCGTATTTGTTTTCTTCGTCAAAATCAACCTATTTGCTTTGTAGTGTTGATTAAAGTGTTGTTTTATCTTGGGAGGCTATTGCCCGTTAACGTAAAAGCATATATACGGGGCAATCTTGTCTTAAAGACAGAGTGTCATCACTCGACTCAGCACACAGTTGTAATAATCCAGATTTAGTGTTTCTTGATTTCAGGTTATCAATATTCAAGACTCAACAAGCTTGCGGCAGTTCTGAACATTGGCTTGTTTGTTTATCCTTTTGAACACTTGTAATATTTATTTACTTCCCGTACTGCTTAACAATTTCCAACAGAAAACCCCTTTGATTGGATGGAATTTATTTCACTCCAGTAAGTGTCGTTGCATACAAAGTTGGTTCTGACTCTATTTTGCAGCAGTAGTGCATTTTCTTTAGATGTATACTGGCTCGAAAAACATAGGTAGGATCCGTAAAGTGATTAAGCAGATTGATGTTTAACATAATATGATTATCTGCACGCCACCTTCTTTACGGGGGCCTTAACAAGTAATATATATTGTTTTTATAACAGAAATTTATCTGGGGCAACCCTTAGAACCAACCGCAACCTTCAAAACTCGGGGATAATGAGTTCCCTTCTATCTTTCTCTACTTAAATGCTAGGATTTGTTGACATGGCGTAGGACTCGAACCTATGACCTAAGTCACAAGTACCTCAACCTTTGCCACTTGAGTCCTAGTAATACTTCCTCCATGATATAATTTGATATCATGTTTACTGTTAGGGGTAAAGGCAACTTCTTTGAGAGAAGAGTTGGTGACTATCAAAAGGCTTCTGTGATGTCAAGCTTGCACGACAATGGCAAGAATTTTGAGTTCAAAATGGATGAGGACTTTTAGAGTTATTTTTCCTTTTCCCTTTTCCCTTTTTGTCCCCCAGTAAGAAAGTTTACTTCCTCTAGCATTACCTTAATGCTGAAAGATGACATCTTTTTTAGGTACTATTCAGTGACGATCATATTGTTTATAGTTAATACCTTTTTTAAAATCACTTTTAGAAGGGCAATTGATTGCCCTAATGTAAAGAAAAAGTTGTGTGTATTTGTCAAACATGATAATTTTTGTAGTTATGAGTATTGGGTAGACTTTGAAAACCATGTGAAAATCGTTGGCCATTCACTTGTTGCCTAGTAGGGCAAAGATATTGAAAATCATCTTCTTTAGGTGGATTGGCTCAATCATCATTTGATTTTCACTTCATGCGCACTTTTAGTTATTGCTTTTTATCCATGTCATCATAAATATTCTTCAGACAAGATGGGTCAAGGTCAGGGGAAAGGACATTATATCTTTCCTGCATGGAATTTTGTTTTTTCCATAATTTTAACCTAAGTGTGATTGTGCTAGACATTCACATATCAATATGGTTTTTTTTTTTTTTTGTAACTTGGCTAGTACAGTAAATGAATCAATCCCACATTTTTATTTTACCTGGTGCTATTTGTTACTGTGTATATCTTCTTCTTCTTCTTTTTTGACAGTGGAAAACATCTTTTCTGTCACATCATTGTAACAATGTGTTTAGATTTTCTGAAGCTATAAAGGTACTTACTACAATGGCACCCAAGGATGCGGCATAATAATTAATGGAGTGAGTAAAAATTTTGGAGATTAGAGTTCAAATCTTACCATTGATAAATAATTTTGAATAAATACTATTTTTTTCGTTTAAATTTATATAACATTATTTGGTTGGAGACGGAATTTTAAAAAGAAAGGAAGAAAACTTTTGATATAAAACAATCCTTAGACCTTTGTGTGAGTGAGTGTAATTATAAATTATTTCATTGACGTAAATTTATATTTCCTTCGTCCCAATTTAAGTTATTATTTTCTTTTTGATATGTCCCAAAAATAGTGTCTCTTTCTATATTTAGTAAATTTTTTAATTTCAAAGCAAGTTTAAGACCACAAGATTTAAAAAACCTCTCACATCTTTAATTTTAGATCACAAGATTCAAAAGTCTCCATTTATTTTTTAAACTTCGTGTCAAGTCAAACTAAGATATTTAAATTGAGACGGAGGGAGTATTTTTCATGGAACAAACTAAAAAAAAAATGTGCATCATAAATTGAAATAGAGCGAGTATGTGATTTCTTTTCATCTCTAATTTTTTGATGGGTAAAGGTACTTGATACTTACAGCGTTATAATTATGATACGTGCAAACTGACTCAGACGAGATAGTTATAAAAAAAAATAGAAGCTATAATAAGGTGACAGATTTTGACACTAGCTAAAATCTTGAAGCACTATGAGAAATGGAAAAGGACTTGGTTGACACATCCCATCAGAAATGACATTATGGTGGAGCTCTTGTAATTTCTTCTGTCCATAACTTTGCCACTATATTTGCACATCCATCATTATCTTATGAGAGATTTTTTTAGAAAGGGAGGAAAATAGTTCCATGCTTCATCCCACTTGCCAACAGTCTGAATCATAAATTGTGCACACTCCACATGGATCAACAAAAAAAAAAAAATAGAGTGGGTGGTTAGAGATAACGCAAGAATCATCCCTCCCACCAACCATTTCCTTCCAAAACATTTTTAATAATATTATATATGCATAGTGAGAGAGAGGGGAGGGGGAGGGTAGCTTTCGTACACGAAAGAAATTTTACACTATCATGTGCTACAATATATTAAAATATATTGATAATATAAATTTTTTGAGCCAATATCTGTTACCGTCTTTATTTAAATGAAAGAATTTTCATTCCAGAATCATATGTGATTCAATTTTTTACTTTTTTAGATTTCATGATTGACTACATTGATATTGATAACTACAACACCCACGGATTTTAAAGAATCTAAAGGAGCATGAATCATATATTTTGCGAAATGATATTAAGTTCTTTTCTTTTAAAGAGGTGCAATAGAATAATCCGGTTGAAGCGTAATGATCATACGTCTCTAATACATTGTATGTACCATAATAGGTCTTATTCTTCTACTCTTTCTTAGAAATCAATCATTATTCATAATTATTACCTTGATACAAAAGAAGAGTTCGATCCAATACTTTATTTATGTACTAATTGATCCTATTTACATTACTCATATATACAAATTAAATCCAAGAATATATAATAGGATTATGTGACAAAAAATGAGAATCTTGGTAGATGGATTGAAAGGGGGTATGGGATCAAGACATGACCCATATGGAGTGTTTCAACTTTGAAGCTACCCCTCATTTTATAGTACTGATTAACTGATATTTAGCACAAATATCTAATATTGAGCATCACTTTATCTCGTTTCTTAGTGTTTCAATCGCTTATTTTATGTTGGAATTGTTGTATTTGAGCTTATGTTGGTGTATCTTATGTATCTAGGTACAACGTGAACAAATTAACTGAAATCGAGCTATTTTGATGGATTCCCGAGGCAATTGTACATGGGAAAAATGAGGGAGAGATTTCGAAAGACTTAGTAAAAAAATTGGATCACTGAAGGGCCATGTGCTATGCAGTTGGGTCGTATGCACAGGGCAGGTGGAACGACTCTCTGAAGATGAGAAATTAGGAATGACAGAGAGACATGATATGCTTGTGCGTTGCACGTCCATAACATGAACATTGTCTCGCTGAAGTTGTTCTGATGACTGATAAAAGCCTATGTGCCATGCTTGTGCGTCGCACATCCAAGGCACGAATGCCAACGATTTTTCTGTTTTGATTGGGATTTGGTTTTTAAAAAAGTCCATGCCTTTTGGTACCCTATAAATATATATTTTACACAATTTTTACAGAGTTTTTAGACCTAGGGAGAGCTTGGAGCCGTCGTGAAGGCCAGAGTTGATTAGGATTTTATCTCTTCTTCTCCATATACTAGTTTTTTATATTTTTCTTTGGATGATTTGTTGTACTTCCTCCATGTCTATGTGGAGCTAAACTTCTCATTTTAGGGTTATGGTTCTTTTATGAACGTTGTTATTCGAATATTGATTTTAAGTAATTAGCTTATCGTATTAGTTTATTTATTTAATCATGGACTTAATTATTTGGTTACTTGATCATCAATCGAATACTACCTTTGATTCTTAGATTGAACTCGAGAGAGAGGAATACTAGGATAACAATAGGGTTGAATAGAGCATGATCTCACCCCTGAAAATCAGGGTAGGAATTTGCGGCTAGGATAGAGATATACCTAGATCGCTCTACTTGGTTGAAGTATAGGAAATATAAATGCATTTGTGTTAAGGTTCATGACCATAGAAATACATGCGTGAAAGTAATACAAATGGGCGACTAGAGAACTCAAGAGATTCGTAGTCGTAATATCAACCATATCAATTAGTAAACTGGATAAATTAAGAAGTTGAATCAATTGAAGAATATAACATGGTTGTTAGATATCCCATAGCCATGGATCGATTTCATCTCATTGATAATATAAAAACCCGCTCTTTCTTTGTTGAAATTCAATATTTATTTTCTTTTTATTTTATTTAGTATATAATTAGAACATTCATATTTCATCTCATGTTTAGATAATTATGATCGTTTGATTTAGTAAATGGTTAATCACAAGTCCATATTGGTTTGACGTCCGATTTCTAAAATCACTATATTACTTGTATGATCGCGTATACTTGCGTGTGTGTTTGGGAGCAACAAGTTTTGACATCGTTGTCGGGGTCTTAGAAATTAATTATTTATCTAGATTAGACTTTTCTTGTTGTCTATTCAAAAGAAATATTTTATTATTTTTATTTAATCTTTTGGTATTCTTCTTGACCTGACATTTTAGAACGAACATTGATCAAATGTTGATTGTTCTTATTTTGGTGATCCTTGTCTGAATTATGGAGGACCCCACTTGTGGTCACATTGTGATAATATTTCCGAGAATGAGTTGTGTGCACCTCCCTAATACTTCGAGTGGAATATTTGTAGTATATGTGGTGGTCAAGACAGCCATTGGAATGGTTGTCTTAACTCTTATTCTCCATCCCCGAATCTCTATTATGATTCTCCTGTTGTTTGTGATGTTGACAAGAGTAATGAAGTGGAGGATGCGGAAAATCTTGCTCGATTCAGTGATTTGTAAAACATATGATTGAGATGAGCACAATAATAAGAGAGCGTTCTGCAGAACAATGGAAAGCCATAGAGATGATCTATGCCAAACTCGTAGAGATACAAGGCCAGACTGAAACTTGTAATGATCTGCAAGTTACAGGCTTAGCCAATACCCAAGACGAACCTTAAACATAAGAAGAGAGTGAGTTCCGGCAGGGAAATAACTTTGAAGAAACAGAGAGAGTGAGCCAATGTTGCCTTGAGGAACAAGCTCAACAAATAAAATTTCATGGGTTTCTTCATGATGGTCTTATAAACATGGCGACACAATTAGTAGAAGGCAGAAAAGAGCTCAGTCAAGAGATTGACCAATTTAGCTCAGATATCCATGACATGCAGGCTCAATTAAATACAAAGGTTATATTACAACATTACCTAAACTATGATACTAAATATATACCTTAAATTACACGCTACAAAAGTGCCAAACCCGAGAGCCAGTCGAGACTAATATACACAATATACACATGTATATTGTGTATATTTAACACACACCCGCAGTTATAGCGGGCGGTCTTCGAACGCTGAGACTGTCCCTAAAATCTTCAAAAATGACTGAGAAAAGACCCTTTGTAAATATGTCTGCAATTTGATATCTTGACGGGACATGACAGATGCGTACCTGACCACGAGCAACCTTTTCGCGGACAAAGTGAATGTCCATCTCGATATGCTTAGTGCGTTGGTGCTGAACCGAATTATCAGAAAGGTTGGCACTAATATTATCGCAATAAACCAAGGTTGCCTTCTGAATGGGACAATGAAGCTTCAAAAGCAAATTACGTAACCAACATGATTACGAGACCACATTAGCTACCCCTCGATATTCAACCTCGACACTTGAGCGGAATAGAGTCGACTGACGCTTTGCAGACTAGGAGACCAAGTTATTACCAAGAAACATACAATAGCCCGATGTAGACCGTCTGGTGTCGGGACAACTACCCCAATCAACATCTGTATACGAGACAAGTGTGGACGTCGAGGAAGGATATAAATGGAAAACATAGTCAAGTGTACCTTGAATATACCGAATGATGCGTTTGAGTGCATTAATGCGCTTAATTTTGGTATCATGCATGAACAAACACACTTGCTGGACAACATATGTAATATCCGGTCTCGTAAAGGTAAGATACTAAAGGCCCCCCGTAAGACTGCGATAGCGGGTCGGATCCTCGTAGGGTACACCGGTCGCGGCACTAAGCTTGGGCTTAGTATCAACTGGAGTGGAAGTGGACTTACAGGATGAAATCCCATCCCTCTCGATGATCTCAGCTGCATACTTCCGTTGAGATAAGAACAACCCATCGGAATGACGAGTGATAGCAATCCCCAAAAAGTAACTCAAGGGCCCCAAGTCTTTCATAGCAAACTCAGAGTTGAGCATTGTCATGATAGACTGGCGTAAGACATCAGAAGAGGCCATCAAAATAATATCATCCACATATAACAGAATATAGGTCACGGATGAACCACGACGGTAGATGAATAATGAATTATCCGACCTGCTGTGAGTGAACCCAATAGTCGAAACATAGTCTGCAAACCGCGTATACCAGGCCCGTGGAAACTGCTTAAGCCCATATAAAGACTTCTTCAACAAACAGACATGAAGAGGATGTTTGAGATCCTTGAATCCCAACGGCTGATGTATATAGACTGTTTCTTTGAGATCACCATGTAGGAAAGCATTATTTACATCTAACTGATGAATATGCCATGCCTTCGAAAGAGCCAAGCTAAGCACAATGCGAATGGTAGCCGGCTTGACCACCGGACTAAACGTCTCACCACAATCAACACCAACCTGCTGAGTTTTACCATCACCCACAAGTCGCGCCTTATGTCGGGCATATGAACCATCTGAATTTTTCTTATGAGCAAAAATCCACATAGACCTAATAATATTATTACCAGATGGACGGGGTACCAACTCCCACGTCTTATTATCAATAAGAGCATTATATTCATCGGTCATAACAATTTTCCAATTTTAGTCATTTAATGCAGACACAGAATTTCGGGGTAAGGGTAATTTAAGAACATTAGAATGTAAATTAAAATGTCTTTTTGGTGTAAAAATCCCCCGTTGACTACGGGTGACTGGTCCATGACTCGGGGCAGAGGCAGGTGGATTTTGGGAATTTTTGGGACTCGGGACGGACTAGCCAGCAGACAGTGGGCATGCTGGCCCAAATCGGTAAACTGGAGCAGGCTGGACGGTGGGCCCAAAATTGGGCACGGACCTGCCCAATCGCAGAATCGGCCCAGATGGGCCGGACCGGGACCCGCCAGCGGTGGGTGACGAACCAGTGGGGCCAGTGGGCAGGGGGCCCGCTGGAGAAATTTGGGTGCGGGAGACGTCCGAAAAATGCTGAATAATATACGGGGATATACTATCATCCAAAAAATTATACGAACTAGGCACGAGAGTATTAACTTTAGCAAATGGAAATTGGGATTCATCAAAAATGACA
The DNA here is from genome assembly GCA_034509755.1 of Anisodus tanguticus. NCBI lineage: Eukaryota > Viridiplantae > Streptophyta > Magnoliopsida > Solanales > Solanaceae > Anisodus > Anisodus tanguticus. Next base: position 30,758,005 of record CM067539.1, on the reverse strand, counting down.
TGGCGATTAATGATGATTTTATTAGAGGATAAATCAAAGCATTTGTAGCCACGATGATTAGACGGAAAACCCAAAAACACACACGGAGTAGACCGGGCCTGAAGTTTGTTAATTGTGGTGGACGGGAATAACGGATAACAAAAACACCCAAAAACCCGAAGATGTGAATATGAAGGAATTTTATTATATAAAATTTGAATGGGGGAAGAATATGTCAAATCTTTGGAAGAAATTATGTTAAGGAGATAATTAGCCATTTGGAGAGCATGATGCCAAAAAGACGGGGGTACGGAAGCATGAATCAATAAAGTTCGGACAATGCTATTTATGGAATGAATTTTGTGTTCGGCTTTCCCATTTTGTGAAGACGTATGAGGACAAGAAAAATGAAAATTGATCCCATTATTATCACAGAATTCCCGAAACACCCCATTGTCATATTCTTTGCCATTATCACGCTGAATATTTTTGATTTCTCGGTCGAATTGGGTCCTGATGAATGCTCTAAATTTTAGGAAGACGAAAAAAACTTGAGATTTTTTCGCTATCGGAAACGTCCATAAAAACTTAGAATAATCATCCAAAAAGAGAACATAATACCGATGACCCACAGAACTAAGAACATGAAACGTCCATAAGAGGTGCAATAGAATAACCCGGTTGAAGCGTAATGATCATACATCTCTAATACATTGTATGTATCATAATAGATCTCAGTCTTCTACTCTTTCCTAGAAGTCGATAACTATTCATAATTATTACCTTGATACAAAACAAGAGTTCGATCTAATGCTTTATTTCTGTATTTATTGATCCTATTTACATTACTAATATATACAAATTAAATCCAATAATATATAATAGGACTATGTGACCAAAAATGAGAATCTTGGTAGAAGGATTAAAAGGGGTATGGGATCAAGACATGGCCCATATGGAGTGTTTCAACTTTGAAGCTACCCTTCATTTTCTAGTACTGATTAACCACCAGAAATATGCACGAAAGTACAGACATAATTACGTAAAGATAGAGACAATTTTTTTTATCTTTTATTTGTTGAATGAATTCCTAATCTCTCTAAGGTCCAGACAAAGACCACATAACAGATTATTATTTTCTAACCTTTTCATCTTTATTTTAGGGTGAGATAGCACCATCTTCCTGACATATCCAGTTGTTGTACTAAACAACTCTATTCAGAAACTATTAAATTAAGTCAATCAACATCTAGCAAATTCAATTAATTACCAATAAACCAACAAAAACTTCTAACAACATAATGAGTAAGTCCAACTTCTTTGTTTGTGGATGATAACAAACCTAATACGCTTTGGATATTAAAGTTAACATCTCCGTCTAGCCTATACTATGAGAATTATGTAGGATTTTGTTGGGTACAAAGCACATAAGGCATAGCGGAAGTTTAAAAGTTTTGTTTCTTATTTACCCCAATAATAATTTTGGTATGGTTATACAACAATGGAACTTGTAACATAAAACATTTACTTACAAGTTATGATTATCTGAAATCTTTATCTACTATAAGGTGCACACGCGGTTGCCCTTCCGATTGCAAGCTCCAAGTTTCAATGTACTTCTCTTTTGGAAAGCTAGGAAATCCAACAGAGGTTCGAGAGAGTATTTGATTCTAAGTCTCTAAGGCTTAGAATGTTTTTCGGAAAATTGGTGTGTAGAATAATGAGGTGAATGCCTCTATTTATAGTTGAAAAATATGTCAAAACCGAATTAGGGTTTGACCTTGGGCTTGGCCCAAAAATCGAGGCAGAGGCGCCGCGACACTAGGGTATGGGCGCCGCGGCGCTCGACTTTATTTTTCGTGCGCTCTTAGTTAAATCCAAAATCTAATTTTGACTTAATTAAAATAATCATTATTCATTTAAATGTCTCGATTCCAAATCGAACATTTTAATTACTCTCTCAATACATCCTTAGATCGAAACGGACAATCGACATAGTGTGACTGTGTGACCCTACATGCCTTCTCATATTGACATTAATCAAATTAAGGTCTACGCGGAACTCCTAGACGGCGCCGGAAGACGAACTCAATATGTGAAGTACGTTTACGCGAATCCAGTAAACTTAACCTTTATCTGGTAAGATAAAATCCTTTCATTCACGACACACCCGATCAAGCTTAGGATTTGTCAAGTGTATATCCAAATGACTTAATCATTATATCTCATCTATATCAGTTGACAACTAGACCATATTCTAAATATGTCTATTGCGTTGGCCAACGACTTAGTCAACCTAATATCACTGAGAACCCGAGTGTTCTCTCGAATATACATTCGAGGAATGAATCCTAATCTTGGCTCAACTACCACCTTCAATCCACATCGTAATGTACCCAATACAAGTCGTATCTCAACCTATAAGGCATTTGAGCTTAGGACGGGATCAAAGTACATTACTTTGTAGACAAGGCGAGCATTGACCTCAAGTCTAAGGACTTCTATCTCCCACACGTTGATCATACTTTAGACAAGTATAACAAACAATATATCAGCAGGGTATACCAATACTTCCAAAGTATTCATGTGTCCATCACGAGTAACTATTACTCGTAGCAGGTGAGACATACTACATCCTCTAAGGATGTGATGCAGACCACATGTCGACTTATCACATATCATCGATATCCCATTCTCGATGATCATTAGTCGAGGTTATTTAAAGAGTTACGCTCTATCATTAATATCTCACTCTATTAATGACAACGTAAGCTCAATGGATGCACATTAATGAATAATTACAAACAATCAAATAATAATTCAATAATTACAAATGCCAAAATATTAATCTCCATTAATAATAATATGAATGTGTATAAAGTACATTTGTCCTAATACAGATTGTCTCTAGGACATAAATATACTTTCAGATTATTATTACCCTAGCATGTGCCAACGACCTATCTAGCTGCATAATTGATGGCCTTTTTTACTTTTAACCTGTTCTTAAATTCAAGTTAGAAGCCAAACTTAGTATCTGTTTTAGAGAAAAATACTAAACAAGAAACTGCCAAGAACAGTATTTATTATAAAAAAAAAAGTGGAATAGAGAAAAAAGGAAACTTTGGAACTTGATAAATATGTTCTAATATAAAAATTGATTATGGATCCATACTTTGAATCACATGAGTCTTGAGGCCAAGAAGCACTAGTGTCTACCTACCAAGATATATTTTTTGGTTTGTCCCACTCAATATCCTGTGTCTATTCGTATTGAGTTCAATTAAATTTGAATTTGCACAAGAAAGTCCCATATTGGGGGATAAAATGGTCCCTAACAAATAAGGCTCGAACCCAAAATCTCTAATTAAAAATAAATGAATACTTGTCACTCCATCACCATCCTTATTATTACTTACCAAGATATCATGATCATGCCATAGTGCACAAGGATAAGGCTATATGTGCATACATCCATATTTGCCTTCATATTGGAGAAAAAAAAAGTGGGGATGAAAGTTGGCTTTTCATACCTAAAGCAACATGATCACCAGCAGGCCAACTTTGATAGGGATATCACCATGTCAATGATGTCATCTTCTCTACCTACCCCAAACCACTATGAAATTATAATTTAGTCTATGTCCCAAAAAATTAAAATGAAAAAGAAAAAGGAAGAAATGAAAGAGAGACCAGAGTTGGTGAGAAACAAAGTGTAATTATAGTTGATGCATGGTTATAGGATAAGACAGGTGGGTACATTAGGCTATTGTTATATACATGAGATTCGGAAAAAACGCTCGACCATAATAGATCTATATAATTTTACCTTATACTTTTGTAGGAGGATCAATGCATTAGGCGTTACTATTAGTGAAATTCGTGAAAGGATCGAATCATAGTAAATCTATTATACATAATTTTACCTTATATTTTGTAAGAGACAATTCTATTCATTAGGCTCTCGTTATTTGTGGAATTCGGAAAGAATCGGATCATAGTTAATAATTTTTTCTTACATTTATAAAAGAGGTTATTTTTATAGTTTAAATATGTGATCTTCTGATAACACGAAGATAGATATTTTTTACTATTAACCTAAGAATATTAAAATTATTAGTGAACAAGTCATTGGTTATCATTATGATTTAATTCCATTTAAAATTCCACACACTTCCTAATTCACTGATACATCCTATCCTAGTCTTCTACTATCAGATTTCTGTGAGTGGGCCATGGGATTTGGTGCACAACATAGTGCTCAAATCTCTGACTTTTTCCTATTCTTGCTCTTTTCACCTTTCAAATATATGCACTATATTAATTTGACCTATGGCTAGTCATATGTGTTTGGATTTAGCAGCTAAAACCTACTGGTAATTAATCTTTAAATTGGCTTAACTTCTTTAATCCAGACTAACTAATCTTCTCTATTTTAACTTAAGCAACTACAAAAGGACTGTAGATGTGGTAGATTGCATTTAGAATTTTAGATCCACAGACAAGATAAATTAAGCAACATTATTAAAGGCTCTTTCTTAAATGTGACCAATCAGAGTCTCAAAGATGTATTTAGCAGACAAATTAATTAAACACTTAATTGTAACGCATAGGTGGACCTAAGATATCTATTAAATAAAATAATTCCAACTTCATTAATTTTTTTTATTACCACTAAATCCCAGGCAATCCCTTTTAGCAATTGTAAATATATATTTTGCCTAATTTTATTTTTTTTTTGATAATTCTTTTGTGTGGTATTCATTATCTCTCTTTTTACAACATGCAATGATAAGAACATTTTGCTCAAATGTTTTGTCTTATTTTTTTTCATTAAGTCAATTTATCGATGTTTCATTTTAACTTAAGAAAACATTTCGAAAGGGGCTTCATATTTAGTATATGAATACGAATTACCCCTATTTTATAATCTCTTGACCTCGTAATAAATGTAAAACACTTCTATTACTATTACATACTAATTTTGTATTTGTGTAAGTTGAAAAGGCTCTTTCACATCTTCAATTTAGATCCTATTATGTACATTGAAGTAGACAGTGAGATAAGATTGATCATGCCCAAGATAAGATGCCATTTTATAGAGACTAAAAACAAATAAGATAGACATTATAACACTTTCACCTTCTAAAACTCATAGAAAGTCTAAGTTTTATGTATTGACGCACTGTAAAAACATTTACACAGTTAAAAATTTATTAAATAATTACGATTTAGTTTCTTGATAATTTGATAAATATGGTAACTAACGTACTAAATGATTACGATTTAATTTTAAGAATTTTTTCTTTGTCCTTCTGTGCATGTTTAGTCCGTGTTTGACTTGGCACACCCCTTAAGAAGCAATAAATTGTTAATTTTATTATATCACCCCTAATTGTTATAAGTAGTCTAATGTTGGGAAATGAATTGAAAATAATTACTCTCTCCGGTTCATAATAAGTGTTCAGTTAGCCTTTTTGTTTTGGTTCAAAATAAGTGTCAACTTACGTAATCAAGAAGGAGTTAATTATTTTCTTTCAAATTCTATTTAAATAAGTGAGTTTTATGTAATCGAGAAATTATATTAATTAGGTAGTATTTAATTAAGAGTGAGTAATTTAGTCAAGATACCTATTTCTTTTTAGGAATTACTATTTTCATAAAAGATGTTTTGAAGACTAAGTGAACACTTATTTAGAATTGGATGGAGTAAAACACTAATAATAAAGGTAAAATAGATATAGAATAATAAATTATCTTTTAATAATCAAATTAGAAATAAAAATTGATATTACGAACAAGTAAAAAGTGACTGGAGTGAGAAAGTTACATACAATAAAACCTCTATAAATTAATACTCTATAAATTAATAAACTCTCTAAAATAATAAAATCTTCAGGTCCCGACTTGGGCCTTTGTAAAAAATCATCAAATTCGATAAGATAATAAGATAATAACTTTTCGGAAAATCCCTTTATAAATATTAGGTCCCATTAAAACTCTAAATTAATAATTCATAAATATTACAATTATAAATATTATGGTAATTTGCTAAAATATGAATCTATTGTTACTTGATTTTTCTTAAAATTTAAATCTAATTGGATTTCATCCCTAACTTTTTTAATTGCGAGCCAAGAGTTAGGTGTCGAGTTCTCTAGCCGCAACAAAAAATTTTGAAGAGTTGTTGTCGCGCTCAAAGCCTCCTTTCTCGTGACTGGTTCCAACGGTATTGAATCATCTTCAGCTTCATCATTAGTAGGATCTTCAATAATATCAGCAACAATTTCCTCTAAACTTCGAACCATTGAACATTCATCATTTTCACCCGGATAGTCCACCAATTTGTTGACGTCTATTTCATTGCGATAACCAACATTCTTGACCATATTCTCAAGCTCATGTAGGCTTTCTTCAAAGTTTGTCTCACTTGAGATTTCTTCATTTGAACGGATTTTGCAGCGCCGAAAGTAATTTGCTATTGACACTTGAGAAACATTGGTTGTCCAAGCGGAGACTGCAAAATTGATGGCATCTAAAACATTAATCTTTTCAGGATTAGGTAGCCCCAACTCATGACCTTCCAGTAGATTTTTGTAGAATCTCCTACGATAGTGCATCTTGAAATCTCTAATTATTCCTGCATCACATGGTTGCATCTTTGATGTCATGTTAGGTGGCAAAAAAAATAACTCAACATTCTGTAACCCTTCAATATTTTTTGGATGGGCTGGACAATTGTCAACCATCAACAAGATTCTTCTGTCATTCATTTTGTGATCAAACCAGCGAACATATTCATCAAAAAGCACACTAGTCATCCATGCCCTCTTGTTGGCACGATAATGACAATTGATGCTGCTCATGTTGATATTTTTGAAGCAACGTGGCTTTGCATATTTTCCAATAATCCATAAAGAATTTTTTTCCGAACCATCCTCGTTGCAACAAATAACAATTGTAAGCCTCTCTTTGTCTTGCTTTCTTCCCTCAAGTTGCTTGGTTGCAAGAGAGTGTTCAGCTTGTAACCTGTAAAACAGACTTGTTTCATCCAAATTAAAAAGCATCTTTAATGGGAAATTGGTTTATTTTCTCCCTTATAGCCTCCAGTTTCATTTCCATGTCCTGCATGTCAACCGAACCACTTTCTCCAAAGCGACGGAATGATTTAATACCATGTGTTACCTTGAATTTCTCAAGCCAACCTTGAGAAAATTGATGTTCATGAGGGTGTTGAGGATGCAAAAGCTTCATTATATCCTTTGCTTTCTCCAAAATAAGCTCTCCGGTCATGTTGACTCGATCTTGGTACTGAAGAAACCATTCATAAAGAACCTTCTCCATATCGGATATTTCGCCGATTTGTGTCGCTTAATATCCCCACCCTTCTCAAAGTTGGTGAAAGGTACTCCAGATGATCTCTTGAGAGTGTTTGATAATGTACCTTGACTAACTTTCAAACGATATTTTTCATTAACCCACTCTTGTAAATCTTTTTGAGTGCATGTGGGATGGTCTCTCTTATACTCACATAATGCTTTACGCATTTGATCATTCATGGATGATTTTGCGATGCCTTTTAGATGAGAAGACATGGTTGGGTGTTATGAATTATTTTATTTCCATATTGAGATTTATATAGTATATGTTTCATTCATCATGCATGAATATATTTAATTGGCTATAATAGTTATTTAAGTGCAACGAATTAATGTAAACATGTATACATTATTTAAGTAATTCCAATGAATTGATACATGCGTCCATGAATATAATAGTTAATTGTATACAATGAATTGATATTATACATGAATATATTTAATTAGTTACAAAGAATTGGATGATGCATGAATATAATGAAACATATATGAATTCATTTATTTTCAATACATATGTATGTACTAAATTTGTTGAATTTAAAAAGTCTCTCTTTTAATTAATAAAATATTAATTTATCGATATATTAATATCTCTCTAAATTAATAAAATTTCATGGTTCCAAAATTATTAATTTATAGAGGTTTTACGGTATTGAGATTTACTGATAGCATAAAAAAATCCGTAGACAATATGTAACTTAAGTCATTTAAAAAGGAGGAGGTTGAACTAATATTCTAACCGCACTCATGGCCCTCTACTCCCATTTTTTAACAACTTTGTTAGAGCAACTTCATTGAGTTTTACCTTCACATTTCTGACCAACCACATCTCACCCAATTACATGTACACTATATTTTAAAGCCAAAAAAAAAAAAGAGGGAAAAATAAAAAAGTAGTGGTCACCTCTATCGTCTACCTATAGCCATGCCAAAGTTTGTCTCTCAGAACTGAAGAAAGTCTCAACTCATTCTTGGAAACTCCACCTTGTAAGTTCTTGAACAAAGAGTGATGACATAATGGAGGTATCTGTGCAGTTTAGCCTTTGGGACAGTGTATTGGAACTAACTAAGGTTGCCCAAGAAAAGGGTGGTGATCCATTAGTGTGGGCAATACAAGTTTCTTCATGTTTGAGTTCATCAGGGGTGTCTTTACCTTCTCTTGAGTTAGCCAATTTCTTGGTATCTCACATTTGTTGGGATAATAATTTGCCTATAGTATGGAAGTTCTTGGAGAAGGCCTTGGTTCTCAAGATTGTGTCTCCCATCATTGTTTTCCCTTTGCTTTCCACCAGGTTTGTTTCATTCACTGTCTTTGTCTTTTTTTAGTTCCCAATTTGTTGATTCTTGGGTGCATTTCTATCTTATTTGTTGTTGTTCTTGGAAAGATTGAATCTTTAGTTTTCTTGGGTTTTTTATTTGAAGAAATGTATTGTTGTAACAAAGGTTTTTGAGGAGCTTTATTAGATGATGAGTTCTTTTAACTATTGCAACTGTCTCCTTGTGTTATGTGTTGACTCTTGTTAGGTGCATTTTATGTATGATAAAATGGGAAAATGCAATCTTTAGTTGCTGTGGACATAGATGCTTGCCTTCATTGTTGTAATGTACTATTTGTCATTTTGTATCAAAATTTCTATTTGTTCTCTCTTTCTCTTCTGTTCCTTCAGAAGGAAAAATCATTTTCCCAAGTTTGTGGCATACTTGTTGATTATTTAGGGCAAAGTATTCTGAATTTCCTCGTATATCCCTGAAGTAACTATGTTTGGAGCTTTTCCAATGTGTATTAACAATAACTAGTTTGCAATTGGTTTACGGCTTTCTTTTGTTTCCTTTATATTGTTGTTTAAAACTATGTGCAAGCTTGCAAACCACCTCTCTGCTGTTACTTGTGGGGATTTTAATGGACATTGTGCAATAAATACCTTTTACTTGTGCAGGTGCTTAAGTTCCAAATTTCTTGTTTTAATCTTTCATTTTTTGGTATGTCTTTACATGTAACTTAGAAACAAATTTTGGCCCTAAATATGTTCTTATGATGTTTTCTTGGCATTGTAGAGCTTCATCAACGCACTTTTGATAGCATCTTCATCATAATCCATTTTTTCTTGTTTTTTTCTTTTTGATTCTGTGTGTATAGTAGCTTTTTTCTTAACATTCACTTGGCTTTAATTTTACAGGGTAATCCAAAATCGGCGCTTGAGGCCGGCGGCATATAGGCTCTACATGGAACTCCTCAGAAGACATATTTTCACTCTTAAAATCCATGTAAACATGCAAAGTTATAAGAAGTGAGTGGTTCTGTTAATGGTTCTTTGTGTCACATTCTTTTTAATGTTAGTATTTCCCATCTAAAACCTCAGGCTCCTGTGCTCCATATTTTAACCCACTACTTTGGGATCTTTTGGCGTAAGATCCAGAATGTTTACTTAAGAGGAAAGCCTAGACAAGTTACTTAGTTTAAGTCATGACAGATGATATCAGAGACTTCTCATAGATCATTAAAACTAGACAATCTTTATTGTAGAGGTTAAGAATATTTCAAGGGTAGGGGAAAAGAATGGTTGTTGGTTTTTGAAATTCGTAGATTTACCCAATTGTATTTGCTTACATTTCACAAATTAGATGGTTTGTATACTGACGAATGTTGATTCTTGGGTGTGTCAGGGGTTTAGGTCTTGAGGTGACTCTGAACTTAATTTTATGATAGAACCTTCCATAACCCTTTTGTATTATGTTCTCCCATCATTAGTTCCATGCTTAAGTAATGCATGCATTCCACAGTTGATCCATTCTGTTGACCTGACTCATTTTTTTGGCCAAAATAATGTTCTACATGCAGGATTGTGAATTTCTTGGACAGCGTCCTCCATTTGACTGAGGTATTTGGCATGCTTGCTGATGAGCCTGGTGTTCTTGTTGTTGAGATTATCTTCTCAATTGTTTGGCAATTACTTGATGCATCGTTGGATGATGAAGGGTTGCTCCAACTTACTCCAGAAAAGAAATCCAGATGGCCAACTAAGCCTGAAGATATGGAGATAGATGGCTGCATAGATGATATGGAGAGAAATGAGCACAAAGAACGGTTGAAGAATTTAAATACTCTTCTGGCAATTGAGTTGATAGGGCAATTTTTACAAAATAAAGTAACTGCCAGGATTCTTTACTTGGTTCGCCAAAACATGTCAGAACTTTTTCCCTTCACAATCTATTTCCGAACTCTACGCATCGTTTCAAGTGTTATTTGATATTTGTCTATGTTGAAAAGACATAACAGTTTAGTTTTTAACTTATTGAAATATCCAACTAATATTGTGCCGAAACCTGTCAGGCCTGTGCATTGGGGAGCTTTTGTTCAGCGTATACAACTGCTAGCTGGAAATTCATCAGCATTGCGAAGTTCAAACATTATATCACCCGAGGCACTTCTTCAGCTGGCATCAGATGCTCACAATTTAATCAAAGCAAATTCCTTACAAGAACATTATGTCAGAAGCACTTCACGATCTCTTGCTACTTGTGCTGGTCTTTGTTTTGGGAGTAGTCGTTCTTCCCTTTGGCTTCCTCTAGATCTCTTCCTGGAAGATGCAATGGATGGTTCACAAGTTAATGCTACAAGCGCCATTGAAATTATTACTGGTGCAATTACTTTTTTCTGTCACATTTTTTTTTTTGATAAATGTAACAGTTTTTTTCTGTCACATTCTTTGTGCCAATATAGTAGCTGTACTAATTATTGATGTGCCTAATAGAAGGTGGTGCTTTACTTCTGCAGACTTAGTCAAGTCCCTACAAGCAATCAATGCTACAACATGGCATGAGACGTTTTTAGGACTTTGGATGGCAGCTCTACGACTTGTTCAAAGGGTTAGAAAATTCTTTTGCATTTAGTTTGTGCTTAATGTACTTATATCTACATTTCTCCAGCTTAATTTCCAAACCTTAACTTTATGGGCTTCAAAGTAGTTGTGCATTATTGACCTTGTTTGTCATGTATAGTTCATGTGACGAATTCATCTAGAACTTTTCACAGATACTTTAATTTTTTCATCTTTATCTTTGAAGAGTAAGGTTGAGTATTTTGTATGATGGTGCTGTAACATAGCTGAATAAACTATTTGGAGGAGGAAGACAAGAGAGCTGTAGAAATAAATTTAGGCGATAAAGAGAATGAGGTTGATGGCAAGGTTTCAATCATTTTAGGAAGAAAAAGAATCATGCTAATAGGGTGGCTATCGGAATATGATGCCATAGCGTAGCACCTATAGAGTGCCTTACATGGATTATGGAGTTCCAGTGAAGCTAATCTCATTTTCAGAACATTTTTCTTTGGTCATATATCAATGACAGCTCTTTCTTAATTTCTTATACTCTAATTCATTTGTTGTTTATAAATTTAATTTTAAATTATAAACTCTTCACCAACTCTTGAAGAAGGCAAGGCAAGTGTGAACCTGACTGTAGAAGCGCTAGATCACCAAAGCTTGTCTTAGGACATAAGATATATCTTTTTCGTTTTCTCTGTGTTGAATTACCCCAGAATGAAAGAAGATGTTTTCAAGTGTTACCTAAACAATTTTATCATTATCGTTATTGCTCTTTTTTTCTCGGATAAGTTAAGTGCTGCCCAGTGCCTACACCATTGCAGTAAGCAAGTTTGCAGTGAGGGAAATATGACTACTTTCCATGAGCACAAGATTTGTTGCCTTCGAAAGATTAAGATGATAAGATTTATTTCATTTGTAGTATAAAATCTTTTATTTGTTTTTGATTAGTGTTGTTTCCAATTGTCTTAGGAGAGGGATCCAATTGAGGGCCCTGTACCTCGCCTGGATACTCGCTTGTGCATGTTGTTCTCTATCATAACACTTGTCATTGCCGATCTTATTGAGGAAGAGGAAAGTGAAGCATGTGATGAAATGGAATCCAGCATAGGCAGCAGGCATATGATGAAAAAACAGGTTGAAGGCACACGGCGTAGGGATGTAGTATCTTGTTTACAGAATCTGGGTGATTATCAAAGCTTGCTAACTCCACCTCAGGCAATCACTACTGCATCCAACCAGGCTGCTGCTAAAGCAATGATGTTTAGATCAGGCATCAATACCAACACTTCATACTTTGAGTGCATCAACATGAAGGATATGCCAATCAACTGTTGTAAGCACTCTCTTTTACATAACCAAATGGAGCTTGAAGTTGTATGAACCTCCAGTTTTCTACCCTTTGTAACAGAAACTCAGAGAGGCAGAATTGATGGGAAATGGTTTGGTTTGTCTAAATTTTATGCATGTTTTAGGCTCTAGTGAATAGTATATGTCAATAGTGTGAGGAAAGCTAAGCTTTCAAATTTAGGTATAACTCAAAGTAATTGCATTAATATGAGTTGTCTAGAAGCAGGAGGAATGTCAAATATTGGCAAGAAGATAGGTTATGCTATACATTATTATAGAGAACAATGTTGTTGGAAATCTATGACCTGTACATGATAATATAAAATATGTATTGTCTATGTATAGCTGTGTAATGGTGGTGGAGTTATGATGATCACAATCTAGCATGCTTGACGTGGGGCTTATATGCGTATTCTTTACATGTAACGGCAATTTATTGCATATTCTCTTTTTCGTACCTGTTTCATACCACCACTTGAGCCTATAATCATGTGCATATAGATGTACACTATTTTCTACTGCTGTTGTGAAGTCATTGATGGTTTGGTAGAAGATTATACATTTTCCGATCTGTTCATCCAAGATAAAGGCTGTGTTAGATGTACAAGAATAAGCATTTTCCACGGTTTTTGGCAATTGATTAAACCCTATTTGATAGATCATTTTACTGAAAAGTTTGCCATCTGACATTTTTTCCATCGCTGGCAAGATGTCTAACAATGCTCACTTTCTTGAAAGCTTCATCGTTATGTGATGATATAATACAGAAAGTTGTTATTATTGTATGTGTCTAGAAGTCGCGCATATGTGAAAATGACACAGTGAAGTGGAAATTGTGGTGGTCCAACATTTCTTGCAGAATTTGTTTATTTTTATTATGCTGTTGCTGTCTGATCACTGTAATCAAAGTTGAACTTTGCCCTTGCAGCTGGTAACCTGTATCACTTGATAGTTGAGGCATGCATTGCCAGAAATCTGCTGGACACTTCTGTTTATTTTTGGCCCGGTTACGTCAATGGACGCATGAACCAGCTACCACACAGTATGCCAACTCAAGTGCCTGGTTGGTCATCATTTATGAAGGGAGCTCCGTTGACTCCAGCAATGATTAATGCTTTGGTTTCTGCTCCTGCTTCAAGGTATGCTTAGGTTAGCTTTACATCGACAATTTAGTTCCCTGAAAATGTCTAAACTTCAATTAATTAAAGTAAAACCAAGTTTATGCTGTAACTTATCTGAGCGTCGAATCTGTGTAAAAATTAGAGCTTGCAATACTGAAACAACAATTGGCTGTGTATATTTTTGGAAAGGGCTGATGGTAGAGTTATACATAGTTTTCCTCTTATCCTAGGCAATGACTCCTAAGTGGAGAAAGGCAGATAGTAGTCAAAATCTATTGTAGTTTTCCTTTTTTGTAGCCTGGGCTTCAGATGCTTTTTTTCTTTCCTGAAGCCAGGTATATCAGATGCTTTTTTAATTGATTTAGCCAAGGGTAAAGCAACTTAATTTAAGCTCATGGATTTAATGGAAGTTTAGCAGAGCTTGAGAAGATTTTCGAGATGGCGGTCAAAGGAGGAGATGATGAGAAGATAGCTGCTGCTACCATTCTTTGTGGCGCCTCTCTAATTCGTGGTTGGAATATACAGGTAATAAGCAAATAATTTATTTCAGCACATTTTTGATTCATCTCTATAAGAGAAAGGAAAATATTTAGTTTAACTTGTGGGTGCATGTGCCAAATGGTTCAGGTCTCAACGCTAACTAAGAGTATTATTAAATTGTTCTTGCGGAGAAATAATGTAATTCCTTTTGGTTATGATCATGCAGGAACATACCGTCAATTTCATAACCAGGTTATTGTCTCCTCCAGTTCCTACTGACTATTCTGGTAAAGATAGCCATTTGATAGGCTATGCTCCAATGTTAAATGTCTTACTCGTTGGAATAGCACCAGTGGACTGTGTTCAGATTTTCTCCCTTCACGGCATGGTATGTTGTTAAGCTTGATATTACTTCTTATATAAGATGATAATACATTTTCATTATGAATGATGGTGATCTCATTTGCATGATGTTGGTTACACTACTTACTAATTGATAGGTTCCACTAACATCCAGACCTAACTCATCGTTTGGTATTAATTATTCGTATAAGAGCTGCAAGAGAAGCAAAAGAACCAAATTTTCTTAAACAAAGGGCCTTCATCCCAATTATGGGCCTCTTTTAGAGTTTTATCATTTTCAGCTGGGAAATGAAAGCTCATTACGTGAACAAGTTAGGTTCTTTCTCCGTGATAGATTGCTTGCTTGATTGGTTACTTTTTCCTTTCTTAAATTCCAAGATAAGTGAGTATTAGAGCAGTGGTACACTTGCTCTTTCAAAGTCTTGGTCTAGAATAGTCTTCTGTACGAGATTTTCATGCACGAACTTTCAAGGATTATCATGCTGACATTGTATAGCATGACACAGTGGGAGGCCTAAAAGCACGTGTCAACTACACCCTTGACTATGTTCTTTTTAAACTGTGAAACATAGTAATCCTAACACTTCCTTTATGTTCCACAAAATGCTGTAAAAAATTGCTAAGTTTGAGAAAATTTTAACGAGGAATTGGGAAACTTCAAAGTTTTCAGAAGAGAATTTTAGATTTCTCTTCTCAACAGATTCTTGAAGCCAAAAAACAAATAAGCAAATTTGAATTCTTACTTAACAAAAGAAATGAAAGAACTTACAAGATTTGTTAAATGTTTGTTTGGATTGTTGGAAGAAATGTCAAAACATATATTATTTTTGTAAAGTCAAGTCGTATTCAAGTAACTGTGAAAGGTAAGACGTTTTAGCTGCATCCTACTCTATCCTTAACACGTCTAAGATGTCCTTGAATACTTCCCTGCTAAATGGGAGAACTCATTTTCTCTCCATTTTTATTTGAAAAAGAGAGTGAGGCATGAGTAATTTCTGAGTTCTAACTATTGATTTCTATTTTTTCAGGTCCCACAACTTGCTGCTTCATTGATGAAAATATGTGAGGTATTTGGTTCATGTGCTCCCAATATCTCATGGACACTGACAACAGGAGAGGAGATCTCAGTGCATGCTGTGTTTTCAAATGCCTTTGCTCTACTTCTAAAGTTATGGAGGTTCAACCATCCACCTATTGAATATAGAGTCGGAGATGTGCCCCCTGTGGGATGTCAACTAACTCCTGAGTACCTCCTACTAGTGAGGAATTCCCATCTTGTGTCTTCTGGAAATATGCTAAAGGACCCCAATAGAAGGAGACTTGCAACTGTTGCAAGTTCCTCGTCTCCTAATCCAATATTTGTAGACTCATTTCCAAAATTGAGAGTTTGGTATAGGCAACATTTGGCATGTATAGCTTCAACTTTGTCTGGTCTTGTAAATGGGACTCTTGTCTGTCAAACTGTTGATGTTTTACTCAATATGATGTTCAAAAAGATTAACGGGGGAAGTCAGAGTTTGATCTCCATAACATCTGGAAGTAGTAGCTCTTCTGGAACTGGAAGCGAGGATACTTCTCCGAGGCCTAAATTACCTGCTTGGGACATCCTCGAAGCTGTTCCTTTTGTGGTTGATGCTGCTCTAACAGCATGTGCCCATGGAAGACTTTCTCCTCGTGAACTGTGCACAGGTTAGTCAATGCATGTTATAAGTGACTCTTTTGAAGTACTCTTCAAGATCATCTGCACATCTCAGACTGAACTAATTACCAATTATAACTAATTTGCACTTTTCAGCATCCATCTCTAGGAATTTGATTGTAGTCGCTTCCCTATTAATACGTAAATCTTCTGTGTTAAAGCATAATTTCAAGTGGGAGGAGGGTTAGGAATTTCAGGCACTTTGACAAGGTCTTTAATTCTCATGCAGGCTCTAAAGTCATGGTTCTATATTATAAAATCGTTCCACTTTCACAATTTTCAGGTCTTAAAGATTTGGCTGATTTTCTTCCTGCATCGCTAGCAACCATTGTAAGCTACTTCTCTGCTGAGGTCACTCGTGGTATTTGGAAACCAGTTTTTATGAATGGCACTGATTGGCCAAGTCCTGCTGCAAATCTATCCAATGTTGAGGAACAGATCAAGAAAATTTTAGCAGCCACTGGTGTAGATGTCCCAAGCCTTGCTGCAGGTTTTTCCCCATTACTAACAGTGATTAAGAATGTCATTATCTCTATTGAATAAAACCATATATGTTGCTTCATCTTCTTTTGAACCACATATACACTTAAAGTCTGAAGCTAAAATGTTTCCTCCATTCCAAGACGAATGACACAATTACTGTTTTGGGGAGTCATAATATTTTCTTTGACTACACTTTTTTAACCTTTTTATAGTAACTTTTAAATAGTTTTTAATATGTATATTTTCTTTCAAAAGAATTAAGACACCGATGTCTGAATCTGCGCTGAAAATTAAATGTGCAACTCCTCGTACTCCAAACTCTATAGTAACATTCTTTTTGGAAGGGAGTAACTCAAAACAAGAACGGCAAAAGATTCATGAAAAACTTTTTTAAGATAAGAAAGCTATATGTGTCATTTCCTTCTTGGAGAACTTATGCTTAATTATATTTGATTCTGTAAGAACTGAAATCATCTCTAGTGTCTAGGCTCAGAATCTTTTCTTCAACTTCTTGTTCTTGATCATTGAATTCCAATTTGTTTTCCCAGGCGGAAGCTCTCCAGCAATTCTTCCACTTCCATTGGCTGCATTTGTCAGCCTTACGATAACATATAAACTTGATAAAGCCTCCCAGCGTTTTCTCAATCTCGCAGGCCCCGCTCTGGAGTCACTTGCAGCTGGCTGCCCTTGGCCATGCATGCCAATTGTGGCTTCTTTGTGGACCCAAAAGGCAAAACGGTGGAGTGACTTCCTTGTTTTCTCTGCATCTCGAACTGTCTTCCTTAACAATAACCATGCAGTCATTCAGCTTCTCAAAAGTTGCTTCATTGCCACCCTTGGTTTGAACTCTTCCTCCATATCAAGCAATGGCGGTATTGGTGCACTTCTTGGTCACGGATTTGGATCACATTTCTATGGTGGTATTTCTCCGGTTGCCCCAGGTATTCTGTATCTACGAGTTTACAGATCCATCAGAGATATCATGTTCTTGAGAGAAGAGATAGTTTCACTTTTGATGCAATCTATAAGTGATATAGCACGCAGTGAGCTTCCAAGACAAAGGTTGAACAAACTGAAGATACCCAAAAACGGAAAGAAATTTGGAAATGTGTCGCTTGCTGCAACAATGACAAAGGTGAAACTAGCTGCCTTGCTTGGGGCTTCTTTATTATGGCTATCTGGTGGCTCAGGGCTTGTGCAGTCATTAATAAAAGAGACTCTTCCCTCTTGGTTCTTATCTGTTCACAGCTCTAATCAAGAAAGTGATCTAGTTCCAATGCTCAAAGGGTATGCACTGGCATACTTTGCAGTACTCTGTGGAGCCTTCGCGAGTGGTGTGGACTCGTTGTCCATGGCATCAAAGCGACGTCCAAAAATCATTGGGCGTCATGTGGAATTCATAGCCAGTGTTCTGGATGGCAAAATATCACTTGGTTGTGATCCAGCTACTTGGCATGCGTATGTGTCGGGATTTGTGAGCCTGATGGTAGGTTGTACACCAACTTGGGTGTTTGAAGTGGACGCGGAGTTGTTAAAGAGGCTCAGTAAAGGCTTGAGACAATGGCATGAGGAGGACCTTGCTCTTGCTTTGCTTAGCATTGGTGGGGTTGGTACCATGGGATCAGCTGCAGAATTGATCATGGAGGCTTCATCATAGTATTTTCTCTTACCATAAGAAATTTTGTAGGTAGATTGTTATTGGTAGTTAAACTTACTGTTTACCCAAGTAACCTTGTGTACAGTTTGAAGGTGTAACTCTACTTTGTGTTTTTAGGCTGTTTCTTGATGGGAGGGAAGTCATGTACATTGGGTGTGAAAATATATCTTTTAGGTCTGAATTACTAATGATAATCTCTGTATGATTAACAAGATCGAATCAACTTCTGTGAAATAGTTTTTGATGTGAAATTGAAGGCACATGATCCTCCATCACACTGTGCTGTACTAAATACTGTTTTTTTCAATTTTATAAGATACATCATTTCAATCCTTTTATTCAATTGTGGTTTATGTTTATGGTTTCTAACTTGTGATTAGTAACACCAGATAGCTGGACATTGTAAAAGAAAGAACTGAAAAAAATCAGCAGTTTGCTTGAAATATTTCTGGAAAACAACAATGTACAATGTCTTGGCCATGATAGACCATATCAATCAATTAATCAATCGGCTATGCCTCAATCACTCAGTTACGGCTGCATAAGCCTGGATAGAGATATCAGGGAACTCTTCTCTCCTATCGAAGGCAGCCACAGTGCAAAAAGAAATTGATCAATTTATCATGCAACACCACTATATCCCATTGATCTTGTTAATCCTTGGCTTTGCATTGCTTGCCTTACTAGAAATGCATCATTCCATTTGCCAGCATCTGCATAATGTTAGAGAGAAGGACCCTACTAGGACCATGAGATGGCTCCAATCTTGCCAGGTTCTCTGCAGCCCTTTCTCCTATTTCTGTGTTACCATGAGTTCTACAAGCAGCCAACAATGTGCCCCATATGATGATATCTGCCTCCATAGGCATGCTCCTTATGAGATCTTCAGCTTCTTTCAATCTTCCTGCTCTGCCAAAAAGATCCACCATACAACCATAGTGCTTAACATTTGGTTTTACATTATACAATTTAGTCATGCTCCGGAAATGCTGTTCACCTGCCTCCACCAACCCAGTGTGGCAACATGCACTTTAGACTCCAATAAAAGTGATTGAATTGGGTTTGATGTTTCGCCCCAGCAAATCTGAGAAAATATTAAGAGATAAATGTGCATGCCCGTGCATTGCCAGGCCACAAATAATGGCATTCCATGGTGAGACATCAACAGCTTTCTCTCGGGTTTGATTGAACACCTCTAAGGCATCATTAACGCTGGCACATTTGGCATACATGTCAATCAGTGCTGCGCTCAAGTTGTCATTCAACGGGATGAAATTTTTGCAAATATAATCATGAGCCCATCTACCTTCTTTCAAGGTCCCCAAAGAAGCAATAAAAGAGACGACACTGACCATAGTAGTTTCATTTGGTTTTACGCCACTAGCTAACATTTCATGAAAAAGTCCAAGAGCCAAATCAGGCTGCTCACTTTGTGAGTAATCAGAAATCATGGAGCTCCAAGAGAAAACATCTCTTGCAGGCATTCGATTGAATAAATGTCTAGCCTCATCAATTTTTCTATTTCTAACAAGTCCTGCAATTAGGGAATTCCAACATGCAACATGGTCCTTGTTTCCTATTTCAAACCGCAAACGAGCAAGATCCACTTCCCCACAAGCTGCATAGAAGTGACTTATCGTTGCCTGAATAAAGTCCAAGAGATCAAAAGCCATCTTTACTGCTACACCATGAAACTGCCTACCCTCAAAATTCAACATCACTTGTCCACATGTAGATAGAAAGTCTACAATCATAACATCATTAGGTTGCAACCCAGTATACAACATTTCACAATATATTTTAACAGCATCACTCAACCTTGCTGCTTGCAAATAACCATCAATAATTGTACCCCAAGAAACCACATCCTTATCAACGATCTGTTCAAAAACCTCTACATAAATCGACTAGCCCGGCCTTAGTATATCCATTCAGCATCACATTCCAAGAAACCACATTTTTTTCAGGCATCTCATTAAACAACATACTTGCATCCTTCAAACACCCTCTAAAACAATACAAATGAAGCAAATTGGTACACATGTGAACAAAACCCATAAACTCGATTTTCAACACCAACCCATGAAGCATTTTATCCACCTTAATCCTCCCACCACAATGCAAATAAGCCGAAATAACATTCACCATAGTCACCTCATTTGGACCAACACCAAACCATCTCATATCTCTAAACACCCAAATCCCCTCGCTCCATAACCCCTTTTGCACCAAACCCATAATCATTGTCGTATACGACACACAATTTCTCTCAGCCATTTTATCGAACACCTCATAGGCATCATTCAAGAACCCAAATTTAACATACCCACATAACATTATGTTACAAGACACTGTATCTAACCTAGTACAGGATTCAAAGATTGTCTTAGCATTACTTACTAATCCGCATTTTATGTAAAAAGTGATTAAGCTATTTAGGATAAAGATGTTGGATTTAAGGCCGGATTTTAAGACAAGGGAATGAAGTTGTTGGCCTTGTGGGATACATGAATGTGTGGAACAAGACTTGAAAGCTAAAACAAGAAAGTATTCGTAATTGGGTTCTTGTTTGTTGGTGTTTTTCAAGAAGATTTGAAGGTGATTCAAAGGGGACAGCCATTTGAAAGGATGGTTTTGTGTCTGTTTCCAATGATCATTACAGGCTACCGCGGGAAACTTTATAGCAATACTTGAGGTGCGTTTTTTATCTTTTTAACTCTTAAATGTAAAGAACTACAGTACACTTGCTTTTGACGACTCAAAAAATAGGATTTCTACACTGCTCAACAACTTCAATAAAGCTCATGATAAAAAAATAACCATCTTTTTTATTTTTTACAACAACTTCAATTAATCCCTATGTCTCAGTTTATGTAACTTTCAGCTCATATTTATTTTACCCAAAAACGAAAACTTGTTTTTAAATTTTAATAATTCAATACACGATTTATTACACAAATTTTGACCAAATGATATCAACTTGAAACATAAGTTTCAAATATCATAAAGAACAAACTTCAATCATCATTTAGTCAAAACACTAAAATCTAACAAATTCATTTTGCAACAATGATGATTTGTCAATATTTTCGAAATATTTTCGAACTTTCTCGACGACGTCCATTTGATTAAAAAAATTTCATATTCGAAATTCAAACCCAACTTTTACAAAGTATTATGTTTCAATTGTTATAAATTTGGAAATATTATGGTAAAACAACTATGAATAAAAAGAGGAGGATGAGGAAGAAGAGTAGGAGGAAAAGCAGAGAAGAAGCAGCTTGTCGTTACATGCACTTTAGGTATTAATTAAACTTTTTTTTAAAATTGGATACAATTTAATTGGGAGCGACCAAATAAGGTACCCCATAATATATTTACGCTCATTCCAAACTTCGCAGAATATATGTTCGCTTATTTTCATTGCTCCCATACTTAAATAGTATGCTTGGGTGACTTAATTCGTGACATATAATTTAATTCATACTTCACGTGTTGCATCCTTAGTGTCATGTAAATTGCTAGAAACATATGAAGTGTATGACTAACTCAATAATGAAAAGTTTCGTAAAGAGCGGCCTTAGCTGGTTGTCAGGTTGTTTTCCTTCAATAACGAAAGTTTCGTAAAGAGGAGCCTTAGTTGATTATCCAAGTGATTTCCCCTCGACGATGAAGCTTATTATGCCCATTGTCTCACTAGTAAACCTTCAAATACCCATGAATTCGCCGTTTGCTTATTAATTTCATATAATTCAGAAAACACTAGTTTTCTTAAAGCTTCTTGTTATTTTACTGTTGAACCAAAGTCGTGGGGGCTAGAATTAATAATTCTTTCTCTGCTTTACTTTTAATAACTTAAACATATCTTTTGGTCATTAACTACTAAGATAAAAATGTATCTGTTTGTATTTCAATGAAACAATTGTGTACAACCTTTAAACAGAAAAAGAATGCCTATTTTGAAAGGAAAAAAACATTTTGTTAGGTTAAATATAAAATAGCTACTCTAGATTTGATTGTTTATCATAAGCGGTTAACTCTGCAGTTGATTTAGGTAATCTCTATGCAGTAACATTTAGTTACAGTAAAGGAACTGATATAAGTTTAGATCGTGTGACTCTTTTCTTTCCCCTTAGTAATATTATGGAACCACCTATAAGCATTTTAACCACCAAAGCTAGAAAGCGTCGTCATACGTTGATGTCTAAATACAGCAAAATTAATAGTGAAAATTCATATACTCGACTAACCCTAATTAATTTGGATTGAAGCTATTGATTTATTGCAAGGACAAGTTAAGGGTATCGTGAACTGGGCTAAGACAAAAGCTTATAATAAGCATTTGTTCATATAACTGGAGTTTATTATCTTTTTCTGATACCACCTTTCTCCACTTTAAACTAGGCTTTTGCCTGCAACGGGGTTCGAACCCATAGAACTAAGTGTTCAAGTGCAGAAGCAGAACTTATTTAGGCAATTCAAAATTTTATTTGACTGAAAAATAATAGTATAGCAAACTAGAGGTTCAAATGGGAAACTTGATAAGAACGAACATTTTGAGAGGAAAATATTCGGGAAGAAACAACATTCCAGTACAGCAATTACCTGGCAGGTAATGAGGGAGGAAAGATACGCAATTCCTTATTTGATAATGTGACTACTAATTATGTAATTTATTCATGTTTTATGGTATGTGCTTCTTGAGAAAAGAAATAAGTTCTGTCTATAGTTTGTACACATTGAGCATTGTTCTAGAGTAAGTTCAAGGAGCTGAAGCTCTGTCAGATGGGATTAATAAAAATGGTTCTAAACAACAATACCAATTATCCCATGCTTCTGAAATGCAGAAGGTAACAAACTACATCGATCCCGATATGCAATGATCAACAATCAACGATGATCCGCCTTACTATCAAGTGCCAGAGTCCTGCTTAAGTCAACAAATTTATAGGTCAGTCATCGTGGAAAGGGAAAAAAAGAAAAAAGAACATAAGTAGCACAACAGTATGCACCATAAAGTGTTGATGGGATAAGTAGTTAAAATATCTCTCTCATCACACATGCAATAGATTGAGAATGCAGAAATCATGCGGCAATCCAAAGATGTGATTCCAGAAGAAAACAGTTCAACATCAGGATTTTAAACAGGAGATCAGCTAGCAATACCTTTTGGTCAAAGTATGATAGGATTGAACCTAATATCTTAAGATGACTAAATGGACATATCATTGCTATTATACACCAAGAAACGATTCTCTGAAGTTCCAAATAGCATGTAATGCGCAGAGTATTTGTCACTACGATTCTATCAAATACAAATTCTTTTTATTAATGTGTGGAGTATATGTCAGCTCTATCAAATTCTTTTTACAAACATAAACTCCAAAGACTCCACATCATCATCACTGTCAATATGATCACATCAAATACAAACTTCTTGAAACGTCAGATTCAGACTAAAGTTAATTCTTATAGGTCTTCTGAATCTATTTGGAACTTGTTTGGGGCAAAGGGCAGGTTAGTTGCAACAGAAAAGCTGGCATTACTATAATATTCATATCTAGCAATATGGCCTCTTTACTTGTACTTGTAAATTGCAGTCGAGCAAAAAAACAAATGACTGAAAATCCAAGGAACTAAAATGATAGCAGAGTTTGCCAATTTAAAGATGTGAATGATTTTTTTTTGGATAATGGGGGTGTCAGGGCCAGCTTGCAAGAAGATCTGAATGATATATCAAGTTATACTAGAGGAAATGGTTAAAAGGACCAATACCACTCATCATAGTCAGACATACTACTTATCAAAAAAAGTAATTAGACATATTCCACTGGACCCGACAATCTACTTAAAAATGAAAGATAAGTTAAGAGGATGGCCACAGTCAATTTCTATAGGACTTCCATCTCTCTCCCATTTTCTCTCACCAGATATGTTGCATTGACTAAATCCTTCTAATTGCCTCTTGATGTTAATTCAACTCAGTCAACTAATGCACTGTGTAACCGATAACTTGATAAAATATGATAACACTTTTAATTGATCTGGGATATTGTCATATATTTCTCTAAAGCATCAAATCACCTGATTCAGGTATTGAAGGATGCTCTGCCTATAGTCTTATAACTTCATTCTCATCATTTTCTGATCACAAGCCTCGGATCTTAGCCAAACACTTGGGGGTTGTTTGATTTGCGGACAAGTTATACTGAGATTATAACGTGGGGACTATATTATGGGGACTAAATAATGATGGAATTATTCAGTAGATATACTTTTATTTGTAGGGGTTTGGTTCATTGGACAAAAATTGATATACACGGAGTATAATTTAAACCATCTGTTTGGTTTTAACTAGATAAACTTAGGCAGCTCGGTGCACAAGGCATCCCACGTTAGCAGAGTCCGAAGAAGGGCCCCAAGGGGTGTGATGTAGACAGTCTAACATAATGCAAGCATTAGTGACTGGTTTCACATTTCGAACCCGTGTCACAAGCGGGCAACCTTACTATTTCTCCAAGGCTCCCCTTCAACTAGATAAACTTAGATTAACTTTTATTTCTAATTTTAACCTCAACTTTCTTAAAATACTTTGGGAGAAAAGTTTTGGAGTAGAGTAAATGTGTCATTGTGCTATTTTATCCCGAGATCAGGATTGTTATCCCATTTAGTGTGGTATATAAATCCCGAGATTGCTAATCCCGACACTAAAAATTCTACCAGTAGTAAATCTCTAAAAATGCAGGATGTTATACAACAATTTTTTGAGAAGATTGTTATACAACAATTTAATGTTACCAACACTTGAGAAGGAAAAATCTGGGCTATCACCTAATGCTCATATCGCAAAATCAATGATTCCACACTCGCAATCTCTAGGAAATCCATCATACTACCTCCAAGAGAGAAATCATAAACAGACAAAGTGTCAACAGCCAAAATCTCAACTCTTGAGCAGATCTACAACAAAAATTATATTTTTGCTAAGAAAATTGATGGAGATCTACTGCAAGAGGAAAAAAGATCTACACGTGGTGTTCATTGACCTAAATAAAGCATATGATAAGAGTATGACGAAAGGTTCTTCAGTGGTATTGAAGAAGAAAAGAATCCATATTAAATATATAAATGTCATAACGGATATGTATAAAGTAGCCGTCACTAATGTAAGAACGGCAAGAGGAGATACAGGGGAGTTCCCCATAATGGTGGATTTACACCAGGGTCAACATTGAAACTGTAGATGTTTTGCCCTAGTTATGGATGAGTGATAATGTTAAATATAATCTAGAATTCCTGATCGGTTCAACATTAAGAAACATAAGGTTACTGACTTGTTGGAAGTTCACTTCTGAAATATGAATCCACGTGCAGTCTGAAGGCTATAGGTTGCAGATCGATCTAAAACGTAGGTCTAGAATGGCACACTAATTGATCAAGGGCGTAAGACAGAAAGAGTCGTCTCATTTCCTTCTTTCTAATTCATTCACTTCACGACTGGGTATTCTCACCAAACACACGAATCTTAAGATAACGAATACTCGCCCTCTGAGAAAAAAGAAGAATGGATGAGGATCGAAACGGGAATGTCGACCCCTCCTCCGCAACAATTTAAAGGAAGGGTGGTCTCGGGATCCGCTCCCTGGACATAATCCTTTTGCAGAATCCATAAGAACTGCGATTTTGTCCTACAACACTATCAATGCACTCCCAAGTCCTAACTCCTAACCCACCATTAAAAGACATACTATTTTGAAGCCCTTAAAAATAGAATTTTCTCCCATGAAATATATGTATGAGGGAGCAATCACAGGTGTAAAACAACGGGAAGAGATCTAATAGACTTGCTATAAATGTGAATTTACACTACGAACTTACTTTGAGCGGAATACTTGTTTACCCTAGTTATGGATGAACTCACCAATAATACACAGAATGAGAGTTCATGGTGTATGGTATTTACAGATGCTACTATGTAAATTTACAAAATAATGAAGGCATCAACCAAATGATGAAACTATGGATAAAATATTCTAAGGATTATGGGTTTTAGACAAATAAAAGTAAGACAAAATATATACTCTAAAGATGTACTCCCGATAAGAAAAATGAATGTGAATATACAAACAATTGAGATATTTAGACTCCTTCAAGAATTGACATGATAGAAGATGATTTTTTGTTTACTGAATCATCGATTGATGGTGGAAAATCTCAGAAAGAAGAAGGTTGTTTGCGTCAGCTGGTGTTATATGTGCAAGGCGGCGGGAGAGGACGTGGATCATCATCTTCTTCATTGTGGTCTTTCCATGAGGTTATGGTGGGTTATGTTTGGGTGGTTCGGTACTTCTTCGGCAATGCCAAGAACTGTGAAAGAATTGACGTTTAGTTGGAAGAGTGGGAGGAGGAGAAGACATAGAGCATGGAACTTGGTTCCACTAGCGTTAATGTGGGTGGTGTGGAGAGAGATAAATACGAGAGCTTCTGAGGGGGTAGAGTCGAGCTTTTCTCAATTGAATAGTAGTCTTAGTCCCTTATTTTCTATTGGTGCACCCATAGAGTTCTCAATTGTATATGAGATTTTGTAGAGAATCATTTCTCTGTGTAGATTCTTTACTTTTGGTGTATTCCTTGTATACAGTGCGGGCTTTGGCCATGTTTATGAATGAAAATATGTATACTTATGAGATTTTGCTGAATCCGACACTCCGATACGTACCTGTATCAGATATCCCCACCCGAGTCTGAGCAACTTAGGTCATATATGATCAACAAAATTAGAAGTAAAGAGATTTGGTCCATTCTATGCATTCTAAGGGAAAGGATGAAATTCTTTTTGTTGTACATAATACTACAATGTGCATGATTATTTCGTACTTATAAAAAAATATAGGAAGAGATCCGACAGAAGGTTGAAATAGCACAAATAGAGGATACGACAAGAGAAAACCGCTCAAGATGGTTTAGCAGTGTCCTAGGTAAACCAACCTTCATATGCACTTTTTGTAAGTTTAACACAATGATAATTGAAGAACGAAACTTGTCTCAAATTACCTACTATCTTGGAATAATTAATTACTTAAGAATCAAACAAAATAGAATCGAGAGGTACTTATAGGTGATACAAATAAGCTGGAATTGGGGCACCATTCCTAGTTGCCACACAATTATAGTTCTAGTGACTACCAAGAGCTTCTTAATCTAGTTAGAGGCATATAATGTCACCGTATGAGTAAGTGTATGTCTCAAAGAGCCCTTAATTTGTCATTGACATAATGGTTCAGATAATTCAAAAGTTCCAACTAGTTTGGAATTGAGGCCTAGATGATTGACGGGTCTTTATGACAATTCATCACTATTGTGTCAAGAACCTTATAATCACTTGTTAATGGACAGAATCAATAATCAACAAACTCATAGATAATTACTTAGTTTCGATTCTGACTATACTTGGATGTCATTTGACCTGTAGTAGCCGGTCAGAAGCAAAGAAGCCCTAAAAAGTCTCGAGCAACATCATCCCAATTTATAAATTTCCCATCTCTAAAACAACTCTTTCTAGCTCATCACATCATTTTTTATAACTGTGGTGCCGGGGATAGATTGCGGGCACCTCGACTGATTCCACGGGTACCTCTGTCCACCAAGGCTTAGACATGGGAAAAAATCACCTAGTGTCTAATTTGGATTTATTTGAAGAACCTCAAGTTTCTCCTCCCACTTCGTTGACCACTAGGCCACACCATTGAGTGCTCATTTTTCTTTTCTATCTTCCTTTTTGGAAAAATCTCATATCCTTCAAATAAATCCAAACTAGAGCAGCACCTTTTTATTTAATCAGTATGAGAGCCTCCTCTTCAAATGTAAATTTCAGTTAAGTAACCATTATAAGTTGCCTTGATCTACCAGCAGGAATGAACTACTAATCATCTATACATATAAAGTTCAAATTGTTGCATGGTTCAACTCAAGAACGGAACTAAAAACACAAAACACAAAACACAATCAAACATAAAGCAAGACTCTTTGGATACACAAGCAAGAGCAAAAAAGAAGAAAAGATAGATAAAGAAACTCACTTCTTGTGCCTCCGCCCTCGTTTAGCACCCCAACCTTCAAGTTTCGCCACAGGACACCCGCATTTCGACCTAAAAAGCAACACAGCCCTTCCATTAGGCGGCGCCATTTTCCTCAACTCAGCCCTAAGACATTCATAATCCGGGTTATTCTCAGTGCCACCTTTCCAAGGCAAGTCATTCATCTCTCTGACAGCTTTATTATCAGATCTCATCATCAAACACTCTTCCCCTTGTAATTGTAAATCAAATTCCATAGCCCTTGTTAACCCTTTACAACCCGGTTTCCCACATTTCCTTGATCTAAACCCTAACCCACAACAGATGTCAAAGAAGATCACCACAATGAGGAAAACAAGGATAAAGAATGTGTAGAATATGTATTGGGTTGAAACGTCGACGTTTTGTTGGAGATGGGTAAAAAGGGAAGTAGTAATATGTGGGGGGTATGGGAAAAGGAGAGAAAGGGAATTGAATATGTATGAGAAGTAGGATAGGATGAGGAATGTACCTGAGAAGAGTACAAGAATGAAGATGAGGAGATCAAGGGTAGCTGAAGGGGAGTGGTGATTACATAAGGAGGAGGAGGAGGGAGGAGCCATGGTGATGGGGTATTGATTTCAGGCAAGTGCGTATGTTACTACATTGAACTTAGAGCTGTCCAGTGGGCCGGGTCGGCCCGAATGCGACCCGGCCCGTCCCGCAACCTGCCCCCCATAAAAAAATTGTCGGTGTCGGGGTTCAAACTCAGGACGGGACCTGGGATCGTCCCTCCTGTTCCGATCCCGACCCGTCTCGACGCACCTCATCCCGCCCCGCCAGCCCTTCCCCTTTACAAAAATAATTGTTGCAATAATGGCTAAATTTCGACCGGCTTTTGTACCATATTCTACTACTTCGCTCCAAACTTATAAAAATATGTGATTTCTGTTGCTAGTATTCACAACCTTAGAAATAAAATGTTTAGTGGTTCAACTTCTTCACAAGTTAGCGAATTTGATGTTTATGTTTTGCAGGGTGTTGTACCGTACGAATTAATTGTCAATGATAAAGGACATGAAGACTTGCTGAAATACCGGAGGCAGAATGAGAAGACATTTCCGACACTAGCAAAGATGGTCCAAGATGTGTTGAACATTCAAGCGTCAACAACAGCGTCTGAAAGCGTTTTTTCTGATGGAAGATTTCAAATAGGAGAGCACATACATTTATTGACGGGAGGCACATTGGAGATTGCAGTTCTATTCACAGATTGGATTCGAGTGGAGCGTAGAAGGTGCGGTCAACCGGAGATCAACGAAGAAGAAGACTACAACTACAATGAAATCTTGTCTGAGGGAACATGAAGCGACGTCGAACAATTTGATCAATAAATTCCAATTCCAATTGAAGATCCTTAATACATTGTGAGAAAATTCGAAAAAGTATGGTTAACTATGTAATTTTTTAATTACAATTTTACTATGTGATTTGCAACTTTTGAACAATACCACAAAGTTGCAATTTTGAAATTGTATTACAAAAAAATCATAATTCTATTAAATAATATAGGAGTCACACAAACAACATTGATATGTTTTTATTACACTATCTTGTTCAATTATTGAAGTGTTTAGATATATTATTTTTTAAAATTAAGTGGCAAAAAAAAACTCAAATCCCGATCCCGACCCTACCTGTCCCGTCCCCCCAAATCCCGGCCCCTCTTCCGGCGGGATGTGGGACAGGACAGGACCTCTTCCCATCCCGCCTATCCCGGCCCGCTAATCCCGCCGGAGCCCGCGTCCCGACCCTCCCCGTATCGCCGGGACCTGCCCCGACTCTCTCCCTTGGACACCCCTACATTGAACTAGGGTGGTCACACTCCTTGGAGGGCCGAAGTGCGTATGTTACTATATTTAAGTATCGTCTATCTACATCTCACTCCTTGAAGTAAACGCGACGTGCATTAAACTACCCTTTTACTTCTCCAATTAGAATTATTTAGCGCATTTCTCCTTCTAGAAAGAAATTGCAAGATTCTTAAGGTTACTCGCCTCACAAGTAAGGAAAAGGTTGGGCCACTTGGTAAGGGAATATTAATAAATGTGGTCCTGGAGATCAAGATTTTATTAGAATAGCCAAGTAAATTGTACGAGAAAAAAAGGATTAATTAGATTACAAATATGGAATTACCTCTTATGAGATTTAATAGAGGTGTAATTTGGGTAAGGACTAAGGACCAAATTTATTGACCTCTCACTTCCTCCATTGACCATAACATTCATTGCGTTCACACACCCCTTCCCGTCCAAGCTCTTGTAAATTTATTTAGCATGACAAAAATGGTTTAGAAAATGACAATAAAAATAGAAGTTACGTTTATAACTTATTGACAGTGAAAAACTACTTGAAAATAGTCAAATATGCTCATATTATCAAATCAAAATTTGTCATAACATTAAATCGTGAAGATAATTCATTATTCATTACACTAAGGTCATATAACTCTTTCTTGTAACAGTAAAGTTACTAAATTTACTATTTGTAATATTAAAGTGATACAAAACTTCTTGTATAATAGTAAAGTCACTGAATTAATTATTTGTAACACTAAAGTTACAAAACTAGTTTTTATAACAGTAAAGTCACCAAATGATATGCTAGTTGCCCAAAAAATATCATGAAAAAAATCGAACTTTATAATATGTCATCACCACATTATAATTTTGTCACTGTATACAAGCCAGGTGAGAAAATTTTATTAAATATTTATATTGTCAGAAACATAATTTTAAATATCAAAACACTAGAATTAAAAGAAACGAAAAGAAAAGAAAGAGCTTCTGAATTAGTTAATGAATCTCGGATTGGTGATCACGAAAAGCCTGGCTTTGGCAGCTCTTCTGGATTTGTACATATGATTTGCAGTAACTCGTTTTTCATTTCTTTTAATATTTATATTTTCTAATTGCTTATATTTAAAATATAGGTTATAAAAATGTGAAATTTTGTGATAGCTTTTTTTTCACGTGGCATGTACATAATTGCTAATGATGACATGTCATATTTTTGTGGCGGAAATTTAAATTTTCGATAATTTATTTTTATGGAAAATTGACACATAATTTTGTGTTTCGACTGTTATTAAAATTAATTCCGTGACTTTAATGTTACAAACAATTAACTTAGTGACTTTACTGTAACAAATAATAGTTTTGTATCACAAATTTAGTGATTCATCGGTGAAATTAACCCGAAGAAAATCTCACTTTTCCCTTAATACCTAATGGAGCCCTAACATGTAGCTAATTTTAACCATAATAAAAAATTGAAGGATAAATTTGAACATATTTTCTTGAAGGTCTTGGACACGTAAAGTCCAATTATTTGCACTGGCTTCCTTAATAACATATGCAAATACGAGATCATTTGCTAACCATAAGAGTATAAATAGATCAGCTAACAATAAGAGTATAAATAGATCAAAAGTGCCACAGATAAAATTGAGCAATTTCCAATAGTATAGGGGATAATTTTATACCTTTTTCCAAAATACTTGCACAGATTTATGGGTAACCTATAACAAAATAGTAAGCAATATTTTATTACATGTTAAAACATATTGATGATATTAAAAAAAATTGTTATTATGTATATAGCTTAATTTTTTTTTAAAAATATAGAAAATGGCCGTGCTCACGTTGACCCTTTTCCAGATTCTAGCTCAACAGATGCAAGAAGGGACTTCTTCTCAGCTGCAACACAAGTTTTGTACAAATATCAAGAATACTACATAGCTATGTATTTGGCAGTTCCGGGTGAACTGGATTTGTAGCTCTTTACAAATTTATTTTCCAAATTAAGGTTATTTTTTAAGAATTTTATTAAGCCAAATAAAAATTCAAGACCGGACACTTTTAAAAACACCACGCATCATTTGTTGTTGTGCCTGTGTTCAAAAAATCAGGAAAAACAGAAACCAAACGGAAAGACAAAAAACCAGGAAAAACAGAAACTGGAAAAATAATACAGAAGTAAGAAAATATCCGAG
This sequence comes from Anisodus tanguticus, assembly GCA_034509755.1. Classification (NCBI taxonomy): domain Eukaryota; kingdom Viridiplantae; phylum Streptophyta; class Magnoliopsida; order Solanales; family Solanaceae; genus Anisodus; species Anisodus tanguticus. The sequence goes on along the minus strand of CM067539.1, from coordinate 30,725,561 downwards.
ACCACAGAATTCACTGTGTGTCCTTAAGGAATTTAATCCCCTCACTGTACCCGAGGTTATGGATTACTTCCTCCCAGGATAAAACGGATATACTGTCGTCGGCAGAGTAGCGGTACGTCAAACGCCTTCGACTTCGACGAACTCAAAGTTGGCAACGAAACACAAGTAAGACTCGATAGTTTTATTTGTGAAAAAAGAATACGATTTTCAGATGCAGAAATTTTTGGTTTTGGTATCTTTAAAATGAGGCATTGCCTTAGTTTATATAGCCTTGAAGGTGCCTCTTCGGAATAGGTTGGTGACTGTTCGGAAAGGTTGCCTTCCATTTCTCATTCACACCAACTTGGCTAGTTTTATTCATTAACTAGCTTTAACAATCCCCCACATGAATGGGGAATGGCTATATGATGAAAAACATGCATGACAAAAAACTGTGTGATTCGTAAGCAAGGATTAATCGCATCCGGATAAGTAGATTTCTCTTTGAACTTTCCGTAGTGAACATATGTCGGATATACTCGGTCAATCGGTAGATGTGATATCCTTGAACCGTCGAGCTTTGGTGTATACCTAGACAACCACATGTCACACAATTAACCCTTTAACCGTCTTTGGTTCTCATTGTTTTGTTTGTTTTCACCATGAACACCGCCTGGTTCATAAGTGCGTAGAGAATTGGCCTTACATAATTCTCCTTGAAGCGGCTTACACTTCACACTTACATAGGTGATTCCTAAATGTGTCATCCCGTAGATACACTATTGGATATACCCCGTACCAAACTTAGGAACCATTAAAAAGCCGCAATGCTTTATCCGGTACCGAACATTGTCTCATCACGAGAATGGACCAAAGAGTTATTGTGACAATGTTGAACCGTCATTAATGACTTTGTTTGATCTCTTTGAACCTAGATCTTGGGATCTCCAGTCTTCTAGGTAGAGTTACCGTCACGATGACTTGTCCTCGGCCATAGTCCCATTCCTCTTGATGATCTTTCAACTACCTCTCTAGTTAGGCCTTTAGTTAGTGGATCCGACACATTATCTCTTGACTTAACATAGTCAATTGTGATAATTCCACTAGAGAGTAGTTGTCTAACGGTATTATGTCTTCGTCGTATGTGACGAGACTTTCCGTTGTACATAAGGCTCCCGCTCTTCCTATTGCCGCTTGGCTATCGCAATGTATGCATATAGGAGCCAACGGTTTGGGCCAAAATGGAATATCTTCTAAGAAATTCCGGAGCCATTCAAACTTCTTCACCGGCTTTGTCTAAAGCTATGAACTCGTATTCCATTGTAGAGCGAGCGATACATGTCCATTTGGATGACTTCCAAGACACTTTCGCTCCTCCACCTATGGTAAAAACATATCCACTTGTGGATTTAGTTTCGATTGAACCGGTGATCCAATTTGCATCACCGTATCCTTCAATAACTGCAGGATACCCGTTATAATGCAAAGCAAAGTTTTGAGTATGTTTTAAATACCCCAAAACTCGTTTCATTGCCAGCCAATGTTTGTGGTCGGGATTACTAGTGTAGCGACTTAGTTTACTTATAGCACATGCAATATCAGGTCGCGTACAGTTCATGATATACATCAAACTTCCCAACACTCGGCATAATCCAATTGAGAATGACTTTCACCTTTATTCTTTGCAAGAGCAAGGTTCATATCAATTGGCGTCTTTGCAACTTTAAAGTCCAAATACTTGAACTTTTCAAGTACCGTTTCAATATAATGAGATTGAGACAATGCTAGACCTTGAGGAGTCTTATGGATTTAATTCCCAGAATTAAATCGGCAACTCCTAAGTCTTTCATATCAAACTTACTAGCAAGCATGCGCTTAGTAGCATTTATGTTAGCAATGTCGTTACTCATTATCAACATATCATCCACGTACAAACAAACAATGACTACGTGGTTTGGAGTGTTCTTAATGTAGACACATTTATCACACTCATTTATCTTGAATCCATTTGACAACATTGTATGGTCAAATTTTGCATGCCACTTTGTTTGGGTGCTTGTTTTAGTCCGTAAAGAGACTTAACAAGTCGACACACCTTCTTCTCTTTCCCTGGAACTACAAACCCCTCAAAGTTGTTCCATGTAAATTTCTTCCTCTAACTCTCCATTTAAGAAAAATTTGTTTTCACATCCATTTGATGGATTTCAAGACCGTACACGGCGGCTAACGCTACTAACACCCGAATAGATGTAATCCTCGTTACCGGCGAGTATGTATCAAAGTAATCAAGACTTTCTCGTTGTCTAAACCCTTTAACAACTAGTCTTGCCTTATATTTATCAATAGTACCATCAGCTTTCATTTTCTGCTTGAAAATCCATTTGGAACCTAAAGGTTTATTCCCTGGAGGAAGGTCAACCAATTCCCAAGTATGGTTGTTTAAGATGGATTCTATCTCACTATTGATTGCCTCTTTCCAAAATTGAGCTTCCGATGAAGACATAGCTTCGTTTAAGGTTCGAGGCTCATTCTCCAACAAAAATGTTAGAAATTCTAGTCCAAAGGAAGTAGACGTCCTTTGATGTTTGTGCGTCTTGGATTTTCCTCATCAGGAATATTTTCCTTTGTTTCTTCCCGAGCTCGTTTAGATTCTTTGCTAGACGACTCACATTCCTTTTTATACGGATATATGGTTTCAAAGAAGTCAGCATTATCTGATTCAATTACCGTATGCACCTGAATGTCGGGATTTTCTGATTTGTGAACTAGAAATCGATATGCCTTACTATTTGTGGCATATCCTATGAAAACACAATCAATGGTTTTAGGTCCTATTTTTACCCTTTTTGGATTTAGGAACTTGCACCTTGGCCAAACACCCCCACACTTTGAAGTATCCCAAATTGGGCTTCCTTCCTTTCCACTTTTCGTATGGAATAGATTTTGTTTTGCTATGGGGCACTCGATTGAGTATTCGGCTAGTTGTTAGAATGGCTTCCTCCACAAGTTCCGGGGTAAACCAGAACTTATTAACAGTGGCATTCATCATTTCTTTCATGGTTCTATTTTTCCTTTCCGCAATTCCGTTTGATTGTGGCGAGTAAAGGGCGATTGTTTGATGAATAATGCCATATTCCAAACATATTTGTTCAAAAGGAGATTCATATTCACCGCCCCTATCACTCCTTATCATTTTAATCTTTTTGTTAAGTTGAGTCTCAACTTCACTTTTGTATTGCCCGAATGCTTCAATTGCTTCATCTTTACTATTAAGTAAACAAACGTAGCAATACCGCGTACTATCGTCAATAAAAGTTATGAAATACTTCTTCCCACCACGAGATGGGATTGACTTCATGTCACAAATATCCGTATGGATTAAGTCTAAAGGACTTGAATTCCTTTCAACCGACTTATAAGGATGTTTAACATACTTAGACTCAACACATATTTGACATTTTGATTGATTGCATTCAAACTTAGGCAATACTTCCAAACTAATCATTTTTCGCAAGGTTCTATAATTGACATGCCCTAAACGTGAATGCCATAAATTATCGAACCGAATCAGCTTTTGACAAAGAACAATTATAATACACAACGGTGAAGATTTTATTTCTTCAAACCGAATCGAGGTTACACAAACAGATTTAAAATACTTGAAACGAAATGCAGTAAATTGTATGTTGTATACTTGATGAAGTTTTTATATCTTCAAATCAAGTACCCAAATGAGTAGAAAGTTATGAAAACTTTAATCTCAACCGGAGTAGAAAATCCGAAGATTTTAGTCTCCAAACAACATATAAGTTCGTTACACCGAAACAACAAACACCTTTTTTTTTCTTTTTCCAGTAAATTGTATGTTGTATACTTGATGAAGTTTTTATATCTTCAAATCAAGTACCCAACGGAGTAGAAAGTTATGGAAACTTTAATCTCAACCGGAGTAGAAAATCCGAAGATTTTAGTCTCCAAACAACATACAAGTTCGTTACATCGAAACAACAAACATACACCTTTTTTTTTTTTCCCAGTAAATTGTATGTTGTATACTTGATGAAGTTTTTATATCTTCAAATCAAGTACCCAACGGAGTAGAAAGTTATGGAAACTTTAATCTCAACCGGAGTAGAAAATCCGAAGATTTTAGTCTCCAAACAACATACAAGTTCGTTACATCGAAACAACAAACATACACCTTTTTTTTTTTCTTTTTCCGACAACGTTCTGTAATTGTTAAACAAGAACAAATGAACACAGAAATAATGATTAAATTCCTTAAGCTTGTTGTTGTGCCTGTGTTCAAAAAATCAGGAAAAACAGAAACCAAACGGAAAGACAAAAAACCAGGAAAAACAGAAACTAGAAAAATAATACAGAAGTAAGAAAATATCCGAGACCACGTAATTCACCGTGTGTCCTTAAGGAATTTAACCCCCTCACTTGTACCCGAGGTTATGGATTACTTCCTCTCGGGATAAAACGGATATACCGTCGCAGAGTAGCGGTACGTCAAACGCCTTCGACTTCGACGAACTCAAAGTTGGCAACGAAACACAAGTAAGACTCGATAGTTTTATTTGTGAAAAAAGAATGCGAGAATTTCGGATGCGAGAAATTTTTGGTTTTGGTATCTTTAAAATGAGGCATTGCCTTAGTTTATATAGCCTTGAAGGTGCCTCTTCGGAATAGGTTGGTGACTGTTCGGAAAGGTTGCCTTCCATTTCTCATTCACACCAACTTGGCTAGTTTTATTCATTAACTAGCTTTAACATCATTTACCATCAAATTTTTGCTTTACCGGTATTCTTTTATATTTGACGAAAGCAGCTGGTGTGCATGTGTAATGATCCTAATATGGATCTGAATTACCAACAATATAATTGCAGAATGTTTTTGGGATAATTTTCTGTATTTCTATAAACTGGAAAATCCGATATCAAATACAAGAGTAAAATACCAATTGATTCGTTTGTTATATACCAACTCAATGCATCTCATCCGTCCAATTTCATTAATTCACAATCGATCCTGGCCCTCCACGTGTTGTATTTTTATCCCGCCACGTGAGGAAAATACCAACTTCATTAATTCACAATGAATGTTCCTATTGCGACACCATTTTCTGATTCCATGTGATTGAATAACCATATGAGCAGAAGCTTTGGTTTGTGGAAAGAACAACATGAGAAAGCTGGATCTAACCACTACGATGGCGGTGAAGTCTCAGCAGCACATTCATTATAGGCGAATTATTTTAACTGTGATAGAAGGAAACCGTGTATACCATTGGACCGAAAATTATTATTTATTTACCATATTTATAGAATTCTTGTATAAGTATAATTTGTATTAGAAAAATGTATTAGGAAAAGGTAAATTTATTTCCATATTTAGATATTGTATATCATTTATTTATACATCTTCATTAATGAAAATAATAAGGGGATTATTTTCTTTCATGATATCATCCTAGGGTGTGTGCTATCCGCTTTTCCCGTCCACTACAATTAACAAACTCCAAGCCTGATCTACCGCTTGTGTGTTTTTGGGTTATCCGTCTAATCATTGTGGTTACAAATATTTTGATCTATCGCCATGTTATTTTTGATGAAACCCAATTTTCATTTATTAAATTGTCTAATTCCGTGTCTAGTGCGTATAATTTTTTGGATGATGGGCTCTCACCATACGTCATCTATCATTTGGCCCAAATGTTCTCGGCATTGTTCCTTAGTCTCAGCCCAGTCCCAGTCTCGATATTGTTCTCGAGTCACGACCCAGTTCCAGTCTCAGTCCAATTTCTGCTTCCGATTCTCGGCCAACATGCTCACTGCCTGTTGGCCCAAATAATTCTTCCCCAAGTCCACTATTTCAGCCAGTCGTTATTGGGCTAGCAGGCCCATTGCCTGCTGGCCAGTCCACTGCAGACCCGATAATTACCCAAATCCGTTCAATTCGATCTCGAGTCAAGGGCCTATTACTCGTAGCCAACGGGGTATTTTTAAACCAAAACGACATTTTAATCTTAATTCTAATGTCATTAAATCACCCTACCACGTAACCCAGTGTCTGTCCTTCATGACCCGAATTGTAAAAGGCCATGAATGACGAATATCATGCTCTAATTGAAAATAAGATGTGGGAGTTGGTGCCCCATCCGCATGGTGTCCATATTATTCGTTCTATGTGGATTTTTACCTATAAAGAAAATTCTGACGATTCTTTTAAGAGGCATAAGACCCATCTTGTAGGTGATGGTAAAACACAACAGGTTGGCGTGGATTGTGGAGAGACATTTAGTCCGGTGGTCAAACCGACAATCATTCACATTGTGCTTAGTTTGGCTCTCTCAAAATCATGGCCCATTCATCAGCTGGATGTGAAAAATGCTTTCCTACACGCTGATCTTAAGGAGACAGTATACATGCATCAACCCTTGGGGTTTAAGGACCCCAGTTATCCTCACAATGTCTGTTTACTGAAGAAGTCCTTGTATGGGCTTAATCAGGTCCCACGTGCTTAGTATAAGAGATTTGCAGATTATGTGTCTACTAATGGGTTTTCTCACAGCAGGTCTTATCATTCGTCGTGATACTTCAGTGGCATACATTCTGTTATATGTAGATGATATAATTTTGACTGCCTCCTCTAATAATCTGCGCAAGTCTATCATATCCCTTTTCAGCTCAGTATTTGGTATGAAAGACTTTTCTTTTGAGTTATTTTTTGGGTATAGTTGTTACTCGTCATGCATGTGGTCTATTTTTATCACAGAAGAAGTATGCGGCTGAGATTATTGAGAGAGCTGACATGTCATCTTGTAAGTCCTCTTCTATTCCGGTTGATACCAAACCAAAGCTGAGTGCTACTTCTAGCACACCATATGAGGATCCCACCCACTATTGTAGTCTTGCATGGGCTCTTCAATATCTTACTTTCACGAGATCAGCTATTACTTATGCAGTACAACATGTGTGTTTATTTATGCATGATCCACAGATTGAGCATATGCATGCGCTCAAATGAATTATACGATACATACATGGCACACTTAATTATGGTTTGCATTTATATCCATCCTCCGTCTCTACTCTCGTGTCTTATACAGATATTGATTGGGGTAGATGTCCAGATACCAGACGTTCGACTTCTAGTTATTGTATGTTTCACGGTGATAACTTGGTCTCTTGATCGGGAAAACGTCAGGCTACTTTATCGTGATCCAGTACGGAGGCCAAGTATCGAGGGGTAACTAATGTGGTGTTTGAGTCATGTTGGCAGCGTAAATTTCTGTTAGAGCTTCACTTTCCTATTTAAAAAGCTATCTTGGTCTATTGTGATAATGTTAGTGCGGTCTATCTCTCTGAAAATTCGATCCAACATCAGCGCACTAAATATATCGAGATGGATATTCACTTTATTAACGAAAAGATAGCTTATGGACAAGTACGTGCCTTGCATGTCCCTTCAAGGTACTAAATTGCTGACATCTTTACTAAGGGTCTTCCCTTGGTTCTGTTTGAAGATTTTAAGGACAGTCTCAGCGTACAACAACCGCCCGCTATGACTGCGGGGGTGTGATAGAAGGGTATACACGGTCAAAACCGTGTATACCATTGGATCGAAAATTATTGTTAATTTACCACATTTGTAGAATTCTTGTACAAGTGTAATTATGGTATTAGTACTGTATTAGGAAATTAGTCTTGTATTAATTATGGTATTAGTATTGTATTAGGAAAAGATATTAGTCTTGTATTAGAAAAAGGTACTTATTTTCCATATTTAGTTTATGTATATCTTGTATACATACCTCTTCATTAATGAAAATAATCAGGATTATTCTCTTTCAAAGTGCTTGGCTCAATTTGGTTATAGTGGTCATTGTGATCAGCAAGATTGACATAAGCATCAAGTCCACCAACAATGGCATCAATAAGGAGACTAGGAACACTCAATTCGGTGCAAAACCAGGAGGTATAACCTCTACTAAAGTTGACAAAAGTAGGATTGTCCATAATAGAGACGAGGAAGTAAGCTCTGACACGAACTTGTCTTTGGTAATCGCTTCCATATCCACTTATGTAACTTGCGCCTCTTGGAATATCTCCTAGAATGTAGGCCACTTTAATAACAATATCAAGTGTTTCCACTAGTTCCACGAGCAAAGCAGCAGATGCGGCAAATCGTAAGGCATTCGAGAATCCAAGGTTAGATATGACAAGCATGCTTGTAGGCCTCAAAAACTTTCTAGCATTCTTTTTGGACTGAGTAGAATCCCGGTGGGATTGCAGATCAATCAATGCAGATGTCCCAATCTTTGCACTTGAGAAAAATTGAATACCTATTTGTGGACAGACATGAAGAACAACAATTGTGTAACCAAATTGACAAAGAATAATCCACAATTTCGAGACATCACCCTGTGATGCATTGAAATATGCAAGAATAGTTATTATATCATTCGTCACAGCTGATCCACGACATGCCTTAATTTTCTTCATCTCAGTAAGCACCATAAAGGAGATTTCTGCAGCAAACTGCTTCCCTCCAAGATAGATCAACCTAGTAGCCATGTGTTTGCTCGACTCCTTGGCATATTTAGTTATCAAATATCTGTGACCATGTGATGTAGATGAGCTAACACCAGAATGCATTGGAGATATGGTTGAATCTCTCAGGTCTGTAAAGCTAACTGGCACAAGCTTTAAAATTGCAACTAAATTTTTTCAAAGAAAAATTTGTGATATCAGTCACATACACAGCTATGTAGTCTAGTTCAAGGCATCCCTCTGCCAGAGCAATCAATTCCCTATGTGTTACAGCACCATCTTCATTTTCCATTTCCTGTTCATCAGTTCCTCGCACCACCTTGAGTCTCTTTAATCTCTTGCAGTACTGGAAAATCACTTTCAATCCGTTATCCCCTACAACATCCCTTGTCTGAAGAATTTTCATGTTGGGGCTGCTTTGCAATAAGACACGATGGGCTGCTGTGTCAAGAAAAGCATACATAAGATCCAACACTTCCAAACGAGAAACAATACGAGAGACAATGAACAATTGATGTGCCCCAAAGTATGACAGTCCCAATCGAAATAGTCTGGGAGGAAATAATATATCAGAGTAGCTTCCCAGTTTTTCATTACTTCCATCAAGAGGTCCAGTTGTTGGTGGCTCAAAAATTGAGTCACCAGCAAACTCTTCCAACGCAACCGCACCTTTAAAGAAACTAATGAGATCTTCAAATGATGATATAGACTGCATCGTATCAGAATACCTACAACCATAAAGAACATAACCATCAACTAAATTCCATCTTACAATGAATTTCTCCGACAGCTTCTTGAAGGCAAACTGAGCATCCCCTACTCTACCACTTGTCATGTATTTCAATCAAGGCCTTGTAGACTAATACATATAAGGAGAACCCACAAAACTCTATTCTCTCCGGTGTCGAATCAATCACAGATGTGTGAACCGATGTAATGCTCAAGCCACCAATTAGTTATATTTACACTATTTATGCTTTGCTTCCTCGGCTCTTTAAGGAGCTTTCTCAGATTTGAATTGTGAATCCAAAGCTTTATGCCATAAGTAAGGAAACCTCCAGCCGCACCAAATTAGGAGTACACAAACATCAAAATTAAATCCACTAACACTTGATGAATTAGGTCTAGCATTCCAGCATAAACTGCGCTGTTGCTAACTCAACTCAAGCAAAGTAGAATCTACACACATCCGAGGACCCACATTTCTGTTCGACATTTTGTCGAACAACTTGACAGCAAACAGATGCCCTTCACATTTGCCATACATATCCGCCACAAAACTCTTATTGAACCCAATGTTTAATTCAAGGAAATTAGACGGTTCCTTAAAATGATAGTCAGAAAACATTACAAACGATTTGCAAGATTTTATCTTAGAAACAGTAGTTGTCTTACTAGAACTCGTAATTTCAATTTCTGTCAGTGTGATACGAAGAAATTTCATCATACATCTCATTAGAAGCACTTTTCCCCGTCTCAGCAAGACAAACCCTCATTAGATTTATCCCTTTGTTCAGCAATTCCCACCGTCGATTCCATCACCGCAACCTATTTTTCCCCGTCATTCTTCTTCCTCGAACAATCGTCAAGACAAAAGTAGCACTGGCAGTTAACACTTCGTATGCAATCATAGACGCAGAGTTGCATTGGCAGTCAACACTGCATATGCAATTTTCGCACCACTTCTGCAATTGTTTTAACATTCACAACTATTCGTGCCATTCCGTCCATAGGTCTCTTCTTCAAATTACTACCTACAGATAGGTTTGTTGCTCTGATAACAATTGTAATGATCCTAATATGGATCTGAATTACGAACAATATAATTTGGACAATTTTCTGTATTTCTATAAACTGGAAAATCGGATATCAAATATAAGAGTAATTCTGTAAGAACATTTTCAACATGGAGAAACTCCACATGTTGTATTTTTATTCGTCTCTTTTCTTCTTATTTGTTTGAGCTATTTACGAGCTCATGACAACATGTTTTATAGTAATTCTGTAAGAACATTTTCAACATGGAGAAACTCCTCTTTATGCGATTTTGGAGCAATCAAAATCATCTTTGCACAAACACTCATGGGTCATGCCAGGAATTAGTTGCACGAAGCTCATTTGTTTGAGATTGCAAAAACACAATATTCTACTAAGATGTTGAACTATACTCGTGAACTACCGGAGGCAAATCCAGAATTTTAACTTTATGGGTTCAAATTCAGGATTCTACCTTACCTCATTTGATTTACTACCTTTCAAATCAATTATTAGTACTTATTTACTGAAGTTTTTTGACACATTTACAAGATCCAAGCAAAAAACTATCCATTATAACTCTACATCCGCCCAACTCCCTTCAGTTATCCCAAGGCAAGAATAGACAATAGATGATGATGACTTCTGCCGTGCTTCATGTGAAAGTTCACATAAAATATGAGATTCAATCTTGAAGCAGACATACCTAATGTAATTAAAAGCCATCACTTTGTCGCTTGAATTGATGAAACTAGCAATGCGAAGCATGTTTATGCGTTTGTGTTGGCACAAACTGTGGGATGCAGTGTACACATTCAAAGGCATCGGATGTCCCTTAAAGCTTTGAGGCAGTAGCTGTTGTTCTGCTCAAGGCAGTGACAGCCTTAGAACCAGACGGGCGACCCAAATGTTTGCAGATAAAATCTCCAGCCAATAGAAGCTTTCCCAGATCAACATTTGTCCTCACTCCTAGTCCATTGAGCATGTAAACGACATCCTCCGAAGCCACATTACCGGAGGCACCTTTTGCATATGGGCAACCTCCAAGTCCTGATACAGATGAATCCATTGTGCTGATCCCCATATGTAAAGATAAACATTTTGGTAAATAAAACATTATTTATGCATTAAGGTTCAAAGTGTCAAAGAATACATAATAAGTTTAGGCCATTTCCATCAATTAAGCAATTTTCCGAATGACCTAGATACAGTAACAAGATCCAAACCAGATCAAGTTTACTTTCACCAGACCTGATATTGCTTATGTTGTTCAGCAGGTATGCTTATTCATGCATGCCCCAGGGAGCCTCATTTTACTACCCTCAAACGTATCATTCGATATGTTAAGGATACATTTGATTATGGATTGCATCTCTATCCCTCAGCACCGACCATGTCGTTATCATATACAGATGCTGATTGGACAGGTTGTCTGGACACGCGACGATCCACCTCAGGCTATTGTGTGTTCTTAGGGGATAACCTCATTTCTTGGTCAGCCAAGAGACAAGCCATATTATCTCGTTCGAGTGCAGAAGCAGAATACAAAGGTGTTGCTAATGTTGTTGCTGAGATCTGCTGGCTCCGAAGCCTTCTTTTGGAGCTTTAGTGTCCTCTCCGTAAGGCGTCTTTGGTCTATTGTGATAACATATTCGCTATATATCTATCTTATAATCCGGTTCAGCATCAGCGAATCAAGCACATTGAGATGGACATCCACTTTGTTCGTGAGAAGGTTTCTCTCGGTCATGTCAAGATATTGCATGTGCCTTCTTCATATCAGTATGCAGATATATTCACAAAGGGCCTTCCTAGGCAACTCTTCCTAGACTTCAGATCCAGTCTTAGCGTCTGACCTGCCTCCTTCTGCTCTGACTGAGGGAGTGTATTAGCAAGTGTACCATGTTTATATTTTCCATAGTTAGTGTTATATAATTATGGTAGAATTAGGATCCCTTGTTGTATAAGGGTTCCACATTGTACACTTATATATATTTTGTATTAATGAGAAAGACTCTCCAAGGGGAGTTTAATACATTTCTACAGTAATGATTTTTTCTGACTATTGACCCTGTGCCTCTTCTTCGGTCTGGAATTTCAGGAAAATCCTCGACTCCTCAAATACAATGGAATTTAAGTGTGCTAAGCGGAGTGATTAAATTGGGATGAACTAAATCCTTACAATATAAGACGAAAAGGTGTTGTGGATAACAAATGAAGCTAAGTTGACACTCTTAATGAGCAAGGGAATATAATATATGCGGCTTAAAGTCTAAAAGTTTGTGACAGTAACGAATATGTTTTTGAGAAATTGAAAAGAGTACAAATGATCAAGATGTATGCAACGACAGGCCACGAATCGTTATACATGCTGGGTCCAAATTGGGATCAAAGGTACCGTATATGATACAGAAGTAATCACACAAACAAATGTACATATTCAAAATGGGTAAGAAGTGATCACCAAGAGTTTGTAAAAAGTGGCATAAGGACAAAAGAGTATTTTGGTAAATACCCCAAGTGATTGCATGAGATTTGAAAATTTATCATTTATAAATTGGCGTGTATTTTCCTATGACCGCGTGGATAATATGATGATATCACGTATGACGTGAAGGCTCTGTCCAAATGACATACAGACTTTTCGAAAATAGTCTAACTTGTTCAGAATTTATTCACGAGGGAGCTAAAGAGCTAAAGATGGGTGGATGGCAAAGGAAGGGAACATGAAATCAGCTGCAGCGTGGGTTCAAACCCTGGTGAGACAATTTGCTCTATTCTGGGGTAGGATCTTGTAGGTGATATCAGTTGCTCTGTTCTCAAACTCTGGTCATTCAAGCACAACCTGCGATTTACTGGTAGTAGTGCTGAGTGACCGAGACTAGTATCTCCAGGAATATTCTGGCGTAAGACGGGTAGCTTAATATACTGGATAGCTTTGATGAGCGCAAGTATCTTACCTTTAAGTGTTGGGTTAAAAATTTAACATAAGCTTGACGTGGAATAAAAGTCGAGGCTTGGTGGAAAAGAAAACGGAATGGACATTGATGTTGGAGGTTATATGACAAGTTGTACGCTACGACTCGATGAACGGAAATGGATTTGTCAAAAATAAAAATAATTGACAACACTTTTTGCTCTCATTATAGAGAAATTTGACCAGAGGTGACATTAAGGAGTTTACTTGGTGAGAAGGATCCCAGAATATCAAAAGAACAAAATTACAAATAACAAATAAAGAGGTTCCCGAACATGAAGTCTTTAAAAATGGAAAGACCCCAAACAACCCTCGTTGGAGATTTCATTCTTTAACTTATTCCTCAGTAACTGAAACCTCATAGACTACTTCTCTAGTAGTTGATGTCATCACTTTAACCATGAGATTCGGCATGTCGTTTACGTATCTGGCACATAGGATATGACGAGGGTTCGACACCTAATTTTTATCCTTCAGTATATTATTTAATTATTCAGAGTTTCTGAGTCACAAATAAAATAAAATATGTGTTGTACAAAGCAAAAATGACTTTACGAAATTATTTCGGTACCATTTTGCCATGTATTTGGCAAAAATGTTATCAAAATTATTATTGTATATCATTTGCCTATTCTTACATATTTTTAAGAAATATATATATCAATTTCTATAAATTAAAGAGGACGATTATCTAATTAATTATCTAAACTAATTATTATAAATTGATTAATATTTTACTTCATGAAATTAAGAAAATTTAATTAATTAAATAGGGTGTCAAATAGCCTCTCATATCTATTTTTCGAAATTAACTCAAACTTTAAAGATTTTACATTTTTAGGACTCTTATTTACAAATGGATTTCAATTTCAGCTTTAATTGGCCATAGTTGAAATAGAACTGGCCACATCTTTATTTAACATCTGATTAATAAAGTCTTGTTGTAGATTGATTAGTGCTTTAATATGACGTTGACTAGCCTGTTTTAGTTGATCTAAGTATTTTAGCTTATTGAGTTAATGATTATGTATCATTAAATAATATGATGTTGACTACCCTTGCGTATGCTGAGGCCCATCTTTTATTTTATCATATCTGGACTGCTTTACTAATGTGTTTTGGGCTGCCATAACTAGTGTGAGATGTCATGTATGCATATATCGTTCTCAATTTTGTATGTACTCTGTTTTATATTGCTTTGTTGATAATTTTGGGTATCTTCTAACTCTCGCATTTGTTTTCCTCTCCTTTGTTGCATGAATATGGGCCCACGGGGCCTATCTCTTTCACACATTGTTTGAGCCATTGGGCTGAGGGCCCGACAACACCTTTGATCGAGTCCGGAATTGCCAGAAGGCTCAACCATGGATAAAAATGGTAGAAAGCCCAACCATGGGTGAAAATGGCGTAGAAAATAGGACTTTACTTTCTCGTATGCGGTAACTAGTAGGTCGGTATACCCATTAGCCCGTTTTCATTTTTATATTTGTTGCTTTGTTGTATATATCATTTGTAAGACTTAAGTACTATTGGAACCTTAAATTAGAACCTAGTTATAAGAGTTGCTATTTTTATCCGCTTTTAAATAAAAGAACCGTTTCTCTCGAATAATCAAAAAATATGTTTTAATATTTTCGGCCATTTCCCCTTATGTTACATGCTTTTAAATAAAAGTTCAAAAGACTAATTAAGAGTTTAATTTGAAATAAGTTGATTTAAACTTCTAAAGAGGCACGATTTTTTCAACTTGGCATAAGTTTAAATCAAGTCTTAAATTAATGTGTTTCTAAATTAAGTTTGTTCTATTTTCAATAACTTGGAAAAATCCTTTATGAACTTAGTTTGGGTAAACGGAACAAACCCCTTTGTAACGATCCATTTGATCATTTTGTTTTGCACCTGTTTTTCTAAGAATACCCTTCCCGTAGCTTTATCCAGTAATTATGACTTGAGGGAATGGGTGGCGCAGTTTACGAGGCAATCAGCTGAGTTTCAGATCAATTTTAGCGAAGATGGAAGCTCTTGAGTTAAAGAAAGAATAGATTTGACACAAAGTTGACTTTTTTTGCGTACAGGCATTATATTTGAAGTTTTGTCAATTCCGTTAGGTCCGAAATGTGATTTATGACTTAGTCGAGTCATTAGTTCGGGTCCCAAGGGGTTCGGGTGAGATTTGAGTACTTCGGTGGAGATTTATGTCAAATTAAGAATAGCAATATGGGTACCATTGGGTTAAAAAATTAAGAATTTTAGTGAATAGCAATATGGGTACTTCGGTGGAGATTTATGTCAAATTAAGAATAGCAAGTTAATGCAGTTTAGTGAAAAAATTTAGTGCGATTAAATTTTTCCCTCTTTGGCTCCAGGCCTATGTATGATAGTCTCTCTTGCATTATTGTTAGAGTAGCTTGTATATTAGGTTAGTTGAGAAAGATTTGAATTATAAGTTACGGAGAAAGTTAAGATTTGTTTTCACACTGGTCTGGAATTTTCTAATTCAAAAGTCACTAGACTTGTTTTGAAAATGTGCCTTTTTTTGAACGGACATGACTGTTTGTGTGAACAGGTATCATTCAAATATTAACTTCCTCCTTTTGACATTATAAATATGTAGATCTGTTCACAAATTTATAACATATGTTTTTCTCATTCTCTTTCTCAACTACTCTTCAATCAATCTTTGTTTTTAAGAGATGTTCTAAAGGAAATCTTCAGGAATTGCTGACTGCAAATTTTGAAGTCTTTATTGTATCCTGTAAGGTTTGTTGCCAATTCTCAACAGCAATCGTTCTTAATAGTGAGGGCAATTAATACCTTAAAATAATGTTCTACACGCCTCAAAACCTTATTTACACTCACTGTTCCAACATGTCTCTCTATTAAAATTAGTAAATGATTACTAATATCAATAATAAAAGAATAAGAATAAGATATTTTGGGAGATTGAGAAAGTACCAAATCGTTCTGTTGAGCTGCACATGTAATTAACAACTAACTACCATGCAAGCTGGATGACTTAATTTAGAGTGATTATTTCATAAATGTAATTGCACTTTTTTTTCTGTGCCTAAATAATAGCAAACGATTGTGTCTTTAAAATTTGTAATGCAAACACTGATTTTCAAACAATCTGTGTTCAAATGCCTTTAGTTTATCAAAAATTCTTTAAAAATGCATATGGTTAAAATTTAACATTTTATAATAACAATTTGAACCAAACGTGCACGTTCAGAGAGACTAGTTAATTAAAACGCCCAATAATGATCAAGCATAGATAATGAACAAATGGACTATGTCGGAGAGTTAAATTTAATTTACAATCTTAGAACTTAAATTAAAAACTTTGAAAGGAGATTTAATGCATTCCTAATAACACCATATAAGAAAATATATTTTTATAAGCTTTGTTATGCTGATCTTTAGCAAGCTAATTCAGTTAACTTCCTTTAATTGTTTAAGAACCAACTCTTCAGTAAACATGCAGATCTTTTATTATTGATATTAGTAATCATTTACTAATTTTAATAGAGAGACATGTTGGAACAGTGAGTGTAAATAAGGTTTTGAGGCGTGTAGAACATTATTTTAAGGTATTAATTGCCCTCACTATTAAGAACGATTGCTGTTGAGAATTGGCAACAAACCTTACAGGATACAATAAAGACTTCAAAATTTGCAGTCAGCAATTCCTGAAGATTTCCTTTAGAACATCTCTTAAGAACAAAGATTGATTGAAGAGTAGTTGAGAAAGAGAATGAGAAAAACATATGTTATAAATTTGTGAACAGATCTACATATTTATAATGTCAAAAGGAGGAAGTTAATATTTGAATGATACATGTTCACACAAACAGTCATGTCCGTTCAAAAAAAGGCACATTTTCAAAACAAGTCTAGTGACTTTTGAATTAGAAAATTCCAGACCAGTGTGAAAACAAATCTTAACTTCCTCCATAACTTATAATTCAAATCTTTCTCAACTAACCTAATATACAAGCTACTCTAACAATAATGCAAGAGAGACTATCATACACGACATAGAACTGGAGCCAAAGAGGGAAAAATTTAATCGCACTAAATTTTTTCACTAAACTGCATTAACTTGATTTATGTCAAATTTTTTCAGATTAAAGGATAGCAATATGGGTACCATTGGGTTCGTATGATTTCCTAGAATAATATTTTGACCTTATTGAACCCGATTTTCCTATGAAATGACTATTTCACCACTCGAGGTTGGGAATGAGTGTTTGAACTAACTTTTCTACCCGAAACTCTTCTAAGACTATTATGGGTATTCTTCGAATCTTGTGTTAACGTAAAATTCATAATTGTTAGACCTTGCTTATTCTGATATGCTTCGAAAGAAGAAAGCTCGAGTTGGATAGTTCGTGGCGCATATTCGGCCTTCCAGGTAGGTTACGACTTACCTTCTGGTTAGACTTCGGTTAGCGAAGTGTATGTGTAGTTAGATTCTGTTGGAGAAAGAATCTAAGCCTTTAAGTATGAAGTTGGGATGGATTACTTTGGTTGGATACTGTTGACTATTTGTGACTTGTTGCCTCTTTGTGATTGCTGGACTTGTACATAGTTGCCATAACGTACTTGTGATATATTTTTCTCTCATTCATCTTGGTATTGTCATGGATAGAGAAACAAACTTGACTTAATACTGATATTCTGATATCTGTCCATGTGTGGCACAATTAAGATTTGATTATGATGTACACCTGAGATTGATATATGCATATCATTCATACACTTTCTACATGGATCCTTTTTGCGAACTGTGATTTGACATTTATAATAGTAAGCCGGAAAGTGAAACATCCGAGGCTTCTTATTATGGTGTTTGCTACGTGCTTATTTTGCATGGCCTCTCTTGCATGTATAATTGTGGTTATCAATGTGGTCTGAAGAGCAAGTATTCCAGACGTGGCATTGTACAGATTTGGGAATAATATCAGACTGGTAATTGATTTACGGATGCTATTATGTTATTCATCTTATGATTAGTGCTTAATTTGACATTCATATATGCATTCATACTCATGTTCATGATATATTGATGTTATCTGTGATTGGCGTGACAATGATAAATGACAAGGAAACAATAGTGATTATTATTACATATTGATTGCGTAGCCATTCTATGATGAGTGATATGGGATGGCTAAAAAGATGTTCAGAGAGAAGAGTCATCTATAGGCTGAGTGATATAGAGCGATTGATACATGGACTATGCGGGTCCCCAGGGGTCATGACTGTTAGGATAGTAATATATTCTGCTCGAAGCATATATGTACGACATGAGGTTACATTGGCCAATAAATTGCATCACATACACATTCATATTATATCCACTCATATCTCTAATTATGATTGTTGTTTTTATTGTATTGCATGATGTGGTTTAGGCTTGATTCCTTAATTGTTACCTCACTTGAGATGGTGTTTACTTGTTAATCCCTTATTTAGAAGTTTGATGGATTCGAGGACTAGATTATGCCTAGGTTATGACTGTAGACTACTGAGATGTAGGGTAATTCACCTTACTGCAAGTCTTATATGGGTGTGCTTAGTACCTACCTCATTTTCGTATCTCTTGGATTTTGACTGGATATTCTATACTTGGGCTGATTATTTTTGGATTGTGATATTACTTGTACTTGATTGCGAGCATGTCTATTCTTCAGTTTCTTTCTTATATATATGTTAGCTAACTATTGTCGGCATCTGATACCTACCAGTACATAGTGTTTGTATTGATACTACTCTTGCTACACCCTTTTCTGTTTTTAATTTTCACTCTAAACAGAAGTTGTATTCAGGTTGTGGTTGTACTTTATTCCTATTGTATACTTAAAAGCTATTGTACTATTCAGACTAGATTCATTGGGTAGTCGTTGTAATCCAAACTTATGGTAATTATGATTTAGACTCCATTGATTTTGTTCTATTTACTTATTTGTTATTGAATGGTTGATTAAGGGACGAATTCGCCTATCGAGGTGGGAAATGGTAGGTGCCCGCACGACTGAGTGATTTAGGTCGTGACAAGTTGGTATCAGAGTGCTAGGTTACCCGTTCTATAAGTACAAGAGCAATGTCTAGTAGAGTCCTACTTATGAGTGTGTTGCGCGCCACACTTATAATTGGGAGGCTATAGGACATCTAGGAAATTTCTATTCTTTCATTCCTTTGTGCTACCTCATTCGAATCGGTATCTAGTCGATTCTAATTGGTATCTGAATTTCCTTGTTTTAATCACCCACTAATGGTGGAAACTCGTTCTTAAGTTCTTATACGATCGGTTGTGTTGGAAGTGTTGTGGTATGATACGAGACATGTCATTCTGATTCAGACGTGAGACCAAGTTCAATATCTAGCTATGGCTTGAGGATTCAGTTGTGTGAGGTCATGGTTAGACTCATTTATTGTGGGGGTTCCTTGAGAAATGGGAGAGATGGTACAGAGGGTCACATGATCTCTATATTTTCAGTACTGGGTTGCTCAAAAGTAGCAAAAGTGCATTTATGGCTTTCTGATCGAATCAGGTGGCGGTGTTACTTGTGATTAGTGAAGCTTAGTGGAATAAATAGTCGCGTTTCTTCACCCAAAAAGTGTGTTTGTGGGTTCACTTTTTGAGGTTAATGATGATAAGGAATTGTTGAAACTAAGAGTTTGTTGATTGGTGAGTATTTCATAGTTGTTTAGTATCGAGTGAGTGTGAAAGTCATATATGCATTGGTATGTTGAACTCGTCGTAGGCTAATGAGAGTCAGTAATCGACTAATAGGAATAACTCTATGCGCTGGACAAGTATGGAGGTATATTGAAGGATTACCAACTGTTGCATCTAATTTTTGGATGAGATTTATAGGCATATGTATATAAAGGTTAACACTTGATGAGTTCTATAATAACTGGTATAATGACTTTGGAGATGGCCGAAGGACAGGGAAATATTGCACGATTGGTTGGATGTGTATGGTTCGCCAAAATAAGGTAAGGGTTGGTTTCTTATATGTGAGCATCATTTAAAGATTATCGAATAAGGTGTTGGTCAATGGGGTTATTTATGATAACAATTTATGGCGGTGTGACCAAAACTAGGGTGAAGAGCTTTTCAGATATCAGTGATCATGTCAACAAACTTATGAACCAATATAGATGAAGGATTATTTCAGTTAAGGGATTTTGGTAAGGGTTCTACGATGAAACAATATGAGAATGTTAGCTGATTGGAGCACTGATCTATCATTAGTAGTGGTTATGATTCGAATAAAAAGTGTAAATTGAGAAATTAAGATAATTTGGAATGAGTAGGTTATATTTTTTAGAAAGGGGAGAATTTGGATTCAAGCAACATGAATTCTTGGGGTCAGGTGTGGATTATGGTGGCTTTAGTTTCACACCTTTCAGATCGGGTGAACTTGTTAGTATGCTCGGAGAGTAGGTGTATGTAAATTAACTAAGTTTTATGACGAATGTTCCATGAGGTTTGTCATTGGCGAGTAGTGAAAAGCAAATTTCAGGATTGTGTGGTACAAAGTTGAGTAAATTCGTAACACTCTTCAGTGGATGAATTAGCATGGTTTAAGAGAAAGGAATTGTGAAAATCCCTATTATGTGGAGGCTAGAGTTGTATTTTTGAGATAATATCGTATCAGTGGTAGTGCATTATGATGCAAGTAACATTGACTGAACGACTTTGGGGAGCACTTTTGGATATTAAGGACTCGGGAGTAGTTACATGAGATTTAGAGCGGTAGTTGTAAGATTTCATACTTTCGAAATTGTTATGCGCATATCGAGGTGTTACAATGGGAGATTCGATACTTTAAGGGGTATTATACAAGGCTACAAATTTTGCGTCGAAAAGTTTAGGGTTGTATCAGATTTGCGTATCGGGTATGATTTGAGAATCATAAAGATTACAAGCATAAGGTATAATTCTTTGGTACCAAGTTGATAACTTGGATAGAACTCAGCTTTTGGAGTCAGTTCGAGTGACTATTGGTAGTATTCAAGGGTTGTGCATTCATTTCGGGTCAAAATTGTTTTTATAGAGATTGATGGACTATGTTTATATTTCCAGAAAGACTTATGGGTTCCTAGTAAATCACCTTTTTGGATTCGATGAGTTTCAGTTTTGATTTGAGGTATGACAGGTTTATCTAGCTTTATCAGGAATTGTGAGTGGACTGATAATATTTTATCGAGAGCAACTGCTCAAATAGATGTAATGGGTTACGTCGGAACTTGGTAATGATTTAAGGAGGTACAACATTGCGAGAGGTCTTTGGAGTGATCAGATGGTGTCCTACGGACCTGGCTCGGCGCGGTATTCAGTGGTATGCTTCCTGTATTATGATTCGAGGGTTTAAGAAGACTTGAATCTAGAAAAGTCAGCTATGAGTAAGATCAGTTTAATGGAATTGCTTAGAGTTGCTCCGATAAAGCAAGAATTCCTTTCTGGCAAGAGTAAGTCATAGTTTCGGGCTTGTGGTTATGTATTTCTAAGAAATCATGGTGGGAAGGACGGTTGTAGAAGGGTGAAAGAAAGGTTAGCGGAATTACCGGTTCAAAGTGGGCTATGATTGTGTCTATATATGAAGGTTTGTGTGTTTTGAAGAATGTTTGTGGGATCCATTGATCGCGTTCAGAGATAAGGTTATATCGAATCAGATAATTCCAGCCAAAGACAGTCCTTATAACTGGGAATCGGTGGTGAGAGAAGTTCGAGTAAGGAAATATGGAAATTGGGCCTTTTAGCCAAGTAAAGAAAGTTTTGACTGATAAGGTGAACGAGTAGTAATTTCGCATTAATTCTTGCCGTAGAGGCTCCTTGTGGTTATAATAAAGATTCCTTGGTTACCGTTGGCTTTCGTACTCTCTTTCTTCGTTCGAGGGCGAATGATTATTTAATTGGTATTTGATGTAATGACCTATTTGGTCGTTTTGAACTTTTAGACCTATTTTTTTAAAGAATATCCTTCATGTAGCTTTATCTCGGTAATTATGACTTGCGGGAATGAGATGCACAGTTCCTGAGGCAATCAGGTGAGTTTTGGATCAATTTAAGCGAAGATGGAAGCTCTTAAGTTAAAGAAAGAATAGTTTTGACACAAAGTTGACTTTTGTATAAATGTATCATTTTCAAAGTTTGATCGATTCCGTTAGGTCCGGAATGTGATTTATGACTTAGTCGAGTCATTGGTTTGGATCCCGATGGGTTCAGGTGAGATTTGAGTCCTTAGGTGGAGATTTATGTCATATTGAGAAAATTTCGATGTTTTCATGGATAAGCATGTTTTAATGACCTCGTATGGGTGTTTCGTCGATTGGAGCAACTTCGTAGTGTGGTTTATAGTCAAGTTACAATATTGGTTGGTGTTCATGAGTTTCCGAGGAAGTTTTAGGTCGTTGGTTGAGAAATTAGTGAAAGTAAGAATTGGGGTTGACCTTGGTCAACATCGAGTCAAGACGATATTTTTTGGGTGTTTTGAGTATGCAAGCTGGTCCATAGCGTGTTTTATGATCAAAATACACATTTGGTTTGTATCCGAGAGGTTCCAGATGAGTTTTGAGGTCCTTTCAGAGTTTGAGACACACCAGAAATATTTGGTGTGCATCTGCTGATGTTGCTCATCGCGATAGCGTGGTGCAGACCGCGATCACGAGCCTCAACCATATTGGTCAGCACGGTCGCGTCGCCTTGGGCCGCAATCGCGAAAGTCCATTTTTCGGTGTCCCGCGGTCGCGTGATATTGTCCGCGATCGCGATGAAGAAGGTGGCTGGGCAGAATAAAAAAATCTCATTTCGTGTTTCATTGTTCATATTTTGATTTTAGGAGATTGAGAGCTCGGAATTGGGTGATTTCAAGGGCGTTCTTCGTGTTTCTTCACGGGGGTAAGTTTCTAACTTTCCTTTTATTATTCTACCTTCGATTGTTAAGGAGTTTCATCATAGAATTCATGACTTGAGTTTGAAAATTTGGGGGTTGTCATGAAAATAAGTTTTTAAAGTAAATTATCAAATTGAAGGTCGATAAATGTATGGGTTTCTAAGATTTTCGAGATTCTTACTACCTAGACTAAGAGTAACATTATTTTATATTTAAATTTTAGTTTTGTCCTTGTGGGCTCGGGGTTACATTTTTGGGTTCGTTTTTGGATTTTAGATTAAAGGATAACAATATGGGTACCGTTGGGTTCGTATGATTTCCTATAATAATATTTTGACCTTATTGAACCCGATTTTCCTATGAAATGACTATTTCACCCCTCGAGGCTAGGAATGAGTTTTTGAACTAACTTTTCTACCCGAAATTCTTCTAAGACTATTATGGGTATTCTCGAATCTTGTGTTAACGTAAAATTCATAATTTTTAGACCCTGCTTATTCTGATATGCTTCAGAAGAAGAAAGCTCGAGTTGAATACTTCGTGGTGCCTGTTCGGCCTTCCAGGTAGGTTACAACTTACCTTCTGGTTAGACTTCGGTTAGCGAAGCGTATGTGTAGTTAGGTTCTGTTGGAGAAAGCATGTAAGCTTTCGAGTATGAAGTTGGGATGGATTACTTTGGTTAAATACTATTGACTATTTGTGACTTGTTGCCTCTTTGTGATTGCTGGACTTGTACATAGTTTCCATACCGTACTTGTGATATATTTTTCTGTCATTTATCTTGGTATTGTCATGTATAGAGAAAAAGACTTGACTTAATACTGATATTCTAATATCTGTCCATGTGTAGCACGATTGAGATTTGATTATAATTTACATTTGAGATTGATACATGCATATCATTCATACACTTTCTACATGGATCCTTGTTGTGAACTGTGATTTTACATTAATAATGGTAAGAGGGAAAGTAAAACATCCGAGGCTTTCTATTATGGTGTTTGCTACGTACTTATATCGCATGACCTCTATTACATGTATAATTGTGATTACCAATGTGGTCCGAAGTGAAAGTATTTCGGACATGGCATTGTACAGATTTGATAACAATATCAGACTGGTAATTGATTTACTGATGTTATGTTATTCATCTCATGATTAGTGCTGAATTTGACATTCATACATGCATTCATACTCATGTCTATGATAAATTGATGCTATCTGTGATTGGCGTGACACTGATAAATGAGAAGAAAGCAACAATGATTCTTATTACATATTGATTGCATAGTTATTCTATGCTGAGTGATACGAGATGGCTAGCAGGGTGTTCGGTGAGAAGAGTCATCTCTAGATTGAGTGATACAGAACGACTGGTACATGGACTTTGCGGGTCTACCATGGGTCATGACTGTTGGGGCAATGATATATTCCGCCCGGTGTATGTATGTACAACAGGAGGTTACATTGGTTAGTGCATTGTGATGCATCACATACACATTTCTATTACATCCACTTATATCTCTGATTCTTTTTATTGTTTTTCTTATATTGCGTGATGGGGATCAACCTTGATTCCTTAAGTGTTACCTCACTTGAGATGGTGTTTACTTGTTAAACTTTATTGGTCCATTCTTCTGCACCTCCTTCCTTTTGGCATCATGCTCTACAAATGGCTAGTTATCTCCTTAACATTCTTCCTACCAAAGGTTTGGCATATTCATCCCCCTTCGAATACTATATAATAAGACACATTCGTATTCACATCTTAGGGTCTTTGGGTGCTTATGTTACCCCTATTTCCGTCCACCACAATTAACAAACATCAGGCCCGGTCTACTCCCTGTATATTTTTGGGTTATCCGTCTACTCATCGTGGTTACAAATATTTTGATTTATCATCTAATAAAATCATCATTAGTCGCCATGTTATTTTTGATGAATCCCAATTTCCGTTTGCTAAGGTAAGTAGTCCCGTTCCTAGTTCGTATAATTTTTTGAATGACGATGTCTTCCCATATATTATCCACCATTTTTCAGACATGTCCCGCACCCCGAATCCGCCAGCGGGCCCACTACCCGCTGGTTCTTCAATACTTTCACAGACCACCGTCGTGGATCCAATGACTGGGCTGCATCTCTAGCCCAGTTCTGGCCCAATTTCTGCCCTTGCTTCAGTCCCTGCTTTAGTTCTGGCCCAGTTCCGTCATCTATTAATTCCAGTTTCCGTGTTGGGCCAGCAGGACCACTGCCTGCTGGCCAGTCCGTCACTTGTCTTGATATTTCTCAAAATTCACCCACTTCTTCCCCGAGTCACAGTCCGGTCACTCGTAGTCAACGAGGTATTTTTAAATCGAAAAGACATTTTAATTTAAATTATAATATTCTTAAATCGCCTTTACCCCGTAACCCCTTTTCCATCTTAAATGACCCGAATTGGAAATTGTCTATGACCGATGAATATTTATGATCTTATTGCGAATAAGACGTGGGAGTTGGTACCCCGTCCTTCTGGTGTTAATGTTATTCAGTCTATGTGGATTTTTACTCATAAGGATAATTCTGATGATTTTTTTGCGAGGCATAAGGCTCGTCTTGTATGTGATGGTAAGACTCAGCAGGTTGGTTTGGATTGTGGTGAGATCTTTAGTCTGGTGGTCAAGCCGGCTACCATTCGCACTGTGCTCATCTTGGCTCGCTCAAAAGCATGGCCCATTCATCAGTTAGATGTGAGGAATGCTTTATTACATGGTGATCTTAAGGAGACCGTTTACATGTATCAACCCTTGGGTTTTCGAGACCCCAGATATCCTCATCATGTCTGTTTATTGAAGAAGTCCTTGTATGGGCTTAAGCAGGCCCCACAGGCTTGGTATAAGAGATTTGCAGACTATGTGTCATTTATTGGGTTTACGCATAGCAGGTCAGATAATTCTTTATTCATATATCGTCGTGGTTCTTCCCTGGCTTATATTTTATTATATGTGGATGATATTATCTTAACTGCCTCTACTGATGCATTACGCAAGTCTATCATGACCATGCTCAGGTCTGAGTTTGCTATGAAAGACTTGGGGCCCTTGAGTTATTTTTTGGGGATTGTATCACTAGTCATGCAGGTGGGTTGTTCTTATCACAACGTAAGTATGCAGCTGAGATCATTGAGTGAGTTGGTATGTCCTCATGCAAGTCTACTTCCACTCCTCATGCAAGTCTACTTCCACTCCTCATGCAAGTCTACTTCCACTCCTCATGCAAGTCTACTTCCACTCCAGTTGATACTAAACCCAAGTTGGGTGTTGTGGCTGGCTCACCTTACGAGGATCCGACCCGCTATCGCAGTCTTGTAGGGGCTCTTCAGTATCTTTATTTCACGAGACCAGATATTACGTATGTCGTACAACAGGTATGCTTGTTTATGCATGATCCCAGGGTTGAACACATAAATGCGCTCAAACGCATTATTCGATACATCCAGGGAACACTTGACTATGGCTTACATTTATATCCGTCTTCGACATCTACACTTGTCTCGTATACAGATGTTGATTGGGGTGGTTTTACGGATACCAGACGTTCCACGTCCGGCTATTGCATGTTTCTTGGTAATAACTTGGTCTCATGGTCTACGAAGCGTCAGTCGACATTGTCACGCTCTAGTGAAAAGCCCGAGTATCGAGGGATTTCCATTGTGATTTCTGAATCATGTTGGTTACGTAATCTTCTTTTAGAGCTTCATTGTCCTATTCAGAAAGCTACCTTGGTTTATTGTGATAATGGTAGTGCCACCTACCTTTCTGGTAATCCAGTTCAACACCAGAGCATTAAGCACATCGAGATGGACATTCACTTTGTTCGCGAAAAGGTAGCTCGTGGACAAGTACGCGTCTGCCATGTCCCTTTCGGGTATCAAATTGCAGACATCTTTACAAATGGTCTTCCCTCGGTCCTTTTTGAAGATTTTAGGGACAGTCTCAGCGTACGAAGACCGCCCGCTATGACTGTGGGGGGTGTTAAATATACACGTGATATACACTTACCATAAGTGGTGTATATAGTCACGGTTTTGTAAATATTCAGCCCGTGATATACATGGTGATACACACACCGTGTATATCACGAGTTAGGGCAGATTTTAGGTATTAATTTGTTGTAATATTTTAGTTTAAATATGGTATTAATTAGTATTGTACACTTACCATAATTATAGGGTTCTTGTACTACTAGAATATGATTTTGGGAGTAGAATAGGAATATAATTTCTATTAGAGAAAATTATAAATTATATATATACTCTTTTATTAATAAAAATAATCAATGGATTATTTCTTTTACCCAGCGTTCTCCTTTTAAGCTAAATGGCCAGACAATTCACACCACCTTTGGACGTATATTAACAGGTTGGTCCTGTTGGTGATAAATTAGACTGTTCATGCATTTGTCTACTATAGTATTAATCATTAGGTATTTGGAGTCTACTGACTCAACTAATCCTGATTCAAGCTGGAGAGGCCTAGTAAAGAGATAAAATAAAGCGTTATTACACTTTTACATTGTGTGCGCATATATTGAAGTTATCATCGACGCTCGTGTCTGATCTTTGAAGTTGATGATGAGTTCTAGTGGTGAGCCACCTGTCTTATTCCTATGTGGATATAGAGCCTTCTTGGCTTTCTTTGTTATAATTTATTTTTCTGAAAGACTTGTATTATTCTGATACAGTTATACTTTCATTTCTACTACTTTATATTTCAGTTTAGAGTTTAATGATTATTTTTATTACTGATTTGTTCACTTGATGGATAAGAGTAATTAGGTGCAATCGTAGCTTAGTTGAATTGGCTCGTGACAATACAGATCGTCGATTGTATTTATACAATTAACTATGTACTTTAGATAACAATTATTTAAGCATGCAATTGTTCATGCCCTCATACATTTGAAAGAGAATAATCCCCTGCCTATTTTTATTAATGTAAAATTAATTATGAAAATTAAATATACATTTTCCTAGTGTAAGATTACTACCTTTTCCTAATACAAAACTACTACCATAATTACAGAATTACAAGAATTATACAAAATATATTCAATATACACGATAATGACGTGTATATTCTTTCACACCCCCGCAGTCATAGTGGACGGTTGTCCTACGCTGAGACTATCCCTAAAATCTTCAAACAGAACTAAAGGAAGATCCTTAGTAAAGATGTCAGCAATTTGGTACCTTAAAGGGACATGCAAGACACGTACTTGTCCACGAGATACCTTTTCGCGAACAAAGTGAATATCTATCTTGATATGTTTAGTGCGCTGATGTTGGTCCGGACTCTCAGAGAGATAGACCGCACTAACATTATCGCAGTACACCAATGTAGCTTTCTGAATAGGAAAGTGAAGCTCTAATAGGAGATTACGCAGCCAACCGGACTCAGACACCACATTGGCTACCTCTCAATACTCGGCCTCCGCACTAGATTGCGAAAAGTAGCCTGGAGTTTAGCCGACCAAGAGACCAAGAAACATACAATAATCAGATGTCGAACGTCTGATATCTGGACATCCACCCCAATCAGCATATGTATAAGATATGAGTGTAGATACGGAGGATGGATATAAATGCAAACCATAATCACGAGTACCCTGTATGTCATAAACAGAGCGCTTGAGAGCCTGCATGTGTTCGTCCCTCGGATCATGCATAAATAAACACATCTGCTGCACTGCATAAGTAATATCGGGCCTCGTAAATGTAAGATATTGAAGAGCCCTGCAAGACTGCGATAGTGGGTGAGATCCTCGTAAGGTGTGCTAGAATTAGCACTCAGCTTCGGTTTGGTGTCAACCGGAGTAGGAGATGACTTACAGGATGACATGCCATTCTGCTCAATAATCTCAGTTGCATACTTCCTTTGGGATAGAAATAGACCAACTGCATGAGGAGTTATCTCTATACCCAAAAAATAACACAAATGGCCCAAGTCTTTGTAGCAGATTCGGAACTGAGAAGAGATATGATAGACTTGCGTAGTTTATCATAAGAGACAGTCAATATAATATCATTCACATATAACATAATGTATTCTATAGAAGTACTACGAGGATAGATGAACAGAGAATGATCAGACCTGCTGTGAGAAAATCCAATAGTAGATACATAATCTGCAAACCTTTTGTACTAAGCCCGATAGGCCTATTTTAGCCCATACAAGGACTTCTTCAACAAACAGACATGGTTAGGATGATCGAGGTCCCTGAAACCCAAGGGTTGATGCATATATACCATTTTCTTGAGATCACTGTGTAAGAAAGCATTTTTCACATCCAGTTGATGAATGTGCCATGCTTTCGAGAGAACCAGAATGAGTACAGTGTGAATGGTTGCTGGTTTGACCACCGTACTAAATATGTCTCCACAATCTACGCCAACCTATTGAGTTTTGCCATCACCTACAAGACGGGCCTTGTGCCTCTCAAAACAACCATCAGATTTTTTCTTATGAGTAAAAATCCACATAGAACGAATAACATTGACACTAGGAGGACGGGGCACCAACTCCTATGTCTTATTTTCAATAAGAGCATTATATTAATCATTCCTAGCCATTTTTCAATTCGGGTCATGAAGGGCAGCCACTAGGTTACGTGATAGGGGTGATTTAGTGACATTAGAATTGAGATTAAAATGTCATTTGGTATAAGAATACCCCGTTGTCTACAAATAATGGCCCCTTGACTCGAAATAGAAGTGGGATGGACCTGGGTCGGTGTGTGGACATCTTGGGATTGGCCAGTAGCCAGTGGGCCTGCTGGCCGATGGACTGGACTGACGGATGGGTGGGTTAGGCCGATCGACTGGACCGAGGAGCTAGACGTTGACGTAGAAACTGGGCCAGCAGGCAGTGGGCCTGCTGGCTGAGACACTCCAGAAGACCGAATTGGGCTAACAGGCAGTGGGCCTACTAGCAAATCGTGATCACGGACATGAAGTGGGGCTAGCAAGTAGTGGGTCTGCCGGCGGAATTGGGAAGTGGGGGTGTGCTGGGCAGGCAGGCAGTGGGCCTGCCGGTGTCTGCTGGGCCGGAAAATTATTTGTGGACCGAGCCAAATGGTGGACCACATACGGTGAGAGCCCATCATCCAAACAATTATAAGAATTAGATACAAAATTATAAAATTTAGCAAACAGAAATTAGGTTTCATAAAAAATGACATGACAACTAATTATGATTTTATTAGAGGATAAATCAAAACATTTGTAACCACGATGATTAGACGGATAACTTAAAAAAACACAAGCGGTAGAACGGGCTTGAAGTTTGTTAATCGTAGTGGATGGGAAGAGAGGATAGCATAAACACGCAAATACTATAAGATGAGAATACGAAGGATCCTTATGATAAATAATTCGGAGTGGAGATTTGTATGCTAGTCCTTTGTTAGGGAGTATGTTAAGAAGGTAGGTAGTCATTTATAATGCATGATGCCAAAATGAGGGTGGTAATGAAGCATGTGCGAGTAATGTCCGAACAATATTATTAATGGTGCGTATTTTTCTGTCGGCTTTTCCATTTTGGGAGGACGTATGAAGATAAAAAACCGAAAAGATATGCCATTAACTTTACAAAATTCCCTAAATGACCCATTATCAAATTCCCTTTCATTATCAATTGAATATTTTAAATTTACCGTTCAAATTGAGTACAGATGAAACAACATGAATGTAGAATAAACTTGAGACTTTTTCGATAACGGAAATGTCCACAAAAAATTAGAATAATCATCCAACAACAAAACATAATAACGGTGGCCCGAAGAGCTCAAAATGGGAGATGTCCACAAATCACTATGAATAATATCAAATGACATCAAAGTACAAGAAGTAGAGGCTACAAACGGTAATCTAACATGTTTCCCAAGCGGACAAGAAGGACAAACATTAGTACACGCGTACTATTACACTCAATAAAATTATTATTTTGAAGAGAGGAAAGAACATACGCTCCCGGATGACCCAAACGTGCTTGCCACAAGGAAGGTGCTAAAGAGGAAAACTTTGATGGTGTGGCTTGATTAGTGGTAGTGGTGGTGATGGTCGTGATGGGATAGAGCTCGCCCCGACTATTACATCGCATTAGAGGTATTCCCGTCGTGAAATCCTTCACAGAAAATCCAAAAGGGTCAAAGTCAACAGAAACTCAATTATCAGTTGTAAATTTTTTAACAGAAACCAAATTTTTAATTAAGTGAGGAGCATGAAGACCATTTTTCAAGGCAAAAAGTGCGTTCGGGGGAGATAAATTTGTTTGACCATAACCGCGAATTGGAATTGAATTACCATTACCCAAAATTATGCCACGATTTTTGGTCAAATTGAAATAAGATGAGAGATTACATGGTGCGGATACCATGTGATAAGTAGCATCAGTGTCCATGTATCAATTTGCATCTGGGGCTTTTAATCCAAGTGTATGCATCGCTGCCTCGATATCCTTATGGGTCAGAACTACTGTTGGGCCCGTAGAAGCGAAGGCTTGGTGAGGCCGAGGCCCAAGCAGGCCAGCCTACTGCCACGACCCAGTTTGTTGCTGCATGTTTGGTCCAGTGGGCCTGTTTTGGCCAGCGGCCCAAGTAGAAGAAAGAAAGGGGCAGGGGGCCGATATGGGCCACTGCTTAGTGGCCCAAGCCTGCTGCCACGGGTTCAGTGGCCCGGTCCCCTGTTGTCCTCCACTGCCTACCGATCTGCTACCACTACCGCCGCTACTGCTACCGCGACCGCCGCTTTTACCGCCGCCGTGATTTTTCCCACATTTTTGACCCCTTTTACCACCCCCATTGTTATGGTTTTGACCATAATTTTCGAAGAACGATTGAGAGTCATCAGTTTCGTGGGACGTGGTCACCATCATGGCGGAATTGGCTTCGATAGCCGCCTTTTTAGCCAACCCTGCTTCTTCTAAGGTAAACATAGAACATGCTTGTTAGAACGGCGGAAGAGGATTGCTTTGACGAAAGAGAGGCCCAACGCCATTATACGCCTCGGAGAGGCCTGCAACCATCTGAAGAACAAGATGATCATTAGTTTCAGGAGAACCAACATTTTTTAGTTGATCCGACAACTCCTTGAGCCGTTGACAATAGGCTAAGGCATTCAAAGGATCCTCCATATTTATGTGGGAGAATTCCTGCTCAAGGGTCACGACACGAGAATTTTTATTGTCTTGGAATATATCACGCAACCTATTCTAGACTTCCATTGCCGTAGAGTCGGGTTCAATAATTGTCTGTAAGAGGTCCGTGGAGATGGTGGAATAGATCCATTGAAGGACCATAGCATCTAGAGTTTCCCACATCTCAATTTTATTATTCGTGAAAGGCACCTTCTCATTGCCTTTCGTCGGTGGGACGATGTGATGGAGGAATCTATTAGATCGAGCGTGAATTTTAAACAGTTCTACCCATATCGTGTATTGGACGTTTTCCATCTCAAGAATAATAGGGATGTTGTTCTTGATATTGGAGACTGCAAGGGCAGAATGAAAGGTGTTCTTTGTGGTAGACATGATGAAATAACAAGATGAGAATTAGGGACTCGGAAAAATTGAAGGGAGAGGGGGTAGGTACAGCCGACGGCCAATGAGGTAGGGTGGCGGAAGCAAATGTTTTTAGAGAATGAAATTTCCCCCCTAGATTGCTGATACGATGAAAGAGAATAATCACCTGCCTATTTTTATTAATGTAAAAGGTATATGTACATGAGATACAATTTTTAATTATGGAAATTAAATGTACCTTTACCTAGTATAAGACTACTACATTTTCCTAATACAAGACTACTACATTTTCCTAATACAAGACTACTACCATAATTACAGAAGTACAAGAATTATACAAAATATATTCAATATACACGATAATGACGTGTATATTCTTCAACATTTATACTTGGAAGAGATTTACATGTTTTCGGTCGATTAATTATCATTTTTTAAGTTGAGTTAATAGATTAATTAACTTGATTTACCGGTAATTAATTGATCAAAAACATGTAAATCTCTTCCAGGTGTAAATGTGAATGATGGTATGAACAATTGCAAGCTTAAATATTTGTTGTTCACTCAGACCTTAGGTCATAAGGTGCATTTGTTTACATTAAGATCTAAACATTTATTCGGTCTGCACAACTTTAATCATTAAGATCTGAAACAAAGACTTTATATCATTATGAGGTATTTTTGAATGAATGATTTTTACCACCACTCTATCCACAACCACCAGCTCCACCCCACCATCTCAACCCTACCCCTACCACCCACCCCCGCATCCTCTCTATCCTTTACCCTACCACCATTAACTACATCTGCCATCAAAACCACCACTACTGCCACCCTCCCAACCCTCACCCCTCCACCCTACCTCCCACTACCCACCCCACTACCACTAACCACCTCTCCTATCACAACTACCACCACCACCACCCTCACCCTCCTAACCCCCACCACCAACCCTTACGACCCACTCTCCACCCCCACCCATTACCCTCCTCCCTACCCACCCCCTCCCCACCCACCCTCCCCACTCCACTACCACTGCGGTCAATCCTTACTATCAACGATCTCTACCATTATAACTAGCACTGCTGCCAACTGCCATCAACACCATCATCAACCACCACACTTTTTTTATCCACCATGTAGCACCTCATAAAATTTTAAATTAAAATTAATACTTAAAGCGCGGTGATAAAGTCGGAGATATCGTTTAGCGTGCCAAGGATGGTGATGAATGAGAAAAATACTATATGAACATGTTAGTACAAGTATAACATGGTTCAGACTTCAGAGATATATGGACGGAGTATGACTATTTAATTATATTAAAGAATGAAAGAAGAAATCACAAAGACCAGAAATTTACTATGGAAAGGAAGCTGGAATTTCACAAGAATTTGAGCCAAAGATTTTTTTTTTCAAAAGTGAGGCAGTACACTACCAAATGAATTTACTCACTCAAAGTGAGCATGTGTTGCTCATAAGACGTGGCCTGAACAGTTGACCAAGTCCTTTTCTATATTATTGTATATGAAAGAAAATAATTTCTTACATTATTTTCATTAATGTAATTAGCTTATATACATGAGATACAAAAGTAATCCTAGACTATAATTACGAAAATCAAATATTCACATAACTAATACAAAATATTGCTACAAAAATTATAGATATACAAAATTACTAACTATATCAAAAGAATATATTTGCATATATTCTATCACACCCCCGCAGTCATAGTGTGCGGTCGTCGTATGCTGAGACTGCCCCTAAAATCTTCAAACAGAACTAAGGGAAGACCCTTAGTAAAGATGTCAGCAAATTGATAACGTGAAGGGACATGCAATACACGTACTTGTCCACGAGCTACCTTTTCACAAACAAAGTGAATATCCATCTCGATATGTTTAGTGCGCTGATGTTGTACAGGATTTTCCGAGAGATATATCGCACTAACATTATCGCAGTAGACCAAGGTAGCTTTACGAATAGGAAAATGAAGCCCTAAGAGGAGGTTCCGCAACAAAAAAGACTCAGACACCACATTGGCGACCCATCGACATTGGGCGTCCGCGCTAGAGCGCGACAAAGTAGTCTGGCGTTTGGCCGACCAAGAGACCAAATTATCACCAATAAACATACAATACCCAGTTATCGAACGCCTGGTATCTGGACATCCACCCCAATCAGCATCTGTATACGACATGAGAGTAGATACCGGTGATGGATATAAGTGTAAACCATAATCAAGAGTGCCCTGAATGTAGCGCACAATGCGTTTGAGAGCGTGCATGTGTTCTTCCCTCAGATCATGCATGAATAAACACACCTGCTGCACTGCATAAGTAATATCAGGCCTCGTAAATATGAGACATTGAAGAGCCCCCGCAAGACTATAATAGTGGGAGAGATCCTCGTAAGGTGTGCTAAAATAGCACTCAGCTTTGATTTAGTTTCAACCGGAGTAGGAGATGACTTACAGGCTAACATACCAGCCCGTTCAATGATCTATGCGGCATACTTACTCTGAGATAGAAATAGACCACCTACATAATGAGTGACAACTATACCCAAAAAATAACTCAATGGCCCAAAGTCTTTCGTAGCAAATTATGAGCTGAGAAGAGATATGATAGACTTGCGCAGTATATCAGAGAAAGTAGTCAATATAATATCATCCACATATAACAAAATGTAGGTCATAGAAGTACCATGACGGTAGATGAACAGAGAATGATCAGACCTGCTGTGAGAAAATCCAAGAGTAGACTCATAATCTGCAAATCTTTTGTAACAGACCCGAGTAGCTTATTTTAGGCCATACAAAGATTTCTTCAGCAAGCACACATGATCAGGATGAGCGGGGTCCCTGAAACCCAAGTGCTGATGCATGTATACAGTTTCCTTGAGTTTGACATGTAAGAACGTATTGTTCACGTCTAGCTGATTAATGAGCCATGCTTTGGAGAGAGCTAGACTGAGAACAGTGTGAATAGTTCCGGTTTGACCACCGGACTAAATGTCTCTCCACAATCCACGTCAACATGTTGAGTTTTTCCATCACCTACAAGAAGGGTATTATGCCTCTCAAAACAACCATCAGGTTTTTCCTTACGAGTAAAAATCCACATAGAACGAATCCCATTAACACTAGGTGGACGGGGTACCAACTCCCACGTCTTATTTTTAATAAGAGCGTTATATTCATCGTTCATGGCCATTTTCCAATTCAGGTTATAAAGGGTAGACACGGGGTTACGGGGTAGATGAGATTTAGTACCAATAGAGTTGAGTTTAAATTGTCGCTTTGCTAAAAATACTTTGTTAGCTGCGAGTAACTGGCCCTGGTCCAGGAATCGAAGTGGGCTGAGTTGTGTCACATTCGGGTTGGAGAGGCAGTGTGGGCCGAGGATCATGGGTGGCTGGGTTTTGTTCGGAAGTTGTTGGGCTAGCAGGCAGTGGGCCTACTGGCAGAAGTCATGGATGGGAAGGACGTGGGCCAACAGGCAGTGGGCCTGTTGGCTGAGGCTGTTGGCAGAGAGTATTTGGGCCATCAGGTAGTGGGCCTGTTGGCAGAAGTTGTGGATTGGGAGGAATTAGGCTAGGAGGCAGTGGGCCTGACTGCGACAAATGGTGGACCACATACGGTGATAGGCCATCATCCAAAAATTCATAGGACTTGGACGCGAAATTATGCAACTTAGCAAACGGAAATTGGGTTTTATAAAAAATTACATGGCGCCTAATGATGATTTTATTAGAGGATAAATTAAAACACTTGTAACCACGATGATTAAATGGGTAACCCAAAAACACACAAGTGGTAGAGCGGGCTTGAAGTTTGTTAATGGTAGTGGAGGGGAATAAAGGATAATATATACTCCCAAACACCCTGAGATGAGAATACGAAGGGTCTTTTTGATAAAGAATTTTGAGTGGAGATTGGTATGCTAATCCTTTGCTAGGTAGTATGTTAAGAAGGTAAGTCGCCATTTGTAATGCATGATGCCAAAATGAAGGTAGTAATGATGCATGGGCTAGTAATGTACGAATAATATTATTAATGGTGCATATTTTTCTCTTGGCTTTCCCATTTTGTGATGACGTATGTGGACATGAAAATCAAAAAGATATACCATTAACCCTACAAAATTCTCTAAATGGCCCATTATCAAATTCCCTTCTATTATCACATTGAATGTTCTTAATTTCCATTCAAATTGAGTACGGATGAATGCTCTAAATGATAGGAATGTGGAATAAACTTGAGACTTTTTAAATAATAGAAATATCCACAAAAATTTAGAATAATCATCCAATAACAAAACATAATAACGGTGGCTCGAAGAGCTCAAAATGGGAGATGTCCAAAGATCACTATAAATAATATCAAATGACAACATAGTACTAGAATTTGAGGCAACAAACGACAATTTAACATGTTTCCCAACCTGACATGAAGGACAAACATTAGCACTACGAGCATTATTACACTCAATAAATTTATTGCTTTGAAGGGAGGAAAAAATAGACGCTTCCGGATTACCCAAACGTACATGCCATAAGTAAGGTACTAAAACGACAAACGTTGACGGTGTGGCTTGTTTTGTTGTGATGGTGGTAGTGATGGGATAAAACTCGCCCCGACTATCACATCCCATTAGATATATCTCCGTCCAGAAATCCTTCATCGAAAATCCAAAATGATCAAATTCAACAGAAACTGAGTTATCAGTTGTAAATTTCCGAATAGACACAAAATTTTTAATTCACTGAGGAGCATAAGGACATTTTTCAAGGCTAAAGGCGAGTTTGGGGGAGACAAATTTGTGTGACCATAACCACGAATTGGAATTGAATGACATTACTAATAATTATGCCATGATTTTTTCTCAAATTAAAATAAGATGAGAGATTACCTTGCGCGGATGTCATATGAGAAGTAGCACCCGTAATCATGTACAAATTTGTATCCGGAGGATTTAGCCCAAATGTATGCATCGCTGCCTCGATATTCATGTGAGTTGGGGAAGTAGTTGGGCCCGCAACAGCGAAAGCTTGTTGTGGCCGAGGCCCAAGAAGGCCAGGCTGCTGCCAGGTTGGATGTTGTCGAGGCGCTACTGAGGCATTCTGCTGCTGCTGCTTCTGCTGGGCCTGGCCCAGTTTGGTGTAGGGTAAGGGCAAGGCGGCATGGACCACTACCCACTGGCCCAAGGCAGGCCTCATGGCCACTGCCTACTGGCCCAGGCCTGCTGTGGCCAGACCCCCTGTTGGCCGCCACTTATGCCACCATGTCTGCCACTACCGCCACCGTTGCTACCGCGGCCACCACCCTTGCCACCACTGCGGCCGCCGCCGCTATTTTTGCCATGATTTGGACCCCTCTTTTCCACACCTGTTGTTACGGTTTTGATCATAATTTTCAAAGAATCATTGAGAGTCATCGATTTCTCGGGACATGGCCACCATCATAGAGGAATGGCCTCTGGTTGCGACCTTTTTAGCCAATCCTACTTTTTCTGGGGTGAGCATGAAACGTGTTTGGTAGAACGGTGGGAAAGGATTGCTTTGGCAAAGAAGAGTTCCAACCCCATTAGACGCCTCGGAGAGGCCCACAACCATCTGAAGAACGAGACAATCATTTGTGATGGGCGCGCCGACATTCTTGAGTTGATCCGACAATTCCTTGAGCCTTTGACAATAGGCGGAGGCATTCTCTTGCTCAAGGGTTACAGCACGAGAATTTTTGTTATCTTGGAATATATCACGCAACCTATTCCAAGCTTCCATTGTCGTGGCGTCGGGTTCGATAATTATCTGTAAGAGGTCCGTAGAGATGGTGGAATAAATCCATTGGAGGACCGTAGCATCAATAGTTGCCCATAACTCTATTTCATCATCGCTGGAAGGCACCTTCTCCTTGCCTTTTTCCGATTTGACGATGTGATGGAGGACTCTATGAGACCTTGCGTGAATTTTAAAAAGTTTCGCTCACGTTGCGTATTGGACGTTCTCCATTTCAAGGACGATAGAGATGTTGTTCTTGATGTTGGAGACTGCAAGAGCAGGATGAAAGGTATTCTTTGTATTAGACATGATGGAGGAATAAAAGAAGAATTAGGGTGGCGGAAAAAAAAATGAAGGGGGGGACGACCGAGAGAGGGCGGCGGAAGTAGTAGGGAGAAGGCAAATTTTTCCCTAGACTGCTAATACCATGAAAGAGAATAATCTCTTGATTATTTTTATTAATGTAATTAGCTTATATACATGATATACAATAGTAATCTAAGGCTATAATTACGGAAATCAAATATTCACCTAACTAATATAAAATAGTGCTATAATAATTACAGATATACAAAATTAATAGTTATATCAAAAGAATATATTTGCATATATTCTATCAGTATATATCTTTTATTTTGGGAAAATCATTAGTTGGACAATTCAGATTTTTTTGCCATTTAGTGGGTCCATTTTCCAACTTATACTTACTAATTTACTCCAAGGCCGAAACATTCAGATAGCTAGGCCTTTTCTTTCGCAAGTTGAGAGCTCTTCAGGAGCAATTCCACCTATGTGATTCTAGGGCCATCCAAGATTTCAAGAACACCCGCAATAATCTTATGAACGTGCGGGACAAGCTTGTATGATTTACTCTTGGTTGGGATTAAGATGATAATATGCATCAACGGCTAAGTTTGAAGTTATAAAATTATTTAAAGCTTTTTACATGACTCTTGGGGTTATCGAGCGGCACACTATATTATGTATGTGATTTCTTGTGACTTGTTGATTACAAATTTATAGCATGTCTTTCGATGGAATCACTCTCTTGATTTGCATTATATAAGTGAAAATGTAAACTTGATTTGGCGAAAAGGATTCGGCTAAAGGCCATGACTTAGAGAAAATGAGAGTAAACAAGTATTTTACAAAAGTTTGATATTGATTTGCTCATCCGGTCAAGGGGATGATCGGACCGTGGGTTCTACACCCTGGTGTCCCATTGCTCATCTGATCGAGGGGATGATCAGATCCGTGAATTCAACACCCCGTTGTACCTTTGTTCATCCGGTCGAGGGGTTGACCGGGTCTGTGAGTTCTGTATTCCGGTGTAACCATAGCCTATCTGGCGGGGAGAGTACGTCAGACCTCGTGGATGGCATCCCGAGTGTATACATCACATATGGATACAAAAGTTGAGATAAGAACATTGAAATCATGAAATAATATGACACTTGAGAAGCTTTGGGAATATCCTAAACATGGTTTACGTGACTGTGTTTCTTTACATGTTTGGTAAATTAACTTTACTTAGATTTATCTCTCCTGCATTTTAAATTGTGTTCATGTTATATGCTTTGATAAAATTGAACTATTCACTTATTTTATCTTTCACGCACTTGAATACTTTCTTTATATATCTATATAACTCTTGCCCCACCACGAATGGTGGATATGACGCATATTTGAGTTTTCTAATACTCAGGCATCATTTGTTTAAATAGTGTTAGGTCTAGCAGACGGTCAGATTATAAATAATGAAAACACATTCATCGTTTAATAAAGTTAATTTGTTAAATAAAATGTTATGGAAATGTTATAAGATGAAATGTCTTTTGATAACATGGAGGAAAGAAAATGAGATTATAATGGACTTTCAAGATAAGTTGTTAGCAACAAAACGAAGAAAAGATATAACTTATGAAAAAGAAATAGAAAAATATTCTGAAAGTGAGATAGAAGAAATTAAAACACACATAGAAGATGTTGTAGCAACATATAGAAGGATAGTAGAGATAAATACAAGAATAAATGAACAAAACATTATGATATTAGATTTAGAAGCAGATCTACGAATGGAAATAGAACACTATGGATGAAAAAAGACTAATGGAACAACAAAATAAGTTAAGAGAACTTAGAATGATAGCAGAAAAATCCCTTACATTTAATAGAGATATAAACCAACATATAGTAAGTTGTAGAATAAGTATAGATCTAATAGAAGAAAAAGATCAACGTTTACAAGAAAATTCTAAACAAATATATGAACAGGAAGAAACTATTAAAGAATTAAGAAATAGAGTAGCATTAAAAGACGAAAAGTTGAGACAAAAAGAAGAAGAGAATATGAGACTAAGAGAAGAAAAACTACGAGAAATAATCAGGAAAGATAATGAATTAAAATACATGAAAGATGTTATAGAAGAACAATATAAGTACATCAACCTATTAAAATATGGATAAAGGAAAAGTGATAATAGAAGATTCTAAAGAAACATATTACCAGATGAATACATATGAAGGAGGAACAACACAAACATTAAGCTTTAAGCTAGAAACATATCAGAAGATACAAGATGAAAAAGAGGAATTATCTATTAAGAAAATATTTAAAACAAAATGGTTTGAAAGAAATAAGATATATAGCACACAAGCATGAAAATATAATAGACACAATGAGTGTAAATGGAAGAACAAAAATAAACTTGATAACAAATGAAGTAATAAAAAGAGAGTTAGCAAAACTATCTACTAAAGAAGCTAGAAAATATAGAAACATATACTTTGGAGGAGTAGAATTTCTATAAAAGCATACTTTCAGAAAACATAGATACACCTATACAAATATACTTATTAGATGATAGGATATTAGAAAATTTACAAGATGCTTTAATATCAGCAATAAAAGGAAATTTAATATATCAAAAATTAAAATTTATGATACAACCAGACTTTAGTATATCATTAAAAGATGAACACAAAGACTTAGTCTTAACACTATATTACAAACTAGATGGAATAACTATGCCACCAAGAAGTAAAATTATAAGTATTGAAATAAAAATGATATATGCCCTAACCGGAAGCCACCATGTAGAGAAACATCATGAAATGAATATATTAGTACCAAGAATATACCAAGAAATATTGAAAAAATAGAACATAAAGAAAATTCGAAGATAACTATACCAGAAGAAATATATATGGATTTTAATACCAGAACCCTGACACCATCAAAAAGATTAATACCAAAAATAGAAGGATCTAGACTGAGTATTACAAAAGAACCAATAATGTCACAACAAGCTAGCGTTATACAACCTATAATATTAGATTTAATAAATATAAACATAAATAGATTAAAAATTAAGGTAATAATATTTAAAGGTATTATAACAACAGATTATATAGCTGAAATAAATACTGGAGCTATTAAAATTTTTATACATATAAGTAAGATTAATGAAAATGATTGTGATTTAATAGACCCACAAACTTATAATTATCCTGAAAATGAAAGAGAAATAATAATTACCAAAAGTATTAATTTAAGATTCAAAATCCAAGATTTAGAATATAAGATAAATATAGGAGTAATAGAATATGACAGTTTCAATGAACTACTTTTAGGAAGTGACTTTTTAATCATGATAAATTATAAGATAAATAATAACGGAATTGAAATAAATGATCAAGGAAAAACAAGATTTGTAAATAAAGTATGAATATATAAAGAGAAATAATAGTGAAAAAACATAAATTAAAGGTAATAAAGACAGCTTTATCAGAAGATATATTTTTCCAACTAAAATATTTAAAATACAAGGCAAAAGAAATAAAATTAGAAGAAAAGATAAAACAATTAGAACAACAATGTGATAAATTTGATAAAATATGGATAGATATGGGAAACGGATGGAGGAAACGACTAAATAATCCTGACTAACCCTAACAAAAAAATAAACGAGTATGGGAAGAAATAATAGTAAAATAAAAAATGAAAAATACATTGATAATAATGGATGAAATAAAAGAAAATCAAACCCAAATACAACAAGTGATAAGAGAAGAATTGACTAACCTATGGAATGTATCTGAAATACCAACATTTAAGATAATATTAGAAAAACAATATGTTAATAGAAGAGAAAAACAAAGGTAAACAAGTAGCAGTAGATAATGAACCAAGTACAAGTAGAGAAAATACAATTGTTAGTACTACTACTCAACAACCAGAATTAGTACCAATAGATGCGTGGAGAAGAAGTAAAGAACTTATAATGGTAGATATTAGTAAAATAAAATCAAAATTATCCACAGAAGTAGAAAAATATTGGATAGTCTAGCGATATTAAATAAAAAATGAAAATTTTAATGGAAAAACAATAACCGAGTGTACCCAGTGTACTTACATTTTAAAAAAATCATGGAAAAATATAATAGAAAAAGAAAGATACAAGTATGAACCTATAAAGACAAAGACACCAAAAGAAGATAAAAATTCAAAAGAAGAAAACATCTACTTAAAAGACACAGAAAACCACAACCTATGAATATTTAAACCTAAAACTAGATAAACAAGAACAACAAATATGTGAGTTAAAAACAGAGAATACAAAATTGAGATCACATAATAACGAAGAATGGTATGATAAATATAAAAAATATAAACACAAATTTAAAGATACGAATAAAACATTAAAGGAAACCAATGTAGAATTAAAACAAACAAAAGAAGAATTAAATGAGGTAAAACAATAATTAGAAGAATTAAAGGAAGAAATACAAATCCTTAGAGAACAGATAAGAAGGTTAAAAGAAAAAAAGAAAGTAAAGAAAAATACTAAAACAAGTGATGAAAGTACAACTGGTAGTAACGAAAAAACTGATAGTGACTCGGACAAAGATAGCAACGATAAATATGCTAACCTAGAAATACAAGTAGTAGAATTTATAGAAGAAGTAGAGAACGAAGAAAACTCAGAAATAGTAAAAGAAAACAACCAAATAATAGAAGCTTTACAAAAAATGAAAAGAGTAAATGCAATCATAGAAGAAGAACCTGAAAGTGATGTAGAAGATGAATTTAATAGACCTATAGAAATAGATGATGTAATAAATGAAGATGCAAATGATTATCCTGAAGAAGAATTAGTAGACTCTAATTTATAAATAATAGCAAGAAAATGAACTAGATTACCAAACCACATACCAGTAGGACA
Organism: Anisodus tanguticus; assembly: GCA_034509755.1. Classification (NCBI taxonomy): domain Eukaryota; kingdom Viridiplantae; phylum Streptophyta; class Magnoliopsida; order Solanales; family Solanaceae; genus Anisodus; species Anisodus tanguticus. The sequence continues at coordinate 30,681,815 of CM067539.1, read as the reverse complement.
ACAAGCTGAATTTAAAGAATTTGTAGAATCAATGGCACAAGGAGTAAACTACAATGGATATTTTTTAAACTTAGATAATGTTTATGATGAACAAGAAATAGGAAGAAGGATAATTGATTGGAATTTTGGAATGTATATAGCATTAATGAACTCTACACAAACAGAAAACCTAGAATACATGTATGACTTAATATCTAAAATATTAATTGGAAAAGTAGCATATTGGATAGAATCTATAGCATATCAATTAAGAGGAGAAGTACTTAGCCATGCAAAAGATCGAAAATCTATGTTAATAATATTTGATATTATACTAAAAAGAGAATTTTTAGGAGAAAGATTGTTAGTAGCTAGAGAAAACGTATTTGCAGAAAGAAAAAAATAAATAGTAATGAATTTGAATAATATGAAATGTTGCAAGATGAATAAATTATCAGAATATACAATTAGTTTTAGTAAGTTCTTTTATGAAACAAGATTCTTACCACAATAAGGTTTAATATACCAACATCTTTATTATGACCACTTGCCAACACCTTATAATATAGAAGTATCAAAAGAATATACCCAACTAGAATCAAAAGAAAATACACTAGGAGAAAGAATAAGAGTACTAAGAGCATACTTAATGAGAAAATGTGAAGAATTTAGAATGCAACAAAAGATTTAAAAAGATAAAAAAACTAGGATTAAGAGAAATATGTGAATTCACAGAAAGAAACTAGTATTTGGATGTGATGATAAATAAAAAAAGGGAATATAAGAAAAGTAATAAAAGGTATCAAACAAAGAAATATAGGAGAAATAATAATTGTAAAAATTATAATAACAAACCAAATTATAATAACAAACCTTATTACAAACCTTATAGGAAAAAGATATTTAAAAGATATAAAAATACCCCTGAAACCAGGAAGAAATTTAGATACAAGAGAAAATTTAGAAAAAGAAAATATGTAAAACCCGTAGAAGCAGAAAAAGTTAAAGAATGTAAATGTTGGAATTGTAATTAAAAATGACATTATGTTAATAAATGTCCAAAGCTAAAGAAAAAAGGAGTAAAGTATATAAATACGACACAATTTATAATGAGTTTACAGCAAATTAGAGAAGATAATGATAAATGGTATGAATACGAAGACTTTTATGTCAGTTAAACTGATGAAGAAAGTGAATCGAAATTAGAAAATGTTAACTTTATTAACCAACACTCAGAGAGTGAAAATAGTTCTGAGTAAAATGAACGTACAAGAAAAAGAAAAAAGAAAATTATTAGAAGAAAGAAATTATTGGATACAATGTGAACGACATGTTCACTATAAGCTTGTTACAACTACAACTACAACTACAAGTGAAACAGGAAATAAATATTATAATGATAGATATAACAAGGTTACTAAAAACCTTAGTATAATAAGAGAAAGATTAAGTAAGATAAATTGGCAACTTATTAGAATAAGGAGTATAGAAGAAATAATGAAAGATGAAAACATTCGCCAAGAGGTAAGAGAATTAGAACAAGATGAAAATCTCCAACAAAGATTAAGGGAAATGGATATCAGACAAAATACTAATACCTAATAAAATGATAGCAATCTATATAGAAGCTCATATAGAATATAAGCCTAATAAAATGATAAAACAAAATATCTTTATTGATAGCGGAGCAGATTTATGCTTAGCTAGAAAAGATGTATTAGAATCACACAGATGGAAAAGAACCAGATCACATAGAGCAAGAGTATCATGATTTAATGAACAATCAAAACAATTAGATATAGTAGCAGAAAACATGAGAATTGTATTAGGAAAGACGATATTCAGATTACCAATAATATATCAACTAGATAGTATGAAACAACAGGTATTATTAGGAAACAATTTCTTAGATTACTTTAAAACACAAGTTATAGATAGCAATACATTTAGCCTACATACACCTTGTAATAAATGGATAGTATTAAAAAGAATATTACCAACACATACATTAAGATTATGTACTATAAAAATCGATAGGAATAATAACCTACAACTATTAAAAGAAAAATATCTTAATATACTATTTGGAGAAAATCCAATTCAACTATAGGAAAAAGAAAAAATATATGCAAAAATTAAGTTGATAAATCCCAATGATATAGTTAGATCCAAACCTATTAGATATAGTCCAACAGATCAAAAAGAATTTGAAACCCAAATAAAAGAGTTATTAGAATTAAAAATGATACAAGAAAGTAAAAGTCCACATAGTAGCCCAACCTTTTTAGTATGGAAACATAGAGAACAAAAAAGAGGAAAAGCTAGAATGGTAATTGATTATAGAGAACTAAATAAAAAGACAATATTTGATGGGTATTTTTTACCATATAAAAGAAACCTTATTAACAGATTAGGAAATAAAAAATGGTTTAGTAAATTTGATTGTAAAAGTGGATTTTGGCAAATAAAACTAACAAAGGAATCAAAATCTTTAACAGTCTTTACTGCCCCTCAAGGAGACTATGAATGGAATGTACTACCATTTTGATTAAAGAATGCACCACAAATATTTCAAAGAAGAATGGACCAAGTGTTCAGAAAATTAACAGAATTTTGTATAGTATATGTTGACGACATATTAATATTTAGTGATAATCTAGACAATCATATAAAACATTTAGAAGAATTTATAAAAACTGTAAAACAACACGGAATATTATTATCTGAAAAGAAATCTGAAATCATTAAAAATAATATCGAATATTTAGGATATATTATAGATAATGAAGGATTACAACTACAAGAACACATAGTAACGAAGATAAAAAAGAATCAAAGAAAAACTAGAAAGTAAAAAAGAAGTACAAGAATTCTTAGGAGTAATAAATTATGTTTCAGACCATATAAAAGATTTACCACTCTTAAAAAAATCATTAAAAGAATTAACAAGGAAAAATATAACCTTTGAATGGAAAGAAGAACATACTAAAGCTATAAAAGAAATCAACGAAAAAGTAAAAGCATTACCAAAACATAGAATACCAACGGAAAAAGATCAACTAGAACTTTTTACTAATGCTAGTGATATAGGATGGGGAGCAGTCCTCACAGCATATGATAAAGATGATATAGATAAAGAGAAACTACTAATTTGCGGATATGGAGGTGGAACATGGAAACCAAATGAAAAAGAATTATTAGCAGTCGAATTTGGAATAAAAAGATTTCATGACCACTTATTACCAGTAAAATTTGTTGTTAGAACTGACAACACACATGTAAAAACTTTTATTACAAATAAGATAGATCCTTTACCATAATTGAATAAAAGAATGAAATGACAATCATTCTTTTGTTGTTATGATTTTATTGTTAAGAATACATTTGGAACTAAAAATGTTTTAGCTGATTTTCTTAGCAGATACAACAATGTTGATCAACAGTAATAACCTTGAAGAATATATTACCAATGCCATGGATTCTATTATACAAACCAATGAAACCTTAATATCCAGATTACAAGAAAATACACAGCTTATAAACCAGCTCAGAGAAGCCATACAAGATTTAAAAACCCTGAGAATCTTACAAAATGAAACCCAGTCCATATCACCTATAACTGAAAAGACAAACAACCCTACTAAAACTTTAGCACCTTTTGTATCAAAACTTGCAACTATGTCATTCTCAATACCATCATCTTTATCAACAGTATCAATGGCTGACAAACTGAAATATACACCAGAATATATCAGTGCTTATGAGAAGATTAATAAATTTTATGATTATAAGACTAACCCTCATATTTTACGCAGTGCTAAACTGAGCAAGTATCCCAGATTCTTGTGCAATGAACAGGCTAACCCAGATATAGTATCAAAATTATTCATTTATGGTTTTATTGATAAACTAATAGTGGATGAGAACATGTACAACATTTCCAGATTACCAAGTATTATTGCCGAATCTACAACACTCATGATGAAATCATTTGGAAAAGGAGTTTATGGAATACAGGTATTTGATGCATCAACCGACTTAACAGGAAAACCCATTATGATATGCCAGATATTCAAAACTAGAAGAAATAGTAATATCAGCAGAGATGATGAGAATTTGAACATGAAAATACCATGCACCTTGGAGAAATTCCAAGAGTGGCTCAGTACAAAAAGAAGATTCAGATTATTAACATTGAAAAATAGGATAGAAGACATGCTACGAGCCAGAAAGGCATCCATTATTGGAAGCTCTAAAGGAGGAGAAGTTGAAGAAATTATTACCATGTACTATGACAATGACATCCAATCACAAGATACTATGAAACTAACAGGTTTACATGACAGGATCATAAATTTAAAGCACAAACATGCAAAGGAGACTATTGACCAATACCAGAGGTCAATTGGACAAACAAAAATGCATGTACTAAATACTAAAAATACTATTACTACCAATACAATAAAAAAAGAAGGAAGTTCTGATCCTTTTGCATAAGGATGTAAAAAATTAATAAATTGATAGGGAGCATGTAGTTTTACTACTTGCATCCCAATTTACTACTCTGGCAGGGAGCATGTAGTTTACTACTTGCATCCCGATTTACTATTCTGGCAGAGACCATGTAATTTTATTACTTGGAGCCCAATGTATTACCATGTATTACTACGTATTACCATGTATTACAACCCATATTACTCAAAGACAAAAGACATTGTCAAGAAAGTGACAAGGAAGACATTATCAAGAAATCAAGAAAGTGACAAGAAAGACTTTAGCAAGAAATCTGATGGAGATATCAAAAAATACCAAGAAGATATTATCAAGAAGAATACCTGGAAAGCATTTAGCAAAAGAAACCAAGCAAAGGACAAAAGGAGAAAGAGACGGCTTTGAAAAAGATTACAACAAGACAAAAAATATTAGAAAATCGGCAATCATAGCAGACAAAGAACTGTAGTGCTTTAGACTTTTGAAAAAGTGGCTACTGTTTACTTTATGACTTTTGAAAAAGTATTTTTATCATTTTATAATCATGTATCAGCCGAGGCTATCTATATAAAGAGCCTTTTGTAAAACATTCAGATCATTCGAAAAAATTCCAACACAAAACTTCGATTGAAAAACTCTCCATGTCTAGCTAAACCCCCTATTTAGTCTATAATCTATATCAATTATAATATCATAATACCAGATATAAATCACTTGGAAAGATTATTATTAGAACCATATTAGTCCTTAAACCTACATCTTTATAGGAATCTCAGAAAGAGTCTGTTGAGAAACTCTCAAGCACCTAGGCCATTTATCCCGTGAATTCAGTGAAGAAAATGGATCTGAGAGCCAGGGTGGGTCGAGATCTCCGGTGATCTGAAATTCTACTAAGAGGTATAGTTTTTAGACTATATATTTTTAATTATGATTTTGATAAGTGTTAAACTCTGCAGTTATGATGTTCATATTGATTAAAGATTATAGACTTTTATATAAAAAATAAATTTTGTGTTAATACTACCTGTTTCCTTACTACATGCTTATTATTTGATAAACTTAGATAAAATTTTATTAATATACCATCTATATTCCTACCCTCTTCAGGGTTATTAGGTGATGAGAAGATCCACACGAGAATTGAGTGATTACCATAGGGGCCAGAACTCCAGCAACTTCATACTTTTGGTGAGCCCACATTTGAGATCGCGGGATTCATGTTGTTTTGTATAGTCCGAACTAGTCTCGCAACTTCATTATTTCATTCGTAATCTCATAGAGGCTCCATAGATAGACATGTGTTACTTCTGGGTTATTGTACCCATTTGGATTTACGAATAACATTTTTGTTTTATGACTTAACTAACGAGCACACTGATTAATATTATTCACTTCGACTTTCTCACATAATATTGTTAATTAATTGAATTATGGTATATGGGTACGCAATGGGTAGTCATTACACTAAATCGGTTCGCTCGGTTCAAGTGAAAGTCATCGGGTGTCGTGCCAGGTCTCATCCGATATTAGGGCATGACAAACTTGGTATTAGAGCTCTAGGTTTAATGTGTCATACGAAGTCTATGAAGCCGTGTCTTGTAGGGTCTAACTTATGTGTGTGTTATCGACCACTCGTATATCTAAGAGGCTATGGACATTATAAGAAGTTTTCCATTCTTTTCAAATCTAGATCGTGCGGTTGATCTTGAAGTAAGAATTAAATTTTCAATCCTTATTGTTACGGTTCATTTTTACGCGGAGGTATAAAAGCTACTAGATAACTTGGGTACTCTTGGAATTATCTTATTATAGATTCGTCACCTAATTTAAATGAAAAACTAGGAAAACCATATTTAAAAAGGTTTTTTAAAATAAAAAAATCCAAACTAAATCAGAGTTCAGGTAAGTGTTCAACTGATCCCTCGGGGAATGTGTGTGACACCACAGTATTAAGGATTCGTAAGATACAATTGAATAAAAAATTATTTTAAATTACTTAAAGTTGAAAATATTACAAAATATGTCATTCAAAATCATTTTCCGCCAAAATATAACTTTTACGCACTTAACAAAAATGAGACAATTTCTTTTAAAAAATGCAAAGTCGTTTTTTTAATAAAAGAGATAGGAGAATGGTTATATCTTTAAAAAGGTTCAACTATATCTTTTATTTTAAGAGAGGTCAACCATTAAGGGTGTCACAACCCAAATCACTCAATCGTGGGGGCACCTACTATTTCCCACCTCGGTAGGCGAACCCATCCCTTAATCATCCATTCAATAACAAATAAGTAAATAGAACAAAATAAATGGAGACTAAATCATAATTACCATAAGTGCGGATTACAACGACTACTCAAGGAATCATTTCTGAATATTACAAGAGCTTCTAAGTATACAACAGGAATAACGTACAACCACAACCAGAATACAACTTCTATTTAGAGTGAGAATTAAATAGAAAGTATAGATAAAATCCAAGAGATCCTGAAAAGCTAATCGAACCTCACTCATGTTCCTGCAACAACTCTACACCCCGAAAAGAATGTAGCAAAAGTAGTATCAGTACAAACACTATGTACTGGTAGGTATCACAGGCCGACAGCAGTTAGCTAGCATATATATAAGAAAGAAACTGAAGAATAGACATGCTCACAATCAAGTACAAGTAATATCACAATCCAAAAATAATCATCCTAAGTATAGAATATCCAGTAAGAATCCAAGAGATACGAAAATGAGGTAGTTACTAAGCACACCTATATAAAACTTGCAGTAAGGTGAATTACCCTAGATTTCAGTAGTCTACAGTCATAACCTATCTAGTCCTCGAATCCATCAAACTTCTAAATAAGAGTTCGGACAATATTATTAATGGTACGAATTTGCATTTGACTTTCCCATTTTGTGAAGACGTATGAGGACAAGAGAAACGAAAATTGATACCATTATTCCCACAAAAATCCAGAAACAACCCATTATCATATTCTTTTCTATTATCACATTGAATATTCTTAATTTCCCGTTCAAATTGGGTACGGATGAAAGCTCTAAATTTAAAAAATGTGGAAAAAAATTGAGATTTTTTGGTAACGAAAAAGTCCATAAAAAATTAGAATGATCATCCAAAAAGAGAACATAATAACGATGGCCCAAAGAACTGAGAACATGAGACGTCCATAAATCGCTATGAATAATATCAAATGACATTAAAGTACGAGAATTAGAGTCTACAAACGACAATCTAACATTTTTTCCTAAAGAACAAGGATTGACAAATCGGAGTACTACGCGTACCCTTACAAGAAATAAATTTATTTTTATCTAAGGAAGACAAAATTGACGACCCCGGATGACCTAGACGAGCATGCCACAAGGAAGGAGCAAGGGCTGTAAAAGTAGATGGCAAGGCTGGACTCGAGAGACCGGAGGTGGGCATAATAGGATAAGGATCGCCCCAACTATCACATCTCATGAGATGAATCCCCGTCTTGAAATCCTTCACAGAAAACCCAAAATGATCAAATTCAACAGAAACAAAATTATCAGTGGTGAATTTACGGACAAAGACCAAATTTTTAATCAACTTAGGGGCATCAAGGGTATTTTTCAAGACAAGAGGTGGATGGGGGGAAGCAAAGTTTTATGACCGTAACCACGAATTGGAATCGAAGTGCCATTATCAATAACTATACCATGATTACTGCTCAAATTGGAATAAGACGAGAGAGTACCTAGGTCGGATGTCATGTGGGTAGTGGCCCCGATGTACATCTACCAATTTGGGTCCGGGGCATTTAATCCAAGTGTGTGCATTGCGGTTTCAATGTTTGTAGGGGTGGGTCTCGTAGCATGGTGGGCCTGATAGGACAAAGGCCCAAGCATGTCGGCTAGCTGCCCCGGCCCAGCAGTGGCTCTCGGGTTCTAGTGATGGCCTGATGGACTGGGCCTGTTGGAATGCTAAAATTGGGCCCAGTTCGGGTAAGGAGAATGTGGCGGGTAATAGGGGTTGTTGGGCCCAGGCCCACTAGCCCAGTTCCACGGCCATGGGTATAAAGGCTGCGGCCAGTTGGCTTGCGGCCCACTGCCCAGAGGCCCATTGCCACCACCATTGTTTCCACCTCGGTTTTTACCACTATTTTTGCAATTTTGACCTTTTTGCCGCCACCGTTGTTGCGGTTTTGGCCAGAACTGTTGGAGACTGATAGAGAAAATTGGACTCGGTCATCATGACGACAGGAGGGCCCCCAGTGGCCGCTTTCTTAGCCAAGCCTGCTTCTTTGAGCGTGAGTATGGAACGGGCCTGATAGAACTGTAGAAGAGGGCTGCTCTGACGAAGAAGCGTACCGACGCCACTATAGGCCTCATATAGGCCTGCAACCATCTGAAGGACAAGACGATCGTTGGTAATGGGCGCACCAACGTTGCGGAGTTGGTCCGCCAATTCTTTCAACCTTTTGCAATATGCTGAAACGTTGGGGAAGTCTTCCATATTGACGTGGGAGAATTCCTGCTCAAGGGTAACAACACGAGAATTTTGATTATCTTGGAATATGTCATGTACTCTATTCTAAGCATCCATTGCCGTAGCGTCTGGTTCGATAATCGTTTGCAACAGGTCAGTAGAGATAGTGGAGTAAATCCACTGAAGAACGGTAGCATCAAGAGTCGTCTATAATTGAGGATCATCCTCGGGTTTAGGAATTCCCGTAGTCGTGGGAGCCGGGGGAATAACGTGATGGAGGACTTGATGCGAGCATGCGTGAACTTTGAACAGTTCGTCCCACGTCACGTATTTGACGTTTTCTATTTCAAGAATTATAGGGATGTGATTCTTGATGTTAGAAACAGTAAGGACAGGGTGAAACATGTTCTTAGCCATAATAGCAACGCAAAGACGTGATGTAGGGATTTTGGAAGAAAATTTAGGAAGAGGGAAGACACCGCCGGGCACGGAAACTGAGAGAAGGGGCTCGAAAACCGATGCAAAAATTGGATTGAAATTTGGGGAGAGAAAAAAATATTAACCTAGACTTCTGATATCATGAAAGAAATAATCCCTTGATTATTTTCATTAATGAAAGAGTTTATATACAATTTACAATTTTCCATAATAGAAATCTTATTCCTATTCTACTCCCAAAACTCTATTCTAGTAGTACAAATTTTTTATAATTATTGTAAGTGTACAATACTAATTAATACCATATTTGCACTAAAATATTACAACAAATTAATACCTAAAATCTGCCCTAACCCGTGTATATCACGGGCTGAATATTTACAAAACCGTGACCAACACGTGATATACACTACTTATGGTAAGTGTATATCACATGTATATTTAATATTGTGATTGTTGTATCTCAGTTAGTCACGTCAAGCTTTATAACTTCCCAATGCATTATTAAACTTTCAAATCATCTAATTGATGGCATACTAGTTATGGGAAACTTCCTAGCCCACCAACTCTTTCATTGAGTTCAATCAATCAAGTATAACATCCCCACTATTTGAACAAGTTGTTTCCTTTATTGATAATCTGCCATACCTTTTTTCAGAATGCGACATTTTATTAAATAAATGAAAATATATCATCTATAATCGATTGAGCTTTCAAATGATATGGTGTTCAAGTTTCATTGTCGCAGTATTAAGAAAAGAATTTTATACATTAATTTTCAAATTATGTTATCACACATTTTAACATGCATAAATATTTAAGCTTGTAAAACATGTCTTTAGTTGAGTTATTGATAAAAAACAATATAAGGACAAGGCCAAATTTAATCTTGTCCCATCAATCAGCTTTAAACATATGCATTAGCTTGAGATAACTACTTCATTTTCATAGGTCCACTTTAGGGTTATTGATGTTTTATTAAAGATCTTATCCTTGATTCGTTTTGTCTTTCAGATAGGGAGTGGGACATCTATGTTAATTATTTTAATGAATTGGAACTCAATATAATCTTGTGCAGTTGATTCTTTGAGAACTCTCATGCTGCTAACAAATAAAAGAAAGTAACAAAAAGGTTAACTTCTTAGTGCGGTTTTGTAATACTTCGTCTTAAAAAGATTGATGTAGTTTGACTTGACATAAAATTTAAGAAATAAAGGAAGATTTTTAAAATGTGTGTTTCAAAATAAATTTTAGATATTTGTTTAGTTATAAATGATCTCATAAAGTTAAATTGTTTCTAAATATAAAAATGAGTCAATCTTTTTAGGACAAACTAATAAGGAAAATAGGTTTATCTTTTTGAGACGCAGGGAGTGTATCTTAGCTTGTACTCTCGATCTTGGTCTTTTTCATCCGTTATTTAACAAAAAAAATTGTTCTAAAATAGTTAGTATTGGTACAAACCAGTCAAGTGTTCAGTGTTTTTTAATAGCGGGTACAAATTAGTCGTAATCCTATACTAGAAAACGCATAAAGCGTTGGTACTTCTTTTCAATTCGACCGTTACTGCTCCGAGAATTAGGTATATATATAGGGGCGGCAAAATGGGTTAAAAATATGGTTATTCGCCTGATTTGATTAGTTTAAAATGGGTTGGATATCAAATTCATTTAAAATGGGTTCAATATGAGTCAACAAATATTATTCACTTAAAATATGAGTAATTTAATGGGTAAAATAGATAAAAACTCACAACTTTAGTAAAACAAGTTCCTTAAAAATAAGGAAAAATGACTTTCCTAATAACATTAGGAAAAACAAATCCCACAAGTGACATTTCACCAACCACCCCACCACCACCTAACCCAACCACACCCCCACCCTCCAAGAAAAACAATTTTTTTTAAAAAAAGTTTTACAAGTTTTTTATTTGTTTTTTTTACACACCCCCCGACCCCAACACCCCACTACCCCTTCAAAAAATTTATATTTTTTAGAAGTTTTTATTTTAGTTTTATACAGCATCCATCCACCCATCCCACCCTCCCCCTCCCATCCCTGCCCTCTCTCGAATTTTCTCCTTCATATATTTTATTTTACTGTTATAAAAACTTATAAAAAATGAGAAATTTGCGTAGTTAAACTTGGTGTGAGATAGGTGGGGGGTTGTGGTTTGGGGGGGGGGGGGGGGCAAGAGAGCGGGGTGGGGGTAAGAAAATATTTCCCATTTTTATAAAAATAAAATATATGAAATAAAAAAATTGGGAGAGGATTGGTGGGTGGAGGAGGGGTTGAGTGGAGCGGTGGGTAGGGTGAGGTTGGGGTGGGTGGTGATGTGGGACAGGGGTGGGTGAAGATGAAGTGCATTCGATGGTGGTGGTTGGGTGGGGTGGAATTTGGTTGGGGAGTGGGTGGGTGCTTGGGGGTGGTGGGGTTGGGGTGAAAATGGTGGGGCTTGGGTGGATACTTTCGTAAAATGGTTTCTTAGAGTTGTGTCATTGGAAAGTTTTGAAGTTCTACTCTTCCCACAAATGTTGAAGTACAACTATGTACTAGGGATTGGATTTGTAGACAAGAAGGTAAATTAATCTTCTCTATACTAGCTACATGAGTCAGGATCTTTAAAGTAACTTTGAATAATATGGATATCTATATTATCCATCGGGTTAACCTATTTTTTATCTGTGTTAAATAAGGGCGGGTCAGATAATTGATTCGTTTATGCTTAACTCATATAGATCCCCCCATATCCGACTCGACCCGTCCGTTTCCACCCCTAGATATATATAGATATATATATATATAATAATTTCTTATTCATTTAAAGAAGAGACAATAGTAATTTAATCAAATAGGAGTGTTACTTATGGTTAATGCTATCAACTTTAAGTCTCATTGAAGAAAGGCATTATACATTCATTTGATGAATATACCAACTTTTAACAGCTACTAAGGATAATACACTATTCAATGTGACCATCTTAACTACTAAAAAAATATTTTTTGATAATCAATTCCTTCCTTTTGACTATATTCTTTTGTCACTAATTTTGCTTTTAACCTTTCAATTTCTCCACTTACCTTATACTTAATTTTGTATACCCATTTACATTCAATTGTATTCTTTCCTTTTGGTAATGGTACTAATTTTCATGTGTTATTCTGTTCTAGTGCTTGTATTTCTTCCTTCATAGCTTGTACCCACTTTAGATCCTTAATATCCTTATGATATGATGCAGGTTCTATGACACTTGAAAAAGCTGCTATACAAGCCTTGTATTTCTCTGAAATTTTGTCATAGCTTGTTTAGAGCATATGGAGTATCTTGATGAATATTCAAAGACACAAAATCTTTCATCCACACATGTAGTTTTTTACCTCTACTTGACCTCCTTGTATCAGTCTTCTGTGTTGGAACATTTTTGTGACATGAGAGGTTATGTTTGTAGTATCTCAGCATCTTGTGGTACTTGTTGTAGTATTCCATCATCTTGTGAACCTTGTTGTGGTGTCCCAGCTTGTTGATCATAACCATCATAAGCTGTAATATCATATTGATCATTGAGAATTTCCTCATGCTGATTCAGTGATGAGTTAATAGTGAAGGATTTTGTTGGGTACAAAGCACATAAGTAAGGCACAACGAAAGTTTAAATTTTTTGTTTTTTACTTACACCAACAAGTTTCTGGTAGGGTTATACAACAATGGAACTTGTAACATAAAAATATTTACTTACAAGTAGTAATAATCTGGAATCTTTAAATACTGTGAGATGCACACGCGGTTGCCCTTCCGATTGCAAGCTCCAAAAGCTAGGAAATCCAGTAGAGGTTCGAGACTATTTGATTCTAAGTCTCTAAGGCTTAGAATGTTTTCAGAAATTAGTGTGTAAATAATGAAAGTGAATGCCTCTATTTATAGTTGAAAATTAGGTAAAAAATCGGATTAGGGTTTTACTTTGGGCTTGGCCCAAAATCGTCGCAGAGGCACCGCGACCCTAGGGTATGGGCGCCGCGACGCTCGATGTGCAGTTGCACTGCCTCGATTTAATTTCCGTGCATTCTTAATTAAATTCAAAATCCAATATTGACTTAATTAATACAATCATTATAAATTTTAATGTCTCGATTCCAAATCGAACATTTTAATTACTCTCTCAATACATCCTTAGATCGAAATGGACAATCGACATAGTGTGACCCTACATGCTTTCTCATATTGACATTAATCAGATTAAGGTTTACGCGGAACTCCTAGACGGCGCCGGAAGACGAACTCAATATGTGAAGTACGTTTACGCGGATCCAGTAAACTTAACCTTTATGTGGTAAGATAAAATCCTTTCATTCACGATACACCCAATCAATCTTAGGATTTGTCAAGTGTCTATCCAAATGGCTTAATCATTATATCTCATCTGTATTAGTCGACGACTAGACCATATTCTAAATATGTCTATTGCGTTGGCCAACGACTTAGTCAACCTAATATCACTGAGAATTCGAGTGTTCTCTCGAAAATACATTCAAGGAATGAATCCTAATCTTGGCTCAACTACCACCTTCAATCCACATCGTAATGTACCCAATACAAGTCGTATCTCAACCTACAAGGCATTTGAGCTTAGGATAGGATCAAAGTACATTACTTTGTAGATAAGGCGCGTATTGACCTCAAGTCTAAGGACTTCTATCTCCCACACGCTGAACATACAATAGAAAACTATAACAAACAATATATCAACAGGTATACCAATACTTCCAAAGTATCCATGTGTCCATCACGAGTAACCATTACTCGTAGCAGGTGAGACATACTACATCCTCTAAGGATGTGATGCAGACCACATGTCGACTTATCACATATCATCGATATCCCATTCTCGATGATCATTAGTCGATGCTATGAGTTACGCTCTATCATAAAATATCTCACTCTATTAATGACAACATAAGCTCAAGGGATGCACATTAATGAATAATTACAAACAATCAAATAATAATTTAATAATTGCAAATGCAAAAATATTAATCTCCATTAATAATAATATGAATGTATATAAAGTACATTTGTCCTAATACAGATTGTCTCTAGGACATAAATATACTTTCAATCTCCCACTTGGCCTAGAGCCAATCTCCAACATATGTAATGTCCATATTCTCAAAATGACCATTATGCTTGATTAAGCATAATGGCTTAGTGAATGAGTCAGCTAGATTATCGTCTGTGGGAACATAGTCTAATCTAATCTCTTCAGTCTCCACCATCTCCCTGAGTATGTGGTACTTTCTTGGTACATGCTTGTTTCTGTTGGTTGATCTTGGTTCCTTAGCTTGCGCAATCGCATCAGTGTTGTCGCAATAAATCGTTATTGGACAAGTGGCACTTGGAACAACCCCTATTTTCTTCAGAAACTCAGATATCGCGACAACTTCTTTACCAGCTTCCGATCCAGCAATGTACTCAGCTTCTGTTGTCGGGTCAGCAGTTGTATCTTGTTTGGAACTTTTCCAGCTCACTGCTCCACCATTGAAAATGTATGTGTAACCTGATTGAGATTTGTAGTCATCAACATCTGTCTGGAAACTAGCATCAATGTACCCAGTATATACCAGCTTCTCTTGTCCACCATAGACTAAGAAATATTCTTTACTTCGTCTAAGATACTTAAGAATACTCTTGACTGCTTTCCAGTGTTCTTCCCCAGGATCCTGCTGGAACTTGCAAGTCATACTAAGTGCAAAGGCCACATCACGCCTAGTATAGGTCATGACATACATGATCGATCCTATAACCGAAGCATATGGAATCCTTTTCATGCGTTCAAGTTCTATAGAATTAGAAGGACTATCCTTCTTAGATAACTTGATGCCTTGTCCCATAGGTACACCGCCTTTCTTGGAATTTTCCATAGAAAAACTTCTAAGCACTTGGCTTCACCTAAATCATTCATCATGAAGGTACTGGACAACCACTCTTTTACTGACTACATGAGAGTCTTATTGTCTCCCATTATTAATATGTCATCTACATATATGATAATGAAGGAAATACTCACATCCTTGCGTTTACTATAAATACATGGATCTTCTTTGCTTCTGATAAAATTAAATGATTTGATAGCATTGTCAAAGCAAATGTTCTAACTCATCGAGGCTTGCTTAAATCCCATAAATGGACTTTTGTAGCTTTTATACGACATTTGGTTTGGACTCAATTGAAAAACCCCAAGTTGTTTCATACACACTTCCTCAACTAGATTACCATTGAGGAATGCAGTTTTGACGTCCATCTACCAAATTTCATAGTCATAATATGCAGCTATTGCAAGCAAAATCCGAATGGACTTAATCTTAGCAACAGGTGAAAAAGTTTCATCATAATCGACGCCAGGACGTTGATTATAACCTTTAGCCACCAGTCTTGCTTTATAAGTCTGTACCTTGCCATATGCATCAATCTTCTTATTGAAGACCCATTTGCATCCTATGGGTCTAACCCCTGTTGGCAAATCAACCAAGGTCCAAACTTGATTTATGTACATCGAGTCCATCTCAGATTTCATGGCTTCTTACCATCTCTGCGAATCAATGTCTAACATAGCTTCGATGTAGGTTGTAGGTTCACTGTCATCAGAAATATCTATCTCATTGTGTGTTTCAACAAGGAGATTAAGTCTTTCAGGTGGACGATGAGTCCTAGTAGTCCTACAGAGTTGAGTATTCTGTGTTTCAATGTTCGTTGTATTTTGACTGTGAGAAGTTCTTTGTGTGTTGGACAATCTATCACCTTGAGATCTTTCAGGAATGTTATTTTCATGTATTTCCTGTATGGAATGATGTACAACCATTGTATCATCTTACATTGGTTGTGTATGAAAGCCTTGCATTTCTGCACTATCTCTCACATCACTCCCACTGGCTGAAGGGCGTACTCTAAGTATCCAATCTTCACTAGATACTCCCACTGAATCCTTGTTTAGGTCATTCGACAAGGGTTCATTTTCTATGTTATCTTGTGGTTCTTGAATTTCTTCAAGTTCTATCTCTGTGCAACTATGTTCCTTGTAGACATATTCTTCTTTAACGAAAGTTGCGTTCTTGGAAATAATGACCTTATGTTCTCCAGGAAGATAGAAGTAGTATCCCTTAGTTTCCTTTGGATACCCCCACGAAGTAACATTTCTCACTTTTAGATTTTAACTTGTCAGTGAGCATCTTCTTGACATATGCAAGGCACCCCCAGGGTCTCATATGTTTAAGAGCTGGCTTTTTGCCACACCATATCTAATAGGGTAACTTTTCTAGTGACTTAGAGGGAACCCTGTTCAGAATATATATAGAGGTTTGTATAGCATGTCCCCAAAGGTATGTCGGTAGAGCTGAAGAGCTTATCATGGATTGAACCATATCCAATAAGGTTCGATTTCTCCTTTCGGCAACACCATTCATCTGTGGCGTTCCAGGAGGTGTCCATTCTGATTGGACTCCATGTAGCTTTAAGTAATCTAGAAAATCCTTGCTCAAGTACTCACCTCCTCAATTCGATCGAAGGGTCTTGATGTTTGTTGCAAGTTGCTTCTCTACTTCCGACTTGTACTCCTTGAACTTCTCAAAAGCCTCGGATTGGTGCCTCATAAGATACACATATCCATACCTTGTGAAGTCGTCAGTAAAAGTGATAAAGTATGGGAAGCCTCCTTTAGCTTGAGTCGAGAATGGGCCACATACATCAGTATGGACCAACTTAAGCACCTCCTTGGCTCGCACACCTTTCCCAGAAAGTGGTTTATTGGTCATCTTTCCTCTCAAGCAAGATTCACCGTTACCATAAGACTCCAAGTCAAATGGTTCGAGGTAGTCTAACTTCCTCAATCTTGCTATCCTTAATTCGTTGATATGACCAAGTATGCAGTGCCATAGGTAGGTGGAGTTTCTATTACTTGTCTTGGCTTATTTATTTTGTACATTGAATATCTCTCGACTACAGTTCAGTGTATATAATCCATCCACAAGATGAGAAGTTCTAGATATAACATTATTAAAAGACAGTACATGACTGCCATTAAGAATATACGAGGAAAAGCCCTTCATGTGCAACACTGGGATAGAAATAATATTCCTCGTTAACGAGGGAACATAAAAACAATCATTCAACACTAAACAATAGCCAAAAGGTAAATTTAATCTATAAGTCCCTATGCGCTCAACATCTACTCGTGCTCTATTTCCAACGCGTAGGTCTACCTCTCTTGGTCCAACCTTCCTACTATCAGTTAGCCCATGCATATTTGTACAAATGTGTGAGCCACAAGCGGTATCCAACACCCAAGAATGAGAGTTGTTTATAGACATATTTATTTTAATGACGTACATACCTTGTCCACCAAAGGCAGGAGCATCTGGTGCTTTTTCTCCTCCTGGTGCTGTACAATCCTTTTTCCAAAGCCCCTTCCTATGGCAGTTGAGGCATTCATCCTTAGCCGTGTTCAACTTCTTCTTCACACCTCCCCTGGGCTTCATAGCTGCGGGCACAACAATTGCCTTGCCCTTCTTCTTTTGTCAATCCTTGCCTTTCGGCTTGGGTCGGCTAGAAGAGCTCACCATGAGCACAACTTTGCCTTTGGAAATGGAAGACTCAAAGGTCTTGAGTATGTTGTGCAGCTCTGGCAAAGTTGCCTACGTTCCATTCATGTTGAAGTTCACTATGAAGTTCTCAAAGGAACGCGGGAGAGAGTTTAGGATGAGTGTGGTAGCAACATTCTTTTCAAGCTTCATTCCAATTGAAGCAAGCCTCTCTATCAGGCCTATCATTTTTAGCACATGCTGTGAGACCGGGCCCCCTTCATTGAGCTTACATTTGAAGAGTTCTATTAGCAGCTCATATTCCATTGTCTGGGATTGAGAGTCATAGAGACTCTTCAAGTGTTCGAGCATCTCATTTGGGCTCATGTTCTCATGCTGTCTCTGAAGTTCCATAGACATGGAAGACAGCATTACGCATTGCACCGAAGTGGCATCATCTACATGTTTCTGGTAAGCATCTTTATCAAATGAGGCATATTCTTCAGAATCTGTCGTAGGGACTGTTGGGAATATTGTGTCCAACACGTATTCAATTTTCTCTTGTCTCAATACTATTCGCAAATTCCTTAACCAGTCAAGGTAGTTCGGTCCAGTAAGTTTATTCATCTCAATCAACATTTTCAACGACAAGCTCGACATCTTTTATACAATCTGAAGAATTAGATAGACCGGAAATCAAATTCAAAATCTATTTCCTATTATACACATTCATTTAGGCTAATCAACAAGGCCTTTTGTTTAATTAGCTCCCACTATTTTAACATACTTCCACGACCCCATGGTAGAATACGGACCTACTTTAATTTAGGTCATAATGGGCCAAGATCCAAGCCTATGTTATCTCCGCGTTTGCTTTGGCTGATAACATCAACAACATATCTTGGTAGGTTCTAAACCAATTGCAAAACTTATTAGCAACTCTTGGTTGATCAAATTATTACATTTAATCTTGCGTCCTTAGATTAGTCCGACACTTTGCGCCAAAATTTGTCTAAGCAAGTCAACCCCATTACACGACTGCGTTTATGTATCTAAGCAAATTTGGCTTTTGTGAGCAAATACTTTGGTGTAAATACCCACAAAAGTTTATCATTTGCTTTTACGTTAAACATAACTATGAAAGAGTCTGGGTCCTCGTAGACTTAGAGCAAATGCTTTGGCATAAATACTCGTATCGCCGAAAAGGATTTTGCACTCTAACAATTATAATGGACGACGCGTTTTAATTTAGACTTGTATTTAAAGTTTTGGGGAATATTTTAATTCAGGGTTCTAACCAAGATCAACTCTTTAATGCCATATCCAATATGACATCATAACATCATGCAAAAACTAATAACACATATAGTTTGGGAACCGTTAACCCAATATGCATGATATAAGAAGGTTTAATCAAACACTGGGCGTTGCCTGCCCAGACAGTTATAGCGGACACTATTCTAGAAATGTAAATGACAAACATTTTGACATTTAGCACATAAACAGTATACTTATCAAATAATATACTGTATAATAATAGCGTTGGATTAAACAATCTGAACTCAGAAAAAAATTGTTTTTGGACAAGTGGGGCCGTCGCAGCGCCACTGAGGCAGTAACCCCAAATTTCTGAAAAATTGCACTAGCGTCGCGACGCTCCACCATGGAGCTGTGGCATTTCAGAGGCAATAACATTTTTGCTTCTGCAATTGAATTAGTGCCGCGACGCTCCACCATGGAGCCGCGGCGCCTGTTGTCGAGTGAGTTCATATTTTTTAAACGAAGCATTAGCGTCGCGGCGCCGACGTCCTTACGAATGTTTCTGTGTTGATTTTCAAAAAATCATTCAACCCCTAAATCTAATTTAGGGATTAATTCACATGTCCTTTATCATCACCCACCATTATCAATAACGCTCATATCGACTATCATCCGTTCTTTACTCGTTCTTAGCCGTGCACCGTGCAATGAGCCGGGCAACACACTTGGCTTAGCTCGAGTTAGAGCGGAATGACTTCCTCGAGTTAGCGTAGGAGATAATTTAGGGTGATTCCAAAAGGTCAACATTCATTCAAGACATATAGGATTTCAAAGAACCTCATTTTAATCCAATTTTATGTTTAACCCATATTATTATTCTATTCAATTGTTATATAACCATTGAAACAACCTGAGCTTTGTTACCACTGAAGGATTTTGTTGGGTACAAAGCACATAAGTAAGTCACAACGGAAGTTTAAATTTTTTGTTTCTTACTTACCCTAACAAGTTTCTGGTATGGTTATACAACAATGGAACTTGTAACATAAAAATATTTACGTACAAGTAGTAATAATCTGGAATCTTTATCTACTATGAGGTGCACACGCGGTTGCCCTTTCGATTGCAAGCTCCAATCTTCAATGTATTTCTCCTTCGGAAAGTTAGGAAATTCAGCAGAGGTTCGAGAGTATTTGATTCTAAGTCTCTAAGGCTTAGAATATTTTCAGAAATTAGTGTGTAAATAATAAAAGTGAATGCCTCTATTTATAGTTGAAAATTAGGTCAAAAACCGGATTAGGGTTTTACCTTGAGCCTGGCCCAAAATCGACGCAGAGGCGCCGCGGCGCTTGATGAATTTCTGTACTGCGCCGCGGCCCTAGGGTATGGGCGCTGCGGCGCTCGACGTGCAGTTGCACTGCCTCGATTTAATTTCCGTGCATTCTTAATTAAATCCAAAATCCAATTTTGACTTAATTAATGTAACCATTATTCATTTAAATGTCTCGATTCCAAATTGAATATTTTAATTACTCTCTCAATACATCCTTAGATCGAAACGGACAATCGACATAGTGTGACCCTACATGCCTTCTCATATTGACATTAATCAAATTAAGGTCTACGCGGAACTCCTAGACGGCGCCGGAAGACGAACTCAATATGTGAAGTACGTTTACGCGAATCCAGTAAACTTAACCTTTATGTGGTAAGATAAAATCCTTTCATTCACGACACACCCGATTAAGCTTAGGATTTGTCAAGTGTCTATCCAAATAGCTTAATCATTGTATCTCATCTATATTAGTCGACGACTAGACCATATTCTAAATATGTCTATTGCGTTGGCCAACGACTTAGTCAACCTAATATCACTGAGAATTCGAGTGTTCTCTCGAACATACATTCGAGGAATGAATCCTAATCTTGGCTCAACTACCACCTTCAATCCATATCGTAATGTACCCAATACAAGTTGTATCTCAACCTACAAGGCATTTGAGCTTAGGACGGGATCAAAGTACATTACTTTGTAGATAAGGCGTGTATTGACCTCAAGTCTAAGGACTTCTATCTCTCACACGCTGAACATACGTTAGACAACTATAACAAACAGTATATCAGCAGGGTATACCAATACTTTCAAAGTATCCATGTGTCCATCACGAGTAACCATTACTCGTAGCAGGTGAGACATACTACATCCTCTAAGGATGTGATGCAGACCACATGTTGACTTATCACATATCATCGATATCCCATTCTCGATGATCATTAGTCAAGGCTATTTTAAGAGTTACGCTCTATCATAAAATATCTCACTCTATTAATGACAACGTAAGCTCAAGGGATGCACATTAATGAATAATTACAAATAATTAAATAATAATTCAATAATTGCAAATGCTAAACTATTAATCTCCATTAATAATAATACGAATGTGTATAAAGTACATTTGTCCTAATACAGATTGTCTCTAGGACATAAATATACTTTCAATCAACACCACTAGTACCTATTGGTATCATAGACCATTCTTCTAAATTATGTGTGTCTGTGCTTGTATTTACAAATATAGGTTTTGAAAATGTATCCTTCTTATGAAATGGAAAAATATTCTTCTTGAATATAACATCTTTGTTTAAAAAATGACTTATTAGTAAGATTATAAAGTATATAACCTTTTTGCAACTCAGAATATCCTATATGAACTGTTAGTCTGGATCTAGACATGAGCTTATCATGTTGTGTTAAATCTTTGGCAAAACATAAACAACCTAAGATTCTTAAGTGATCTAGTTTGATTTTCTTTTGTAAAACCTTTCATAAGATGAAATACCCTACAAGAATAAGCTTGGTAATCTGCTTAGCAGATAAACAACAGCTAAAATACAGTGTCCCCAAAATTTGATAGGTATTTGAGCTTGAAATCTCGATGCCCTAGTCACTTTCAAAATGTGTCTATGCTTCCTTTCGGCCACTCCATTTTGTAGAGGAGTATAGACACATGTTGTTTGTTGAACAATTTCCACTTGTTTGAACATATTACTACATGTAACATTTACAAATTCAGATTCATTATTTGTCATTATTTTAACTAACTGTTTTGTCAAATTGTGATTTTGCATATGAAAGAAAATATTGTAATGACAGAAATACATCAGATTTTTGCTTAAGTAAAAACACCCAAGTAAACCTGGAATAGTCATCAATAATTGTAATGAAGTATTTATTGCCATCAAAAGTAGAAATTCTATATGGTCCCCAAAGATCAACAGGTATCAAATCAAAATACTAAGAACTCTTAATACTACTAGAGAAGAAAGGTAATCTAGGCTATTTAGCACAAGGACAGATAGTGCAAAGATCAAGTTTGTCTCTAATATCTTGTATGCTAACAAGTAATATTTTCTTTAACACTCCACTAAAAGTATGTCCAAATCTTTTATGCCAAAGACTAATGTCCAACTTTGTATCATCATGTATTTCCGAACTGGTCACAACTAAACTAATGTAGTTTTCACAGCTTATTTAATTATTTAACAACAACTATAGGCCACCCTCTACTTTACCAAGCTCCTTCACCCTCCCAGTGAAAATATCCAGAAAAATGCAAAAGTCAGGAAAAAAGAAAACAAAACGCTGCAGCTCCTTTGTTAACTATGAGACTGAAGTCAAATTATATTTAAACTTTGAAAGGTAAAAAACATTTGAGATAGTACTAGTTTAAAATCGTGCTTGATCCTATATGTGATACCAGAGAAGCATCACCATTTGGTAGTTTCAACTATAGAAGACTTATTTAGTAATTGAATATCAGATGTCATATGATTTGTGACACATGTGTCTACAATTTATTGTGGACAACTTGGGCTAACAAAGCCACATGTTTAATACCTGCCAGGTTTGTAGATGTACTTGATGGTTCACTCTAATTCAGCAAGTTCAGAATTTGTTTATATTGACTCTTTGTAAATGGGCCACTGCCTGCTTGTGAATTCTGGTCTGCTATATTTTGATCAAAATTGGTACTTTCATCATTGTTGCTCATTTTGGATGTTTGTAAACATTTTTATTCTGACCATAGTTGAACTCATTGTTGCTTTAATTCTGAGTATCTGCCATTTCATCAGCTAAAACATTTTATGCTGCACTATTTGCAGATTCCTTTTTTCCTTTTGAGTTTAAAATCTATTTGATAACCCACAAGTTTGTAACAAGTGTCCTTTGTGTGACCCTTCAGTTTGCAGAATTCATAGAAAATACTGTTACACTTGTAACAATTTTCTCTACTATGTCCTTTTATCTTGCAGAAATCACAGAACAGGTTGTTATAAGATTTTTTGAATCTTTGATTACCACTACCTTATCATGAACCAAACTTGATATTCATAGCTATTTCAGAATTTCCAGAATCTCCAACAATATTATTGCCTAAAGTTCCTGCAGTAGCAGTTACACTCCTCAGACTCTCATCACATCACTTATGATCATTGAGTATGCTTGGTTTATAGTGGGCATAGGACTCATTAGAAGAATTTAACTTCTTTCTTGAAAATATGCATTTCCATAAAAAATCGAAACATCTTTAGTTTTTGTAAATGCAAGATAAACTCTTTTGACTTAGGACAATCACAAATAGGTGCTGGTACTAAAGCCTCAAATTCTTCACATAGGTTCTTTAGTCTAGAAAAATACACAGAAACTGAGGCATTTCCTTGGGTTAAGGTGGCAATTTCTTTATGCAAATTGAATGTTGTTGAACCATCCACTTTTGTGAATCTTTCTCTCAAATCAGACCACACAGACTCGGCATTAGTTGCATACATTATACCTCCAAGTAAAGACTTTGACTCAACATTCATAATCCAAGACAATACTATTGCATTTGGTTCCACATAGATTCTGGATAAAAAAACTCTGCATATTCCATCTACAATGCCCAACTTATTTCAACCCAACAAGGTTAATTTCATTAAATTAAACCACATTACATAATTTTCGATACCTGATAGTTGGAATGAAACTATTTGAATTTTACTCACATCTGATGAGGGCAAGAAGAGTGGATGATTGTAATCTATTCCAGGAACTTAATTTCCTTGACTCAAACTTGAATCATTTGGAATTGATCCACCATTCACAGTACCCGTATATGGGATTACTCGTTCATTGGCCATTAGAGTTTAAATCTTCAAGAATTTGGTGCGGAAGCAATTGTTACTAAAATTGAAATTGATTTTCTGCCCAAGAATAAAATTTAGTGATTTTTAAGATGAATCTATCTGATAACAAATCGATTAAGAATTCTCCGAGATCGAATAGTAACTCAGAGTTCTGATATCATGTTGTAAAACATATTGAATTTAAGAATCAATCATGATTCTTAAGATCAGATAGAAGATGGAATAAATAGGACATAAACTTAGAAGAAGAGATGAAGATGATAGAGTTGTAGAAGAGAGTAAATCGTGTGAATTGTATTTCAAAGTGTAAATGAAATTAATACAAAGCTGACTTATATTATATATACTCATTTATGATTAGCTCAAGATTAATCTAATCTAATCTGCTTTTTAACTAACTAACCTCCTGTAACTACTTTTAACTACATTGACATTATATTTACACATATATGTCCTTAAGCTTTTCTATACTACTTTACATTTTCCCTTCAAATAAATTTAAATACGAGATGAGAAGCAAGAAAGGAGAAAATCGTGTGCTATTCAAAAGTCAAAAGATGCAATTTTGTCGTCTTATGGGTTTAATTGAACTCAATATATCAGTATAGAATATATATATGTGTATATAAAAATTACTAAAATTCCAATAATTGTTAAATTTGGATTTCTAAAATTTTAAAAATATATACATTTTCATACTCATCAAATTTAAATTCTAAATTTTCGTCGGCATATGGGTAGAAATTGTCATGTGAAAGTTAATGTTGCATAGATGGGGACATTCTAGGGTCCTGCTGGATGCTCTTCTAATCATATTAGCTTTTGAGTTCTCTGTGTCCCTTTTGAAAGTAGGAAAACATGCTGTTCATAAAAGACAGAAAGTGGGGCTAATTTCCCACATGGAAGATAAGGTTTTGCTGTTACCAATTAACTTAAAACAGTACACGGGTGGCAATGATGAATGGCTGGCAAATATTATAAACTACTTAGTATTACCCGCCATGTCTAAAATCACAAATTTAAACAGAAAGGGCACATGACATGAATGTTATATCAGGGTGCACTATGACCCTACCATAATGACATTCAAAATGTAAGATTTAAGTTTAAGGGGTTTAAGATTTGAGGTTTTTGAAAATATGAGTTCAAAATGCACAACTTATACTACTTAATTATCTCTTCCCCTATCTCACTTCCACTTTTTTGACCCTATATAATTTTAGAGTTCTGATTTTACACTTGATCACACATGACTTGTTGAAATCATTTGATTTTTTTAAAAATAAATTATAAGGAGAAGACTGAATAGACAGGTGAAAATTTCGTCACCCTACATTTAAAAGAATATATATTTTGATAATTTACATATATTTGGCTTCTATATCAAAAGTCTTTTTAAATTTTATGAATTTCATTTCTGTCAAACACATTCACATAAAATTTTATGATAGATAGAGTAATTGTTAGAGCTTAATTTTCCATATATAAACCTATGGTCTTTTTGGTGAAAATGATGGTTTATGTCCCACTTTCAGTACTTTATATGTGTCAGACTATGCCTTCTTGCGTGTTGGATCTATCTATACTTTAACTTATTATATATCTTCATGTATAAATAGAAGACTAGCTCCTTTGGAGCTTTTGTGTACTTACCAGCATATGCTTAGAGAGATCAAAAGGCTAATTAATATAATAGAGGAAGAATATGAGGAAGCTGCTGAGATTTTCAAAGTTCAAAAAAATGGTGAAACAACAAAAGGGGAAGCTCTACATTATGAGGATTTGTATAACTATGCTTTTGTCTTGGGACAACTACTCTTAGAATCTATATATTCTGATGGCTCAGTTTAATTAATAGATTTCTTGCCTTCAATTTTGCTTTTTTCCTTTTTTATTCATCATTGTGTAAATGGATTTTTTTATGTATAATTGTAAGTCAGTTTTACTTAACCCTTTTTTATTTTTCCTAGATCCTTGGAGTGTTCTTGTTCTATAATCTTTCCTTTTGTTTTCTCTAATTTGTATAAATAGATTGTACGTTCATAATAAAAAAATTATCTAACTAAATATAATAATTATATATCATCGTCATTTTTCTATATCCCTATAAGAGCAAAGGGTGGGGGAGGGGATTTTAAAGAGCTTATATTTGATCAAATGGAAATGTCCCTATAAAAGCGAAAACAAATACAGGTATAACGAGGACAAAGCGTGATGTCTAAGGAGAGACAGAAGAGGCAAATGAAATGAATTTATATCTAAAAAGTAATCCATATCCCTTCCACAAATTCCCTTATTATTGAAAATGGTTGAAGTGTGTGATCTATCTAGCTTAAACGGGTAAAGAGATCACACTTTTATTTCTATAATTTGTCTTCAACACGCACATATGAATATGATTATTGTTTTCTGATGAGCCTAGCACGCGAAAATTGATAATGTTTAATAATAGGACTTAAAATCAAAATTTGTTCAAATACCATGTTAAAGTGTTTTTATTTATTTAATTTGTTTTCAAATCTGTTTACTACCTTTTGGAGTAAGCAATGGACTATAGGACAAGAAGATGGCTAAGGGAACATAGTGCTTTTCATATTGCAGGAAATCAAAGTTCATGCATTTATAACCAACGACGATGATTTTATTCGGGTCTTTTCATCATCTTTTCCCAATAGTAAAAAGATTATATATCTTGATAATAATATAAAGAATCTTCCATTATTATCCATCCCCAACTATAGCTATTTGTATTTTTGTATGAGTATCTCCAAACACCACTTGTTTATTGTAAGTGACAAATATGGGCGCTTGTGCATAACAATAAGTGCTGAAATAGGTCCCGGGGTCATAGCTAGATGACAAAAGATGGAAACTTAAAATTCAGTTAGAGGCCTGCGGCGTGGGTTCGAATCTAGTGGGAACAATTTGCTCTTTTTTGGGTAGGAACTTATAGGTGATACTGAGGAAGCGGAACTACTATCTCCAGAAATAGTCTGGCGTAAGCCGGGAAGCTTAAGTGCTGAAATAGTAGACAATTAGGGAGACATGTAGGACCCTTACAACGTGGCACACACCACCCAATCAGCAAACTCTGTCAATACCTCAAAAAAATTGTTTTGTTTTCAAAATTCTCACTATATATGGCTATCAAAGAATCATTGTTATTTTCTCCATTTATTTCTTGAATAGCGAAAGAGTTAAAACTTTTCAAGTTTTTCTTTTCTCACTGGAATTTTGTTAATTCCAGCGTGATCTCAATTTGTTTGGGACTGAAACGTAGAAATAATTGCTGTTGCTATTTACAATATTTTATTTAGTTCCATGATCATGGCAAGGGACATACTATTGCCAAGAAAATTAAAGTTTAGGTGTAGTAGGTACATTCAAGAGCAGAGAACAAGGATTTATATCATCTGGAGATGTTCAATGATTCTTCTTCTTTGGAATGACAAAATGATTGAGCACTTTGATGAAGAAGAGACATCAATTTAACATATATATTCTGGTAATCATTCTAGTAATTCAGCCATCTTCTTGTTTCTTGGCAAAGTGAAGGATCAAGTGTTTGTACCAAAACTAAGAGCATATATATATATATATCCTGTCATATTTTATGTATAGTTTAAGTTCATGTAATATGACTAATTTCTGAATTCTCCGGCCAGGTCTTTGGACCAATTATGTTTGTAGCAAAGGCCAGCACTGGCGATCCGACGATTGGTTGACAGATTTGGTAGAACTTAATATTAGCGGTCCCACCATATGTATATACGTAGAAATTAAAACAAGTACTGATAAGTGTAGATGTACATTTCTATAAATAGACTCTCTCATCTTAAGTTCACAATGTTTAAATTTTGAATCCTACAAGTTAAACTAAAAACGTACCTCAAAAAGTTTGTAAAAATTTAACTAAAATTAGCTAAGGTGATCATGGAGAGAAAACAAATATAGAGAACAACGAAGATACGGAAAAAAATTACTCATATATACAGTATTTATATCAAATTATATTGAGTTATCATAGTTAATGATAATACTATATATGGTCAAAATGTGTGCCAATTAACTATTGTTAAGCTATAACAATTTATATATAAGTATAAATATGTATTAGATTGATATAATTATGGGATACATTTAAGTATTTTCGCGAAAATAGCACATATATACACACCAATTGGCACAACTATCATTTCTTTTAAAAAGAACATTTCTTTTTTGCTAGTGGGTGCATTGTTATAAATGGGCTATTCCTTGGAATTTTTTTTGAAAGGCATAATCATTAGACTTTGGGAGATGAAAAATTTATTTGTCATTTTATTTTCCAATTGTTGAAGGATCGATGTTTAAATTAACGGTTGGTGAACATATTAAAATTTTATAGTTAACAGTTTATCAGTGTAGGGGTGAATTGCTCAATTTCTTTATCGGACAAACCTTTAACCCGTTAAAAATATTATATTTACATTTTTAATTGATAAATTAAGTATTTATTATAAACCTGAAATTAAATCCCCATTCAGTAGTCTGTTCACTTCTTATCTATGATTGTTTTCGTTATTGTCAGTTACCGAAACTCTATGTTTTATCTCGATAGAGAAGCGAGATTAATATTGGTCTTAAAATACTGAAAAGATGAGGATAATATATGTACGTGGGATTCATTGATCCCATCATAACATAGTAAACCCATCAATATTTGACCTTGGAATAGAGACACTCATTTACATTTCTCGGAAGTTTCTATTAACGTGTACATAAACTCTCAATTCAATTCCATCACCATAATTAGAATATATCTCATATATTTTGTATATAGAATTATGGTAAGTAGAAGATTCATTATTGTACTAGGATTCTACATTGTACAATATATATATTTGTATTAATGAGAAAGCCTCTACAAGGGAATTGATACAATCTCACATGGTATCAAGAGCCAAAATCCTAAAAATCTAAAACTTTTTTTCCCTCTTCTCGGCATTACCGCCCCCCACTTAAATTTTTCCGACGGTAAAAGCCCCCCACCACCACTTCCTTCGGTTTTTAATGGATTCCTCTTCCCCCGATGCTTCCGCTTCCTCCGACATCGTCACTCAAACACCACCCATGACCCCCTCCTCATCACCTTTCCATCCGGCTCTCGCAGTTACCAATATCAAGAATTTTATTCCTATAATTCTTGACCAGGAAGATGGTCAATATTGGTCATGGGTGGAAATGTTTCAAATTCATGCATGTGTATATCACGTGCTTGACCATATTGACGACTCAATCCCTCGCCCCTCTGAAATTGATGACACAACTTGGCGTCGTCTCGATGCCGTCGTCAAACAATGATCTATGGCACAATCTCTAAGGACTTACTTCACACTATTATGAAAACCGGTGCCTCCACTCATGAGTTATGGACACACTTGGAAGAAATTTTTCAAGACAACAAGCACACTCGCGCAGTGTATTTGGAAGAACAATTCAACAACACTCGTCTTAAAAAAATTATTGAACATGTCTGAATATTGCAACCAGTTGAAACTGGTCGCAGACCAACTATCCAACGTTGGAACACCCGTCTCTGAATCAAATATGGTCTTACAGTTGGTTGCAGGCCTCCCGAATGATGAATATGACACCCTCGCCACTATGATTCAGTAGGCCGATCCCTTACCCATTTTTAACAAAGCTCGTTTGCAACTTTTGTTAAAAGAAACCCAGAGTGCAAAGCAAGAGGAGCACACCTAAAAAGCACTTGCAGTTGAAATGCCTGTCCAAAATAACATCACCACTACCCAACCACCTCCATCGAAAAATACTCAACCCCGCAACAACCGCAGCGACAGAGGTGGCAGAGGCCGCAGTAGTGGCTGCGGCGGAAAAGAAAGGGGGAAAGGCCACCGCGGGCAGACTCAGCAATTCCAGCAGCAAATGGGCCAGCCCACCAACATTCCCAATTGGCAAAGCCCAGCTGGTACATTTCAGCATGCAAACTGGGCTCCTTACCCGGCTACTGTTTCGGCCCAGTCCGTCTACCCTCAACAGGGGGTACTGGGCCCTACTCTTGGTTACCGATCAGCCCATCAGCAGCAACCACAAGCCCACTTCATGCAGTCCTCCTATCCGCAGCAGTCAACTGGCGTGGCCTCCACAGATTTGGGCCAAGCTTTCAGCAGTCTAAACCTACAGCAGCCCGATGAAAATTGGTACATGGATTCGGGAGCCACTTCTCATCTCACCCGGTCCGTAGGTAATCTCTCTCAACTGTTTCTTTTAAAGTCTCCTCAATTTATTACAGTTGACAATGGTCACCGCATTCCAATTCATGGCCAAGGTAACACCCACACCAAGCCACCCCACCCACCTTTCTCCCTGAACAATATCTTGTATGCCCCAAATATCATCAAAAACTTAATCTCAATTCGCAAGTTTACTCGTCATAATTATGTGTCTGTTGATTTTGACCCATTTGGTTTTACTGTAAAGGATCTGCGTACGGGGATAACTCTTACGAGATGCAATAGCACAGGGGATCTATATCCATTTACACCATCCTCCGCTGTCAGTTCCAGCCGTCACACATCTTTTACTGCTCTCTCTCTCCGTCAACCTGGCACAATATGCTTGGACATCCGGGGGTCTTGTTTTTCATTTTCTTCGAAGTAATAATTTTATTAGTTGTAACGGAAAACTTGCTCCACATTGTGCTTCTTGTCAATTAGGAAAACATATTCGTCTTCCGTTTAATTCATCTAATAGTGTTACGCTTGCCCCTTTTGATATTATTCATGCTGATTTGTGGACATCTCCCATCCCTAGTTCGTTGGGTCATAAATACTATCTGATCTTGTTATATGATTATTCTCACTACATCTGGATTTATCCACTCAAATTCAAATTGGAAGTCTTTGCCAAATTTCTTGAATTTTTCAAATTTATCAAAACATAATTTGAAAGACCTATAAAATCTTTTCAATGTGATAACGGACGTGAATTCAATAATTCTGCGTTTCACAAATTCTGCAAAAATAATGGCATGATTTTTCATTTTTCGTGTCCTCACACCTCTCCTCAAAATGGTAAAGCAGAACGTATTAGTCGCACTATAAATAACATGGTTAGAACTTTCCTCTTTCATGCCTCGTTACCTTCTTCCTTTTGGGTATATGCAATCAAAATGGTGGAATGCGTCCTTAATATTCTACCCACTAGCACACTCCATAATATGACCCCACCGAAATCCTATACCGACGGATCCCCTCCTATGATCACCTCCGGATATTTGGTTGTCTGTGCTATCCTAATTTGTCCTCTACCGCCCCACATAAATTAGCACCCCGAACCACTCCATGTATCTTCTTAGGCTTTCCGCCTAACCATAGGGGTTATTTATGCTATGACTTGTCCACCCGTCAACTTCACATCTCTCGTCACGTCACCTTCGACGAGACAACATTTCCGTTTTCGAACATTTAAATTTTTTGACAAACGGACTATAATTTTCTTGACGAAACTTACCCCTCTCCCGTCATTATTCGTGAACTGTGTCAGCCCACTACCGTCAACCAAAGTCCGCCACCTACTGTCGTCTCTCCTAACCTCACTAGGGTCTCCCTGTCTACCATCGCCTCACCATCTTTCCCGATTCCGACTGCCACAGTCTCCGGCGATCGGCCATCATCACTAGTCCCTTCTCAGGTCACTATCCCCGTGTCTATGTCTCCACTGTCATTCCAGCACCCAGCACCTATCAGAAGCCCATCCAACACCGCAATCGCTGCCTCACCAAACTAGCTTACCAGTAACCCACCACCATCGACACCATACCCCACCTCATCGATCTCTCCAACCCTACAACTACCCAGATCGACGACCACCCACCACAATCACCCTGTCACCAACTCCAGCCCTAACATACCAATTTCACACCCTATTCTCGATGGAAACCCTAATCCCTATGGAAACACTGTTCCCAAAGGAAACCTCATCCCTTGCTAAATTACCAACTCCAACAGTCCCCTAAACCATCCAACACTATCCCACCGTATGGAAACCCGTGCTCAACACGGGATTTTCAAACCCAAAGTCCATTTTAACCTATCCACAGAAACCATATCCCCAATTCTTAAAAATCCTAAATTAGCCAAACAGGACCTAAATTGGAATGCGGCCATGCGTGAAGAATTTAATGTTTTAACGAAACAGCACACTTGGGATTTGGTTCCTCGACCGGAAGGGGTGAATGTGATTCGATGCATGTGGCTCTTTCGTCACAAATTTAGGGATATTGGTGAGTTAGAAAGGTATAAGGCAAGACTAGTGCCCAATGACACTAATCAGCAGGAGGGTATTGATTGTGGTGAGACATTTAGTCCGGTCGTTAAATCGACTACTATCCGCACAGTTCTGAGCATTGCTATGGGTAAGTGTTGGCCGATTCACCAACTTGATGTGAATAATGCATTTCTTCATGGAGATCTGAAAAAAACTGTCTATATGCATCAGCCGCCTGGCTTTGTCCATCCAGTAGCCCCACATTATGTTTGTCGTCTCCGTAAGTCACTCTATGGTCTGAAATAGGCTCCACGTCCATGGTATGATCGATTTGCTCAGTATATTATTCAGCTTGGGTTCATATGTAGCAAGAGTGATACTTCTCTATTTATTTTTCATCATGGTAGTAGCACTGCATATTTATTGTTATATGTGGATGACATTGTGCTCACTACCTCTTTTAATGTGTTGAAGAATGAGATTATTACACTGCTCAAATCCGAATTTGTCATGACTAACTTGGAAAAGTTGAGCTATTTTTTGGGTATATCAGTGACTCGGTCTGCGAATACTATGTTTTTATGTCAGCGTAAGTATGCGGAGAAAATAGTGTACAAGGCTAAAATGGCTAATTGCAAAATCATGTCCACCCCGGTTGACTCCAAATCAAAGCTTAGCGTTGATGATGGTGATCCAGTATCTGATCCCACCCTTTACAGAAGCCTGACAGGTGCACTACAATATCTTACATTCACCAGACTTGACATTGCATATGCTGTTCAGCAGGTATGCTTATTTATGCATACCCCCAGAGAGCCTCATTACACTGCCCTTAAATGCATCATTCGATATGTTAAGGGCACCCTTGATTATGGATTACATCTATACTCTTCCGCACCGATCAGATTGTTAGCCTACACGGATGCTGATTGGGCAGGCTGTCCGGACACACGACGCTCCACCTCAGGCTACTGCGTGTTTTTGGGGGATAATCTCATTTCATGGTCTGCCAAGAGGCAAGCCACATTGTCCCATTCGAGTGCAGAAGCAGAGTATAGAGGAGTTGCAAATGTTGTTGTTGAGATCTGTTGGCTCCGAAACCTTCTTTTAGAGCTTCACTGTCCCTTGCGTAAGGAATCTGTTGTATATTGTGATAACATATCCGCTATTTATTTATCTCATAATCCGGTTCAACATCAGCGGACCAAGCATATTGAGATAGATATACACTTTGTTCGTGAGAAGGTTGTTCTTGGTCATGTTAAAGTGTTACATGTGCCTTCCTCATATCAATACGCGGATATCTTCGTGAAGGGCCTTCCTCGACAGTTGTTCCTCGACTTCATATCCAGTCTCAGCGTCCGGCCTCCTCCCGCTTCGACTGAGGGGGTGTATTAACGTGTATATAGAATCTCAATTCAATCCCACCACCATAATTAGAATATATCTCATATATTTTGTATATAGAATTATGGTAAGTAGAGGATTCATTATTGTACTAGGATTCTACATTGTACACTATATATATTTGTATTAATGAGAAAGCCTCCCAAGAGAATTGATACAATCTCACAGTTTCACGTAACCTTTGCAGATTATAGGCGTTTTTAGCATTGTATAAAATGAACATGCAGTGCTATGCACGATGCAAAGACTAATTATTTTCGTGATACAAACTAAAAAGAAATAAATCCAATTTTCTGGAAAATGTCAGTGCTCGCACCTCTGCTAGAACGCACTTTGTTATAGAGGGAGAAAACGTAATCTCAATCCCGAATATCAAGCTGTGATTTTAATTTTATCAATGGAAGTTGGACTAGATGTAGTAATTTTAATTTTCATTGTGTCTTAGATTTAGCCGATATACCGTCCAATAATTGTTAATCCAATACAAGGCGGATTAGTACATTTAAAAACCAATAACCGATAAATCAAATTATTAAGCGTAATTATCCGCCCGATAAGCAGCCTAGGTAAAAGTACTCCTCATAGTAAACTTTCTACGGCGCAAATTCAAATTAATCGGAAATTAATTTTGTACACCGAATGGTTAGACTATATACATATATGGTGCAATTTGGGCAGTCTGATTTATCACCAACAAGGACCCAACAGGCTAATACGTACAATCTGAGATGTGGTGTGGATATGGGCTTATGGAGTTGCTTTAATTTGCCTTTTAGTTATGCTTGAAAAGAGAATGTTGTGATTGTAGTGTCTCAGTTAGTCCACATCAAACATTTATGCATTATTACTTACTTTCAAATCACTTAATTGACATGCCAATGGGAAACTTCCCCCCCACCCACCCACCCAACCCACCCACCCACGCAACCCACCCACCCACCCTCACACACTCTGGATTTTTCCTTTGAGTTCAATAAAGTCGCTACAAATTAGAAACAACATGTCCCTTTAATAAGCTTGAAAGAAAATAATTCCTTGAATATTTTTATTAAGGTAAAAAGTATACATGATATACAATATTTAATTATGGAAAATAAATCTATATTTTTCTAATACAAGACTACTACCTTTTCCTAATACAAGACTACTACCATAATTACACATGTACAAGAACTCTAATAATATGGTAAGAGAATATATGTGTATACATACAATATACACGACACACATATAATTCTTTCAGACCCATGCAGTCATAGTGGACGGTTGTCGTATGCTGAGACAGTCCCTAAAATCTTCAAACAAATCCAAGGGAAGACCCTTAGTAAAGATGTCAGCAATTTGGTACCGTGAAGGGACATGCAAGACACGCACTTGTCCACGAACTACCTTTTTGCAAATAAATTGAATATCCATCTCGATATGTTTAGTGCACTGATATTGGACCGGATTTTCAGAGAGATAGACCGCACTAACATTATCGCAGTAGACCATGTAGCTTTCTAAATAGTAAAGTGAAGCTCTAATAGGAGATTACACAGACAACAGGAATCAGAAACCACATTGGCTACCCCTCGATACTTGGCCTCCGCACTGGATCGCTATAATGTAGCCTGGCGTTTCGCCGACCAAGAAACATACATTAACCATACGTAGAACGTTTGGTATCTGGACATCCACCCCAATCAGCATCTCTATATGACGAGAGTAGACACTGAGGATGGATATAAATGCAACCCATAATCAAGCGTGCTCTGTATGTATCGTATAATGTATTTGAGCACATGCATGTGCTCAATCCGCGGATCATGCATAAATAAAAATACTTATTGCACTGCATTAGTAATATCGAGCCTCGTGAATGTAAGATACTGAAGAGCCCCTGCAAGACTGTGATATTGGGAGGATCCTCGTAAGGTGTGCTAGAATTAGCACTCAGCTCGATTTGGTGTCAACCGGAGTAGGAGATGACTTACATGATGACATTCCAGCCCGTTCAATAATATCAGATGTATACTTCCTTTGGGATAGAAATAGACCACCTGCATGACGAGTTACAGCTATACCCAAAAAATAACTTAAAGGCCCCAAGTCTTTCACAATAAATTCTGAACTGAGAAGGGTCATGATAGACTTGCGCAAATTATCAGAGGAGTTAGTCAAAATAATATCAACAACATACAACAGAATGTATGCCAAAGAAGTACCACGACGATAGATGAACAGAAAATAATCAGACATGCTGTGAGAAAACCCAATAGTAGATACATAATCTGCAAACCTCTTATATCAAGCCCGTGGGGCCTGCTTAAGCCCATATAAGGACTTCTTCACCAAACAGACATGGTGATGATAATTGGGGTCCTTAAACCCCAAATGCTGATACATGTATACTGTCTTCTTAAGATCACCGTGTAAGAAAGCATTTTTCACATCCAGATGATGAATTGTCCATGCTTTCGAGAGAGGCAGACTAAGCACAGTGCGAATAGTTTCTGGTTTGACCACCGGACTAAATATCTCTCCACAATCCACGCCAACCTGTTGTGTTTTACCATCACTTACAAGACATATCATATGCCTCTCAAAAGAACCGTCAGAATTTTCTTTATGAGTAAAAATCCACATAGAACGAATAATATTGACACCATACAGATGGGGCACCAATTCCGACGTCTTATTTTCAATAAGAGGATTATATTTATCATCCATTGTCATTTTCCAATTTGGATCACGAAGGGAAGACACAGGGTTACGTGGGAGGGGTGATTTAGTGACATTAGAATGGAGATTAAAATGCCATTTTGGTCTAATTGGCTACGAGTAATGGGCCCTTGACTCGTAATGGAAATGGGTCATACTTGGGTCGGTGTGGGGACGTCGAAACTGACTAGACCGAGAGGATGGTCACAGGTTGGGCTAGCAGATAGTGGGCCTACTGGCCGAAGAGGCACGGTGATGGAAATTGGGTGAGCAGGCAGTGGGCCTGCTGGCGGAACTAGACAACTGAGGGGGTTTGGGCCAGCAAACAGTGGGCCTGCTGGCAGAGTGTGGTGACAAATAGTGTCTGGGCAGGCAGGCAGTGGGCCTGTTGGTGGATACTGGCCTAAAGGTGGAGACGTGGGCTGGACCAGGTGTTGGACCACATATGGTGAGAGTCCATCATCCAAAAAATTGTAAGGGTTGGACACAGAATTATACAATTTAGCAAACTAAAATTGGGTTTCATAAAAAGTGACATGGCGACTAATTATGATCTTATTAGATGATAAATCATAACATTTATAACCACGATGATTCGATGGATAACCCAAAAATATACAAGTAGTAGAATGAGCTTGAAGTTTGTTAATTGTTGTGGATGGGAAAAGAGGATAGCATAAGCACCCAGATACCCTATGATAAGAATACAACAGATCTTTATGATAAAGAATTTTTAGGGGATATTGGTATGCTAATCCTTTACTAGAGAGTATGTTAAGAAGGTAAGTAGTCATTTGTAATGCATGATGCCAAAATGAAGGTGGTAATGAAGCATGGGCTAGTAATGTCAGAATAATATTATTAATTGTGTGAATTTTTCTTTCGGCTTTCCCATTTTGTGAGTACATATGAGAACAAGAAAATCGAAAAGATATGTCATTAACGTTACAAAATTCCCTAAACGGCCCATTATCAAATTTCCTTCCATTATCACATTGAATGTTTTTAGTTTCATGTTCAAATTGGGTACGGATGAATGCTCTAAATGATAGGAATGTGGAAAACACATTAGACTTTTTAGACAACAGAAAGGTCCACAAAAAATTAGAATAATCATTCAAAAATAACACATAATAACGGTGGCCCAAAGAGCTCAAAATGGGAGATGTCCACAAATCACTATGAATAATATCAAAAGGCATCAACGTACTAGAATTGGAGGCAACAAACGATAATTTAACATATTTCCCAAGTGGACAAGAAGGACAAACATTAGTACTACGCGTACTATTACACTTAATAAAATTATTATTCTTAAGAGATGAAAGAACAGACGCTCCCGGATAACCCAAACGAACATGCCACAAGGAATGTGCTAAAGTAGTAAATGTTGATGGTGTGGTTTGTGTAGAGGTGGTGGGATAGAGTTTGCCCCGACTATTACATCTCATTAGAGATATCCCCGTCGAAAAATCCTTCACAGAAAATCCAAAAGGGTCAGAGTCAACAAAAACCCAGTTATCAGTAGTAAATTTCCTAACAGATACCAATTTTTTTAATTAAGTGAGGAGCATGAATGACATTTTTCAAGACTAAAGGTGGGTTTGGGGGAGGTAAATTTGTGTGACCATAACCACGAATTGGAATTGAATGACCATTACCAACAATTATGCCACTATTTTTGCTCTAATTGAAATAAGATGAGAGATTACCTGGTGCAGATGTCATGTGAGAAGTAGCACCGGTGTCCATGTACCAATTTGCCTCCAGAGGATTTAGTCCAAGGGTATGCATCGCTACCTCGATATCCGTATTGGTCGGGGCTGTTGCGGGCCCGTAGCAGTGTATGCCTGCTGAGGCCGTGGCCCAAGTAGGCCAGACTGCTGCCAGGCTTAGTTCTACCGAGTCTGGGCCGCTGCTGGTTGCTGGTTGCTGGTTGCTATTGCTGGGCCTGGCCCAAAAAGAAGTAGCCGGATATGGAGCATTGGGCCACTGCCTACTGGCCCAACCCCACGGCCATGGTCCACTGGTCCAAGGTTGCAGCCAGTGGTACTACAGCCCAGGCTGGCCACTGCCACCACCTCATCCTCTGTCACTGCCACCGCCGCCACGGTTTTGGCCACCATTCTTCCAATTTTGGCCCTTTTTGCCACCACCATTATTATGATTTTGGCCCGAATTTTCCAAAAAGGAGTAAGGGTCATCAGTGTCGCGTGACGTGACCACCATCATGACAGAATTTGCTCCGGTTGCCGCATTTTTAACCAATTCCGCTTCTTTTAAGGTGAGCATGGAATGCGCCTGGTAGAACGGCGGGAAAGGATTTCTTTGATGAAGAAGAGTTCCAACTCCAGCATACGCCTCGGAGAGGCCCGCAACCATCTGAAGAACGAGACGATCATTAGTGACGGGCGCGCCAACGTTCTTGAGTTGATCCAACAACTCCTTGAGCCTTTTACAATAGGCTGAGACATTCGGAAAATCCTCCATATTAATGTGGGAGAATTCCTGCTCAAGGGTCACTACACGGGAATTTTCGATATCTTAAAATATATCATGCAACCTGTTCCAAGCTTCCATCGTCGTGGCGTCGGGTTTGATAATAGTCTGTAAGAGGTCCGTAGAGATGGTGGAATTAATCCATTAGAGCACCGTAGCATCAAGAGTTGCCCACAACTCTATTTTATCATCGGTGGTAGGCACCTTCTCCTTGCCTTTTTCTGGTGTGATGATGTAATGGAGGACTCTATTCGACCTTGCGTGAATTTTAAACAGTTTTGTCCACGTTGCGTATTGATCGTTTTCCATCTCAAGAACGATAGGTATGTTGTTCTTGATATTGGAGACTGCAAGGGCAGGATGAAAGGTGTTCTTTGTGGTAGACATGATGGAAGAATAAGAGGAGAATTGGGGATTTGGAAAAAAAAATTTGAAGGGATGGGGGGTGGGGGTTTCGGCCGGCGGCTGAGAGGAATTTTCCGAGTTAGGGCGGCGGAAGTATGTTGTGTTTGGAGAAGGAAAATTTTGCCCTAGACCTCTGATACCATGAAAGAGAATAATCTCTTGATTATTTTCATTAATGTAAAAAGTATATATACATGATATACAATATTTAATTATGTAAAATAAATCTACATTTTCCTAATACAAGACTACTAC
Organism: Anisodus tanguticus; assembly: GCA_034509755.1. Taxonomy (NCBI): domain Eukaryota; kingdom Viridiplantae; phylum Streptophyta; class Magnoliopsida; order Solanales; family Solanaceae; genus Anisodus; species Anisodus tanguticus. Next base: position 30,641,887 of record CM067539.1, on the reverse strand, counting down.
CATAATTACACATGTACAAGAACTTTAATAATATGGTAAGAGAATATATGTGTATACATACCATATACACGGCACCCATATATTCTTTCAAACCTGTCACACCCTCAACAGAATTAGGCGTAAATTAAGCTCATAAACTGTGTCCATAACTGAGTTAATTGTTGATCGAAAACTCCATAAGGATAGGGCCAAATTTAATCTTGTCCCATCAATGGGACTTTGAGTATGCATTAGCTTGAGATAAGTAGTTCATTTTTCGTAGGTCCAGTATTAGGTGTTTGATGTGTTTTTAATGATCTTATCTTAGATTCCTCTTGCCTTCAAGATAAGGAGTTAACACTTGTCTACCATTCTTTAGCATGCCAGTGGGACATATATGTTTATCATGGATTCAAACTCAATAAAAATCTCGTACAGTTGATTCTTCGAGGTTTTTCCCGACCCTAGAGGAACTGTTGCTATTAAAAAGATAAAACATGCAAAGGAAGCAAATAAATTACTATCAGTACTTACTCCCTATGTCCCAATTTACGTGACGTGGTTTGACTAGATAGATGGAAAAAATTAATTTAAAACTTGTGTTCTAAAACAAGTCATGAATATTATATTTGTGAGGCTATAAGTCATCTTGCTAAGGATAAAATGAGAAACTTAAAGTTAAATATAATAAATCTAAATAAGAAAATATAATATTTTCTTGGAACAAACTAAAAAGGGAAAATATGACATATACATTGAAACTCAGGAAGTACTTTATTTGGGTTTGTAATATTGCACTTTATCGAGAGACTCAGAAAATCTACAATGGTAACTAACCATATTAAGAAAGTTTGCGCTGAACTCTTAACAGAATTAACTATGTAACGTTTGATGGTTAGTTATGTTGACTTTCAAAATTAAATAAAATACAGATAAAATCATCATTCTGATACAATATGTAATGTATCATTATTAATACATTAAAAGTGCTAGTATATAAGATTGAACACAAGTTTATACGGTATCGCCCTTTTGGACTGGATGATATTTAGCGTAGCCAAAGGACAAAATCTGTAATGTCTGAGTCGTGTGAAGTTTAATGTTACATGGATGGGGGCATTCCTGGGGTCGTGGAAGTTCTTCTAACATACTAGTTTCTCATTTATGTGTGTCTCTTTGTAACCTATTAGGAAAGAAGTAATGGTATTTTCATGAAAAGACAGACAGTGGGGCTAATTACCCATATGGATCATGAAGCAGAATAATCTCTTGATTATTTTTATTAATGAAGAGGTTTATATATACAATCTCTAAATATGAAAAATCATATCCCTACTATAATACTAATATCTTAATTACACTTGTACAAGAATTTTTCAAAATATGGTAAGAAATCTAAATATACACTTTGTTCGGGGGGTACACGGTACGGTGGTTCCTATCACACCTCCGCATTCATAGCGGGCAGTTGTGGTACGCTGAGACTGTCCCTAAAATCTTCAAACAGAACCAAGGGAAGACCCTTAGTAAAGATGTCAGCAATTTGATACTTTGAAGGGACATGCAAGACATGTACCTTTTCGCGAATAAAGTGAATATCCATCTCGATATGTTTAGTGCGCTGATGTTGGACCGGATTCCTAGAGAGATAGACGGCACTAACATAATCACAGTAGACCAAGGTAGCTTTCTGAATAGGAAAGTGAATCTTTAATAAAATATTACGCAGCCAACATGACTCAGTCACCACATTGGCTACTCCTCGATACTCAGCCTCCGCATTGGATCGCGATAAAGTAGTATGGCGTTTTGCCGACCAAGAGGCCAAGTTATCACCAAAAAACATACAATAACCAGAGATTGAACGTTTGGTATCTGGACATCCACCCCAATCGGCATCTCTATATGACACGAGAGTAGAGACTAAGGATGGATATAAATGCAACCCATAATCAAGCGTGTCATGTATGTATCGTATAATGCGTTTGAGCAAATGCATGTGCTCAATCCGCGGATCATGCATAAATAAACATACTTGTTGCACTGCATAAGCAATATCGGGCCTCGTGAATGTAAGATACTGAAGAGCCCCTGCAAGACTGCGATGTGGGAGGATCCTCGTAAGGTGTGCTAGAAGTAGCACTCAGCTTCGGTTTGGTATCAACCGGAGTAGAAGATGACATTCCAGCCCGTTCAATAATCTCAGCTGCATACTTCCTCTGCGATAGAAATAGATCACCTGCATGACGAGTTACAGCTATTCCCAAAAAATAATTCAAAGGCCCCAAGTCTTTCACAACAAATTCTGAATTGAGAATGGTCATGATAGACTTGCACAAATTATCAAAGAAGGTAGTCAAAATAATATCACCCACATACAACTGAATGTATGCCAAAGAAGTACCACGACGATAGATGAACAGACAACGATCAGACATGTTGTGAGAAAACCCAATAATAGACACATAATCTGCAAACCTCTTATACCAAACCCGTGGGGCTTGCTTAAGACTATATAAGGACTTATTCACAAAACGACATGGTGAGGATAATTGGGGTCCTTAAAATCCAAAGGCTGATGCATGTATACTGTCTCCTTAAGATCATCGTGTAAGAAAGCACTTTTCACATCTAGCTGATGAAATGTCCATGCTTTCGAGAGAGCCAGACTAAGCATAGTGCGAATAGTTTCTAGTTTGACCACCAGACTAAATGTCTCTCTACAATCCACGCCAATCTGTTATGTTTTACCATCACCTACAAAATGGGCCTTATGCCTCTCAATAGAACCGTCAGAATTTTCTTTATGAGTAAAAATCCACATAGAACGAATAATATTGACACCAGGCGGATGGGGCACCAACTCCCACGTCTTATTTTCAATAAGAGCATTATATTCGTCATTCATGGCCAGTTTCCAATTCGGTTCATGAAGGGCAGACACTTGGTTACGTGGTAGGGGTGATTTAATGACATTTGAATTAAGATTAAAATGTTATTTGGGTTTAAAAATACATGTTGGCTACGAGTAACGATCCCTTGACTTGAGATAGAATTGGACGGGATTTGGGTATTGGTCGGGTAGGCAGTCGACTGTCCAGCAAGCAGTGGGACTGCTGGCCCAACAATAGGTAGCGGACAATGTGGAAGTGGTGATGAATTAAGTGGGCCAGAAATTGGACCCAGATCGGAAGTAGAAGTTGGGCCGAAAGGGGCACTAGACCGTGACTCGAGAACATTCCTGAGATTGGGACTGGACCGAGACACAGGAACAGTGCCACAAATACCTGGGCCAGTAGAATTTGGGCCATGGACTGGATCGGTCGTATTTAGGCCTGCTGGCGGATTTTGGTCACGGGATAGCTCGGATAAATGGTGGATAATATATGGTAATAGTCCATCATCCAAAATATTATACAAACTAGACACATAACTATGAAATTTAGCAAACAGAAATTGGGTTTCATCAAAAATAACATGACGACTAATTATGATTTTGTTAGAGGATAAATCAAAACATTTATAACCACGATGGTTTGATGGATAACCCAAAAACACACAAGCGGTAGAACGGGCTTGAGTTTGTTAATTGTAGTATGAGGACAAGAAAACCGAAAAGATATGCTTTGAGTGTCACAAAATTCCCGAAATGGCCCATTATCATATTCCCTCCCATTATCACATTGAATATTTTTAATGTCCCGTTCAAATTGGGTATGGATGAAAGCTCTAAATTTTAAGAATGTGGAAAACACTTGAGACTTTTTAGACAAAGGAAAGGTCCACAAAAAGTTAGAATAATCATCCAAAAACGAAACATAATAACGATGGCCCAAAGAACTCAAAACGGGAGATGTCCATAAATCACTATGAATAATGTCAAAAGGCATCGACCTACTAGAAGTAGAAGCTACAAACGGTAATCTAACATGTTTCCCTAGAGGAAAAGAGGGACAAATATGAGTTCTACACGTACTCTTACAATCAATGAAATTATTATTTTTAAGAGAAGAAATAATAGACGACCCCAGATGACCTAAAGGTGCATGCCATAAAGAAGGAGCAAGAGCGAAAAATATTGAAGGTGTGGCTTGACTCATGAAAATGGTGGTGGTGGTGATTGGATAAAGCTCTTCCCGACTATTACATCTCGTTAGAGGTATCCCCATCTTGAAATCCTTCATAAAAAATCCAAAATGGTCAAATTTAACATACACCCATTTATCAGTTGTGAATTGTCGAACAGACACTAAATTTTTAATTAAGTGAGGGGCATGAAGGACACTTTTAAGTACAAGAGGTGGATGTGTGGGGGGGGAAGGGGGACTTGTGTGACCATAACTACGAATTGGGATTGAAATGTCATTACCAATAAGTATGCCACGATTATTGCTCAAATTGAAATAAGACGAGAGATTACCTTGTATGGATGTCATATGAGACGTGGCTCCGATGTCCATGTACTAATTTGCGTCCGGGCGATTTAATCCAAGTGTATGCATCACCGCCTCAATATCCGTAGGTGACAGACCAGAAATTGGGCCTGCAACAGTGAAGGCATGTTGAGGCTGAGGCCCAGCAGGCCAGCCTGCTGCCTGGGCTGTGACTACTGGAACGGTGAATTGGGCCTCTGCTGGCTACTGGCCCAATTCACTGGAGAAGCTGGAAAGGGAGCATAGGCCGTGTTGGGCCATTGGCCCAGCAGCCCCACTACTAGTTGGCTTGGGCCCAAGGCTGCGGCCAGTGGTACTGTGCCTCAGCTAACCCCTTACTACTGCTTCCTCCACTGCCGCGATTCTTGCCATTGTTTTTCTGATTTTGATCTTTTTTGCCGTCGTCGTTGTTACGGTTTTGGCTAGAATTATCCGAAAACAAGTGAGGGTCATCGGATATGGCCATCATCATGACATAATGTGCTCCGATAGCTGCCTTTTTAGCCAAGTCGGCCTCTTCTAATATGAGCATGGAACGAGCCTGGTAGAACGGTGTGAGAGGATTACTTTGACGAAAAAGCGTCCCAACGCCATTATAGGCCTCGGATAGGCCTGCAACCATTTGAAGAACAAGACAATCATTGATGATAGGCGCACCAACGTTTTTTAGTTGATCTTCAAATTCCTTCAACCTTTTACAATAGGCGGAGACATTAGGAAAATCCTCCATGTTGACATGGGAAAATTCTTGCTCAAGAGTGACAACACAAGAATTTTTGTTATCTTGGAATATATCGCGCACCCTATTCCAAGTTTCCATCGTCGTGGCATCAGGTTCAATAATCATCTGCAAGAGGTCTGTAGAGATAGTGGAATAAATTCACTAGAGAACGGTAGCATCAAGGGTTGTCCATAACACAGGGCCATCCTTGGGGGTAGGCACCTTCTCTTTGCCTGTTACTGAGGGAATGATGTGATGAAGGACTTGATACGAGCGTGTGTGAACTTTAAATAATTCCGCCCACATCGCGTATTGGACGTTTTCCATCTCAAGAACAATAGGGATGTGGTTCTTGATGTTGGAGACTGTAAGGGCAGGATGAAACATGTTCTTTGATGTAGGCATGACGAAAGAACAATATGAGAATTAGGAATTTGGAAGAAATAATTTGGGAGTGAAAACGGAAAAAAAACTATAGGCTGACGACCTTATTCTTGGTTTCCGAGGATGAAGGGCAGCGGAAGGTTTTTGGGAGAAGGTATTTTTGCTCTAGACTTCTGATACCATGAAAGAGAATAATTTATTGATTATTTTCATTAATGAAGAGGTCTATATATACAATATACATTCTCTAATTATGAAAAATCATATTCCTATTATAATACTAATATCTTAATTACAGTTATACAAGAATTCTATAAAATATGATAAGAAACTTAAATATACTCTTTGTCCGTGAGATACACGATACGATGGTTTCTATCAAAGATAAGACTTACTTTAAATGTTATGAATCAAACTTAAATAGAAGTGTTAACACGGGTTGCAATCGTGAGTATAGTGGCAGGCAAAGATTATCTATTTTTTATACTTAGAAGACTTAGTACTCTACTCTAAATTAGAAAGGGCACGTGACATGGATGTTATCTCAGGGTGCACTCTGACCCTACTCTAATATTGACTAATTAATTTAGTCTCCTCCTAGCATGCTTGATATATATATATATATATATATATATATATATATATATATATGCTGCAAGCTAAGGTCTATTTACTAGTGAATACCTAGTGCAAATTTTGGGTTAATTAGAGGAAGAACATGAAGAAGCTGCTTAGATTTGAAAAGGTAAAAAGAATGGTGAAGCAACAGAAAGGGAAGCTCTACATTATGAGGATTTGCATAACTATGCTTTTGTGTTGGGACAAGTACTGTTAGATTCTCTACTCTAATAATGATTCGACTACTTTTTTTATAGATTTTTTTACCTTAAGTATTTTGTTTTATCTTTGTCATCAATGTGTAAATCACGTTTTATTAACTATACTTTTGTGTTATAAGTACTCTTAGAATCTCTATTAATAAGATGATTTAGTTTCCTAGATATGTTGGCTTATTCATTTTCTTTTTTTTGTTTTTTCATGATCGTTATGTAAATCGTGTTCTGTTTTCTTCTTTATAATTGTAAATTACATTTTGTTACTTGACCTTCTCATGATTTTCCTCTTTGAAGAGGTCTATAAGGAGTCCTTTATTTCTTTTTAATCTGTATAAATGTTCACTTCATAATCAACTTGTGTGTGTCACTTTGTTACTTGACCTAATCAACTATTCACTTTGTCCTCTTCTTCCTTTTTCAAATAAATAAAGAAAACCAAATCTCAAGGAGAAAAGAAAAAAAGAAGAGGGGGAAACAATTAATCGATTCATAGAAGCAATATTGCGTTTATTGGGGAATGTAATGCATATGTATGTTCTCACTTCATGAGAATTGGAATTAAACTGATGAATCATCCTAAGAATAATATGTTGGCCTGGCGGAGGGTGGAATTACAAAGAGTTTTATTTGATTAAAAAAGGAGATTTTCCTCTACAAAATAAGAGTTAACGTTTGTGCACTGACGTGTATATCTTTTTTACATCGCTGGGTGAAACTAACTTATACAAGACTATAGACACGGAAATTTTGTGGGACTCTACAAGACGAGTTCAATCCATCTTCAAACTTTAAGGTCTGTTAGGATTTATTGGAGGCTATTCTACCCTAAATCCTATCTCACAGCATTCCGCTTCTTGAATATAGACCAACGATAGCCGCCGTCTTGTGGTCTCTAGGAGAGTGACGGCAGCGGATACAATCGAGGGGCACATATTCTCTTGAAAATGCATCTCGAAACCCATAAAATCTTGGGTATTCAAAAGATCAATATATCAAATCTTCAATATCCCATAAATTCATGGGTATTCATAAAGTGATAAAGGCATCAAATAATGCCTTTATCAAACTGCCTAACGTTCTTGGAGATCAAATACATCATAAGGAGGTATTCCTAAGTTTGAGAAATACTCTACTAACGGCCCTCGAATTACGGAGAAATATCAGAAGAGAAGAATCAAGGGAATAAGCATAATTGTACCCGCAATATTCATCAATAAAATCTCTGTTTCGACATAATTTGTTTGTGATTTAGAGTCAATTTCTATCACTTAAATTAGTTGCAAATAAATTGGCATGCCCAGTGGGATCAAGTCTGCCCTTCATCTCTTCTCTCATAAATTTAATCCACAGTGAAAGATGAAAGCTCAATTTTTATGGATACTTCAAGTCTCGTCTTCGAGTTTCGCAAGACGACACCCAACAAGCCTTGAAGTAGGGGGCATTTGTAGACTTCGAAATTAGACATGAAAATTTTGTGGGACTCTACAAGTCGAGTTCAATCAATCTTCAAACTATAAAGTCTGTTAGGGTTTATTGCATGCTACTATACCCTAAACCCTAGCTCACACTTATAATTCTGTGACCTATCACGTGATATACATTAAGTGTATATCACGTGTATACTTTAACACACACCCGTAGTCATAGTTGGCGGTCTTCGTACGCTGAGATTGTCCCTAAAATCTTCAAAAAGGACCGAGAGAAGACCTTTGGTGAAGATATCTGCAATTTGATACCTGGAAGGGACATGGCAGACGCGTACTTGTCCACGAGCTACCTTTTTGCGAATAAAGTGAATGTCCATCTCGATATGTTTAGTGCGTTGGTGCTGAACCGGATTACCAGAAAGGTAGATGGTACAAACATTATCACAATACACCAAGGTAGCCTTTTGAATAGGACAATGAAGCTCTAAAAGAAGATTACGCAACTAATATGATTCTGAAACCACATTGGCCACCCCTCGATACTCGACATCTGCACTAGAGCGTGATAATGTCGACTGGCGTTTCCCAGACCATGAGACCAAGTTATTAACAAGAAACATGCAATAGCCAGACGTGGAACGTTGGGTATCTGGACAACCACCCCAATCAGCATCTGTATACGAGACAAGTGTAGAGGTCGAAGATGGATATAAATGTAAGCCATAGTCAAGTGTTCCCTGGATATATCGAATGTAAGCCATAAACAAGTACACCTGCGGTACGACATCTATAATATCTGGTCTCTTGAAAGTAAGTTACTGAAGGGCCCATGCAAGACTACGATAGCGGGTCGGATCCTCGTACAGTGAGCCAGCCACAACACCCAACTTCGGTTTAGTATCAACTGGAGTGGAAGTAGACTTGCATGAAGATATACCAGCTCGCTCAATGATCTCAGCTGCATATTTCCATTGTGACAAGAACAACCCACTTGCATGACGAGTGACATCAATCCCCAAAAAATAACTCAAGAGCCCCAAGTCTTTCATAGCAAACTAAAAACTGAGCATTGTCATGATAGACTGGTGTAATGCATCAGAAGAGGCAGTCAAGATAATATCATCCACATATAACAGTATATATGCCAAGGAAGACCCACGATGATAGATGAACAATGAATTATCAGACATGCTGTGAGAGAACCCAATAGTCAAAACATAGTCGTAAACCTCTTATACCAAGCTCGTGAGGACTGCTTAAGCCCATAAAATGACTTCTTCAACAAACAGACTGTCTCCTTGATATCACCATGTAAGAAAGCATTCTTCACATCTAACTAATGAATGGGCCATGCTTTCAAAATAGCCAAGTTGAGCACAATACGAATGGTAGCTGTCTTGACCACCGGACTAAAAGTCTCACCACAATCTACACTAACCTGCTGAGTTTTACCATCCCTTACAAGACGAGCCTTATGCCTAGCAAATGAACGGTCAGAATTATCCTAATGAGCAAAAATCCACATAGACCGAATAATATTAACACCAGATAGACGGGGCACCAACTCCTACGTCTTATTATCCATAAGAGAATTATATTCATCGGTCATAGCAATTTTTCAATCCGGGTCATTTAAAGCAGACACATGATTACGTGGTAGGGGTGATTTAAGAATGCTAGAATTTAAATTAAAATGTCTTTTGGTTTAAAAATACCCCGTTGATTACGAGTGACTGGTCTATGACTCGGGGGAGAATTGGGTGAATTTCGGGAAGTGACAGAGCTGGAACTGGGCTGGCCAACAGGCAGTGGGCTGCTGGCCCAATAACTGGAACATCGACTGGAGTAGTGGGTTGAATTGCTATCCCAGTTCCGAGAGATGGACTGGACCGTGAGTCTGGCCCACTGGACTGAGGCGGGAGAAATGTGGCACCAGCAGGCAGTGGGCCCGTTGGCGGATTTGGGGTGCGGGATACATCTGAAAATTAGTGAATAATATACGGGGATATACCATCATCCAAAAAATTATACAAACTAGGCACGGAAATACTAACCTTAGCAAATGGAAATTGGGATTCATCAAAAATTACATGGCGACTAATGATGATTTTATTAGATGATAAATCAAAACATTTGTAACGACGGTGATTTGGCGGATAACCCAAAAAGACACAAGGGGTAGACCGGGCCTGAAGTTTGTTAATTGTGGTAGAGGGAAAGAGTGGATAACACAAACACCCAAAGACCCTAAGGTGTGAATACGAAGGAGTCTTATTATATAAAATTTGAAGGGGGGATGAATATGTCAAACCTTTGGAAGGAAGAATGTTAAGAAGATATGTAGTCATTTGTAGCGCATGATGCCAAAAAGAAGGGGGTACGGAAGCATTTCGGACAATGTTATTAATAGTAAGAATTTTTCGTTTGGCTTTCCCATTTTGTGACGACGTATGTGAGAAAGAAAAATGAAAATTGATCCCATTATTAGCACAAAACTCCCTAAATACCCCATTATCATATTCTTTGCCATTATCACATTTAATATTTTAAATTTCCAGTTCGAATTGGGTTCTAATGAATGCTCTAAATTTTAAGAAAATGGAAAAAAACTTTGAGATTTTTCCGCCATCGGAAAAGTCCATAAAAAATTAGAATAGTCATCTAAAAAAAGAACATAATAGCGATGACCCAAAGAACTAAGAACGGGAGATGTCCATAAATCACTATGAATAATATCAAATGGCATTAAAGTATGAGAATTAGAGGCAACAAATGGCAATCTAACAATTTTTCCTAAAGAACAAGATTGACAATTCGGAGTACTACGCGTACCCTTACAAGAAATAAAATTATTTTTATCTAAGGAAGACAAAATAGACTACCCTGGATGACCTAGACGAGCATGCCACAAGGAAGGAGCCAGAGCTACAAACGTTGATGGCAATGCGTGACTCGAGAAACCGGACGTTGGCGTGATAGGATAAAGATCTCCCATACTATCACACCTTATGAGAGGACTCTCCGTCTTGAAATCCTTCACAGAAAATCCAAACGGATCAAATTCAACAGAAACATAATTATTAGTGGTGAATTTACGGACAAACACTAAATTTTTAATCAATTTAGGGGCATGGAGGGTATTTTTCAAGATAAGGTGTGGATAGGGGGGAGACATCGTTTTATGACCATAACCATGAATTGGAATTGAATTTCCATTACCAACAATTATGCCACGAGGGCTGCTCAAATTGGAATAAGATGAGAGAGTACTTTGATCGGATGTCATGTGGGTCGTGACTCCAGTGTCCATGTACCAATTCGGCTCTGGTGGATTTAATCCAAGTGTGTACATTGCGGCTTCAATATCGATTTATGGGGGGGGGCTACATGATGGGCCTGCAGAGGCCGAGACCCAATCCCACTGGCCTGCTGCCCCGGCCCATAACCTGGTCTGAAACCCGAGACTGGACCCGAGAAACTGGGCATGGGCTGTTGAGAAACAGGGGCCCAGTTTCTCGGGTAATATCTTGGAAATCTGCCACTGTTTGGCTATTATTGGCTGGCCCAATTGCACTGCATATGGGCTCACTGCTGGGCCCAAACTGTTACTGCTGTTGACTGCCCCGAGAGCCACCACCACTATTCCAGTTTTCACCGCGATTCTTGCTATTATTTTTCTGATTTTGACTCTTTTTGCCGCCCACCGTTATTGCGGTTTTGATCCGAGTTGTTGGAACCGAAAGGAGGAAAATTGGACTCAGTCATCATGACTACGGGACTAGCACTGGTAGCCGCCTTTTTGGCTAAGCCGGCTTATTCGAGTATAAGCATAGAACTAGCCTGATAAAATTACGGAAGAGGGCTGATCTGACGAAGAAGCGTGCCAACACCACTATATGCCTCAGAAAGTCCTGCAACCATCTGAAGGACAAGACAACCATTAGTAACTTGCGCACCAACGTTGCGGAGTTAGTCCGCCAATTCCTTCAACCTTTTGCAATATGCTGAAATGTTAGGAAAATGTTCCATATTGACGTGGGAGAATTCCTACTCCAAGGTAACAACACGAAAATTTTGATTATCCTGGAATATATCACATATTCTATTCCAAGACGCCATTTCCGTAGCATCTGGTTCGATAATCGTTTGCAACAGGTCGATAGAAATAATGGAATATATCCACTGAAGAATAGTAGCATCAAGTGTGGTCCATAACTTAGGATCATCCTCGGGTTTCGTCACCTCTGTATCCGTAGGAGTTGCGGAGATAATGTGATGGAGAACTTGATGCGAGCGTACATGAACTTTTAACAGTTCGGCCCACGTCACATATTGGAGGTTTTCTATTTCAAAAACGATATGGGTGTGATTTTTATATTAGAAACACCAAGGGCAGGGTGAAACGTGTTCTTAGCCATAATAGAAACGCAATACGTGATGTAGGGATTTGGAAGAGAGATTTGGAAAGAAAAAAATAATTTCCGGGCATGGAAACCGAGGAAGGGAACTCGGAAACCGGACAGTTTGGACGGAAATTTTTGGGAGAAAAAAAATTAAGCTAGACTTCTGATTCCACGAAAGAAATAATCCCTTGATTATTTTCATTAATTGAAAGAGTATATCTACAATTTACATCTTTCCATAATAGGAAAATCCTGTTCCTATTCTACTCTTAAAACCTTATTCTACTTGGATACTAACTATACAATTATGGTAATACAATTATGGTAAGTGTACATTACTAATTACAACCAATTATTACCTAAACTAATGTGTACAATTCCGTGACCTATCACGTGATATACACTAATGTACTTTAACAATGTGCCATTTAATGTACTTTGTTTAGCTTATTTTACCTACGCTAGTTACTGTTTACTTTTTCAGAATGCGCTATCATGACTTATTCTCTTTGATATCAGGATTTTCATACTGCTTTACATTTTTTTGACTGGATCTGACCGTTCCTCTTGCTTTGCGCTTGCTTGTGTTTTACTTGTATTTATGCTTTGTCTTGAGCCGAGGGTCTCTCGAAAACATCCTATCTACCTACCAAGGTTGAGGTTGTTAAATATACCAAATATACATAACATATACACGGTATGCACGTGTATATCCTATGTATATTTGGTATCGAATGGTCACAGATTTTAGGCATAATTGTACACAATTTTGTATAGTTGTAGTGTACCATAATTAGTCTTGTACTCTCACCATAATTGTATAGTTAATCTCCAAATAGAATAAGGTTTTAGGAGTAGAATAGGAATAGGATTCTCCTATTATGAAAATATGTAAATTGTATATATAATCTTTCAATTAATGAAAATAATCAAGGGATTATTTCTTTCATGGTATCAGAGGTCTAGGTCTTAAAATCCTCTCTCAAACATCCTCCCATTTTCCATCCACCAACATCGATTTCCGAGTCTTTCCTCATCGGAATTCGTGCCGACGGTTTATCCTCTCTTCCCAAAATTTTCTTCCAAATCCCTCAATCTCATAGTGTTCTATCAATATGTCTACATCACGGAACACGTTTCATCCTGCCCTTACAATTTCTAACATCAAGAATAACATCCCTTTTGTTCTTGAAATAGAAAACGTCCAATATACGACGTGGGCCGAACTGTTCAAAATTCACGCACGCTTGCATCAAGTCATCCATCACATAATCCCCGCGGGTCCTGAGGATACGGAGGTGCTAAAATGCGAGGATGATCCTAAGTTGTGGACGACTCTTGATGCTACCGTCCTTTAGTGGATATATTCCACAATTTCTACCAACCTTTTGCAAATGATTATTGAACCTGACGCTACGGCATAGGCAACTTGGGATAGACTACGTGATATATTACAAGATAATCATAATTCTAGAGTTGTTACTCTTGAGCAGGATTTCTCCCACGTCAATATGGAAGATTTCCCTAACGTTTCGGCCTATTGCAAAAGATTGATGGAATTGGCGGACCAACTCCACAACATTGGTGCGCCGGTTTCGAATGACCTTTTGGTCCTCCAAATGGTTTCCGGCCTCTCCGAGGCCTATAGTGGTGTTGGCACGCTTCTTCGTCAAAGCAATCCACTTCCGCAATTTTATTAAGTTCGTTCTATGCTTACACTCGAAGAAGCGGGCATGGCTAAAAAGGCAGCTACTGGTACTAGTCATGTGGTTATGATGACTGAATCCACTGTCCATCCTCCCGATTCCAACAACTTGGGCCAAAATCACAACAACGATGGCGGTAAAAAGGGAGGAAATAAGAAAAATAATGGCCAGAATCGCGGCGGCAACAATAGCGGCAGCCAGAATAGTGGTAGTGGCGGTGGTTCCCCTGGGGGAAGTCAGCAGTAGCAGCAGTTTTGGGCCCCGCAGTGGGCCCTACAGTTTGGACCAAACAGTGGCAGCCCAGCGATACACCCCCACTGGTAGTGAGCCGGCCAGCAGCAGCAGAGGCCTAACATGCAGTGGCCCAGTTTTGGTACTCCATCTGGGCCGAGGCAGCAAGTAGGGGTGCTTGGGCCTCGGGCCACGCAGGCCCATCATGCAATGGGCCCCACTTCGACCGACATCGAAGCCGCAATGCACACACTTGGATTAAATCCTCAGGACCCAAATTGGTATATGGACACCGGTGCCACTACCCACATGACATCCAATTCAGGTACGCTCTCGTCTTATTCCAATTTGAGCAACCCTCGTGGCATAATTGTTGGTACTGGTAATTCTATTCCAATTCGTGGTTATGGTCATAAAACTTTGTCTCCCCCTCATCCACCCCTTATCTTGAAAAGTACCCTACATGCCCCCAAATTGATTAAAAACTTAGTGTATGTCCATAAATTCACCACTGACAATTCCATTTCTATTGAATTTGATCCATTTGGTTTCTCTGTGAAAGATTTCAAGACGGGGAGTCCTCTCATGAGGTGTGATAGTATGGGAGATCTTTATCCTATCACGCCAAGTTCCGATCTATCGAGTCAAGCCTTGCCGTCAGCATTTGCAGCCCTTGTTCCTTCCTTGTGGCATAGTCGTCTTGGTCATCCGGGGTCGTCTATTTTGTCTTCCTTAGTTAAGAATAGTTTTATTTCATGTAAGGGTACGCGTAGTACTCTGAATTGTCAGTCTTGTTCTTTAGGAAAAATTGTTCGGTTGCCATTTGTAGACTCAAATTCTCATACTTTAATGTCATTTGATATTATTCATAGCGACTTATGGACGTCTCATGTTCTTAGTTCTTTGGGTCATCGGTATTATGTTCTCTTTTTGGATGATTATTCTAAATTTTATGGACTTTTCCGATAGCGAAGAAATCTCAAGTTTTTTCCATCTACTTAAAATTTAGAGCATTTACTAGAACCCAATTCGAACGAGAAATAAAAAATATTCAGTGTGATAATGGCAAAGAATATGACAATGGGGTTTTTCGGGAATTCTGTGCTAATAATGGATCAATTTTCATTTTTCTTGTCCTCATACGTCTTCACAAAATAGAAAAGCCGAACGCAAAATTCGTACCATAAATAACATTGTCCGAACTTTATTGATTCATTCTTCCGTACCCCCGTCTTTTTGGCATCATGCTCTACAAATGGCTACATATCTCCTTAACATAATTCTTCCAAAGGTTTGACATATTCTTCCCCCTTCAAATTTTATATAATAAGCCCCCTTCGTATTCACATCTTCGGGTCTTTGGGTGTTTGTGTTATTCGTTATTCCCGTCCACCACAATAAAAAAAACTTCAGGCCTGGTCTACTCCGTGTGTGTTTTTGGGTTTTTCGTCTGATCATCGTGGTTACAAATGCTTTGATTTATCCTTTAATAAAATCATCATTAATCGCCATGTAATTTTTGATGAATCCTAATTCCCGTTTGCTAAGGGTAGTAATCCGGTGCGTAGTTCGTATAATTTTTTGGATGATGGTATAACCCCGTATATTATTCACTATTTTTCGGACGTCTCCCACACCCAAAATTCTCCCAGCCAGCCCGCGCCGTGACCCCACCGCCCGTCCGCGGCTACAGTACAAAGATAATCATCGGGCTAATTTCGGGTGGCCGTCCCACTCACTTCTGAAACTAGTCCAATCCTTGTTTACCGTGTTGGGCCAGCAGGCCCACTGCCTGCTGGACAGTCCGTCCCAAATCCAGCAAATTCCCAAAATCCGCCCAATTCTTCCTCGAGTCATAGACCGGTCACTCGTAGTCAATGGGGTATTTTTAAACCAAAGAGTCATTTTAATTTAAATTCTAATGTTCTTAAATCACCCTTACCCCATAATCATGTGTCTGCGTTAAATGACCCGAATTGGAAACTTGTTATGACCGATGAATATAATGCTCTTATTGATAATAAGACATGGGAGTTGGTGCCCCGTCCATATGATATTAATATTATTAGGTCTATGTGGATTTTTGCTCATAAGGACAATTCAGATGGTTCATTTGCACGACATAAGGCGCGGCTTGTGGGTGATGGTAAAACTCAGCAGGTTGGTGTGGATTGTGGTGAGATGTTTAGACCGGTGGTCAAGCTGGCTACCATTCGCACTGTGCTTAGCTTGGCTCTTTCGAAAGCATGGTCTATTAATCAATTGGATGTAAAGAATGATTTCCTACATGATGATCTCAAGGAAACAGTCTATATGCATCAACCTTTGGGTTTTAGGGATCCCAAACATCCTCATCATGTATGTTTGTTGAAGAAGTCCTTATATGGGCTTAAGCAGTCTCCACGAGCCTGGTATACGCGGTTTGCCGACTATGTTTCGACTATTGGGTTCACTCACAGCAGGTCGGATAATTCCTTGTTCATCTATCGTCGTGGTTCGTCCTTGACCTATATTCTGTTATATGTGGATGATATTATTCTGACTGCCTCTTCCTTCAGGGTACACTTGACTATGATTTGCATTTATATCCTTCCTCAATGTCCACACTTGTCTCGTATACAGATGCCGATTGGGGTGGTTGTCCGGACACCAAACGGTCTACATCTAGCTATTGTATGTTTCTTGGCAATAACTTGGTCTCATGGTCTGCGAAACGTCAGTCGATATTGTCCCGATCCAGGGCCGAGGCCAAGTATCAAGGGGTAGATAATGTGGTCTCAGAATCATGTTGGTTACGTAATTTGCTATTGGAGCTTCATTGTCCTATTCAGAAAGAAACCTTGGTTTATTGCGATAATGTTAGTGTCATCTACCTTTCTGGTAATCCGGTTCAGCACCAGCGCACTAAACATATCGAGATGGACATTCACTTTGTCCGCGAAAAGGTTGCTTGTGGTCAAGTACGCGTCTGCCATGTCCCGTCAAGGTATCAAATTGCCGACATCTTTACAAATGGTCTTCCCTCGGTCCTTTTTGAAGATTTTAGGGACAATCTCAGCGTTCGAAAACCACCCGCTATGACTGCGGGGGTGTGTTAAATATACCAAATATACATAAGATATACACGGTATGCACGTGTATATCCTATGTATATTTGTTATCGAATGGTCACGGATTTTAGGCATAATTGTACACAATTTTGTATAGTTGTAGTGTACCATAATTGGTCTTGTACTCTTACCATAATTGTGTAGTTAATCTCCAAATAGAATAAGGTTTTAAGAGTAGAATAGGAATATGATTATCCTATTATATAAATATGTAAATTGTATATATAGTCTTTCAATTAATGAAAATAATCAAGGGATTATTTCTTTCAGAGGTAAGATCTGCGTATACTCTACTCTCCCCAGACCCCACGTTGTGAGATTTTACTGGGTATGTTATTGTTGTTGTATACATGCACGGGATGTAAGGAGGACAATATATAAGAAGAGAGTGGAAAATGAATTTATCAATCTGATAAGAATTCATATTCCTTTCACTGTTTCCTGTACTTTATATGCCTTTTGGGATAAGCTAAGGGACTAGGACAAGACAATGGCTAAGAACATTTTCATATTGTAACATATCAAAGTTCATGTATTTTAAACAGACTATGACGATTTTATTCTTATCTCTAATTCTCTCTTCTCAATAGTAGTAAAAATATCGTATTTGTTGAGAATAATTAGATAGTACAATATCTCAATAATAATTCATTCCCAACTACAGCTATTTGTATGAGTATCTCCCCAAGGTGTTGAAAAAACACTTGTTTATAAGTGTGACAAATATGGGCTTCTTTGTACAAGAATAAAGTATTGAAATTGTAGACAAATTGGGTTGAGTGGAGTTTGGCAGGGAGACAAGCTGATCTCTTCTTCCCAAACTAGTAGGACCCTTTACAGCCTGGCACACAGTCACCAATCAGCAGACAACACCTGTCACTTACCACAAAATCTCTATTCTATTTTTGTTGTATTTTCAAAGTTCCCACTATATATCTTGGCTATCAAAGAGTATACTCCAATATTTATTAGTTTCTCCATTCATTTCTTGAATAGCCAAAGAGTTCAAAACTTTTTCAAATTCTATGATCATGATGACTAGGGAGTTACTATTGCCAAGAGAATTAAAGTTTAGGTCATGGAAGAGGTGTTGTAAGTACATTCAAGAACAGAGAACAAGGATTTATATCATTTGGAGATGTTCAGTGACACTTCTTCTTTGGAATGATGAAATGATTGAGCATTTTGATGAAGAAGAGATTCCAATATAGCATACTACATATCTTTGGGTAAGCTTTTTAGTAATTCAGCCATTTTCTTGTTTATTGGCACAGTCAAGTGTCTTTGTAAAGTTTAGAAAAAAGACAACTTTGTGCACCAGCAAGTAAAACTAGTACTATAATAATTTTTAATGTATAGTCTTAAGTTTATGCAGTGAATTCAAATTCTGAGTTCTCTCCCTTCCCCGTAAACCTAGGGAAGTGGTCAAGCAGGGTTCAAAGGGTCTTCACTAAAGTTAAAGACAGCTTTTGTATGACAGCAAGTTAAACTAAACGCAGACTCTATTTCATTGTCTGAATCAGAAAAAACTTACTCACATTCAGTATTTACTAGGGTGGCCAATGGGGCGGGTTCGGGACAGGACCCGACTAAACTAGGGGAGAGCGGGACCGGTCCTCCAGCGGGACCGGTCCTCCAGCGGGACCGGTCCTCCAGCGGGACCGGTCCTCCAGCGGGACTAACGGGATCCGCCAATGTCCCGTTTTGTTCCCGGTCCCGTTGGAAAAGGGGACCGGTCTTATCTGGCCAGGGCGGGATCGGGTTTTTCAAAAAAAAATTCACTTAATTTTAAAAAATAACATATATAAACACCTCAATAATTGAACAAGATAGTGTCATAAAAACATCTCAAGGCTGTTTTTGTGCCTCTTATATTATTTAATAAAAATATAATTTTTTTGTAATACAGTTTCAAAATTGTAACTTTGTGGTGTTGAAATTTGCAAATAACATAGTAAAATTATAATTAAAAAAATCACATATTTATAAACACGTTTTCTAGTTTCTTCACAATATCTTGTGGTTATTCGGTTAGAATTGGAATTTGTTGGTCAAATTACTCGATGTCTTCTTCGTTGATCTCCGGTTTACCGCACCTTCTACGCTCTGCTCGTATCCAGTCTCTAAATAAAACTGCAATCTCTAAGTTATCTCCCGTTAATGAGTGTCTGTGTTCTCCTATTTGAAATCTTTCGGCAGAAAAAATGTTTTCAGACGCTGTTGATAACGCTTGAATGTTCAACACATCTCGGACCATCTTTGATGGTGTCAGAAATGTCTTTTCATTCTTCCTCCAGTATTTCAACATGTCTTCACATCCTTCTTTATTGAGAACTGCTTGGTATGGTACAATACCCTGCAAAACAAAAACATCAAACTCGCTAACTTGATTAGTAGTGGTACCACTAAACATTATATGTCTAAGGATTTCAATATTAGCCGCAGAAACAACATGTCTTTTTTGAGGTTGTATTGAAGAAGAAGATGGTATGGAAGTCGGTTGGTTGCTAGCACTTTCTTATTGGTAATGCGTATATACTTTTTTGCATTCATCGTGTATGCTAGACAAAACTTCTTCTTTAGTTGGTTCCTTAGGTGGTTGTTCATTTGGATTTTTTAGAGTTGGAGGTGGAAGTACTGTTATAAAATCATAAATAGTTTCAATAAGTGCTTTACAACCGTCTATTTTAATAGTCGGATTTAATACAACACCAATAATATAAATAGTGGGAATAGGAAAAAAATATTTTTTTGATTTGATAAATATTTTTTTAATAGGTGCCTTATAATATGGTTTTTTTTTCATATATTCACTAAATAACAAAAATATTAGAGCTATATAAAATAATATAGTTGAAATAATAGGATAATATATACCAGAAAATTCTTTAGTTGCTTGAAAAAAATTCTTTAAAAATACAATAAGTTCTGAATTTTTTTCCCAATCGTTATCTACAACCATATCAGTTGGATTTCGATTATGGGTGTTAAAAAATAAAGTTATAGATCTTCTATAATCATAAGCAATAAGTAGTTGTTCATATAAAGAATTTCACCTAATCGCTACTTCTTCGAAAATTTTTCTATAAGGTAGTCTACAATCGTGACAAGTTTTTTTTTATATTCTTTTTTTCTTTGTATTCTATTACTTCTAAAAATAAAGTTTATAGCAAATTGTACTTTTTAAAGAATATCTTCAAAAAGTGATAGACCATCATTTACAACTAAGTTATAAATATGGCACGGATATTTTATATGAAAATAATTAGAAAAAGATGGAGTTAAAAGATCTTTTAAAAGTCTAATAGCATAATTATTAGAAGAAACATTATCTAATGTAACAGTCATTATTTTGTCAGTTATACCATAATAATCTCAAACTTGATGAATATTTTCTGCAATAAAATTTTCGGTGTGTCTATCATCAATATATCTATATGCTAAAATACGCTTTTGCATAGATCATTTATAATCTATCCAATGACATGTTTAAGTTAAATATTGTTGATATTCATGTGTAAATTTAAAAACGTCTCTCCTAACAGTTGATTTAGAAAAATCGTTAAAAGCGGGATTATACATATCACTAATGTAATGAATAAAATCAGGAGAGGAATGATATGAAAAAGTCAAACCCTCCGCCGCAACTGATTTTAGGATTGCTTCCTTATCTCTATGTTTATCGTATTTAGGGCCTACAATTCCCCCGTCATCGGGTTAATTTGACCATGTACTTGGTCCGGGACACTATGTGAACCTTGTCCCGACTAAGAGCGCATTAGCGCACCCGACTTTGTAGCCTCGTATTCATCTCACCTAGCTTTGGGAAAGTTTTGTACATGTCTCAATAAACCTCCCGTCCAATCCTGACCTTTTCCCATTTTAAATTTATAAACATTTTTACAAATTCTGCATCTAACTACTTGATTCTCTTGGTCCCTATCAAAAAAATCTCATGCAGCATATTTTAATTTTCGTTGTGTGGGACCTCGTCTCATGCTATGGGGAATAGGAGGCGTTCCAGTTTCAGTTTGAGGTGCACTAGTGGATGTGTCATCTAGATTATCTTCTAAATTAAAGTTTGGTTGAATTGCCGAATATATCCCATCGTCTAATGGTATATCATTAAAAAATTCAGTTTCGTCTATATGAGTATAATCAATCAAATCATCATGTCAAGGAATATGATGACTAGAAGAAGTACCACTTCCCTTGTTACCCCTACTAGAAGAAGAACACTTACCCTTACCCTTAAACATACATCTTAATCCTTTCATTTTAATTATGCAAATATATAATTAAAGATAATGAAATTAAGTGCGATAATTAAAATAAAGTAACAATAATAATTTAAATAAGGAACAAAGGTTCGAAACGTCGATGTGTAATCGAGGTTGAAAATTGAAACTTTGCTCGATGGATGATCCTCAAGCTAGTTGCCAACTTCACTCCCAGTTTTTAAACTTTGATACAGTTATACAAATGAACAAATAAAATATAATATTTAGTAGGCAATGTAGACTTGTAGAGAGATAGATTGAGAGATTGTAGGAAGATTTGTGAGAAAGATGAAGAGAAAATGAGGTATTTATAGTTGGAAAATTGGGTTAAAGTGTAAATATATTAACTTAGGGGTTAAAAATGAGGTATTAAGGGGGTTTGGGGAGGTCAAAATGGCCATTGCACAATGGCCAAAATATAAAATGGTCGTTGTGCAACGGCATTTTTTGCAAAGGGGAGGAGGGCGGGCGGGACTGGGGAGGGATCGGGCCTGGGGCGGGACGGACCCGGGCAGGATCGGACCTGGGGCGGGACGGGCGGGACAAGCCCAGGTCCCAGGTTCGAGTCCCGTGCCCTTTTTCTTTTTTTTTTTGGAGGTGGGAATCGGGGCGGGGTCGGCCGACCCAGCGCACTGGCCAGCCCTAGTATTTACTCCAACCAAATGAATGCATGACATGTGTCACATGCATTGTCATCGTGAATACATATTCCCGCCGCAGTATTATCACATAAGCATGGTCAACTACTGTAGTTTAGTGTAAATATTAGATGTGGCCAAGTTTTTAAAAACAATTCAAATGAGCCACCGGAGAAGGGTGGGAGGAGGAAAGCAAAATGACCAAGCACTGATTCAACTTAATATTTACACTACAGTAGTGTAAATATTAGGTGTGGCTAAGTTTAGTGTATACAGACAAATAACAGTATTTCAGTTTGTTTCAATTGACAAGTCATAACAGTATTTCAGTTTGTTTCAATTGACAAGTCAGTGCCTCCACCCACCACCTGTAAGCCCCAGTTTCGAGTCACGTTGGAAGGGAAGTGTGGAACACAATAGATCCTTCAAAACGGGGTAAAAAAGAAAAAAAAGTTTGTTTCAACTTCTTTAATACGTACTACATTTTAAGTGGGGAACATGAAAAGAGGCTCAGAATTTCCAGCTCCTCTTTTGTCTTCCATTATTTTTCTTTGTCTGTATTTACTCATTTGTTCATTTTTGGAGTAACTATCGTGTACAGTCTACACAAAGGACCTTCCCTTGGCCCTATTGTTTAAGCAATTTAATACTAAGAAGAAAGGAAAGAACTGTGAGTCCATTGGATGAATGTTTCTATAGCAGGTCTATTGATTGATAATGTTGCATCACATCAACTTGTGCTATCTTCAGTTGGTCACTAATTTTAAGAATATAACCATCAGAATATAATCAAAATGAAATTTCATCTCATTTCTTTGCCAGGAATAGGAGGCTTATTCATGGTTATTATCAATTTGTCTTTACAAAGCAGCAGGGAAATAATAGAATTCTCATACAATTAATGAATCTGAGACATTTCACCAACAGTGGGAATGTATTCACATAGAATAATTATATCCTCACAAAATTATATGTGCAGATTGCACAAGCGTTTTTTTCCTTTTCCTCGGCATTTGCAGACCCTCTCTGGTCTTAAGACTGCTGAAATAGAATGCTTCAGCATACTATTTATCTCTTGTCATCAAGAAGAGGCTCTCTAAGACTCCCTTGTATTCTTCTTGAGGTAGAAAGGTCCTCACTGGACTTTTTCGGGCTCTGTCCTTCCTTATTTTGGCTTCCCTGAAGAATCAAATAATAAAAATCCGTTATTATCAGGAAAAACTTTACCTTAAACTACGTTAGGAAAAATAAAGATATAAATGAAAATAGATGCATTAGGTGCACAATAAAAGTCAATAAGTTGATAAAATGCGAATCCAGTTTCTTGCAAACTTAGTTATGTCTTTTAGAAATCTCACGAAGTGAACATTGACTTTCAAGAAAGTTTTGTCATTGTAAATAATGGATCTTTGGGCCTAACTCAACCCCAAAAGCTAGCTTGTAGGGTGAGGATTGTCCAAATCTATACAGGGAGTCCATGTTCCCATTCCATATCCGATGTGGACTCTTAACACTCTCCCGCACGCCCAGACTTTGTTAATTGGAGCGTGGATAATATAATTTGGGGGCCCAACATCGGTGAACAAAGAATTGAAATGGGTCTGGCTCTGATACCATGTAAATAATGGATCTTGGGCCTAACTCAACCCCAAAAACTAACTTATGAGGGGAGGTTCCAAGTCCATATAAGGAGTCAAAATTCTTATTCTATTTTTGATGTGGGACTCTTAACAGTCCTCCACGCTCAAACCTGGTTAACTGAAGCGTGGACAATATAATTTGGGGGTCCAATATCGATGAACAAAGAATTGGAATGAGTCTGGCTCTGATACCATATAAAGAATAGATCTTGGGCCTAACTCAATCCGAAAAGCTAGCTTGTAGGGTGAGGATTGTCCAAATCCATATAAGGAGACCATGTGCCCATTCCATATCCGATGTGGGACTCTTAACAATCATATTTCAGGACAGTCATTATTTATAAAATATATGTGCACTTACAGCTGCCTTTTGGGCTGTTAGTCTACGAATTGATGGAGCTCGTGCCACAACTGAAGCAGCTGCTGCAGCAGCCACGCGTATCCTATTAAAATCAATGTTAGAATATCCTCTTCGATACATATAACACTGATTAGATATAACTAAGTTCTCTAAGTCTGTCCAACCTTCTATGTACATCAACATATTCATCGGTCTCGTCTACTATTTCCTCCTGCACCATGACCAGCTTTAAAATGTAAGTACCATCTGTTGTATACCAAATAGGCAGAAGAGGAAGTAGGAAAACAAAAGAACCCGAATAGATACCTGTAAAAGTTCTTCAAATACATCTTCCAATGTGATAATACCTATTACTTCGCCATCCTCAATATCATATGATGACTGAGTCAATGCATTAGTCACTGCGTCAACAGATGCCTGTGAGGTTACTGCTGCTGGTACTCTAGTTTTCTCAATATCAACGACAACACTATCTGACTTATTATCCTGAGATTTCTCTTCCTCAATGACCAAGGGAGGTTTTTTGCTTTTTCCTTTAATCTTCACTACTGCAGCCATATGACTGCTACCCTTTTGGAACTCATTTAGTATGTCATACAATGGCATATCAGCAGGAACTCTGAAAAGATGTATGAACAACACTTTGAGCTTAAAAAGTCACAAATGTAAAACACAGTAAAGTATAGAATTAGAAATTAATACCGTGGAATTCTTCGAATTGAAACAGAGCTAACTGGCGTCTCTGTTTCCGGCCTCACTGTAAGAAGACTTTTTACCTAACATTACTCAAGTACCAAACCATCACGACTTTAAAGAAGAGCAAGATTACAAGTGAAGCGTGATTTGAAGGTTATGCAAACCTCACCAGAAGAAGACCAATAATATTCTTTGGATTGCCAGAGTACACAGGAACTCTGCTATGACCCCTAGCAAGAACTTTTCCCATTGCCTCCCTATGATGGAAAAAGAGAACAGTTAAATCATTTGTTAGAACTTAATTCAACATATCCAGGGTTGTCATCCTCATCCGGCTAGATGCATTCAGTCTATATTCATGCATGTATTTAAAAAGTAAAAGTGAATATACGACTAATCCTTCAACAATAATACATCCATGTTAATCAGATTCTTCAAAATCCTTTACCGCATCCGTGTCGATCCGACACGATTTGAATGTGGGTGTGAGATCCCCATTGGATTCGGTCAACCTAACTTGGGTGCTTTTACTATACCTATGGCCAAAAAGTACAGGTTGATGGGGGTATTTGGTGTGATTTTGGGTTTACGCCATATATTTAATAAAGTAGATCCGACACGATTTGAATGTGGGTGTGAGATCCCCATTGGATTCGGTCAACCTAACTTGGGTGCTTTTACTATACCTATGGCCAAAAAGTACAGGTTGATGGGGGTATTTGGTGTGATTTTGGGTTTACGCCATATGTTTAATAAAGTACTAGAACACTTTGCTATTATACGAGATAACTTATGAATAAAACATTAAGTGCTTACAAAGAATTTAACTATATTAGTTTAATTTAATAACTTCAATTAATTCTTGAAATATATACTTGTACATGTCGTAATATACATTTACTGGTTGTAACTTAACACCCGCAGCCATACTCCTATCCGTTTCCCCTAGTCCTATGATCTAGGTGATGACGAATATGACTTCTAGATCCGCCCCTCGGTTGAGTACCCACACCCGAGCAACATAGATCCTTAGTCATGTTCCTCCCAGGAATCCCAGAAATAACAAATGAGCATAACCATTTGGATGAGGACAAAACTACTTCATACAGCTATGAGCTATGAAGGTACTCTTACACAACTCATCAGGAAAGAGTATTCCCCATTTTTTGGAAGAATAAGAACATAATCTTAAGTCAACACCTAAGGTTCAATTGGGAAGAGCTCCTCTTAAGCCTCTAATTTAAGTTCCGTTGCAGCCCCCACCCAAAGGGAAACAAATATAAGAGAAAAGATGATGAAGAGAATAAGCCTTGATAAGTATGGTAATGGTATATTAACCCCAAAATAACTTTCCCATAAGCAAGCAGTGAAATTAAAGCATGCATGGATTGCCTGACCAGAAAAGTAGATATATGACATGTTACCATTACACTATTCAATTTTGAGTTCCAACTATTACTGATGGAAACATTGTGCTATCTCTCAATCATTAAAACTGATAACAGAACAAACCCTATTTTGAGAAGTTAACCATCAGCACAAGTGTTAGAGCGTAGCACAGGAAAACTTATTGGTTTTATGAAGCAAACCTACTCATTATTGTGACAGCATAAAATTAAAGGGAAAATGTAGTGCATACATCTGACAGTGAAATAGCATGCCTTGAGAGTTCATTATCTGAGAAGCATGATACTTCACAGGATTTGAAGAGCAGAAGACTAAGTTTGATAAGTTAGAGCATCGCAGACTAATTGTCCAACACTCACCAGTCCAGCTTTGAATTGACATCCAATGAAAATGTTGACTCAATGGGCGTCATTGCCTCCTCAGCAGTCTATCGATAAGAAAAAAAGAGAAGAGGATCATTACACCACCCTGGCTAAAAAAGAGAGAAAGTAGAGTCTAGAGGATTTAAGAAACTACATATTGTTTCAGTTAAGGGTCAGTTGCTGAGTATTTCTTCTAGGGTCAACTACTCCCTCCCCCACCCAAGAAAAGAGGATAATAGGCTTTAAAGATTAAAAAGTCAAGAATTTGTGTCTTGAACTACAGATCTCAGATACCGACATATTGAATATGTCAGAAATGACAGTTTCACTGACACTACCTTCTCAGTCAAATCCAGTGCTCCACTGATGATTGTTGTCTCATCATGTGTAAGTTCACCTCCCTTGCCAGCCTGCAAAAATGTCTCAATAATGAATCATGGTCTATGAAATGAAAAAGGAACTTGTAGCTTGGTATAAGTTGTTACATTCAAATTACTCCAGAAAATCACGAAACAATACAAACCTCTTGGCCATGAATAGAAACAAGGGCTTTCAGTTGAGCACGTCTGAATAGTACTTCATTGTGTCCCAATAGGCAGTCCAGGATCTGGAAAGACAAGCCAGGATAAATGAAGTCAGAGGTTCTACCATTTCAAGAACTAGCAACCTAATCTGGAAGAACTTTAGAATTTCACCGGCAGTCAGGAGAACAAAATTTAGAGAAGCACAAATATTGTGTTGCTATATTAGAAAGATATAGATTTCATTTCTTGATTAGACCACTATAAGACAGTAAAAATGTCATAGACAAATGTTATCAATTTTACTGACTAGCTCAAGACAGAAAAGATAATTGATAGAATACTAGCTTAATTTGAAGTGCCAAAACACTGAAGAATAATTTCATCTTTAGACTTTAGTACTTCATGTGCCATCAAAATCTTACGAGATTGGCTTGACTTTGCTTAAGAACAAGGATTCAAGGAAATAGGATGTCAGAAGATTGACTATGCAAAAATTGGATCATATGGTAGGCATTTCGTGTTTCAAGCCTCCTTTATCTAAATCTCTTTTACTTCCAAAATATTGTTGAGCATTGATGCCACAGCATGTAACAAACATAACATTAACAACAACTACTTGGCACTCTCAAGCTAGATGGGGTTGGCTATATGAATCCTCATTATCCAATTTCGCTCCCAGTGTACCACATTCGCGTATGCAACATAACATAAATTGAGTCAAAATTAACTCCATTGGAATAGGAAAACAACATCAATACCATCAGCACAATGGTTCCACAAGATCTCGTCTTTATGGTAAACTAATTTCTAGACAAGAAAGAACCAACAACAACAATAACATACCCAGTGAAATCTCACAACGTAGGGTCAGGGGAGGGTAGAGTGTACGCATACCTTACCTCTACCTTAGTAGGTGGAGCGGCTGTTTCCGAGAGACCCTCGGCTCAAGACAAAGCACAAACACAAGCAAAGTAAGACAAACAAAGCGACTAAGCCATGATAGCGAATTCTGAAAAAAGAAGCAATAACTAATGCAGGTAAATAAGACAAACAAAATACACATAGCAGCATACATCAAACGACAGGGGACTATAAATCAATACCGTGCCTACTAGTATGATAGGCTAAGAGGGCCTACAATAATAACACTATAACTACCAATTTGTAAGCGTAGGTAGGACTACGATGGACTACCTATTACCTTTATGCCCTAATATGTGTGCCCCATAACCCCTTATCTAAGGTCATGTCCTTAGTGAGTTTCACCTGCGCCATATCCCGTCTAATCACTTCTCCCCAATACTTCTTCGGCCTACCTCTACCCCTCATGTACCCGTCCATAGCCAACCTCTCACACCTCTGCACAGGGGAATTTGTGTCTCTCCTCTGCACGTGCCCGAACCATCTCAACCTCGCTTCCCGCATCTTATCCTCCACCAAGGTCACTTCCACTCTGTCCCGGATATCATCATTTCTAATTCTATCCCTCCTTGTATGCCCAAACATCCATCTTAGCATCCTCATCTCCGCAACTTTCATCTTTTGGGTGTGCGAAGTTTTGATCGGCCAACACTCCGCCCCATACAACATAGCCGGTCTAACCACCACCTTGTAGAACTTGCCTTTAAGTTGTGGTGGCACCTTTTTATCGCACAAGACTCTAGATGCGAGCCTCCATTTCATCCAGCCTGCCCCAATACGATGTGTTACATCGTCATCAATCTCTCCATTCCCTTAGATAATAGATCTGAGGTACTTGAAGCTTCCTTTCTTTGGAATGACCTGAGTATCAAGCCTCACATCCACGAAAAAACCCTAAATGAGAATCATATAACATTAACGTTTACAACAACACCAGCTACGCGTCTATCGCAAGCTCGATGGCTCGGCTAGAGGAATCCTCATTATCCATTTCGCTACAGTTGTACCACATTCTGGTAAAACATAAATTGAGTCGAATTAATTCCATAGGAATAGGAAAACAACATCAATACCATCAACAAAATAAGTTACACAAGATCTCGTCTTAATGGTAAACTAATTTCTAGACAAGAAAGAACCCTAAGTGGAATCACAAAAATAATTGGATATACAACAATATCAAGATTATATGAACATACGCGGTCGGACCAAGATCTATTCTTGGTTACTGTAGGGTTGGGACATCTATATTAACCTACAACAACTTCTTAAACATGCATGACATTCCTGATGTCATTCTCAAAATGATTTTTTTAATAAGGACATTCCTGATGTCATTTTCAAAATCATTTAAAAGGATAAATCCTCTTTTATCCATTTAGCCTTGCATCAAACCAACAATAGTCATGTGACTAGAAAAATGCCTTCAAACAATTCCGATAAGTTCAAATAATGGTATTAATTTAAGTCAATGCATTTATTTTGGCTAAACCATTTTGTCACTTCTCTTTGGACAATTCCGATGATTTCAAGGGAAAAATCGTACTTGTCCAGCTATATATTTGAAGCAATTGCTAAAAGACTGTAGTAGTTACCTTTCCAATGGGGTAAGCAATTGGGTAGCATAGAACCATCAGAATACGAACAAGCCAGACAAGGCTTGCACCTACAGCAAGTCCATATCTGGTGCATATTGCTTGAGGAATAACCTGAAAAAAAGAATAGCAGGAGGATCGCAGCATCACATATAGTTCTTAAATATTGAAATGCTATTTGACGCCAAGCAGTAAAAATTACCTCTCCGAATGCCAAAACAAAAGTTACTGATAGTATAATCGCCACATACTGGTTGAAAATTTTGTCCAGGTATATAGGTAGTGCCTGAAATTGAAAGAATGAAAAAGCAAAAATAAGTAAAGATCTTCATCACCTCACTTCATTAAAAAGTACATACTTCTAGAAATAAATTACATAAAGACATTAATATTTTCTCCACATTTGATCAACTTCATCAATCACTTTTTCTTGAACAAGTATCCTTTCTCTCATTTGATCCAGTAGTTTGATTCAACAACTGTGTCTCCTTCAGATTTTTCCCACACGCTTTACTTTAGCTGGGCTATGAAAGTGCATCTGGTTAGTTTCTAGTCCATGATCACATCACTTCGGTTGCACAACCCCCGCATTCAAATACAACATCAGTTCGTAAAAACCTTATCATTTTTTTATGGACGGCAATCATTCCAATTTAACAAATAAAATGTTTATTAGCTGTTGCATTTCTCCTGCTCGCCCCCTCCATTCACCTTCCCCCAACCCAACCTCCTCTTCATGTGTTTGTTTCACATTTTGTAAACTCAACCGCAGGCACCCTAGACTGAATCAAGAAGCCAGATATCAAGGTTATTACCTCCATCGAAGCAGCATTACATAGAAGTAGGGTCACAAGGAGCTGGTGTTGCTTCTGAACAACAGGAAATATTGTAGCTGAAAAGATAGAAATCAGTGAAAATGAGAAATATATGCGAATGAACTTTCCTCCAAAAAGGAAGCAACAACTCAGAATGACAGAAATAGTTTAAGGTTTTCCTGTATTTACATTTACCCAAACTGATACGTTAGATTCAGAGATAGCTATATATCTTTTAATCAGTCCTATTTTAAAGTTGTCAGAATGATGCTTTATTCCCGAAATGACTGGTTTACTTTAACTTGTATTACCCTTCAATATCTCAATCAATTAAAGGGCTACGCTCCAAATCACTTTAATATACCAGTAACAAACATCATTCATTTCACAGAGACATTAAATTTTCAAAGCCAATTATCATTTACGTCTGTTAAGAATACCCATTTTTAACATAATGAAAACAAGAATTCTTGAGCTTCACAAACATCTGATTTCATTTTTTAACACACACACACAGAAATCGATGGAGAGAGCACATATTATGACCACTCCCCAATAACATGTAAACTATTAAAGAGAAAGCGCCAAACAGTTTTTGAAGGATCAACATAACTGACAGATTACAAATGAAACTTAAATCACAATTCCAGAAAAAACAATCCAATGAATTTGATCCGCTACCAGTGATCAGTCATAGTGACACAGAATGAAGAAAAGCATTATTTAGCTTCACAACCATCTGATTTCAACACACACAAGGAGATGTCTGGAGTAGAGCCAACAATTATGTAAAAAAATTCAAAAGATCAACTCAACTCAAATACAGAATCCATTCAAGACTATGCCATTCTTGAAAATTAGAAACTATCAAAATTACTAGTACAAAACTAATCTTTCCTTAGTTTTCAAAAAAAACTAATCTTTCCTAACATGCGTGTGTACTGATCAATTAATCAACTATTTCTTTTATATGCTTCAATCCCAAATTAAGTGGGGACTACAGATCTACAACATGAATCCTCTATATCCATTCAGCAATGTTCAAAAGTTAAAACCTTTCCAAAATTACTACAAACACAAACTTCCCCTACCATAGATGTATTCTTATCAGTCAATTAATCAAAAAAGCAAATACGCCTCAATTCTAAACGGAATCAACTATGTAAATCCTCTAAATCCAGTCCACTCTATTCAGACCCATGTCAACCACGAGCTCAAATAATGCAAACAAATATAGATACACTAATAAATGCAACAAAAAGTTCATCAAAAAGTACTTTTTTTACTTATTTCTTCACACGTTTTATCAAGAAAGTAAATTAAAGATAGGTGTATTCTGATCAATCAATCAACTAGAGTATTTTTTTTTCTATGCTTCAATCCCAAACTAATTGGGGACTACAATATAAAAAATCCCCTATATGCATACCTCAATGTTCAAAACTTGAAAACACTTTCAATACATTACTACGAACACCAATTTTCCCTACCATAAATGTATTCTTATCAATCAATTAATCAACCAAATACGCCTCTCAATTCTAATTGGAGTCACTCTATTCAGACCCATTTCAAAGACGAGCTCAAATAATTCAAACAAATACAGATACACTAATAAAGGTAACACAAAGTTCATAAAAAAGTAATATTTTTTTTAATTATTTGACAAGTATTATGAAGAAAGTAAAATAAAGGGGGAAACCTGCTTGTTTTTTCTCAACAGGGGTGCCACTACGTTGAAGGATCTCAAGCTCAACAAGACCCAAAGACATAAGACCCAATGTTAAACCAGACATAATACCAGCAAAAAGTACCAAGAAACATGAGATCCCAGCATACACAAACCATGTAACTGTCCCAAATGCTATTTCTGCACCTAATGAATTCGGTGCCCTCATGGCCATTCTAGCTATTTCCAATGCATTTAACACCTGCATAATTAACTCTCTTGTGATAGACACAAATGTGACTCCTGGATATTCTTTTCCTATTTTAATTTTAATATGTTTACTAAAATACTATTATTTATTTGGAAATCTGGTCATTGACACGTCGCAAGAAGTTGGAGGAGTTGGTAAGGAAATGGTAAGCCTTCTGTATCAAACACTTTTAAATTTTGTGATCTAAAATAAATTAAAATATTTACATAATTATAAATTATCTCGTTAAACGTAAAGTTTCAAGTTAAATTGTTGCTAAATAATAAAACATATCTTTTTTTTACTACTAAAAAGAAATATATATTATATAAATTGGGACGGAGAAAGTATAAAAGTAAACGGGTGGCTCCTTTTCTTGGATCTGCGTTGGGCTATTTCTATTGGATCATTGTACGGTCTTAAAGGGTTCAGGTTGAGTGGGACCAAGACAGAATACTTGGAGTGCAAGTTCAGTAACGGGAGCGACCATGAGACAGGCGTGGAGGTAAGGCTTGGTATTCAGGCCATTCCAAAGAAAGAAAACTTCAAGTAACTCAAATCTATTATCCAAGGGAATTGAGAGATTGATGACGATGTCACACATCGTATTGGGGCAGGGTGGATGAAATAGAGGCTCGCATATGGAGTCTTGTGGGTTAAAAAGGTGCCACCAAAACTTAAAGACAAGTTCTATAAGGTGGTGTTTAGACCGACTATGTTGTATGGGGCGGATTATTGGCCAGTCAAGACTTTGCACATCCAAAAGATGAAAGTTGCGGAGATAAGGATGCTGAGATGGATGTGTGGACATACAATGAGGGATATGATTAGAAATTGTGATATCAGGGATAGAGTGGGAGTGACATTGGTGGAGGATAAGATGCGGGAAGCGAGGTTGAGATGGTTCGGGCATGTGTAGAGGAGAAATACGGATGCCCTAGTGCGGAGGTGTGAGAGGTTGGCTATAGACGGGTTCAGGAGGGTAGAGGTAGGCCGAAGAAGTATTTGGGGAGAGGTGATTAAACGGGATATGGCGCAGACGCAACTTACTGAGGACATGACCTTAGATAGGGGGTTGTGGAGGATACAGATTAGAGTAGTAGGTAGTTGAACGTAGTCCTACTTACGCTTACAAACTGGTAGTTGTAGTGTTATTAGTGTAGTCCTGCTTAGCCTATCATACTAGTAGGCACAATATTGCTTTATAGTCCTCTGTCGTTTGGTTTCTGGTGCTATGTGTTCTTTAGTGTACTTTGTTTATCTTATTTGTCTGCGTTAGTTACTGCTTCTTTTTTCAGAATGTGATATCATGGCTTATCTGCTTTTATTACCATCATTTTCATAATGCTTTTCATACAACTTTAAATTTCTTATACGGGTCTGACCGTTTCTCTTTGTCACGACCCAAACGGGAGGGCCATAACGGGTACCCGTGCCTTACTTTTTGAGTACCACTAATCATGTATTTACCACCTAACCGTAATTAAGCATGGGCCATGAGAGCCATTACGAGGTAACATGTTGACACATAGAAATATTAAACTAGAAAGGTGTTATGTAAAATCCAGCAAATAGAAGAACCCAACCTATGCATATATACATACTAAGGCCGACAAGGCCATACACGACTACTATACACAGGACAATTGTCTATAAGCCTCTAAAGAGTGTGTGACATCACAAGGTCGGGACAGGTCCCTGTCATACCCCTATGCATATCAAAAATATCGTATCAAGACTAGACTGCATCTCTGGAACAAGTAGAGTGCTCCAATATCAGCTAAACCATCAACCTACTAGTGTGGACCGTCGCCTTGTCTACTTGAGCCTGCGGGTATGAAACGCAGCTACGACTGATGTACCGAGTATGTCAGGCATGAAGAATAGCATAATAGAGACCTGAAAGTAACATGAGACAAGAAACAATCAACCAATATAGAATGCCTCTTAGGGCCATAATATGCCAAGTGTCATACCTGTGCAAAATGCCTCTGAGGCCATAATATGCCTAAGTGTCATGCACAATGCGTTCATACATATACATATTCGTATATAACGCCATCAAGCCTCTGTGGGCATCCCATCATATCATACACGCCTCTGTGGGCATCCCATCATATCATACAGGCCTCTGTGGGCATCCCATCATATCATACATGCCTATGTGGGCATAATCATTATCATCTACCAGCTGATTAGGTGGTGGTGCGTATATAACACCTTCCATTTTCCCATACCCCATACATACATATAATGCATATCATATAGTAGCGTATATAACGCCTTTGAGGTCAAGGTTTATACATGAACATAATGCATGAATGATACTAAGACACTCTAAGTCTATTGAAGTGACGTAAGGTCGTTGCACCTCCGATTAACATTATGGAACTAACATATAAACATACCTTTCATTATGAGTCAATAAGACAAGATATACATGAATCAACAAACTTCTTCAATAGAGTGAAGGACATATACATTTCTAGCTTTCAAGAGTAGAATTACTTTGGACGGACATTCGTTTACATACGGGTCATGCCAAAAGAAGGAAGAGTTAGTGATGTATATAAGGAGGGGATAGTATGGTTAGGTTGGTCGGAGTTGGTTTGGGGCTGGACGGTCACAAATATGGGAGTCAAATGGAGGTTGGTGGAATAGGACGGTTTTCGGACAGTTTAGGTTTGTGGGAGGTGTATGGGTGCCCTTAGGTGGTTTGGGGCTAAGGCGTTTGGAGAGGATGAACTAGACACATTGTAGGTTATGTTAGTGGTTGGATGGTGGTAAGGTGGCGGAAACTGGTCGGGACAGTAAGGTACGAAGGTTGAACCCGGTGAGGATGGTGGAGTAGTTGGTTGGGTTCTCGGGTGTTTTTAGGAGAAGTTGGTTAATGACCTTTTTGGTGTAGGTTGGGGAAGTGTTGTAGTGTATTGGGGTAAAAGGTATTATGCAGTTTGGACAATGATTGGGCACGAAATTGATAGACAAGTTCGGGTGCGGGTAAGGTGATGTAGGCCAAGATGACCTTCTAATGTGTTTGTGACAAAGTAACCGGATAGATACTTGACTTGGGTATAGTTAGATGACAAAAGTTCTAACTAGACTTACACCTAAGGTTTGGACCACAAAAGGACCGAGGGGTGGACCACAAAAGGACCAAGGTTTGGACCACAAAAGGACCAACTAAGATAACAACACAAAAGTTGAATAACTTAGCAAAGTTTGAGAAAACTCAAATATATTTCATAAAAATTCAATGTCTCCTTTCATCAACTACATCTCCTATTTATACTAGTTATAACCTTCTAGAAGAGGTAACAAGATAGACATAAAAATGCATCTAGGCCGAATGGGAAAAGGGGAGAGGTTCGACCGATTTGTGGGAAGGGAAAACATCCAACTCTTCATGTTCTCTAGGCCACCCTTTTGTGTCATCAATGTAGATAAGTGCATGAACTAGCTAGTTCATGAATTACCTTCTTGGGGAACGTTGGAAGCTTATCCTTCTAGATAGTTCTCGGCTTAGTCATCTTATCTTATTACATGGCATAGTAATTAAGCTATAAGGAGATCTAATAATTAAGCTAGGAATTAAAAAAAGCTAAAAGGTGGTCTTAGCCAAGACATACATAAAAGCCAAAAAAAAAATGTTTCCTTCTTGGATCTTCAAGTCTTGTCTTCAACTCCACTCCATACTCCACTCCACATTAAGCATGTCACCATAGGACGGTTGGTAATCTTTGGTACTCCTAGCAAATCACCTCGCGACTCATGTTGGAAACTTAAGTTTACGACCTTCTTTTCATCATACTCCCATTCTTTAACCGAATTTTCCCTTAAATTTTCATCATCTATGTATGGTGATAAATGTCCAACATTAAAAACTAATACCTCCATATTCGTCCGGAAGTTCTACCTTGTATGCGCTTTCCCAAAAACTGGCTAATATCTTGAAAGGACCATCCGCCCTCGGCATTAGATTATTCTTTCTTATGTTGGGAAATCCTTTCTCCCTTAGGTGTAGCCAAACCAAATGATCAGAATACAAGACAAAAGGTTTCGGCCTCAAATAATGTTCCCATTGGACCAAGGATCCTACAATATAAAATTCCTTGTCATAAGTAGAATAATTGAGCCGGGCACCACCCAATTTTGTACTAAAGAAAGAGATGGGTCGTTTGACTTTAATCAAGACAGTACCAACACCAATTTCACTAGCATCACATTCAATTTCAAATAGTTTCTCAAGGTTTGTAATAGCTAGAGTTGGTGCTTCACATAACTTTTCCTTCAAGGTTTCCAAAGCTCTTTGTGCTCCTAAGAACCATTTAAACTCACCATTTTTCATTAGTTCAGTGATAAGGGCAGCAAGGGTACTAAAATCTCGAATGAAACGACGATAAAAAGAAGCTAAATCATGGAAACTTCTTACATCACTTACATTCGTAGGCTCGGACCAACTTCGGATAACTTCCACCTTAGATGGATCCACATGAATGCCCTCGGATAATACTATGTATCCTAAGAATAGGATACTAGTAATCATAAAATCACACTTCTCTAACTTGCCATACAACTTTACATCTCTTAACTTCTCAAATAAAGCTTCTAAATGCGACAAGTGAGATTCCCTATCTTGACTATAAATTAAGATATCATCTAAATAAACCACAATAAATTTACCCATGAATGGTCGTAGTACCTCGTGCATGAGCCTCATGAAAGAGCTTGGAGCATTACACAATCCAAATGACATCACAAGACATTCGTACAAACCATACTTGGTCTTGAAAGTCGTTTTCCATTCATCTCCCTCTCGTATCCTCATTTGATGGTATCCACTCCTCAAATCTATCTTAGAGAACAACTTGGCCCCACTCAATTTATCCAAACGATCATCCAATCTCAGCATAGGAAACATGTACTTCACGGTGATGTTATTGACCGCTCGGCTATCAATACACATGCGCCAAGTCCCATCTTTCTTTGGAACCAACAAGGCGGGTACCGCACAGGGACTAAGGCTCTCTCGGACAAAGCCTTTGTCTAGTAATACTTGCACTTGTCTTTGCAATTCCTTAGCCTCTTTCAGATTGCATCTATAGGCTGGACGATTAGGTAATGAACGTTTTGGAATAAAATCAATAGCATGTTCAATAACTCTGATTGGTGGTAATCCGGGTGCAAGATCATCCGAAAATACATCTTCAAATTTCTTCAAGAGTTCCTTCAAGTTGGCATCTTCAACCGTATCTCCCACAAGACTCTTCTTATCCTTGCACACCAATGCATATATAGGACTCCCCTTCTTCAACTCATCTTCTATCTTCGATGTATTAAGCAAGAAGGCCTCAGACTTTTCCTTGCGGTTCGTGGCATTTTGGATCTTCATTTTCTTGACCTCACTAGGTGACAATGGTATCAACCGGACCTTCTTGTCATCCTTTTGAAAAGAATAAACATTATTTTCTCCATCATGTTGTGCTTTCCTATCAAATTGCCATGGCCGACCCAATAAAATATGACAAGCATCCATAGGTAGAATGTCACACCATATTTCATCTTCATACTTACCAATCCGAAAAATAACAAGAGCTTGTTTCATTACCTTTAGCCCTTTGTCTTTGTTCAACCATTGGAGAGCATATGGTTTAGGATGGATGCGGGTACGCAATTTCAATTTGTCCACCATTTCCACGGAGGCTGCATTGGCACATCTTCCTCTATCAATTATCATATTACATACCTTGTCATTTACCTTGCATCGAGTGTAAAATATTTGCTCTTTTTGTGTCTCCTCATGTTGTTTAAGTTGAAAACTCAACACACGTCGAAGTACTAAACTTTCACCCTCTTCCGCAAGATCAACATCTTCCTCTAAGACCTCCTTGACTTTGGGTTCCTCAATAAAAAAAGAATCCCCATAATCTTAATACTCTTCGATAGTCATTACCCGAGTGTTATGACATTAATTTGTAAAGTGTCCTAATCATTGACATTTAAAATACTTTTTTCTACTTCTATCTACCCCCTTTGTAACCTCTACTTTATTTCATTTATCTTTCTATACACTTTCTTGGCTATACAATGGGTTAGTAAAAGAGGCACTGCCCTTTTCTTTAACATTAGTGGGCTTTACATAGGATTTTGAGGTACCTTTCTTTTGTTGTTTTTCAAACTTGAGTGTTAAGTGACATACGTCTTCAAATGTATTGTATGTTGCAACTTCAACCTTCTCTTGAATCGCCACGTTCAAGCCTCCAATGAATCGTGCAATCCTTTGAGCCTCATTTTATTCTAAGTCATAAAGCATGGTGATTTTCTCAAACTCCTGAAAGTATTCCTCAACTTTAAGAACTCTTTGACGAAGTTTGGTGAGCTTGAGGTATAGTTATTGGTCATACTCCATTGGCAAGAACTTCTTCTTCAAATGTTTCTTTAGTTTGTCCCAAGATTCAATCTTGGTTTTCCCATTCCTCCCCCGGCTTGTTTTGAGGTTTTCATACCACACAAAAGCGAATTCCTTCAACTTCAATGTAGCAACCTTAAAACACTTGTGGTCATCATATTGCTTGTATTCGAAAAGCCTCTCAATGGCCCTTAACCATTCAAGAAACTCTTCCGGGTCCATATTTCCTTGAAAGGTTTGAAGATCAAACCGTTGACTTCGGTCATCTTCCTTTTCATGTCTCGGGTTGTCTTGTGTAACCTCCTCCCCGAACTCGGCATCATTAATCATGGAACTCTCTGCAAACCCTCTTCTTAAGATTTACATTTGTTCCGCAATAAGGTCATTTATGATCCTCCAAAGTTCTTCATTTATGTTAGCCATAACATCAAGGCGTGAGACGGGAAAACCTTGCTCTGATACCACCAAACTGATGTATATAAAGAGAGAATTATATGGTTTGGATGGTCGGAGTTGGTTTAGGTCTGGATGGACACAAATATGAGAACCAAATGGAGGTTGGTGGAATAGGATGGTTTATGGACAATTTAGGTTTGTGAAAGGTGTACGGGTGCCCTTAGGTGGTTTGGGGCTAAGGCGTTTGGAGAGGATAAACTAAACACGTTGTAGGTTATGTTGGTGGTTGGATGGTGGTAAGGTGGCGGAAACTTGTCGGGACAGTAAGTTACGAAGGTTGAACCCGGTGAAGATGGTGGGGTAGTTGGTTGGGTTCTCGAGTGTTTTTGGGAGGAGTTGGTTAACGACCCATTTGGTGTAGGTTGGGGAAGTGTTGTAGTGTACTGGGGTAAAAGGGATTATGTAGTTTGGACAATGATTGGGCACGAAATTGATAGACAAGTTCGAGTGCGGGTAAGGTGATGTAGGCTGAGATGACCTTCTAATGTGTTTGTGACAAAGTAACCAGATAGAACCTTGTCTTGGGTATAGTTAGATCACAAAAGTTTTAACTAGACTTACACCTAGGGCTTGGACCACAAAAGGATCAAGGGTTGGACCACAAAAGGACCAACTAAGATAACAACACAAAAGTTGAATAAATATATTTCATAAAAATTCAATGTCTCCTTTCATCAACTACATCCCCTATTTATACTAGTTCTAAACCTTTTAGAAAAGGTAACAAGCTAGACATAAAAATGCATCTAGGTCGAATGGGAAAAAAGAAGAGGTTCGGCCGATTTTGAGGAAGTGAAAACACCCAACTCTTCATGTTCTCTAGGCCACCCTTCTGTGTCATCCATGTAGATAAGTGCATGAACTAGCTAGTTCATGAATTACCTCATTGGGGAACGTTGGAAGCTTCTCCTTCTAGATGGTTCTCGGCTTGGTCATCTTATCTTATTACATGGCATAATAATTAAGATATAAGGAGATCTAATAATTAAGCTAGGAATTAAAACAAGGTAAAAGGTGGTCTCGGCCAAGACCTACATAAAAGCCGAAAAAATGTTTCCTTCTTGGATCTTCAAGTCTTGTCTTCAGTTCCACTCCACATTAATCATGTCACCATAGGACGGTTGGCAATCTTTGGCACTCCTACCAAATCACCTCGTGGATCATGTTGGAAACTTAAGTTTACGACCTTCTTTTCATTAGTTAGCCTTAACATACCTTTAATGTCGAACCCCTACTAATGGTGTCGGAATCAACCTCCTCTACACCTCAACCTTATATGTGAAGAGCTACTCTTCTTCCACCTTACTTCACCTCGAACAAAAGTCTGGATTTAATGACACAAAAAATAGAACAACGGGATCGAAGTAGTGAGCAAAACCTGAAATATTGTTCCTTGAGAAGAAATTTCACTTTGCTTCCTCGAAATTGCAAGTGACGTGGATGATAATATAACTTCACGTTTTTGCTCCCTGTTTACTTCTATATATTTATATGGTACAATGTTGCTGAATCAAAAACCAATTGTGAGTCTTCTTGTTGCTGGCAACATTTTCCTTGTTTCTTTAAAAGGAATTTCCCAAAGTAAAATGTTGCTAACACTTTTGTCTCCCCCTTAATACTTAAGTCAATATTTGATGAATTGTCCGCATAATTAATTTTTTAATCTCAATTTACTTAAATATTACTCACTTTTCCACACTTCATATTTTCATTACCATAGTCATGTGATATAACATTGGTCCATGTCCTCTTTTGCCATACACAAAATATCATTTTTAGTCATCGTTGTCACACTTTTAAATAGTAAATCATTTCGGGGCTTCATCCTTTTATACACTGAGCTCTCGATTTGCATACATAATTATAACAAAATTTCCCCAGGACTCAGGTCTTACTTACATATGTCGAGCGATTCAAACCATGGCCCGGAAATACGGGGTGTTACACTCTTGTTTTGCTTGTGCTTATGCTTGTCTTGAGCCGATGGTCTTTCGAAAACAACCGCTCTACCTACCAAGGTAGAGGTAAGGTCTGCGTACACTCTACCCTCACAGGCCCCACGTTGTAGGATTTCACTGGGTATGTTGTTGTTGCTGTTTTGTGACAGAATGATAAAAATTCACTGGCAATTGGTATTTTTACGAAATTATTTTATTTTTTTATAATTAGTGATAAATAAATATGGGAAATTATATTAATTGATTATAATCTAGTAATAATAATATGAACATAGATACATGTTATATACTTATTGGACTGGTACAAACACTAAATGTAAATAATCTTCTACAGAGAAGGATGATCCACAATTATCAGTCGAATTCAATATATATACTCATCAAATTAATAATTATAATTAATGTGTATTGTTGCTTTTGAATAAAATATTTCTCCCTTACAAGTTAAATAAAAAGTTTTGATACTTTTGTATATTAGAATATTACAGTTTTAAAATTCATAGCAAAGGGATCATAATAAAAGAAAAATAACAAACCAAATGAATGTTAGACCATAATATCAGAAATTTTATTACAATAATGAATACAAGTAACTTTTTAAATTGTAATACTCGCAGAAATATATATTTAGTTAAATATTGGTTCCTACAATAAAATTGATTATACTCGGTTCATACCTAGAGGTGCAAGCTTGGTCTCTTTCCCTATTTTTCTTTTCAATACTAGTGCTGAAGTAAGTGCTATTAAACTACAGGCAACAGAGATTAATGAAAATAAACTAATTCTGCAGAATATAAATATTGTCTGGATGAAGAATAAAAGTTAGAACATTATGTAGAAAATAAGACTCCTACATAATGAGGACCACAAAAGAAAAGCAGTGCTAATTTTCGCATTTAGAGACTTTAAATTCTGCAATAAAGTATTTTGACCAACTTATAATGGAACATTCAATGTGACAATTGACTAAGAAGAAATGACTTGCCCTTTCCCAATTAAGCTCCTACATTTTCACAGCCTACTATCTTTTATTATACTATTCAACTACTATATAACCTCGTCGTTAGTCAAAACTCAAAAGATCAAATCTTACCTTAGACGTTAGAATGAATATGTGGAGACCAAATACACAATTGACCCAAACCGGTTCATTTACAAATCAAATTCATGTATATTAAAGAAAAGTTAGGATTAGTAATTTCGGGACCAAGTTAGTTTCCCCCCTATATAGAGTGTTCTCTTCATTGTATATTCATTCCTCAAGAGAAATAAAGAACTCTCGAATCTTCTCTCTTTCTCCACAAATATTCTTGTTCTAATTTTATTGTTTTATAAAACGTTATCATCTCTAATTTATTTATTAAATTTAGACCACAATAGTAGTACCGTCTCTGAAAAATTGACGGAGCCAACACTGGCTTATTGGAATGGGGAAGAAACGGCGATTCCTCTGTGTACGTAGTGGAAACCATTCTCGGTGTATGTTTATAGATATGTTTACACTTCATGAGGTGTAGCTTTAGTAAGTAATATTATGCAGGTTTTACTTCTCTAATTAACACATAGTACAATTCATGACAAATAGTTGAATTTATGACATATCTATCTTTCTATGCCACATAAGGAGATGCTAAGGAAGTGGTGCCTTGGATTATAGGCTAATTAACGCCTGGACAATTTGATTGGATAAATATCTTATACTAAAGTAGCACTGCAACTCCGGACTCCGGTAGAGGTTTATTAAAAAGTATTTGATCACCTGTCGTGGATACGTTATACATATATCAATCTGCTTCTATTACATAGGTTTGACAAATATATCAAAGATAAAAATCATGCATCAAATTAAGATTGTGCCAAAATAATGATATTTCTCTGCCACTTGATGAGGGCTTGAAACTGGAATATTTCATTATTAAAGATCCTCTTATGCCGTAGAATAATTTGAAAGATATATACATGATCACTTGAAGATGGTCATTCTTCCACAAACATGTTTTTTTTAATTGGATTTGAGGGGACCTAATTGATTCTGAATCATTTATGCCTCAAAGTTGTTCATGAAGAACAATAATACCGGGGATTATGATGTTAATTTCATATCTCTTAATGGCTAAATGGAAGTTTCCAAGAAATATATGATCACCAGAAATGACAATATTTCCTATGCATTGTTATGGTTACAATTGAAGATGTGTTAGAGAAAAATTCTCTAGATCACATATATGTCTTGATTTACTCCTGAAGTAGCAATATCTTAAAAGAAATTCTAAGCTATCACAATTTGATATGCTTAAGGCACATTATGTTCGATTCTTGAAGAATGAGTGTTGACACCTAACTTTTTCCCTCCAATACTCTCATTTAAGTAATCAAAGTTTCTGAATTATAAGCGGAGTAAATATGCATTTTACAGAGCGAAAATAATTTTACGAAATTACCTCGTTGACATTTTGACATGTTATTTGACAAAATATCATCGAATATATTATCGTATATCATTTGCATATTTTTACCTATTTAAGAAATATATATCAATTCTTATAAATTAAAGAAGACGATTATTCAATTCATTGTCTAAATTAATTATTTACTTCGTTGAAATTAAAGAAATTCAATTATTTAAATAAGGAGTCAGATAGTATGCATTTCGTTCATATGCTCTCTCTATCAAAAAGGCACAAGTGCAGATGATTTTCACCGATGCCACCCCGCAGGTAATCCCTACCTCTCTCTCCTCATCTTATTGAGAGTATGGACGAGGCATTTAATGCGTTTTGTTTTGACCGATTTCAAATTCAATTGAGGAAGTTCGAATTTTGGTCTGTTTTTTTATCATATCTTCGAGCAAATAGTTATAAGACTTTCTACACTTAGGGTTTCAAAGCCTTTGCCAAAACTCTAGACCTTCATAATTTTAGGAACGTAAAATTTTAAACTCTTTTCCTTTGTGTGTGGCTTGAGTTCCTGGGGATTGAATAAGAAGCTTTCCACTCCGGATTCTGCGCAACAAGAAGGTAAACTCGATTTCCTTTAAATTCCAGCATATTTCTATGTTTTAGTAGATATTCATGTGTTTCTTATTTTGCTTAGTTGTGTATTTAGTAGTGTTTATCCTGGATTACTGTGTTTGACATATTAAGATGTGATTCATTTATTTTTAGTTATTCTAAATGTGTCTTTAAGGTAGAGGTAAGGTCCGTGTACACTCTACTATCCCCAGAGTCCACATTGTGAGATTTCACTGGGTATGTTGTTGATTCTAAATGTGTATTTAGCCTAGTGGATCATAGATTAGGTTCAAATAGGTTGAATATTGCTATGTTTAGTGATATGATGCTTG
This sequence comes from Anisodus tanguticus, assembly GCA_034509755.1. NCBI lineage: Eukaryota > Viridiplantae > Streptophyta > Magnoliopsida > Solanales > Solanaceae > Anisodus > Anisodus tanguticus. The sequence continues at coordinate 30,597,333 of CM067539.1, read as the reverse complement.
AATAGTTAGGAAGGTTGTGATGTTTGTGTTGGATATGTAAAGCACGTACGGGAATAGTAAATAACTATTACAGTGATCGAAAAGATAAACAATAAAAATTACAACAACAAGTTGTCAATATCTTGATCTTGAATTGGAACTTCAAATATGGAACTTGTATTTGGAAATACAAGAACATCAACTGCTACACTTGTGGCTCGTAGATCCGCTGAGAATCTGAACGGTTAGAGTCCTTTGAGAATCAAGTTCACACCTGAAATACTTAGCAAATAATTAGATAATCACAACACCACCGGCTGAGTCGAGAGATGACTCTCTGTCTTTAAGACAAGATTGCCCCCGTATATAGGCTTTACAGAAGTGTGGACAATAGTCTCCCAAGATGAAAAAAAAACTATCAAATGTGCAAAGCCTACACAAATGACCTCAGCAAAGAACACGAACAATGAAGATTGCTAAGAGAAGGATTGCTTATCAGGAAAATATGATCTCTTTGTGGTGTTGTATACTTGGATGTATTTATGTTGTGTTCATCTATACAATTGAGCCAAAGGCCTCAATTTATAGGTGTGCAAGATGGTCTTTCAAATGCCCCATAATGACATTCAATTGTCATGTAATGAGTGACATTTAACCCCCAAGTAATGCAGCAACATAATGGTCCAAGTAATGGCCATTATTGGGTGGATTCAATGCCATTGAAACCACCTCAACAACCAAACATTTGGGATTCCGTCGAGCAAACACTGTTTGGGAAGCGTCGCAGCTCTAATTAGCCAAAAAGCTCATTGCCGACCAAGCGTCGCGGCCTTGCTAGGGGGCGCCGCGGCGCTCCGACGTCGCGGCCCAGTACGGTCGGTGCCGCGACCCTTCTCGGCTCCGCAGTTTGACCCGTACCATCTTACACCTCGCACAATCCTTCATTCATTTACCAACGTGGAACACTTGTTATTTATCCAATAACCATCCATCATTCTATGTCTCAAACATTTCACTTAAGTACCAATATCTCTTTCATTAACGAAATTTACAATACTTGGCACTAAGATTGCCCATGTGTGGAAACGATATTTCCGACGTGCGGGGCCCAATTGTTCGAGTCATAAATAATGGGATAAACTTAATTCCACATTAGTAAATTCCCAGCAATCCCCTCTTGAAAGAGATTTTGGCGCACACACAATGTGCCTGCTTTCAACAATCTTTCAGCGAAAAGTTATTGCATCATGAGAGGTAGCTTCCGCTCTGAACTTTCCCTAGATGAATACCATCGGACTTACTTACTGCGCAGTGAACGTGATGTCTTGAACCGTCAGTGTTTAATGTAAGCCTAGACAACGACCAACATAATACCTCCAATTTATTCGTTTCTTCTTATTGTTCTATCCGTTGTGGCCGTGGACACACTTGGATTCTTAAGTGCGTTCACTTAAGGCGGCTTGTCGTCGCACTTAAATAGGTGATCTTCTACAAGGTATCCTGCTATACCCCACTTCACAAGTGTTAGAAATCATTAAAAGTTTCCCCAACCTTAACCTCAACCGTTTGAGGATCATTAAAGGTTTGGAAGCTTAACTCTTACCCACCATGCATGTAGCACTTTAATGTCTATCGCGGGAACGGTTTTGGATTCATGTTTCTTTACAAAAATCATAATCTGAAGTGCTCTTGCTTCCACCGAAGCGCTCAACTGAACCTTTTGCAGCTTAGTTTTCCCATTGAACCAAATTCTTGGGATCTCCAGTCAGTATGGTTGGGTTACCACCGCAAAGGTTCGTATTATTTGGGTTTTAAGCCCATTCCCCTAGATAGGCAGAACTCTTGATCTTAGGGTGGTCCCTTAGTTAAAGGGTCCGCTATATCATTTGATTAGTAATCAAGGAAGTGACACCCGTAGTGATCAACTGCCATACGGTCTTATGTCTCCGACAGATTCGATAGATATGTCCAGATGTCGTCATTCGTTCCCTTCCTGAAGCCGACCGGCTAGCCACAATGTATAACTGCTGATGGCACGGGTTTCTCCCAATAAGGGACATCCTCTAAGGAGTCGTGAAGTTATTCAACTTCTTTCATGCTTTGTATAAAGCGATAAACTCCGATTCCATCATGAATCGATCGATGCCAGTTTGCTTAGAGGACTTTCCAAGACCCACCATATATATTTACTTGTGGCTTTGGTGTCCTTCATAACTGATGTCCAGTTTGCATCACTGTGTTCTCCCAGAACCGCTGGACATCCAGAATACCATAATCCGTAGATAAGCGAATATTTCAGATATCGTCATATCTGACTTATCGCCTTCTATCGATCATTTCCAAAATTACGAGTGAACCTTAGTTCAACTGATATGCTTTGTAGACCGATACCAGGTCGGTTGTAGTGTGTACAATACATTGAACTACATATGACCTGCACATATCGCTCCTTATATATGGGTGCAGCATGATTCCAATCAGTTCTATGATTTATATCCATCAGTGGCTTCAACGAGATTGTCAACTATCTCACAACTGAGTTTGGAGTTAGACCAGTCCGTTAGATGTCTTAGAAATCCCAATTCCTAAGATGTCATCTGTGATACCCATATCTTTTATATCGAGACTTTTGTTTCAATATGACTTCCACTTTCAAATTGTTGGTTTTTCAACTGTTGGCTTTCTAACTTTAGAGTCAATATTTCTATTGTCAAATTCATTATTTCTGTTTTATCTGAAACTTTCAGGACCAAAATGTAAACATTTCAGGGACCAAAATGAAAGTTCAGGAAGAAGCCCAACAGTCCAACAAACCAACTCTGATCCTTTCCTTCCAACTCTCCGGTTAGGAAGGCGGCATCAACATCCATGTCACACAAGACTGCAATGGCCCTGGATGTTAAGCTATTCCTAGGGGAGCACATGTCCAAGTAGTCGAGGCCTTATACTCGTCAGTAGATCCATCTACTTTGTACTCACTTTTGAGTATCCACTTTTACAACCCAAAGGTTCTTTTCTTGGAGAAAGGTCAACCATTACACAAGTATGATTCTATATGATGCAATCTATTTCTCTTTCTGTAGCTTCTTTCCAAAGCACCACCTTTGGAGATAACAATTCTTTGTTAATTGTATATGGTTCATTCTCAATCATACAATCTAGAAGGCCTGGAACAAGTCTTTGTCCCATCTTTACTTCGTCTCGGTTCAACATCTAGAATCCCTGAGTTCTGTATATCTGGAATATTAAGTTCCGGATAGTCAGCAACTTTCGAGTCCTGTAGATACGGAATGTCTAGTTCCGGACAGTCAGCCACTCGAGGGTTCTTGTTAACCTCGAGCAATTACTTCTTTTCCTTCTCAAGGAAAGTTATCCTCAAAGAATTTAGAATTCTTTGACACCAAGAGGCGATAAACACTACTGTTATTTGCAGATCCAGTGGATATGCAATCTACAGTCTTAGGTCCAACTTGACCTGTTTCGGTATTCTAACCTCTACCAAGCCACCTCACATCATAATATTTGTAGGTGGGATCATTTCCATGTTTCACATGGAGGGTTATCCTTATCCTTATGCGTAGTTCTGTTGAGAATCACATTAGCGGTAAGGATCGCCTTGCCCCACATATTTTGGGCGTACGACTTTGTACTTGGCTAACACCGTTAGACTGAGGTGAGTAAGCAGCAATCGTTTGATAAACGATGCTTCACATTCTCCCTCTCTATCACTACAAATTTCTCAATCCGTAGGCTTAGTTGATTTTTAACTTCTGCTTTGTAACGCTTATCCGCTTCAACATCTTCATATTTGGTTTTTAACAAACAAAGGATGCAATACGTTGTACCGTCATCAATAAAGGTAACAAAGTACTTGTCTCCCCCCTCTATTTTGTATAAACTTTAAATCACCCATGTAGGTGTGACTAAGTTCTAGAGGAGCAGTGCTTCTTTCGCTATTCCTTTGACGAAACTTGGAAAGGTGATTTTGTCTCTTCGCCTACCTCACATTTATTTTGAGGGTTTATGTTGACTGAAGGCAACAATCTCAACTTCGTTATCTTTTGAATGACTTTCTATTTAACGTGTCTTAATCTATGATGGCATAGATGCACAGATTACAAATATATCATTCATTTAGCTACAGACATACTGTACCTTTCTTAGTTATTACGGACCTGTTGGACTAGTCTCAAACCAGCTTGACCAACAACGTCCCTTACACCAAGTTTGGGACATGTATCACCTCATTTTAGAGTGATCCCATTCCCTGAAGTCCTTTTGAGGACAACCTCTCTAACCCCTTCTACTTTAGAGGTGGCATTGCTTCACATGAACAACTTCTTGCCCGTGGTTAGGGCGTAACCGGATCATATGTGATCTGGGTACTCTGGCCCACTCTAGTTACTTTGGCAGACTGAGTGTCCAATTTCTTTTATGCCTTACTTTTGGCATTCGGATTATTTAAGATCTGGAACTCTGGCCCACCTCACTAGGTGTCCATTACTTTTCTACCTTTCTTTTGGCCTTCAGATCATTTAAGACCTGGAACTTTGACCCACCTTACTAGGTGTCCATTACTTTTCTGCCTTTCTTTTGGCCTTCAGATCATTTAAGACCTAGAAATTCTGGCCCACTCCAGTCGTCCGTAGGCTTTGTGCGACTGAGTGTCCAATATCATCTTATCAAATGAATTCTGGCCCACTCCAGTCGCCCGTAGGCTTTGTACGACTGAGTGTCCAATATCATCTTATCAAATGAATTCTGACCCACTCCAGTCGCCCGTAGGCTTTGTGCGACTGAGTGTCCAATATCATCTTATCAAATGAATGATCTTTTGTCAAATAGTGTGACAGGTTCAACGTCTTTAGCTTTTAGTATTCTTCCCTCGTGATTGGTGCCCAGGGAAATCCCTGGTGCTTACTTAAGAGTGGTAACAGTTTTTGCACAGTCAGTGGATCTCTCTCCTTCGTATGTGCGAACATACTTTACACACTTTTAATAATTACACCCAAAGAACGGATCTTTTAAGTTTTGTTTCCACTAGTCCAATCTTTAACCGGGAAGGAATGAGATATAATATCTAATTTTAGAGTGTAGGGAATATAAGTTTTTTTAATGAAAACACTTTCATATTCCTAGCCTTGCTTTACACACTTTTATTCAGATATTAACTAAACACATTATAGATAAGGAATGATAATTAACTTAGACCTTTTGGATTCTGGCCCACTTCTGTTAGACTGAGTGTCCATATCATCTTTACTATAATTCAGATCCTTTGTCTGGGACAGATATAGGCCTCCTGCTACATGATAAAACATCATCTTCAGCCTTCTCCTCTTGTCCAGTTGACATCCTCAGCCTCTCGTGGGCGCTTGTTTCCACCACCCTCGGGAGCGGTGACACCAACTCGTCCTTGATCTTTAGTCGTACTAACATGACTATCAGCAGTATCTTGAAGCTCAGCATTAGATCCAGAGATCCCACCTTTGACAGAAACATATTTTTAACTGTCGTCAAAGAGAGAACCAAAACTAGGACCAGATTTGAAAGCACGGTTGTTGACAGAGACAGTGTTTGAACTATTAGCAGAACTGTCAACCGAACTGTTTTCAAGAAGAAAACCACAGCCAGATTTGGTCACACACTTGTCGACCAACATCTTTCGAGCACTAATACAAATCTTGTCTTAAAATTATTGGATATGTAAAGCACGTACGGAAATAGTAAATAACTATTACAGTGATCGAAATGATAAACAACAAAGATTACAACAACAAGTTGTCAATATCTTGATCTTGAATTAGAACTTCAAATATGGATCTTGTATTCGGATATATGAGAACATGAACTGCTACACTTGTGGCTTGTAGATCCGCTGAGAATCCGAACGGTTAGAGTCTTTTGAGAATCAAGTTCACATCTGAAATACTTAACAAACAATTAGATAATCACAACACCACCGGCTGAGTCGAGAGATGGCTGTCTGTCTTTAAGACAAGATTGCCCTCATATATAGGATTTACGGAAGTGTGGACAATAGTCTCCCAAGATGAAACAACAAACTATCAAATGTGCAAAGCCTACACAAATGACCTCAGCGAAGAACACGAACAATGAAGATTGCTAAGAGAAGGATTGCTTATCAGGAAATTATGATCTCTTTGTAGTGTTGTATACTTGTATGTATTTCTGTTATGTTCATATGTGTTCATCTATAGAATTTAGCCAAAGGCCTCAATTTATAGATGTGCAAGATGACCTTTTAAATGCCCCATAATGACATTCAATTGCCATGTAATGGGTGATATTTAACCCCCAAGTAATGCAGCAACATAATGGTCCGAGTAATGGCTATTATTGGGTGGATTCAATGCCATTGAAACCACCTCAACAGCCAAACCTTTGGGATTCCGTCGAGCAAACACTGCTTGGGAAGCGCCGCAGCTATAATTAGCCAAAGAGCTCACTGCCGACCAAGCGCCATGGCCCTGCTAGGGGGGCGCCGCAGTGCTCCGATGCCGCGGTCCAGTCCGGTCGGCGCCACGGTTTGACCCGTACCATCTTACACCTCGCACAAACCATCATTCGTTTACCAACGTGGAACACTTTTTATTTATCCAATAACCATCCATCATTCTATGTCTCAAACATTTCACTTACGTACCAATATCTTATTCATTAACAAAATTTACGATACGTGATACTAAGATTGCACGTGTGTGGAAATGATATTTCCGATGTGCGGGGCCCAATTGTTCGAGTCATAAATAATGGGATAAACTTAATTCCACATTAGTAAATTTCCAACAGTTTGTTGTTGTCAAATGTTGCTAGGTGATTTGAAATGTGTCATGTTAAGCTTGTTCTAGCATTATATGTTGTATACATCACTGTTTGACATATGTTTTTGGTTAGAAATGGATTGATAAAAATGGTTGGCCTTGGTTTGGTGCTAGTAATAGAACAACGGCCAAATTTTGGCCTTGGTTGGCCAAAATTTTAAAAAATATTTTTCGGGGTCGGGGTACGAACTCGGGACGGGGCCTGGGTTCGTCCCGCCCGTCCCGATCCCATCCCGACCCGCCCCATCCCGACCCCGACCCCGTCCAATCCTCTTCCCCTTTTGCAAAAATACCGTTGCAACAATGATCAAATTTTAATTTTGGTCGTTGTGCAACGACTATAACGACCATTTTTGGCCCTCCCATCCCATAAACCCCCCTACTCCCCTTAATATTTATTTTAACCCCTAAGTTAATGTATTTACACTTTAACCCTATTTCTCAACTATAAATAACTTATTTTCCTCTTCATTTTTCTCACAAATCTTCCTACTATCTCTTAATTTATATCTCTACAATTCTACAAATCCTCCTACTATTAAATATTATATCAAAGTTAAAAAATTGGGAGTGAAATTGGCAACTAGCTTGAGGATCATCCATCGAGCAAAGTTTCAATTTTAAACCTCGATTATTATTGTACCTGCGTTCCTTCTTTAAATTATTATTATTACTTAATTTTAATTATCGCACTTAATTTCATTTACTTTAATTATTATTTGCATAATTATAATGGAATGATTGAAACGTATGATTAGGGGTAGGGGTAAGGGTAAGGGTGCTTCTTCTAGTAGGGGTAATAAGGGTAATGGTACTTCTTCTAGTAATCCTATTCCTAGTCCCGATGATTTGATTGATTTCAGTCATATTGATGAAACTGCTTTTTTAATGAAATACCATTAGATGATGAAGTAGATGAACCTGATTTTAATTTAGACGATAATATAGATGACACCCACTAGTGCACCTCAACCTCAGGCTGAAACTGAAACCGGAATGCCTCATATTCCCCCTAGTATGAGTCGAGGCCCCACAAAATGAAAATTAAAATCAGATTCATGACATTTTTTTGATAGGGATCAAGAGAATCAACTAGCTAGATGTAAAATTTATAAAAATGTTTATAAATTTAAAACTGGAAAAGGTCAAGGTGGGACGGGAGGTTTATTGAGACATGTACATGACGAGCACACACCTAGGTGGAATCAATACCAAACTAAAAAATCGGGTGTTTCAATGCCATCTGAGTCGGGACAAGGTTCACATAGTGTCCCCGACCTAGTACATGGTCAAATTAACCCGACGACGGGGGGAATTTTTTATCCTAAATATGATAAAAATAAAGATAAGGAAAATATGACAAAATTAATTGTGGTGGAGGGTTTGCCCTTTTTCATTCATTCCTCTCTTGGTTTTATTCATTACATTCGAGAAACATATAATCATGCTTTTAATGGTTTTTCTAGATCAACTGTTAGAAGAGATGTTTTTAAATTTGCAAGTGAATATCAACAATATTTACGTTATGCACTGTATCATTTTAATGGCAAAGTGGCTATCACTTCTGACATAGGTCGTAGTACTAACGGTAATGATTATTTAACGGTAACATGTCATTGGATAGATCAAAATTGGTCTATGCAAAAATGTATTTTAGCATATAGATATATAGATGACAGGCACACTAGAAGTTTCATTGCATAAAATATTCAAGAAATTTGTGATTACTATGGAATAATTAATAAAATTATGACTATTACATTAGATAATGCTTCTTCTAATGATTATGCTATAAAACTTTTAAAACTTAGATTAACTCCATCTTTTTCTGATCATTTTCATATAAGATGTGCGTGTCATATTTATAACTTAATTGTAAATGATGGCCTAAAACTTTTTGAAAACATTCTTGATAAAATACAATTTGCTATAAAATTTATTTTTAAAGGTAAAAAAATACAAATACGCAAAGAGTATAAAAAATATGTCATAATTGTGGATTACCTTATAAAAAATTTCAGAAGAAGTTTCGACTAGATGGAATTCTCTATATGAGCAACTATTTGCTGCTTACGATTCTATTACTTTATTATTTAACGCCCATAATAAAAATCAAAGGGATATGCTTGTAGATAATGATTGGGAATTTTTTTAGAACTTAATGGATTTTTAGAGAAGTTTTATCAAGCTACTAAAGAATTTTCTAATATTTATTATCCTACTATTTCAAATATGTTATTTTATATAGCACTAATATTTTTGTTACGTAATGAATATATGCAAAAACCAACATATAAGGCATCTATTGAAAACATGTTTAAAAAATTAAATTTTATTTTTCTATCCCTACTATTTATATTGTTGGTGCTGTATTAAATCCAACTATTAAAGTAGACGGTTGTAAAACACTTATAGAAACGATTTATGATTGTAGAGAAGTATTTCCAACAGACCCAACTGAAGAACCAACTCACAAACCAACTAAAGAAGAAGTTACGTCTAGCATACACACTGAATGCAAGCAAGTATATATGTATTACCAACAACAAAGTGCAAATAATCAACCGGCTTCTGTAACATCTTCTACTTCTTCGCTGCAACCTTATAAAAAATATGCGATTTCTGCTGCTAGTATTCAAGGCCTTAGAAATAAAATGTGTAGTAGTTCAACTACTTCACAAGTTAGCGAATTTGATGTTTATGTTTTGCAGGGTGTTGTACCGTACGAATTAATTGTCAATGATGAAGGACAAGAAGACTTGCTGAAATACCGGAGGCAGAATGAGAATACATTTCCGACACTACTAAAGATGGCCCGAGATGTGTTGAACATTCAAGCGTCATCAACATCGTCTGAAAGCGCTTTTTCTGCTGGAAGATTTCAAATAGGAGAGCACATACATTCATTGGCGGAAGACACATTGGAAATTTCAGTTCTATTCAGAGACTGGATTCGTGCGGAGCATAGAAGGTGCGGTCAATCGGAGACCAACGAAATAGAAGACTACAACTACAACGAAATTTTGTCCGAGGGAGCAGGAAGCGACGTTGAAGAATTTGACAAACAAATTTCAATTCCAACAGAAGATCCTCAAGACATTGTGAGGAAATTTGAAAAAGTATGGTTGAATAAGTAATTTCTTTTATTACAATTTTACTATGTCATTTGCAACTTTTGAACAACACCACAAAGTTGTAATTTTGAAATTGTATTACAAAAAAAATTATATTTCTATTAAATAATATAAGAGGCACAAAAACAGCCATGAGATGTTTTATTACACAATCTTGTTCAATTATTGAAGTGTTTGTATATATTATTTTTTAAAATTAAGTGGCAAAAAAAAATCCCCAGTCCCTACCCGATCCCGTTCCGGCGGGGTGGGACGGGATAGAACCTCTTCCCGTCCCACCTATCCCGGCCCGCCTTGACCGCCGAAGCCCGAGGCCCAACCCTTCCCGTCCCGCCGGGACCCGCCCCGCCCCGCCCCGTTGGACACCCCTAGTATAAACTGTAGGTTTACTTTCTGTCTAAGTCTTGTACATGAGCTTAGAATCTGTTTGGTCTCAGACCGACATACTTGTGCACTTTTCCTTTGATATGTCTAAAGTCTGCATATCATGTTCAAGAATGGTCTGACATAAGTAATATGAATCAAAGTAGCATGCAACTTGACTGTCCATTCTGGGAAAATTTTGATCTGCTTATGTGATATATGATTGGCCTGTTTTATATATTAAAATGTGCATGATCCTTCTCTGTTATATGGTTAAGTAATGTATTCAAATATTTTCTTTACTTCTCCATTTTATCTGTGGGAATTTGTGGTATGTTACGATATATTTGAAAGTATACAGGGTATAAAGTCTTGAGTATACGCACACACCAAGGCCTTTTATATATCATTGAATATATCCTGTATGTCTGGAGTATGTCAGCCCCTCTTGTACCTTATTTGTTCGTGTGAATGGATTAGCATGTTCTCTTCCGTTATGGGCCTATAATTTTGAATGTGAGCATGCTACTTACTCTTTCTGCCGCTTCGTCCTTTTGTCTCCTTCTTTAGGCACATGACTGTAATGTTATAGACCGTTGTATGTGGGCCTCCCCCTCCCCCAATCCCCCTACCCCTTAATATTTATTTTTAACCCATAAGTTATTATATTTACACTTTAACCCAATTTTTCAACTATAAATAACTCATTTTCTCTTCATCTTTCTCACAAATCTTCCTACAGTCTCTCTAATCTCTCAATATATCTCTCTACAAGTCTACATTGTTTACTAAATATTCAATTTTATTTATTCATTTGAGAATTGGGAGTGAAGTTGACAACTAGCTTGAGGATCTTCCATCGAGCAAAGTTTCAATTTTCAACCTCTCGATTACACGTCGACGTTGCGTCGGCGTTTGGTACATTCGTTCATTCATTAAATTATTATTGTTTGTTTATTTTATTTAGCGCACTTAATTTTATTATCTTTAATTATTTATTATCATAATTAAAATGAAAGGATTAAGAGATATGTTTAAGGGTAAGGGTAAGGGTGCTTCTTCTAGTAGGGGCAACCAGAGCAAGGATACTTCTTCTAGTCATCTTATTCCTACACAGGATGATTTTGTTGATACTCAATATTTTCCTACAATACCATTAGATTTAGACGAGGAGCTATTTTCTGGAACTCAAGAAGACTTTAATTTAGACGATGATCTAGATGATACACCCACTAATGTTGATGACAACACACCCACTAGTGCACCTTCAACTGAAATGCCTCCTATTCTCCCTAGTATGAGACGAGGTCCAGCAAAACGACCATTAAAATCAGATGCATAGATATTTTTTGATAGGAATGTAGAGAATCAAGTAGCTAGATGTAAAATTTGTAAAAATGTTTTAAAATTTAAAACTAGAAAAGGTCACGGTGGGACGGGGGGTTTAATTAGACACGTAGTAAGTGCTCATCCAGCTAGATATGCCCAATACCAGGCTTCAAAATGTGGTGCGCAAACGTTCGCTCCATCGGAACAAGGTTCACATATTGTCCCGAACCAAGTACATGGTCAAATTAACCCCACCACGGGGGGAATTGTAGGCCCTAAATACAATAAAAATAGAGATTGGGAAGCAATATCAAAATTAGTTGATATGGAGGGTTTGCCTTTTTCATTTCCTTCATCTCCCGATTTTATTCATTACATTAGAGATATATATAATCCTGCTTTTAACGGTTTTCCTAGATCAACTGTTAAGAGAGATGTATTTAAATTCGCACATGAATATCAACAATATTTACGTTATTCATTATATCATTTTAATGGCAAGGTATCTATCACGTCTGATATAGGTCGTAGTACTAACGACCATGATTATTTAACGGTAACTTGTCATTGGATAGATTATAAATGGTCTATGCAAAAACGTATCTTAGCGTATAGATATATAGATGATAGGCACACTGATACTTTTATTGCAGATAATATTTATCAAGTGTGCCATTATTATGGAATAATCGATAAAATTATGACTATTACATTAGATAACGCTTCTTCTAATAATTACGCTATTACAATTTTAAAAAATAGTTTAACTCCATCTTTTCCAGATCATTTTCATATAAAATGCGCGTGCCATATATATAACTTAATTGTAAAGGATGGCCTATCACTTTTTCAAGACATTCTTAGTAAAATACAATTTGCTATAAACTTTATTTTAAAAAGTAATAGAGTACAACGAAGAAAAGAATATAAAAAAAACTTGTCACGATTGTGGACTACCTTATAGAAAAAATCCAGAAGAAGTATCCACTAGGTGAAATTCTTTATACGAGCAACTACTTGTTGCTTATGACTATAGAAAATCTATAACTTTATTTTTTAACTCTCATAATCAAAATCCAGCTGATATGATTGTAGATAGTGAATGGGTAAAAAATTTTGAACTTATTGTATTTTTAGAGAATTTTTTTCAAGCAACAAAAGAATTTTCCGGTATATATTATCCTACTATTTCAACTATGTTGTTTTATATAACTCTAATATTTTTATTACTTAGTGAATATATGGAAAAACCAGCTTATATGACAGCTATTAAAAAAATGTTTATCAAAATAAAAAAAATATTTTATTCTTATTCCCACTATTTATATTATTGGTGATGTATTAAATCCGAATATTAGAATAGACGGTACTAAATCACTAATTGAAACTATTTACGATTGTATAGAAGTACTACCACCTCCAAGTCTCAAAAATCTAAATCACCCACCACCTATTGAACAAACTAAAGAAGAAGTGTTGTCTAGCGTAGAAGACCAATGCAAAAAAATATATAGGTTTTACCAACAAGAAAATGCTAGTAACTTACCGGCTTCCATACCATCTTCTTCATCTTCAACACAACCTCACAAAAGACATGCTGTTTCTGCGGCTAGTATTGAAAGCCTCAGAAATAGAATGTGCGGCCGTACCGCTACTAACCAAATTAGCGAGTTGGATATTTTTGTTTTGCAGGGTTCTGTACCGTACCAAGAAGTTATCAATGAAGATGGACATGAAGACTTGTTGAAATACTGGAAGGGGAATAAGAAGACCTTTCCGACACTTTCAATGATGGCCCGAGATGTTTTGAACATTCAAGCGTCATCAACTGCGTCTGAAAGCGCTTTTTCTACCGGCAGATATCAAATAGGAGACCACAGACACTCATTAGCCGGAGACAGCTTGGAAATTGCAGTATTATTCAGAGATTGGATACGAGCGAAGCGGAGAAGGTGCGGTCAACCAGAGATCAACGAAGAAGAAGATGAAAACTACAACGAAATCTTATTCGAAGGTAGTGGAAGCTACATGGATCAATTTGACCAACAAATACCAATTACAACCGAAGAACCACTGGAAATTATCAAGCAATTAGAACAGGATTTTCTGAGAATGTAATTTTTTTAATTGCAATTTTATTATGTAATTTGCAACTTTTGGACAACACCACAAAGTTGCAATTTAGACAATTGTATTTGTATTACAAAAAAATCATATGTCTATTACATAATATAAGAGGCACAAAAACAGCCTTGGGATATTTTTATTACACTATCTTGTCTTGTTTATTGAGTTTTTTATACATATGTTATTAAAAAAAAAAAAAACCCGCTGGAACCCTCCCCGATCCCAACCCGACCCCGACCCCGCCAAACCCAGCCCGCCAGACCCGAGCCCAGCCCACTGGACAACTATAGATTTTGCACGATATTTGAGCTGGTGGGCCTGAGGGCCCAACAACTCCTTTTGATCGAGTCTGACTACTTTTCCAAATATCCCCCTTGATAACCAATTGAGCTGCCCAAGCGGACATCGAGTCTGACTACTTGAAGGCCCAGTCATGGATAAAAATGATAGAAGGCCCCGCCATGGGTGAAAATGGCGTAAAAAAAATAATAAGATTTTACTTTCTTGTACGCGGTAATTAGTGGGCCGGTGTATCCACTAGCCCATTTTCATTTTTTTTTATCTTGCTTTATTGTGTATATTATTTGTAAAACAATTTAAGTATTATTGGAAATCTAAAGTAGAACTTAGTTATATAAGAGTTGCTAATTTACATCCTTTTAAGAAATAAAAATAATATTTTTCGGATAATCAATAAAAAATGCTTTAATACTTTCGTCCATTTCTCTAATATATATGCCTTTAAATAAGTCCCATAAAGACTAATTTATAAAATGATTTGAAATAACTTGGTTTAAATATGCTAGTTTATCTTGCGAAAGAAGTGTAATCTTTTTCTTAAATTGGCATAAGATTTTGGATAATCAATTTTTTCAAATCGAGTCTATAAATTATTTTCCATAAAATAAAAAAAATCTTTATGAACTATAGTTTGGACAAAGGGAACAAACAATTAGTGGTTCACCTCATTTTGAAATAAAGTATATTTTTTAAACCCTTTACTTTTTTCAAAGAAGAAATATTTGAAAGAAATAAACCATGTTCTATCTCTTTTATGAAAAACAAATTTTGCATATCAAAAGAATTTTTTCCGAAGGAAATTGTTTTACTTTGTGTGAGATGTTGGCGGAAGATTTTGAATGACAATATATTTTTGTATATATTATATAAGATCCGAGATCAATCATATCTTACGAATTCTTAATACCGAGGTGCCTAACACCTTCCTGGGGATCATTTGAACCATTTTCCGAACTCTGATTGATTTAAGATTTTTCTTTATTTTGAAAAACCTTAAAGAAATTATGATTTTTCTAGTTTTCCTTATAAATTAGGTGGCGATTCTAAATAAATAATAATTTCAAGAGTCCACAAGTTATGAAGTAGCTTTTATGCCTCCGCGTAAACGTGAACCGTAACAATGAGAACGTTTGATAAATATTCCAAATACAGATCCATTCCCTGAAGTGAATGTGACGATAGTTAGTAAAGCTTATAAATTTAGGCATGCTCTTGGTTGTGAAAATCACGTTTCACCTCCTAAAGAGGTAGCAAACTTTGAACTTTACTCCCGAAGTAGTAAATTTTGAGCTCTACTCCCGAAGTAATAAGACCCTGAATTCTACTGCCGAAGTAGTAGAATTTTAAAATCTACTCCCGAAATAGTGGAACTCCGAAAATTTTCTCCTGAAGTAGTAAATATTTTGAAATCTTTACTCGCAAAGTTATAAAACTATGAAATATACTTCCAAAGTTGTAGAACTTTGAACTTTACTCTCGAAGTAGTAGAATTTTTAAACTTATTCTTGAAATAGTAGACTCTGGAACTTACTCCTGAAGTAGTAAGACTTTTCAATTTACCCTCAAAGTAGTAAAGTAAATTTTGCAATTTACTATTGAATTAGTAATACATTATTCTGAAGCAATGTCTTCATGTGCTTGAGTAAAATAACAAGCTATTAATGAACGTCGCACTTCAAGTACATTTGAATATTTAAGTTTCATTTCCTGAAGTAAATGAAGAAATATCATAACTTACCTCCTAGAGAGATAAAATAACAAATGAATATATATGTTATTTTCGTAGTATGAAATTAAGGCAACTCAACACGTAGTTATCTTACATATAACTTCTTGATATTTTTTTATCAAGCACTATTTCAAAGCAAAAACAAGCAGAGTAAAATGATTTCTACTATAACTATATTGATACATTATAGTTAGTGTGGATTATGTTTGTGAGTTAAAGGTAATGACATGTTATGTAAAAAATATATACTACGTTGTATGACGGTATCTAATTGTATTATTGCTTTATCAATTGTGATTTAATAAGCTGGCACAGATACTGTATTGAGTTTAGTTGCACACACAAGATTGGTAGACATTGGTATATTGTGAATAATAACGTTATAATATTGATATAATATGATATAATGGTGGTACAGTAGTCACAATATTGTTATGGTTTGTGTCATCAAGTTATTCTGGTATGGTTTGAATTGCTTAATACATTGTGACAATAATTGGTTACTGTTTTCTTTAATGACACCAGCAGTGTTTATTAATTTTTTTTATGACACCAGTAGTGTCTAAACAATATTTAATAGTACAAAATCAAATAAGATCTCTAGAAGAGTTAACTATTTATCTAAAAGATCATGGTACTAATTTGTCCAAACAATATGTGATTATGGAGAATAAATTAAAGGCTCATGAAGAGCTTATATACTATTATATCATCCGCTCTAGATTGTAATATATGAAACTGTTATGATCGAAACACAAGTTAGAGTAAACCCGAAGTTTACTAAAGTAAATGTGTAAAGAATGGATCTTGAGCCTAACTCAACCACAAAAATTAATTTTTGGGATTGAGTTAGACCTAAGATCCATTCTTTACATGGTATCAGAGCCAGACCCATTCCATATCCGATGTGGGACTCTTAAGACTCTCCCACATACCTAGGCCTTGTTAATTGGAGAATGGATAATATAATTTGGAGGCCCAACATCGGTGAACAAAGAATTAGAATGGGTCTGGCTCTGATACAAAGAATTAAATGGTATCAGAGTCAGGCCCATTCCAATTATTTGTTCACCGATGTTAGGCCCCCAAATTATATTATTCACGCTTCAGTTAACGAGGTCTGGGAGTTCGGGGGAGGGGTGTTAAGAGTCCCACATTGGAAATGAAATGGGAACATGAACTCCTTATATGGACTTAGACAATCCCCACCCTACAAGCTAGCTTTTGGGGTTGAGTTAGGCCCAAGATCCATTCTTTACAAAATGGCTATCATATTGAAGCTATAAATGATTGGAGGATTAGATATCTACAAAATTATACCGGGTAAGAAATATGTATGATAATGGTTACCCTCTTTATTCTCCAAATTATACTACATGAAAATAAGCATGATGAAATCACATGTCACGGTAAATCAGAAGTTTATTGGTACAGAAAATAATAATTCATGTCATAATAAACCAAAAGTTTACTAAAACAAATAGCAAATGACGTGGTAAACTTGAAGTTTACTAGTATAAATAATTGTATTAGTCAGCATGAGCGATTTGACCATCCTGATTCAAATATGATGTGCAGATTGAGTATTTGACATATATTGAAGAACTAGAAGATTCTTCTAGATTTTATTTTTGTCGCTTGTTCTCGTGATAAGTTGATTATACTGGCTAATGTTGGGATTGACTTTCCTAAATTCTGAAAAATATAAAAGATGAATATGGACCCGTTCAACTGTTATGTGATGTATTAAATAGATGCATCGATAAGACAGTCACATGTGCGTTTATTGTCAACCCGCAGTTTGACATATGCAAGGTAGTATGCTCAAAATAATCGAGTTGACAGCACAATTTTTAGATTATGTAATCAAGATAATTTATCTTGTTAATGCTGATTTATATCCAAGTTGGGTTAGCGTTGAATGTCTCCTATGTTAAACCATTGCTAATGAGAACAAAAGATTCATGTGTTGATCTAAAATATGATATATTGCATACAACAACACTTGTATGCTTCAGACCAATAATTATGATAAATTCTCCCCTCACAATTGATTCAGGTCAAGGAACCAGATATTTTCGTCTAACAGTTTTTATGTGTGGTATATGATTAATTTATCTATCATGATGCACAAAGATGGATTCCCCCAAAAAAGATGGGATACATGTTAGTTTTTCTAAACATAAAAGGGAGTGAATAAACAACTAAGAAATATGTTATGTATTATAATTGGTATGATCCTCATTCAAAGATAATCCAAGTCAAGTGCTAGAAGCATTTGCTGACCCAAAATTAATTTCTAATTTCAGCTGCATGCTCCTATTAAATTAATGTCCCTGAAGGACAAAGTCTACAACATGCATAAAGCGTGGTTGATCAATCGGTTCCAAATAAAATAATACTTAAAAATAAAAAGAGCAAATGATCAAAATGGTCATAATAAGGAGGCAATGTGCTCTTGAAGAGCCTACGATACATTTCATGAAACCTCGTGAGAGATTTATGTACCTAAAAATAATGAAAGTGATGAGATCTCAATAAGTTATGTCACATTGCGAACCGATACAAATGATATATCGTCGACAATATCTTTGGTACAATATAGCGCAGTATTATAAAAGATTGTAAGAATCTGAATTCTATGTCTATAAAACATCCTAATGTAAACATTATTATCAAGTGAAATGACGCATTTTGGTGAGCTTCAAAATTATTGGACCTGCAGTCCAGACAATAGAAAATATCACACATTTAAATATTAATGGATATTGTCACTTGACCAAATTTATATGAAAATTCTTGAAGAATTTTAAATTCCTGGAGTTATACAAAATTTAAAAATTTGTTCATTATATGGATTACATCAAAAAGGTGAATGCGACTTTATCATAATGAGTATTCATTGACTAAGGGTACAAATGATTCTATTATCCTTATGTTTTTATGAGTGTAAATTGATTACTTGAATATTATTGAATCTTGAAGAGTTTCCAAAAGCAATAGATTATCTGATGAAAGAAGTTGAATTGAGAAACTTACAGAATTCTTTGGTCCTGGAAGTGCCATATCTTTATGAAATTGATGCGTTTATATATTTTGTTATCCCTATAAGAGATTAAATCGATGTTGTTCTACATGACAATCAAATCATATAAAGATAACATCTGTTTATAAATCAAGTTAGGAATGCACTTGGAGTGATTTAAACAATATTATATGACAATGCAACTCTATCAAAAGATTGAAGACGCAGCAGGATACATAGCCCAACTAAAGGGAGAATTCATAAAAGGAGATAGAACAAAACACATTTCACTAAAGTTATTCTTCACACACGACCTCCACAAGAATGATGATATCAACGTGCAACTGATTTGTTCGAGTGATAATATGGTTTATTTGTTCACCAAGTCTCTACCAACTGCAAGTTTTGAGAAGATAGTGCACAAGATTGTGATGCGAAAACTCAAGTATTTGGATTGAAGTTCACATCAGAGGGAGTTAATATGTGTTGTACTCTTTTTTTGTACAAGGTTTTAGTCCAACTGAATTTTTCTTGTAAGGGTTTTAATGAGACAACCATAATGCATATTATTAGAAATGTGAATTCTTTTTCCTTCATTAGAATTTTTTCTACTGGATTTTTTTTAGTAAGGTTTTAACGAGACATATTATCTACCAAATAGACATTCAAGGGGGAGTGTTATAAATATTATTTATTATTGTGAATGTCTATCTCTACAAGAAAAGTTAGGGTTTGTAACATTTGGACCATGTTAGTTTTCCCCTATATATAGAGGGGTTCTATACTTCTATCCATTGTATATTTAACTCTCAAAAGAAATAAAGAACTCTCCTATCTTTTGTCTTTCTCCACAAATATTCTTGTTCTAGTTTTATTGTTTTATAACATATAGTTAATATTTCCAACTCTTTCGGCGTTATTTGCAATTTATATATCAATGTTATGGCGGTCTCCACCATTCACACAAGCATGAATTACCCATTTAGTATGAATCACTAACTCCAACTTCCATTCGAATTCAAATCTAAATCTGAACCCAATTTTCTGAAATTTCTTTTCTTTCTTCTTGCTGTCAATAGTGAATTGCCATTTTCTTTTAATGGGTATGTAGATGAGTATACCAAAAATACGTAAGAGAAATTAGAGGTGATAGCGAACCCATTTAGTCAAATATTTAACTTTGGTTTGGTTCTAGCATTACGAAATGCACCTGAGCTCCTCAGACCTTTTTCGCCCATACTAGTAAGTCATAAAACGTCAAATAAACATACTGAAAATCTCAAATAGGGGAAAGGAGTCCTAAAACCCAAAATGAACCTAATGCTCCCTTCATCTCAGTTTATATGACACACTTTACTTTGTAGTCCGTTCGTAAAAGAATGTCACTTTTTTTATAATTAGAAACAACTTAACTTTAAAATTCTTGTTTTACCCTTTATGAAATAATTTATAGCCACATAAATGTCTAAAGTTTGTTTTAGATCATATTTCCAAGGTCTTCCATTTTTTCTTAAACGTTGTGCCTAGTTAAACAGTACCACATAAATTGAGACGGAGGGACTAGGTCGTTACATGTAGCCACAGCTTGAAGCTGGTTTTTAAGCTTCTTTATGCCATCTTCCAGGACTTTGAACTTCTGATATTCCGACATTTCTGGATTCACTTTCAGAATCGTATGAGCTCTTATACCAATGTCATGGATTGAGCTAATAGTGATCTCAAATCATGAAGTACTTAGCAGAAAGAAGAAATGAGAAAGAATAGAAGAGAAGAACTTAAGAAGAAGATTGATATTCATATATTTTGTATAGCGAATTCAGTACAAACCAGCTAATAAAGGACAGTGACTCTAACGTGTAGTATGACGTGTTAAGAGTCCCACATCGGAAATGGAAGGAGAACATGGATTCCTTATATGGACTTTGAAAATTACAAGGGACTACTAAATCAAACAATAAAGGGAAAATGACAGTGTAGCTGCCACAAATTTTAATTGCCCAGCTTTGCTTCATTTGACCCAAAATACACTTTAGGTTCGAAATATTGACAAGTTATAACCGAACCCTAAAATCCCACCTCTGCTCTCTCTCTTTCAGCCACCTCATATTTCTCTCCCATGATTCTTTTTCTCTTTTCATCTTCTCATTTCTTCCATCCACCAACGCTCACTCCTTCCCTCTTTTCTTCTCTTCCACCCATTAGCGATCACCACTACGTCGTCTTCTTTCTCCTTGCCTTCTTTTTTTCGCGCTCTCCCTCTTCCACTTAAAATTTCCGCCAGAGTACAATGGTAGTTCTCTTTTCATCTTCTACATTGATATAACACATCTACATTATTTATAAATATTCATTGCTCATACAATTTGTATACCCTATATGTATGAAGTGTATAAATTATTGTCCCGAAGGCAAGTGTGTTTGAACAACCCTGAAGGCAAGTGTATGTGAATAGTTCCAAAGGCAAGTGTATTTGAATAGCTCCGAAGACAAGTGTATTTGAATAGCCCCGAATGCAAGTGTATTTGAATAGCCCCGAAGGCAAGAAATGTGCAATGTTATAGCCCCATAGGTGATAGCGAAACTATTTACATTACCAAGATTTCTATCATATCGACTGTATGGCTAACTTATACACACACATATATATATAGTCATATTTTCAGAAGATTCAAATAATATTCCTTTCTTTCAACTTTTCGCCCTTCCCACTTGTAAGGGTTATAACTCTCAAACTGTAACTCCAAATAAGGTATTTCCTACGCCGAGTCGAAGGTAACACTGGTTTCTATCACTATCCCAAGTTTCCTCTGAAAATACTTAGTGTAACTAGTAAAAATTCATGAAAGAGATAACCCTATGAAAACTGTCTCGCCGGACTGTTTAATAAAAGGGACACAATCTTAAAACAGTCATAACGTTTTATCCGTAAGTCGGGTTAATCTCTGTAAAGTCTCAAACTGTCTATAATAGAGAAATCTAGAACTTTTATTCAACACAACTTTTCAGATTCCTTATGGATTTGTATAGTTTTTCCGTTATACGTTCTGCCTTCCAAATTTTGATTGATCCGAGATAGAAACTTTAAACTACGATAACTCTCAAACCGTATGTCAGGTTTATCCCCGTTTGGACTCAATATGACCGTGAAGTAGAGATGTATAACCCTATAAAATATCGTCCAATTCTAGCAGGTATAACCCAGCGAAAAATAGTTTGTAATTTCACGACCCGAACTAATTACTAGATAATCTATTAGCAATAACTTCCATTTTATATTCTAACATGTATTGTAACTCAAAACAAGGAATTATACTAATAATTTTGAGTGAGAGAACTCACCTTTGTTGCTTCGTAACCGCGAATGAAAATCTCAAACTTTGACTACACCTTTTCGGAACTCCTCAATTGCTAAAGTTAAATTTTTTTGTTTGTTATCTGTATTCTTTGGTTTCTTCCCGTGTATGTAGTAAATTAACTGAAAATAGAAGCAAGAACGTCGTCGCCGGAACTCGACAGGAAGCACCACTCAAACTCGCGCACTCTCAACCTCTTTTGCTAACCCTATATTGTTTTTCTCTCAAATTATTTTTCTCTTACGTTTTCTGTGCGTGTTTTTCCATCCTCTCCTAACGTGTTCCCTTTTTTTCCCGTCTGTATGGTGTGTTACATGGCAGAGGTGTGTGGCGTTTGTGTAAGTGTGTGCTATTGAAAATAAGGACGTGAAGGAGTAGGAGAATTGGGGAATAAGTTTAGTTGAGAATCTTACGGGAGAAGGAGACCTTGAGGGAGAGGGTTTTAATTATTATTATATTTTTTTGTAACAAAAAAATTGGGACTTTACAGATTGGCTAAATACAGGTATTGTGAGCCTAATTGGCAAAGTGTTGAGATTGTGAGCCTAAAGTGAATAAGAACCCGATGAAAAATAGTTCCGGATGGTATATGAACCTTGCACTGCATTACATTTGCTTGTCATATCATTTCATGGATTTCTTGTTGGGTGACTTGCTTGAATTCTTGATTGAAATGTAGTTATCTTGCTTAAGTCACTATTTGAATACTTGTGAACTTGGAGGGTTCTCATAACTAGACTTGTAGTTTATACTCATTGTCATGTTGGACTAATCACGGTTAAGTGTGGAAGTAAGTATTCGAAAGATCAATCCTCGTTACTGTTTTAGTTAGGATCGATCGACGATGCCGCTGAGTACACATTGATTTCCCCTACTCACTCTACACTTGCTGCACCATTTGTGTGCAGATTTGGTTCCTAGTACTAATGGAGCTCGAGGTTTCACTGCCCGCTGAGGAGGTTGCTTGAAGGATTTGGGGTGAGCTGCTGGCTGGTCCATGGCACCTAATTCTTCTTCCTTATTATTTTTGTCTTTTTTATTTCAGACTGTGTAGTTGGCTACCATTCTAGACTTGTATTAGCTATTCTAGTAGCTCATGTACTCGTGACACTAGATTTTGGGTGATTGTACTTATTCCACATCTTTATGATTATGAGACTTAGATTATGACTCTTAAATGGCTTTATTTATTTATTTATTTATTTCCACATAATATACTTGTTAAAAATTCGCTTAATTGGTTGTGGATGGTTCGCCTACCGGGTGGGGGAAGGTGCCTTCACAGCTTTGGAATTTGGGTTGTGACAATTTGTATATAATAAACATATATCAACGTATACTTAATAATTTAACACATATTATACACATATTATACATATTTTGGGATATTTATTGAAGGCTCAATTTTCTCCGCTTCTTCTTTCTTCTTTATTTCTCTTGTTTGTGAATTTTTTTCGTCGCATACTTGTTTCCTTTTTGTGGCAAGCTTAGTCGCCACAAAATACCTTTAGTGACAACTTTTTGATTTTTTGCAGCGACTTTAGTCACCATAAAAAGTCTAATTTCTTGTAATGATTGGGCTACTGGACTAGTGCTTGTCAATTATTTGGGCCGAAAGACCAATTCGCGACATTAAGCTCAAACATGGACCATTAAAATTTCTGCTAGCCATACAATGTTCTTTTTCCTTTAGTTTTTCGCATCATAATATCCCACAAGTTATGTCGGATCTCTTAAAGAACTTATGCCCCACTAGATATAAATTTAATTTTGAGGGAAAAAATTAAAACCAGCCCATTTGAAATAAAAGACCAGACCATTTGAAGGAAAACCGTGCAATTTCTTCAATAAAGAGCATTAGGGCTAATTTCTTGGGCTTAAGCTAACATGGGCCAACAGATAATTAAGGAAAAATAACACAAAATATTCCTAAGATATAAAATATCTACCTGCCCATGCCCCCTTCTAAAGTAATTTCACTTATATTCTAGCCGACCGAAAATATTTATCCGAGTACCCCTTGTCCAAAACCCTTCCTACGCAATACCATCATAGTATATTTATATATCATGATGGTATCATGGAGGAATAAGAGAAGGACTGAAGGAGTCCTCCATGATACCATCTCAGTGTATTTACATATCATGATGGTATCATGGAAGATTAAATGAGTGTCTCATTGAAGAATTGAAGCAGTTCTCCATGATACAATCTCAGTATATTGTATATATTATGATGATATCATGAAAGACTGAGGAGTGTCTTATTGAAGGATTGAAGCAATTCTCTATGATACCATCTCACTTCAATATATGTATATAAGATGATGATATCATAGAGGTTGTGTTTTAGAAAAGTGTGTTTTTTAATAATTAAACATGATCCTCTATGATACCCTGTCAGTATATTATGTACCATATGAGTTTCATTGAGGGCTGATGAGTGTTTTTGAAGAAATGAAAGAAGTCATCTGTCATATCATCATGGTAGATAACAGACAAGGTGATACAATGTTGGTATCATAATTTTGAGGCCACCGGATGAATAGTTTTGGTGGCATAAAAGTAAGGAGGGGGAGAGGGCTATGTGAGGGTAATTATTTGGTTTGGAGGGGACACCTACGTTCTTTGCCCGATAATTAACACGATGTGGGCTCATATCATGACATAAAAGGAAGCCATACCGAACTCTAGGATCCGGAATATACAATTCAGCTTCAGCCTGCTCACAGCTTTTGCAGCTCTTATTCGGATGGGTTGGACAATTTAGTCCGTTAAGAGTTTTTGGGCCCATCCTGCTATTTTGAACCAAGCATAAAAGATCCTGAGTTTTATTTGCTGATTTCTATTCTTTTTCAACAATTGTTTTGCAAATTCATTGGTCAAGATAATGCACATGATCATCAAATGCCTAAAATTTTGGGTTATTTGGTTAGAAGATTAGTTATACTGGGATTAACAATGTTGGGATTAGTCACGCTGATATTATTTTTTAGCGATTGTTTGGTTTATTGTATTAAAAATAACATGCATTGCATAATTTCTAATAATACTTAATAGGGTGTATAAGTATAAGAATAATATTGATATATATAATTAGTGGTATGATTTACTATGTATAAGAATAATACGAAATAAAGTGTAGAAGTATTAATGGAAGTAGTTGTATTAGACTTAAATTTGCAACCAAACATTATACTAAAAATTTATACCAGCATTATTCTACCTAATACTCCTTACCAAACAGTCCCTTAATGATTTATCTCATGGTATTATAGCTCTAATCAAACGCGATAAAATATACTGCCCTTCCATAGGTTTAGATATTTAGAACTTGACCTTATGATTCCTGCATAGAACTAGCTCTGTAATTGAATCGTTTTTTAAATTTCACTTAGTTTTATACAGGACTTTATGCTTGGGTCATTTCTCTGTTTGTATTTATTTTTTAGTATATTCATATATCGGTCATTAATAAATATATTGGTGTATGTCTAATCTCTCGCTAATATATACATACATACATACATACATACATATACATACATACATATATACATACATACATACACATACATACATACATACATACATACATACATACATACATACATACATACATACACACATACATACACATACATACATACATATACATACATACATACATACATATACATACATACATATACATACATACATACATACATACATATACATACATACATACATACATACACATACATACATACATACATACATACATACACATACATACATACATACATACATACATACATACATACATACATACATACATACATACATACATATATATATATATAAGACTTCCATTTATAAACAAATTAGAAAAAGAGTTCGTGTTGTTGGGTTTTTGCCCTTCAATTTATGATATTATCTATTGTTTTTTGTACTTCCCTTATTGTATTAATTTGGGGTAGTTACTGCTCCTTTTTTTCAAACTGTTCTATCATGCTGTATAGTATTTGCTATGACTTACTCGCTTCCATTATTTCCTTTTTCGTATGGCTTTGAATTGCTTGTCAGTGTGCGAGGGTCTACCGAAAACAACCTCTTTACCGCCCAAGATAGAGGTAAGGTCTCCGTACGTTCTACCCTCCTCAGACCCCCACTTTGTGGAATTTCATGGGATATGTTGTTGTTGTTGTTCATGTTGTTGGGTTCATATCAGATGTCGGCGTTCGAGTATTGAGAGCACCTTTCCCTAGTACGAGAAGATCATCGGGAAGATAATTTCAAGTATTGCAATGAATCTTTCGACGAAGTACGAGCTGTCTTGCATGAACCACTTGCAGAGCAAACACCATATGCTTGGAATCAATCTTTTGTTAGATTCGCGTGCACCAACATTTTTCTTCTTTTCAATTTTTCTTTCGGAAGATTCATATAACCAATCCGACTTCAAAATTAAGAATTTATCTTATTTTTTGGTACGATAATCTTCAAAAACGTGTGATCCACGTTGAACCGATCAATCAAAATCTAATCATGTAACATTTTCAAGTCAATGGACATCTTGTGACAAAAAATTCATGGACCGTGCACCCCAAAAAGCAAGGAAAAAATCAAGGCGAAATACAACTCTCAACATCTCCAAGAAGTACCACTCTTGAAATAATGTTGAATAAGAGAACAAATAAAATACAAAATTTACAGATAATTGAGAATTGCCACATATAGAAACAAACTTATAGCATTTAATCAATTTTGAAGAAGACAACTACTTTAGAATCTACCATTACTTTTGACACAGACCACATCATCGTATAATAGACAAAATTACAGGGTCCTCTTCCATTCAAAGGATGAACAATCAACCATTATTATGTTTGTCTGTGACCCCAAAGAAACCTAATGATGTACGTACTTTTGATGGGTTTGAGAAGAATAAATTAATTTTATTGGAAATTGTGAGTTACTATTCAATCTTTTTCTGAATTGGGGTATATAACATTCCGTGTCTGATCTTTTAAATTGTATTTTTTGACAATTTATTCAAGATTTCAAGTTAATGACTTAATTATAAGTCGGCATTATCATCCCTTCACAGTCCGACAATCAACAATAGAACTTCCATCCTAAAAAAGATTATCAATGAAATAAGAATCATAACAATAATAGCAATAACAACACAACCGTCACAAAAAATAAAATAAAAAAATAAAACAAAAGTTTGATAAAGATATCGCACATTTATGGCATTATTGATTCAAAGATTGAGACTAGGAAAGAGATAGTTTGGACTTTATATTGTTGCTTCCTTTGACTGGAAGGGTGAAAATGTGGTCTCAATTCCTTTTTTTGGGTCATGGAGAAGAGTACAAAAAGATAAGAAACAGAGATACCAAGACTAAGGTCTAAGAGGACAATATGTTGTACATCAAATGGCCTCGTGTGCATGTCCTCATACAAGCTATCCTTATTGTCGATCCAGTGATTCAAAAATGAATACGGCTTCAACCACGTATATTGGACTGATTTAAAGGTATTAACTAAATTTTATGTCAATTTCTATGTATCTATGATGATATCATTTTCTCCTATATAATTACTGTTAAATATACATAATATACACATGCACAATATACATGTGTATATTATGTATACTCTCGGTCTCGGTTCTCGGTATTACTGTCCACCCGTGGGCAGTCTCCTTTCCTTGTACAATTATGTAATATAATATTGTAGTGTAATTAGTATTGTACACTTACCATAATTGTATAGTTAGTCTCCAAATAGAATAAGGTTTTATGAGTAGAATAGGAATAGGATTCTCTTCATTATTTTCATTAATTGAAAAACTATATATACAATTTACATATTTTCATAATAGGAGAATCCTATTTCTATTCTACTCCTAAAACCTTATTCTATTTGGAGACTAACTATACAATTATGGTAAGTGTACAATACTAATTATACTACAAAATTATATTACATAATTGTACAAGGAAGGAGACTGCCCACCCGAGAACCGAGATCGAGAGTATACATAATATACACATGTATATTGTGTATATTATGTATATTTAACACACCCCCGCAGTCATAGCGTGCGGTCTTCGAACGCTGAGACTGGCCTTAAAATCTTCAAAAAGGACCGAGGAAAGACCCTTTGTAAAGATGCCGGCAATTTGATACCTGGAGGGGACATG
The DNA here is from genome assembly GCA_034509755.1 of Anisodus tanguticus. Classification (NCBI taxonomy): domain Eukaryota; kingdom Viridiplantae; phylum Streptophyta; class Magnoliopsida; order Solanales; family Solanaceae; genus Anisodus; species Anisodus tanguticus. The sequence continues at coordinate 30,568,953 of CM067539.1, read as the reverse complement.
GCAGACATGTACTTGACCACGAGCAACCCTTTCGCTAACAAAGTGAATGTCCATCTCGATATGTTTAGTGCGTTGGTGCTGAACCGGATTACCAGAAAGATAGATGGCACTAACATTATCACAATAAACCAAGGTCGCTTTCTGAATAGGACAATGAAGCTCTAACAACAAATTACGTAACCAACATGATTCCGAGACCACATTAGCTACCCCTTGATATTCGGCCTCGACACTGGAGCGGGACAAAGTCGACTGACGTTTCGCAGACCACGAGACCAAGTTATTGCCAAGAAACATACAATAGCCAGACGTAGACCGTCTGGTGTCCGGACATCCACCCCTATCAGCATCAGTGTACTAGACAAGTGTAGATGTCGATGACGGATATAAATGCAAGCCATAGTCAAGTGTCCCCTGGATGTACCGAATAATGCATTTGAACGCATTCATGTGCTCAACCCTAGATCATGCATAAACAAACACACCTGTTGGACGACATATGTAATATCTGGTCTCGTGAACGTAAGATACTGAAGGGCCCCTGCAAGACTGCGATATCGGGTCAGATCCTCGTAAGGGGAGCCAGCTGCAGCACCCAATTTGGGTTTAGTATCAATTGGAGTGGAAGTGGACTTACAGGATGACATCTCAACCCTCTCAATGATCTTAGCTGCATAATTCCTCTGAGATAATAACAATCCACCGGTATGACGAGTGACAACAATCCCCAAAAAATAGCTCAATGGTCCCAAGTCTTTCATATCAAACTCAGAAGTGAGCATTGTCATGATAGACTAGCGTAAGGCATCGAAAGAGGCAGTCAAGATAATAATATCATCTACATATAATAGTATATAGGCCAAGGAAGAACCACGACGATATACGATCAAAGAATTATAGGACCTGTTGTGAGTGAACCCAATAGTCGAAACATAGTCGACAAACCTCTTATACCAGGCCCGTGGAGACTTCTTAAGCCCATATAAGGACTTTTTCAACATACAGACATGATGAGGATATTTGGGAATTTTGTGCAACTAATGGGATCAATTTTCATTTTTCTTGCCCTCATACGTCTTCACAAAATGGGAAAGTCGAACGCAAAATTCATACCATTAATAACATTGTCCGAACTTTATTGATTCATGCTTCCGTACGCCCTTCGTTTTGGCATCATGCTCTACAAATTGCTACATATCTCCTTAACATTCTTCCTTCCAAAGGTTTGATATATTCTTCCCCTCTTCAAATTTTATATAATAAGACTCATCCGTCTTCACATCTTCGGGTCATTAGGTGCTTATGTTATCCGTTATTTCCGTCCATCACAATTAACAAAATTTAGGCCCGATCTACTCCGTGTGTGTTTTTGGGTTTTCCGTCTAATCATCGTGGTTACAAATATTTTGATTTATCCTATAATAAAATCCTCATTAGTCGTCATGTAATTTTTGATGAATCCCAATTCCCGTTTGCTAAAGTTAGTACTCCCGTGCCTAGTTCGTATAATTTTTTAGATGATGGTATATGCCCGTATATTATTCACCATTTTCAGACGTCTCCCGCACCCCAAATCTGCCAGCGGGCCCACTGCCCGCTGGCCCCATGCCTTGTCACTAACTACAGTGCCTGCAATTGGGTCTTGTCCAGTTACTGGGCCAGTAACGGTAACTGGGCCAATGACCCAGCCCATTAACGCCACTGGTCCAGTCCCTGTTTCACCATCCCGTTACCGAATTGGGCCAACAGGCGCACTGCCTGCTGGCCAGTCCGTCCCGAGTCTAGAAAATTCCCAAAATCTGTCCAATTCTTCCCCGAGTCATAGACCGGTCACTCGTAGTCAACGAGGTATTTTTAAACCAAAAATGCATTTTAATTTAAATTCTAATGCTCTTAAATCACCCTTACACCGTAATCCTATGTCTGCATTAAATGACCCGAATTAGAAAATTGCTATGACCGATGAATATAATGCTCTTCTTGATAATAAGACGTGGGAGTTGGTGCCCCGTCCATCTGGTATTAATATTATTAGGTCTATGTGGATTTTTGCTCATAAGGACAATTTAGACGGTTCGTTTGCAAGGCATAAGGCTCGACTTGTAGGTGATGGTAAGACTCAATAGGTTGGTGTGGATTGTGGGGAGACGTTTAGTCCGGTGGTCAAGACGGTTACCATTCACACTGTTCTCATCTTGGCTCTTTCGAAAGCATGGCCCATTCATCAGTTAAATGTGAAGAATGCTTTCTTACATGGTGATCTCAAGGAAACAGTCAATATGCATCAGCCCTTGGGGTTTAGGGATCCCAAATATCCTCATCATGCCTGTTTGTTAAAAAGTCTTTATATGGTCTTAAGCAGTCTCCACAGGCCTGGTATAAAAGGTTTGCCGACTATGTTTCGACTATTGGGTTCACTCACAGCAGGTCAGATAATTCCTTATTCATATATCGTCGTGGTTCTTTCTTGGCCTATATACTATTATATATGGATGATATTAACTTGACTGCCTCTTCCGAAGCCTTACGTCAGTCTATCATGACAATGCTCAGTTCTAAGTTTGCTATGAAAGACTTGGGACCATTGAGCTATTTTTAGGGATTGCTGTCACTTGTCATACCAGTGGATTGTTCTTATCTCAGAGAAAGTATGTAGCTGAGATCATTGAGAGGGCTGAGATGTCATCCTGTAAGTCCACTTCCACTCCAGTTGATACTAAAACCAAATTGGGTGCTGCAGCTGGCTCCCCTTACGAGGTTCCAACCCGATATCACAGTCTTGCAGGGGCCCTTCAGTATCTTACGTTCACGAGACCAGATATTACATATGACGTCCAACAGGTGTGTTTGTTTATACATGATTCCAAGGTTGAGCATATGAATGCACTCAAACGCATTATTGGTACATCCAGGGGACACATGACTATGGCTTGCATTTATATCCGTCATCGACGTCTACACTTGTCTCGTACACTGATGACGATTGGGGTGGATGTCCGGACACTAGACGGTCTACATCTGGCTATTATATGTTTCTTGGCAATAACTTGGTCTCGTGGTCTACGAAACGTCAGTCGACTTTGTCCCGCTCAAGTGCCGAGGCCGAGTATCGAGGGGTAGCTAATGTGATCTCGGAATCATGTTAGTTACGTAATTTTCTGTTAGAGCTTCATTGTCCTATTCAGAAAGCGACCTTAGTTTATTGTGATAATGTTAGTGCCATCTACCTTTTTGGTAATTCGGTTCAGCACCAGCGCACTAAACATATCGAGATGGACATTCACTTTGTTCGCGAAAAGGTTGCTCATGGTCAAGTACGTGTCTGCCATGTCCCGTCCAGGTATCAAATTGCCGACATCTTTACAAAGGGTCTTCCCTCGGTCCTTTTTGAAGATTTTAGGGTCAGTCTCAGCGTTCGAAGATCGCCCACTATGACTGCAAGAGTGTGTTAAATATACATAATATACACAGTATACATGTGTATATTATGTATACTCTCGGTCTCGGTTCTCGGTATCACTGCCCACCCGTAGGCAGTCTCCTTTCCTTGTAAAATTATGTAATATAATGTTGTAGTGTAATTAGTATTGTACACTTACCATAATTGTATAGTTAGTCTCCAAATAGAATAAGGTTTTAGAAGTAGAATAGGAATAGGATTCTCCTATTATGGAAATATGTAAATTGTATATATAGTCTTTCAATTAATGAAAATAATCAAGGGATTATTTCTTTCAGTTCCTACTTCCTACTGAATGCAATGTGCATAGGTATTTTTTTTTCAACTCGGTGTCTGGTACCCGCATTAGAGCCCGACTATATTCGGGTTCGCGCCGCGTAGAGCTCCATTCGGGGGGAAGTGCTCCATACCAAGGATTTTTTCATACACAGGGCTCGGACTCGAGACCTCTGATTAAGGGAGGAGCAACCCCATCCGCTGCACCACATCCTTTGGTGGTGCAATGTGCATATGTCGTTAAGTTATGACAATCTCTTATGCTACTCCCTCAATCCCAAATTTATTGTCACTTTAGCTCAAAAAAATCATTTCAAAATAATTGTCACTTTATGAATTCAAGAATAAAGTTGGTTCGTAATTGTTTCTACTTATAACCTTAACATTAAAGAAGTAGTTATTTCTGGAAAAAATATATTTTGTAAATAAGAACTTGAATGTAAGAAATATTCTTCCTTGATTATTTCCGTCCAAATGGGTAGTAAATATACCCAAAATGCAAGCATAATCCTAGGCTAGAATAATGGTAACTAATGACTGAATATATAGTAATTAATGACTAAATATACATCTACCATATACACAATATACATAATTATGACTAGATATTCTATCATATTCTATCTGTTAGGTAGATTTTAGTACTGTTTTAGAGTATGTTTTAGGGAGTCTTTTGTTTGTCTTTTAGTTGTTTTGTGCAGTATTATGCGTGTGTTGTGTGTTTTCAGGTTTTAAGCGATCCAGAAAGGAATAAGACAAATCCAAAGGAAATAGGCGGTCATTGAGGATAAAAATGCATAGCTGGTCACAAGAAATGAGTCAAAGAAGCCTTGGGAAGCTCGGAAAGCAATTTAAACGAAGTCCGGACGAAGAAGGATGAAGAGCCTTGGCGCGACAAGCAGAAGGGCCGCGGCGCGAAAGAGCCACAACGCCCAACATTAGCGCAGCGGCACCCCTCATGCAGTGATCATGGATGTTTCAGCATCGAATTAGCGCCGCGACACTCTAATAGCTGAGCTGCGCCGCCGCCGCCGATGTCAGTGTAGTGAAAAACCTAAATTTAACAAGGGCAAAAAGGTCCATTTTGGGGGTTTTTCATGATATATATTTGAGGAGACGTTTTTCTGAAGAGGGGAACACATTCAAGACAAGAAAGAAGAGAACAAGGAGCCATTAGAGACATCTATTGTTCAAGTTATTTTCCTTTTCTTTATTTAAATTCAGTTTATGTTGGATATAAATTGATGAGTTCTTAGCATGTCTATGAGCTAATTACTTTTTATTAGGGTTTTCCGTTGAATCACTTGAAACACTATTATGATTTAATGCATTGTTAATGTTCTTCTTTATCTATTAAAATCTATTCAACTTGCGTTTATTGAATGATAATCAATTGGACATTAGTTTTCATTATCTATATGAGCTCAAATCGAGATCTGAAAAGGGAGATTTGAATATGCTATAGTTGGTTAGACGTAGGTTTAATCTTGAACGAAAGTATCACGACTGCCTGTGTAGCGTTTTAGGTTATTGATCTTAATCCGCCTATGTGGTAGAACTTATCATAGAAATATAGAAAGTTCCCACTTAGGTTGAGTTTTTATATATCCTAACCGGAATATAGAACATCCCAGTTAACCTGCTATCTTAATAAGAAGAAGAATCGTTAGTCTTGCATTATTGAATGATAGAGTGGAAAGTCGAGGAGATTGGAAACCCTAATTCCTTCATTACCGAATTAAACTTCGTGTGTTTTCATTGCTATTTTATTCTAGAAATTCATGTTAGTTTGTTAATTCTTTAGTTAGAAATAATTCCTTATATTCGTTAGCCAAATAGATACGAAGGATTAGTTAATTGTTACTTGATAAATCAGTCTTTGTGGACGATACTCGGTCTTACCGAAATTAATTACAAATTGCGATATGTACACTTGCGTAGCATCTAGAAATACTGCAAACAAGTTTTTGGCGCCGCTACCGGGGACTGAAGTACTATCAATATCAAGTTAATTAATCTTATTTCTAATTTGGTTGTTCCCTGAACATATTTTTTTATTTTTTTTATTTTTTTATTTTTGTGATCTGCGTGTAGTGTTTGTGATCACTTTTCAGGTAGCTTTGGTATATGCAAAGCAGAAGAGGAGCAAACAACCTTGTTCCTCTGAATCCTGAGATTGAGAAAGTGTGCAGGAAGAACCGAAAGAACAAACGAATTGTTGATTCAACCGCTATGGCTAATCAATATAATAATGATGGGTTGAATAGAGGGGTGAAAGAAATGGTATAGGAGCAAACTCAAAATCCCGTTGTGAGAAGCTTACGGGATTATATACTTCCAACCATAACAGGAGTGCAGACTTGTATAAGGCCACCAGTTGTGGAGGAAAATAATTTTGAGATCAAGCCAGCAATCCTGCAGATGGTCCAGAACACAGTTCAGTTTGGGGGTTTGCCCTCTGAAGATCCACATATGCACTTGGCCAATTTCTTGGAGTTATGTGCAATATTCAAATACAATGGTGTGACTGATGACGCCATTAGATTGAGGCTCTTCCCATTCTCACTAAGGGACCGATCCAAAAGTTGGTTGAACTATCTGCAAGCTAACTCCATCACTACGTGGCAAGACCTGGCTCAGAAGTTTCTTGCAAAATTCTTCCCTCCATCAAAGGTTGTGAAGTTAAGGGGAGAAATGAACATTTTTATCAGCTTGATGAGGGGGTCTTTGTATAATGCTTGGGAGAGATTTAAGGAGTTGCAAAGGAGATGTCCTCATCATGGGCTTGAGCAGTGGATGTTAGTCCATAATTTTTACAATAGGTTGTGTGGTACGACCCGTACCATAATTGATGCCGCTACTGGAGGGACATTCATGAGCAAGAGTGCTAATGAGACGTATGAGCTATTGGAATATATGGCAACAAATAATCATCAGTGGTCCGATGAAAGACCGACCAACAACAGAAAGGTGGCTGGAGTTCATGAGCTAGCTGCCATCACCGCATTAACTGCTCAAGTTGCTTCTTTGACTAAGCAATTACAGCACAATTTTATGTTCGCGAATGCTGTTCAGATGCAAGTGGTTTGTGAAATATGCGGAGGTCCACATACTTTTGATCGGTGCATAACAATGGATCCAAAAAATGTTCCTATGGACCAAGCTCAGGTTCAAGCAGTTGAGAATTTTCAGAGGCCTTACAACAACCCATTCTCCAACACTTACAATCTTGGGTGGAGGAATCACCCTAATTTTTTGTTGAGAAATAGCCAGAATCAGTAGCCACAATTTCAAGGGCAGTATCAACAAAACAATCAACAACAGCCCATGAGTCAAGCTTCGTCATTCCAACTGCCCAAACCACAAGTTCAACAAGCTGAACCCAATGAATTGCAAGCAGCTTTGTTGACCATCACTAAATCCCACACTCAGTTCATGATTGAAACAAGATCTTCTATCCGAAATCTGGAAACACAAGTGGGTCATCTAGCAAATATGTTAAAAAACAGATCGCAGGGGAATCTCCCTAGCAATACTGTTATAAATTCGAAGGAGCAATGTCAGGCTATAAATTTGAGAAGCGGTAAGCAAGTTGAACCAGTTGCATATCTACCATCTACAGAGAAGATAGATAAACTGAGTGAGACAACTAATTCAGAGAAGGAAGGGGTTACTGAATACCACCCCACGGTGGAAACGACACCACCAGTAGTGAGTAATGAGTCTCAAATTAGAATTCTGTACCCGCAGAGGCTTAGAAAGAATTCTTTGGATAAACAATTTTCCAAGTTTTTGGAAATATTCAAGAAGCTGCACATAAATATTTCCTCTGCTGAAGCCTTAGAGTAGATGCCCAGTTATGTCAAATTCATGAAAGAAATTCTCTCTAAAAAGAGAAAATGGGAGATTATGAGACTGTGGCGTTAACTGAAGAGTGCAGCGCTATTTTGCAAAAAAGGTTTCCCCAGAAGTTGAGAGATCCAGGGAGCTTCACTATTCCCTGCACCATCGGGAAGTTTGAATGTCAGCATGCGCTGTGCGATTTGGGGGAAAGTATCTACATGATGCCATTGTCTGTATTTCGTAGACTTGGTTTGGGTGAAGCTAGGCCTACCACAGTTACCTTGCAGTTAGCAGATCGCTCACTCAAGCATCCACGGGGAATTATTGAGGATGTGCTAGTTAAAGTGGACAAATTTATTTTTCCTGCTGATTTTATTGTCATTGACATGGAGGAGGATGCTGATGTGCCCATAATTCTTAGGAGACCATTTTTAGCCACGGGGCAAGCACTTATAGATGTTCAGAAGGGTGAGTTTAGACTCCGAGTGCAGGGCGAAGAGGTGGTCTTCAATGTATTCAAGTCGATATCGTATCCTAGGGCAAGCGACGACTGTTTTTCCATTTATGTAATTGACCAAGCGGTTGCTGAGGAAAGCTTCAAGAGTACTGATGCTCTTGAAGTAGCATTAACACAATGCGAAGACAATAAGAACATGCCTTCAATTGAGGTGCAAAGGAGGTTGAACCCAACTATGAAGGAGGTGATGAGAAAAGAGATCTTGAAATGAAAAGGAAATTTGCGTCCGACTAAATGACGTTAAACGACAACGCTATTGGGAGGCAACTCAACATTTTAATTATGTTATTTTATTCTGTTTTGTTTATCTTGTTTTGAACAATCTCATTCTCTTGATGTTTCTTGCCAGTTGTGTTTATGTTAAGTGAATTATGAGCCAGTGTTGGGATAAAAATACGATGCGGGATGTTGAAATAAGCAGAAAAGTCAGAATCCCGCATGTTGAATTAACGCCGCGGCGCCCAACAGTAGGGTCGCGGCGCCTGGAAGGCAGTGAGCAAATGTTTGTTTTCTGTTGAATTAGCGCCGCGATGCCTACGACATACAGGATGGCTCCGCGGCGCTGAGTGATGAGGGTCGCGGCGCCCATGCACATTCCAGGATTAAAAACCTAGAAAAAGAACCCTTTTCTCATTATCCCAAACCACAATTCACAAAAACCCTTCTCTTCTCTTCTCTTCTCTTCTCCAACCCCAAAAACCTAAAAAACGTCCATTGACTCTCAAATTACAACCTTTTCACACCACAAAACCCTTCTCTTTCCTCAATTCTTCTATTAACTTTAAATCCACACTTCCCCCCAAATCCCCTTTCCAAACCCTAAAATCCCAATCATTCAAAAAAGTGTTCCATAAGTTATTCAAATCTTCAATACTTGAGGCTCTCTCGCCATAAGGAACGTATTGCATTCAAGTTTGGAAGAATTATTGTGTGTTCTTTTATTATTTTGGAGAAATTCTAAATTGGGAGGGTTGATTGTATTCTTGTGACGAAAAGTGTTATTGTGGAGTGGTTGAATTGTATTATTGATATTGTGGGTTGATTGAATATATTGTTGAGGAGTTGAATTATTGTTGGGAAGATTTAAGGGGAAGTGCTGTCGGATATTTGAAAACTCCAAAGTTTCTAAACAAGGAATAATGGGTCCACAACGAGCTACTTCCAAGGCATCCTCCTCTCGGGGCCCTGTGAATCTACCACCAAGGGCCGATTATGATAATAAAAGATTTTCCAATAAGGATTCCCAAGACAGGTATACCAAGTTGTGTACCCATTTCCTAGTACCGGAAAGGGGGATGGAATTCCAGACGCGCCATACGAAGATGCAGTATATGAACCCATCAGAGCCATGATTGCTGATAGAGGTTGGGGTGCATTTGTCAATCCTTATTTGGCTTTACTCAACTAGTCTATGAATTCTATGCCAACTACCTAGAGAAACAAGATAACATTTGTTTCATACGAGGGAGAAGAGTACCAGTTGGGGCAGAATCGATTAATGCCATATGTGGGGTCACAAATTTGCTGGAGGAAGATGACTTCACAGTTTGGAAGAATTCAGAAATTGATTGGGTTGAAGTGGCTGAGACGGTAGGATATCCAGGGGCCCATTTCACATATACACATGACTCCCCCAAATGCATGCTCCGCTGTCAATTCAACAAAGTTACTAAAGCTTGGCTCTACTTTGTGAGTGCCCGCCTGATTCCATCCACACACTTCTCTGATATACCAGTTGATCGCATCAAGCTAGTGTATGCTATCATGAAAGGATTTTCAGTAGATGTGGGTCGAGCTGTAAAAAATAGCCTCAATTGGATATTCAGACTGAACACAACAGCAGGGTTGGGGCATGGATCGTTGATCACTGCATTATGTGTCGCACATGGAGTGCCTGAGAGCAACAATGATATAAAAGGCAGAGTGCAGAATCCTCTAACCCGGACAATGGTCAATGCATATTCAGACCCTACACCAGAACCTACACCTGGAGAAGGCAATCGTAACCGGCCAAAGCGCCAGTAGAGGGAGCAAGATGAAGAAGCTGGAGAGCCTGGACAAAGCAGTCAGCCACCTCATTTGGCGATTGAGGATGTCCATACCCAGAGGTTGGATCAACTTTTCCAATAGAACCAGTACATTATCCAGCAGAATCAGTATCTCATCCAACACCAACAATATATGGACACTTACATGCAACAAAGAAATGAGTATGAGGTCACGAGTGTCGACTAAATAAACTCTTTCATGCATAACTGGACCATGGATGATGACAACACTGAGTCCTCTCTTGGATACCCTCCAATGTACCAGCCGCCTTATCATCCACCACCGTCGCCACCACCATTCTGAATCGCTTAGCTACAGTTTTTTGTAAGTCTTCATACTCTTGCTTTATTTATCACATTGGGGACAATGTGTTGAATAGGTTTAGGGGGGGAAGTCTTATTGTTTTGTGTCAATAGAAGTCTTACTGTTTTATGTCAATAGTGTTAATTATTTGTGTTAAGTTATTTGTTTATTGTTAGTATTTTAGTTTTAGTGTCAGTGTTTGAGTGTCTTGTGTCAATGAATCAAGTTGATAATAATAGCCCATTAGATTGAGTGTACACATGTGATAGAGTTGGATGAAATTGATAGCCATGAAATGCATAAATTTGTGTGCTTAAGTTGGATAGGTCTTGAGTTTCTTTTAATTATTAATAAGTATGAAAACTTGATCATGATTGGTGATTTTCGTGTACTTAAATATTGGTTTATGCATGATTGAATTTTGGTTTGAGGGAAGATGGTGAAAAGTCCTAGAACTTGCTTTCTTGCTATTTGAGACGAAATCATAGATGATGCATGCTTTTTTAGATGATTTAGGCCATTTTTGGAACGATTGAGCCTTTCAAGCCACCCTTGATTACATTAATTCCTAGTTACCCTTTTGAGCCTTAAGTAACCATTCTTTGATTGACACCTATTATGAGCCTACTTGAAATTCTTTACAAATATTTTCCCTCCCTTGAATTTCATGAGCATATAAGTATATGACTGGGGGATTGACACTTTGTAATTGTTATCTTAGATTGGGTGCTATCAATAGAAGAACAAAGAATTGAAAAAAAACAAAAAAAAAAAACAAAAAACGGGAATATATTACATTCCCTTGTACATAGATTGAAAAATAAGTTTGGGGGTGTAGCTCGAAAAGAAAAGAAAAATTGGGAAAAGAAAAAGTGGGGATTGCTTTTGGGTTATAATATGGATATCAAGTTTGGTTGGTTGGTTTATATGCTTATGGTAATGTTGAGCCTAAATGACATTTTATCTACCCGTGCCTAAGCCTATCGTCATAACCTATAAAAGTCCTATTGATTCTTGAGCATGTGTTGTCTAAATTAGTGGAGAATAAAAAATAAAAAAAATAAAAATGGGAATATATTACACTCCCTTGTACATACATTGAAAAATAAGTTTGAGGGTGTAGTTCGAAAAGAAAAGAAAAATTGGGTAAAGAAAAAGTGGGGATTGTTTTTGGGTTATAATATGGATATCAAGTTTGGTTGGTTGGTTTATATGCTTATGGTAATTTTGAGCCTAAACGACATTTTATCTACCCGTGCCTAAGCCTATCGTCATAACCTATAAAAGTCCTACTGATTCTTGAGCATGTGTTGTCTAAATTAGTGGAAAATAGCAAGTTAGCAAGCCTATAAAACTTTGGCTTGATGGATTGTTGGTGAGAATTCACTGTGCATAAACTGATATTGAAAACTTGTTTAAGTCAGTCATCATGGTTGAGTGATCATATGCATTAATAACTTTAAGCAAATTTGAGGATTATCCGGCTTGAAATTCTAGATAGCAAATTAGTGGCTCGAATGTTCCGGAAGATTTTATTGCATGTTGTTCATGATCTTCGAGGCATAATCTATTGTGGTTGACTTGATTCATTTTTAGAGTTTGTATGTGTTTCTTTTTAGGGTGTCTAGAGTTCTTTACTCGAGGATGAGTAAAGTTTAAGTTTGGGGGTGTTTGTTAGGTAGATTTTAGTACAGTTTTAGAGTATGTTTTAGGGAGTCTTTTGTTTGTCTTTTAGTTGTTTTGTGCAGTATTATGCGTGTGTTGTGTGTTTTCAGGTTTTAAGCGATTCAGAGAGGAATAAGGCGAATCCAAAGGAAATAGGCGGTCATTGAGGATAAAAATGCATAGATGGTCACAAGAAATAAGTCAAAGAAGCCTTGGGAAGCTCGGAAAGTAATTTAAACGAAGTCCGGACAAAGAAGGCTGAAGAGCCGCGGCGCCGACGACGTCAATGCAGCGAAAAAACTAAATTTAATAAGGGAAAAAAGGTCCATTTGGGGGGGGGGGGTTCATGATATATATTTGAGGAGACGTTTTTCTGAAGAGGGGAACACTTTGGAGCCAAGAAAGAAGAGAACAAGGAGTCATTAGAGACATCTATTGTTCAAGTTCTTTTAATTTTCTTTATTTAAATTCAGTTTATGTTGGATATTAAATTGATGAGTTCTTAGCATGTCTATGAGCTAATTACTTTTATTAGGATTTTCCGTTGAATCACTTGAAACTCTATTATGATTTAATGCATTGTTAATGTTCTTCTTCATCTATTAAAATCTATTCAACTTGCGTTTATTGAATGATAATTTATTGGCCATTAGTTTTCATTATCTATATGAGTTCAAATCGAGATTTGAAAAGGGAGATTTGAATATGCTATAGTTGGTTAGACGTAGGTTTAATCTTGAACGAAAGTATCACGCCTGCCTGTGTAGCGTTTTAGGTTATTGATCTTAATCCTCCTATGTGGTAGAACTTATCATAGAAATATAGAAAGTTCCCACTTAGGTTGCATTTTTATATATCCTAACCGGAATATAGAACATCTCAGTTAACCTGTTATCTTAATAAGAAGAAGAATCGTTAGTCTTGCATTATTGAATGATAGAGTGGAAAGTCGAGGAGATTGAAAACCCTAATTCCTTCATTATTGAATTAAACTTCGTGTGTTTTCATTGCTATTTTATTCTAGAAATTCATGTTAGTTTGTTAATTCTTTAGTTAGAAATCATTCCTTATATTCGTTAGCCAAATAGAAACGAAGGATTAGTTAATTGGTACATGATAATCAGTCTTTGTGGACGATACTCGGTCTTACCGAAATTTATTACAAATTGCGATACGTACACTTGTGTAGCATCTAGAAATACCGCAAACACTATCACACCCCTACAGTCGAAGCGGGAGGTCGGCGTATGTTGAAACTGTCCCAAAAATCTTCAAATAGAATCAGCGGAAGACCTTTGGTAAAAATATGAGCGATCTGATAGCGTGACGGGACATGTAAGGCACGTACTTGTCCGCGAGCAACCTTTTCGCGAACAAAGTGAATATCCAGCTCAATAAGCTTAGTGCATTGATGTTGAACCAAATTCCATGCGAGATAAATTGCACTAACATTATCACAATAAATCAATGTCGGCTTCGGAACCAGATAGTGGAGCTCCAAAAGAAGGTTCCGTAGCCAACACGATTCAGATACCACATTGGCAACTCCTCGGTATTCTGCTTCGGCACTGGACCTGGACAAAGTAGCTTGCCATTTGGAGGACCAAGATACCAAATTGTCACTAAGAAATACACAATAACCAGACGTGGATCGTCTGGTATTTGGACAGCTACCCCAATCCGCATCTGTGTAAGAAATGAGAGTGGTTGTCAAAGACGGATATAGATGCTAGCTATGATCAAGAGTGCCCTGAATATAGCGCACAATGAGTTTGAGCGCATGCATGTTATCCTCCATCGGGTTATGCATGAATAAACAAACATGTTGCATATCATATGATATGTCAGGCCTCGTGAAGGTGAGATATTGCAGAGCCCCTGCAAGGCTGCGGTAATGTGATGGATCGGCATATGGCTTACTGGAAGAGGCACTCAACTTCGGTTTAGTATCAACTGTAATGAAAGACGGCTTACACGAGGACATGTCAGCTCATTCAACGATCTCTTCTGCATACTTCTTTAGAGAAAAAAATAAACCACCCGCATGTCGTGTCACATCTATCCCCAAGAAGTAACTTAGTAGCCCTAGATCTTTCATTGTAAACTCTGAGCCAAGAAGTGACATGATAGACTTGCGAAGAGCATCAGATGAGACAGTTAATATAATATCATCCACATATAGAAGAATGTAAGTTATATCAGTACCATGCCGATATATGAATAGAGAATGATCAGACCTGCTGTTTGAAAATCCAATATTAGAAACATAATCTGCAAACCTCTTGTACCAGGCCCGAGGAGCTTGTTTGAGCCCATACAATGATTTCTTTAACAGACACACATGATTTAGGATAAGTGGGGTATCTGTACCCTGATACATGTACACCGTTTCATTGAGTTCTTCATACAGGAATGCATTTTTGACATCAAGCTAATGAAGCGGCCATGTCTTCGAAAGAGCCAGAATTAGTACCGTGCGGATAGTTGCTGATTTGACCACCGGACTAAAAGTCTTACCGGAGTCCACACCAACTTGATGTGTCTTCCCATCACCTACAAGATGGGCTTTATGCCTCTCAAATGTACCATTAGATTTTTCTTTACGATTAAAAATTCACATAGACCGAATCACATTAACATTAGGAGGATGGGGCACCAAATCCCACATCCTATTATTAATAAGAGCATTATATTTCATTATCCATAGTCATTTTCCAATTCGGGTCATTAAGGGCAGACACAAGATTACGAGGCAACGGTGATTTGGTAACATGGGCGTGAAGATCGTATTTTTTGTTTGGCTTAAAAATCCCGTGTTGACTACGAGTGACTGGTCATTGGGCCGGAATTAGGTTGGGCCAGAAGTGGAGATGTGTCCAGGGGCTGAAGGTGACGGACTGTCAGGCAGTAGCTGGACTGCCTGACAGTGAAGATGGGCCGTGACCTAGTGGACTGCCAGGCGTTGGGCCTTTCGACAGGAGGCTGCCAATGAGAGGCTCGGCTGGGCTGGCAGCCAATGGGCTCGGTAATTGGACCGAGCTGCCAGGAAAAATTGGGCCTGGTTGGGAGACCAATTTACGGACCAAATACGGGGGCATGCTATCATCAAGAAATTCGTAGGTAGGAGCCATGTAATAATGCAATTTGGCAAAGGGAAAATTCGATTCATCAAAGATCACGTGGCGACTTACGATTATTTTATTATAAGATAAGTCATAACATTTGTACCCACGATGGTTTTATGGATATCCCAAAAAAATACATAGAGTAGACTGGGGTTGGAGTTTATTGATGATAGTAGAGGGAAAAAGAGGATAGCATAAACATCTGAATACTCCCAAATGAGAGTAAGATGGGTCCCTTAGATATAGAGTTTTGAGAGGGGAGTTATAGGCTAATTGTTTGCTCGGAAGTATGTTAAGGAGATAAGTTGCCATTTGTAATGCATGATGTCAAAATGATGGTGGTAGAGAGACACGGGCAAGTAAGGTTCTAACGATGTTATTAATGGTTTGAATTTTTCTTTCCGTTTGTCCATTTTGAGATGAGACATGCGGACAATAGAGACGAAAAGATAAACCATTAGTTTTGCAAAAATCCCAAAATGGCCTAGTATCAAATTCTCTACCATTATCACATTGAATATTTTTAATGTCCCTTTCAAATTGAGTGCAGATGAATGTTCTAAAGGAGATAAATGTGGAAAAAACTTGTGACTTTTTAGATAAAGGAAACGTCCACAAAAAATTAGAATAATCATCCAACAAAAGAAGATAATATCAATGGCCCGAAGAGCTCAAAACGGGAGATGTCCAAATATCACTATGGATAATATCAAAAGGCATAATAATGCATGAATTATAGGCAACAAAAGGCAATTTAACATATTTCTCAAGCGGACATGGATGACAAATATGAGAATTGCGAGTTCTAGTACATGAAATAAATTTCTTTTGTTTAAGGGAGTAAAAAAAAGTTCTCCCGGGTGACCCAAATGTTCATGCCATAAAGAAGTTGATAAAGCTGCAAAATTGGATGGTAACGTGGCTTGATGTGTAGTTGTGGTGATTGGATAAAGCTCGCCCCGACTATCACATCTCATTAGACGCGTCCCCGTCTGAAAATCCTTCATGGAAAACCCAAAAGGATCAAATTCAACAGAAACTGAATTGTCAGTAGTAAATTTTCTAACCGAAATCAAGTTCTTAATCAATTGAGGAGCATGAAGGACATTTTTTAAAGCTAACGGTGGGTTCGGGGGAGACAAGTTTGTAAAATCATAACCACGAATTGGAATTGAATGACCATTTCTGATATTTATACCATAATTATTTCTCAAATTAAAATAGGACGAGAGATTACCTTGTGAGGACGTCATATGAGATGTTGCTCTGGTGTCCATGTACCAATTTGGGTCGGACGGATTAAGCCTAAGAGTGTGCATTACGGCCTCGATGTCTGTCGAAGTTGCCACTGCCGAGTGGGCCTGCTGCTACTGGTTCCGTAGCGGCCCAAGAATACCGGGCTGGCTGGACTGTTGTGGCTGGGCTGCTGGCCGAGAGTAGGGCCTGACCCAATTTCCAGCGGGAAAGGGGCAGGGAGGCATGGCCCACGGCCACTGCCAGGCTCATAGTGCTGGTCCACTACCTCACTGGGCCCTCGACTGGCTGTTGCTGCTGGACGCCGCCCCTGTCGCCACCTCCGCCACATCGGTGGCTACCATTCTTACCACCGCCGTGGTTTTACCTGTATTATCTCTATTTCATCCCTTTTGGCCACGGTTTGGCGGTAAATTGTCAAATTGGAAAGAATTATGATTGGACAGAGCGACAACCATGGCAGAATTTGACACGGTGGTTGTCTTTTTGGCAAAACCCGCTTCTTCTAGGATGATCATAGAGCGGGCTTGGTAAAATGGCGGAAGAGGATCACTTTGGAGAATGAGTATTCCTACTCCACTATATGCATGGGTGAGGCTAGCAACTATTTGTAAAACAAGCCGATTGTTAGTTACCAGCGCCCTAACGCTCTTGAGTTGGTACGACAAAACCTTGAATCGTTGACAATATGCGGATGCATTGAGAAAATCCGCCATGTTAGTGGTGGAGAATTCATGCTCAAGAGTGATGACCTGATAATTTTTATTGTCTTGGAATATGTCCCCTAAGCGATCCCAAGCCTCCATTGCCGTGGAGTCGGATTCAATAATCGTATGCAACAAATTACTAGAAATAGTCGCATAAATCCACTGAAGAACCGTCGCATCGAGGGTTAACCATAATTCTTTTTCATCGTCGGTTCTTGGCACCTTCTCCTTGCCTTTTTCCAGCGGAATTATGTGATGGATAACCCAGTGTGATCGGCAGTGAATTTTAAAGAGCTCTGCCCACGTCGCATAATGGACGTTTTCTATCGCAAGAGTGACGGAGACATGAGATTTAATGTTTGAAACTGTGAGGGCTGGATGAAAAGATGATTTTGAGTCAGACATGGCTGACGGAAGAGGAAGGAAGTCGGCGGAACAAAGGGAAGGGGGGGCGACGACACAAGGAAGAGTTTTTAGGGTTTTAGGAACTTTCCCCGGAATCTGATACCATGTAAGAAATATTCTTCATTGATCATTTCTATCCAAAGGGATAGTAAATATACCCAAAATACAAGCATAATCGTAGGTTAGAATAATGGTAACTAATGACTAAATATACATCTACCATATAAGCAATATACACTATTATGACTAGATATTCTATCCTATTCTATAAGTGAAAAGAGCTAAAGTAAAAATAAAATTAAAATGAGATAACAGGGAGTAATAAAATACCTTCAAAGTAGTGGGAAAAGGAATAAACATAATATGAAGAAACATCTGTCTTTTGCACAAATAAATGGGATAAATAAAGAAAAATGGTAATGTAAAAAATTAAAACACCTCTTAATAGAAAGAAGAAATCAAAACGAAATACTATTAAGATATTACAGTGAATTATTATCATTAAAGAGATCAAAAATATATAGATAATGATAGTGAGATAGAAGAAATTAGTACTGGCTAGGATAATATTATAAGAATATATAGAGAATTAATAAGTCTAAACACATAAATAAATATACAAAAAAATTTAATAGAAGATTTAAACACAGACCTATGAATGACTATAGATCATTATGGATGAAAATAATTAAGTCAACTTCAATAAATAGATGAAAACCCCTTTACACATAATAGAGATATAAACCAACATATAGTAAGCTGCAGGATGAGTATAGATCTTATAAAAATAGAGATTAACGTTTACAAGAAAATTCTCAAAAGATATATGAACAAGAAAATACTATTACAACCTTAAGAAATATGTTAGCACTAAAAGATGAAAGGTTAAGACAAAAAGAGGAAGAAATTATGAAATTAAGAGAAGAAAAACTAAGAGAAATAATAAGGAGAAATAATGAAATAAAAGACCAAAAAGACATTATAGTAGAACAATATAAATATATTGACATGTTAAGAAATGGATAAAAGAAAAGAAATAGTAGAAAACTCTAACGAAACATATTACCAAATGGATGCATATGAAGGAGGAATGACACAAACCTTAAATTTTAAACCCGAAATATATAAAAAAAATTCAAGATGAAAAAGAAGAACTGTCAACTAAGAAAATATTTTAAACAAAATGGTTTGAAAGAAATAAAAAAATAAGATACATAGCTCAAAAACATGAAAATATAATAGAAACAAACAATGTAAATGGTAGAGCAAGAATAAATTTAATAACAGATTAAATAATAAAAAGAGAATTAGCAAAATTATCCACTAAAGAAGCTAAAAATTACAGAAATATATACTTTGGAGGAGTAGAATTTACTATAAAAGCATATTTTCAGAAAAAATATAGATACACCTATACAAATATACATATTAGATGATAGGATATTAGGAAATTTACAAGATGCTTTAATATCAGTAATAAAAGGAAATTTAACATATCAAAAACTAAAATTCACAGTACAACCAGATTTTAGTATATCATTAAAAGATGAGTATAAAGACTTAGCTTTAACATTATATTATAAATTAGATGGAAAAAATATGCCACCAGTTAGTAAAGTAATAAGCATAGAAACAAACAACATGAAATGAACATTTTAGTACCAAAGATGTACCAAGAAATATTAGAACAAATAGAGCATAAAGAAAATTCCAAAATAACCATACCAGAAGAAATACATATGAATTTTAGTACTAGAACCCTAACACCATCACAAAGATTAAGACCACACATAGAAGGATCAAAACTAATAATTAGAAAAGAACCAATAAAGTTAAGACAAACTAGCTTAAGACAACCCAGAACATTAGACCTAATAAATATACCCAGTGATAGATTGAGAATCAAAGTAATAATATTCAATGGTATGATAACAACTGACTGTATAGCTAAAATAAATACAGGAGCTATTAAAAGTTTTATACATATAAGATAAATCAATGAAAAATACTGTAATTTAATAGAACCACAAACTTGCAGTTACCCGAAAATGAAAGAGAAATAATAATAACCAAAAGTATTAATTTGAAATTCAAAATCAAAGATTTAGAATATAAAATAAATATAGGAGTAATAGAATATGATAATTTTAATGAATTATTATTAGGAAGTAACTTTTTAACCATGATAGATTACAAAATTAATAATGAAGGAATTGAAATAAATGACCAAGGAAAAACGAGATTTATAAATAAAATATGAATATCCAACAAAATTTACAAAAGAAGAAACAAAAATAAAAAATAAAAAAATAGTTTTATCAGAAGAAATATTTTCTCAACTTAAATACCTAGAATACAGTGCAAAAGAAATGAAATTAGAAAATGATATAAAATAATTAGAACAACAATGTAAAAAACTGGGTAAAATATGGATAGATATGGAAAATGGATGGAAGAAAATAAGAAATAATACTGAGTAACTTTAATGAAAAGGTTGATGCAATATGGAACGAAATAATAGTAAAATAACAGATAAAAAATACCATGATAATAATGGATGAACTAAGAGAAAATCAAACACAAATGCAACAATTAATAAGAGAAGAATTAACAAAGTTATGGAATGTATCTGAAGTACCAACGTTTAAAATAATATTAGAACAACTTAACATATTAGTAGCACATATAAACAAAGGAAAACAAGTAACAGAAGAAGAACCTAGTACGAGTCAAGAAAGAACAATTAAAAAAATAATTGATACTACAACTAAACAACCAGAATTAGTACCAATAGATGCATCGAGAAGAAGTAAAGAACCTATAATGGTAGATATTAGTAAAATGAAACCTAAATTATCAGAATCAGTAGAAAAAAATATTAGATAGTCTAGTAATATTAAATAAAAAAGGACAATTTTAATGAAAAACCAAGAACATTAATTACATTTCTTAAAAATTATGGAAAAGATATAATAGAAAAAGAAATATACAAGTATGAACCTATAAGAAAGAAATACTCTAAAAATACACCAGATACTAAAGGTAAAAATGTATTTATAACTGACACGGAATTTTTTTTGAATACATACACTTAAAGTTCGAAAAACAAGAACAACAAATATCAGAATTGCAAAAGGAAAATACAAAATTAAAAACACATAATAATGAAGAATGACTGAGTAAATATAAAAATATAAACATAAGTGTAAGGATACAAAGAAAACACTAAAAGAAACAAAAGTAGAATTAAAACAAACAAAAGAAGAATTAAATCAAATAAAATAAGAAATGGAAGAACTAAAAGAAGAGTTACATATTTTAAAAGAACAAATGACAAGTTTAAAAGGAAAGAAGAAAGTAAGGAAAATAAATAAAACAAGTGATGAAAGTACCACTAGTAATGAAAAAACTGATAGTGACACAGATAAAGATAGTAATACTAATCTTGAATTAGCTAATCAAGAAATACAAGTAACAAAATTTATAGAAGAAGTAGATGATGAGGAAAACTCAGATGAAGAAAAAGAAAATAATCAAATAATGAGATCTTTGAAAAATTAATAAATGTAAATGCAATCATAGAAGAACCTGAAAGCGATGTAGAAGATGAATTTAACATACTCATAGAAACATAAATAGAAATGGATGATGTAGTAAATGAAGATGCAAATGATTATCCTTGAGAAGAACTAATAGACTCAAATTTAGAAATAATAACAAGAAGACGTACTAAATTACCAGAACATATACATGTAGGACAACAAGCTGAATTTAAAGAATTTGTAGGATCAATATCACAAGGTGTAAATTTTAATGGATACTTCCTAGATTTAGATAATGTTTATGATGAACAAGAAATAGGTAGAAGAATAAATGATTGAAATCTTGGAATGTATATAACATTAATGAACTCTACATACACCGATAACCTAGATTATATTTATGACTTAATATCTAAAATATTAATTGGAAAAGTAGCATATTGGATGAAATCTATAGCATATCAACTAAAAGGAGAAGTATTTAGTCATGCAAGAGATTGGAAATCTATGTAATGATATTTGATATTGTACTAAAAAGAGAATTTTTAGGAAAAAAATGGTTAGTATCAAGAGAAAATGTATTTGCAGAATGAAAAATTGAAATAATAATGAACCTAAATAACATGAAATGTTGTAAAATTAATAAATTACCAGAATATACTATAAGTTTTAGTAAATTCTTTTATGAAGCAAGATTAAATGAAATATCAAAAGAATATATACCCGACTAGAACCAAGAGAAAACACATTAGGAGAAATGATAAGAGTACTAAAAGCATACTTAATGCGAAAATGTGAAGAATATAGAATGGAATAAAAAATTTAAAAAGATAAGAAATTAGGACTAAGAGAAATATGTGAATTCACATAAAGAAGACTAGTATTTGGATGTGATGATAAAAGAAAAGAAAGGAAATATAAGAAAGGTCATAAAAATAAAAGATATCAAAGAAAAATATAACAAAAATATAATAATTACAATAAACAATATTACAAACCTTACAAGAAAAAGAGGTTTAAAAGATATAGAAATACTCCTGAGACTAGGAAAGAATTTAGACACAAAAGAAAATTTAGAAAAAGAAAGTATATAAAACCCTTAGGAGAAAAACCTAAAGAATATAAATGTTGGAATTGTAATGAAAAAAGGACATTATGCTAATAAATGCCCGAAGCTAAAAAAGAAAGGTGTAAAATATATTAATACAACACAATTTATAACGAATCTACAACAAATAAAAGAAGATAATAAAAAATGGTATGAATATGAAGACTTTTATGTCAGTCAAACTGATGAAGAAAGTGAAACAGAACCAGAAAATATTAACCTTATTAATCAATACTCAGATAGTGAAAATAGTTCTGAATAAAATGGAATGGCAAGAAGAAAAAAGAAAAATGATATAAGAAAGAGATTATTGGATACAATGTGAAAGGTATGTTCACAATAAACTTATTACAATTACTAGTGAAACAGGAAATAAATACTATCACGATAGATATAAAAAAGTTGCAAAAAAACTTAATAATATTAAGAAAAAATTAAATGAAATAAGATGGCAGGAAATCCAAAGAATAGGAAAAATTATAAAAGAAATAGAAATCCAAGATACTCAACAATCTGATTAAATGGCAGCAATTTATATTGAAGCTCAATGATAAAATAAAAAATCTTTATAGATAGTGGATCATACTTATGCCTAGCAAGGAAAGAAGTGTTAGAACCACACAGATGGAAAAAGGTCTAAAACTCATAGAATAAAGGTATCAGGATTTAATGAACAAATGAAAGAATTAAATATAATAGCAGAGAATACGAGAATAAGGTTAGGAAAAACAATATTTCGACTACCAATAATATATCAACTTAACCATATGAGACAACACGTATTATTAGGAAATAATTTCTTAGACTATTTTAAAACGCAAGTTATAAATAATAATACTTTTAGCTTATAAACGCCTTGTAATAAATGGATAATACTAAAAAGAGTATTACCATTATAAACATTAAGGTTGTGTAACATGATATATAAGAATAATAACCTACAACTATTAAAAGAAAAATATCTTAATATATTAAAAATGAATTTCAGAGAAAATCCAATACAACTATGGGAAAAAGAAAAAATATATGCTAAAATCAAGTTAATAAATCCCAATGACACAGTTAGATCTAAACCCATTAGATATAATCCAACAAATCAGAAAGAATTTGAAACTCAGATAAAATAATTATTAAAGTTTAATTCAAGGCCTGTGTGGAGGACATAAGACCAGAAGTCTCAAGGATGTTTTGTAGAGCCCCTTGTCCTCACGTCCACTCCCAAGGATCCCACCGTCCTCGGGTCCTGAAATGGGATCTCTCTATACATATAGATTTTTTTGTTGGAATGATATGATCGGCTAGCCGTAGCCGCATATCAGCTACGCTCAATGCGGGATTTCTGTTGGATAGGATTGAATGTCATGCCCTTGATACAAGAAAGTAAAAGCTCACATAGTAGCCCAGCATTTTTAGTAAGAAAACATAGTGAACAAAAAAGAGGAAAGGCTAGAATGATAATTGATTATAGAGAATTAAATAAAAAGACAATATTTGATGGATATTTTTTTATCATATAAAAGAAATCTTATTAATAGATTAGGAAATAAAACATGGTTTGATAAATTTGATTTTAAAAGTGGATTTTGACAAATAAAATTAACAAATGAATCAAAACATTTAACAGCATTTAGTGCCCCTAAAGGACACTATGAATGAAATGTACTACTATTTGGATTAAAAAATGCACCACAAATATTTCAAAGAAGAATGGACCAGGTGTTCAGAAAATTAACAGAATTTTGTGTAGTATATGTTGATGACATATTAATATATAGTGATGATTTGGAAAACCACATAAAACATCTAGAAGAATTTATAAAAACTGTAAGACAACATGGAATATTATTATCTGAAATTTTTAAAAATAATATTGAATATTTAGGGTACATTATAGATAAAGAAGGATTATAATTGCAAGAACATATAGTGACAAAGATAAAGAATTTTAAAGATAAATTAGAAACCAAGAAAGAAGTACAACAATTTCTAGGAGTAGTAAACTATGTTTCAGACCATATAAAAGATTTTACCACTCTTAAGAAAATCATTGCAAGAATTAACTAGAAAAAATATAACATTCAAATGGAAGGAAGAACATAGTAAAGCAATAAACGAAATTAAGGGAAAAGTAAAAACTTTGCCAAAACATAGAATACCAACGGAACAAGATCAACTAGAACTTTTTTATTGATGCTAGTGATATAGGATGGGGAGCAGTCCTCATAGCTTATGATAAAGATGATATAGATAAAGAAAAATAACTAATTTGTGGATATGGAGGTGGAACATGGAAGTCAAACGAGAAAAATTATCATATCAATAAAAAAGAACTATTAGCCATAAAATTTGGAATAACAAGATTTTATTATCACCTATTACCAGTGAAATTCGTTGTTAGAACTGATAACACCCAAGTAAGAGCTTTTATTACTAATAAAATAGATCATTTACCAGAATTAAATAAAAGGAGAAAATGACAATCATTCTTTTATTGTTATGATTTTATTGTTAAAAATATCTCTGAAAATAAAATAAAATAGCTGATTTTCTTAGCAGGTACAACGATGCTAGTCACTAGTAACAATTTTGAAGAATATATTACTAAAGTTGTAGAAATCATCAAACAAAACCATGAAATATTACAACCAAATTACAAGAAAATATACATCTGGTAAACCAGTTTATGTAAGATTTTCAAGACTTTCAAAAACTACAAGCCTTAAAACCCCTCATTCTACTACAGAAAAACCAAACATTCCTACACTCCCGAAAAAATTTACATCCAAGCTTGCAACCATGTCATCCACTATACCATCCTCCATAACAGCATCATCTTCCCAAGAACCAACAACTGTGACAATGAGTGATAAATTTAAACATGCACCTAAATATATTACCGCTTATGAACAAATAAACAAATTTTATTATTACAAGTCCAACCCACATATTTTACGCAGTACAAAAACTTAGCAAATATCCAAGATTTTTGTGTAGTGAAAATTCTAACCCTGAAATAGTTTCTAAACTATTTACTTATGGTTTTATGGACAAAATAATAGTAGATGAGACTTTTTATAATATTTCTAAATTACCTAGTATTATAATTGAATATGCTCAAGCAATGATGAAATCTTTTGAAAAAGGTATATATGGTATACAACTATTTGATGCCTCAACGGATTTGACAGGAAAACCATTGTAATATGTCAATTGATTAAAATTGTTAAAAATAGCAATATTATCGGTGATGATGAAGATCTCAAAATGAAGATATCATGTACATTGGAAAAATTTCAAGAATGACTAAGTGTCAAAAGAGCTATTGGACTGTTAACTTTGAAATCAAAGATAGAAGATATGTTAAAGGCTAGAAAGGCCTACATAATTGGAACAACCAAAGGTGGAGAAGTTGAAGAACTTATTACCCTATACTATAATAATGATATACTATCCCAAGACACTATTGAACTTACTAACATGCACGATCGGATCATGAACATGAAACATAGACATTCCAAAGAAACTATGGAGCAATATCAGCTTTTAACAGGTCAGAGTAAAAGGCCTATAATCAGTACTAAAAATGTTACCAATACTACCCATATTATTAAAAAAGAAGGATCCTCTAATCCTTTTGCATGATAAAACAAGGCCCAATGTAGTGATAAATACGACGAGCCTATGACACTATAATAATAGCCCAATGTAGTCAAACTACATAGTGGCCCATATTACTAAAATATACTACCATCGTATTATCATACTATTATCCAAGAATTTTCCAGGCAGATGGAGACATTCAAAGATGATCAACAAAATGCAAGAACCAAAGCACGTGGAATTGATGCAACAACTTTTGATAATGATGCAACAAGACAAAATGCAAAGCTACAAAGATGCAATAAGACAAGATGCAATAAAGGCATTCAAAGAAAAAGAAAGCTGCAATGCAACAAGACAAGACAAGACAACTTTCATGCAATTACTATAGACTTTTTGAAAAATATGTTATATACACTTTACGACTTTTCAATAATAGTATAGCCGACATACTACTGTAGAAATAATGTAATCAATTATGACAGCAATCTTGAGGTTATTATATAAGGAGCCTCATTATAACGTATGAGATATTCGAAATCAGCTGAACTGCAGTATTCTTTCTGCTTGTATGTGGGTGAGAATTGAATTGCATAAAGGGACAAAAACATGAACAAACAACTTTTGGAGCTACTAAGAATAGATACTTACCAGTATCAATCTAACAATCAACAAAGCAATAACTCAGGAAATAAATAGTAATTTAATTTAGACGGAAATATTGAAAGTCCTTAAATTTGTCAGTAAATTTTGTTAGACACTCAAATTACAATATATTGTTATTGAGCACATGAATATATAATAAAGTATTCTTAATAGACACGTTTGGCTCAAATTTGAAAAACCTTTTGTGTGTCTTTTCAAAACGTCTATTATGTAGACAAGTTAACTACATAAAATATGTTATCTTCTTTAATTATACGCATTAGCCTCAATAAATCGTAAAACTTTAGGCATGCTCCATTCAGACTGATAGGTATAATTAAGAAAGGTGACATATTTATGTCGTTAGCTTATCTACGTAATAGGCACTTGAGACATGCATAAAAGCTTTTCCACAATTATGAGTCGAAAGTATATAATATGAACACTTTGTCATGTGTTTAAGTGCTCAATTGGAACATGCTGTAGTTCTAGTGTCTAAATAAAATTTACTTGTAATTATTTAAGGGGATGTCTTCGTGCGACCTATAGGTCACAGTTTCGAGCCGTGGAAGTAGCTACTAATACTTGTATTAGGGTAGACTGTCTACATCACACCCATTGAGGTACGACTCTTCCCCAAATGTTGCGTGAACATAAGACGATTTGTGCACCAAACTGCTCATATTTAATAGGTTATAAATCTTATTTTATAGATTATCAAATTAAACTTGTTAATGGTATAAACCGGGGGGGGGGGGGGGGGGAGTCACTTACATCCACCAATTTTGCTCTAAAGATCGAATATACATTTTACCCCTCATATTTCAATTTAATTGTTATGCCTATTTTACTCTCTCATTATCAACATTTATCTCCTTTTTTCTAATTTCAAAATATTTTTCTCTTTTTAAAAATCTCTATGTTATAGACTTACTTATATGATAAATAAATCTCAATCTCAAAATAAAAAATAGTAATCAAACATATAAATTGATGACGTTGAATAGTGATAAGATAGGAAAAACAATATGCTCGAATTAGTAATTTTATTATTATTAATCAACATTCAAAAATATATTTACACAACTGAGAATAACGTAAGAAGATAACTTCATAAACATATAACCATTGCAGGTAATACAAAATATATTATTAAAAATGGAGGTCGATATGATAAAAAAATCGTAAAGATTATTTATTTATGCTTTAAATAATTTTAAATTATAATTTTTGAAAGTATTTATTACTGACAATCAAAGTTCAAAAATCTATATACAGGATAGAGAATGAGAAAATGCAGGGACGAAGCTCATGGGGTGAAGGTTTCCTTTTTATTGAATCCCCTCGTAGGAAGTAAAATTGGATTGCAAATTAAATAGGGAAAAAAATATTTTAATTTTATATAAATCTTTGAATCCGCTTGACATAAAGAAAAGATGGAAGTGTAGTGATAAAGAAGGTTTAAACATTATTTTAGTATGAATTTTGTTTCCATCATTGAGGAAGTGTAACTTATGAACTATATTATACTTAATGCACATTATATTAAAATATTAATAGTGATACATTTGTAATAAATTCATAGACGGACTTATCCTATATAAAGTTTAATGAACTTAAATTGTAATATATAAGAAGTTAAAACAGAGTTTAAATTAAAATTTATATAAAAATATCATATATAGTAGAAAAATATTACATGAGGGGGGATAGGAGAAAATGAAAAGGGCAAAGTAGATATTTTGTAGAACAGGGGTGAGGGAGAATGTCAAATAGTCATAGTATTGGAAATTTTGATTTTTAAAGTAAAGTTAGAGAATATAAATCAGTAATTTTTACCTACAAATAGAGCTAAATTGGTTTAATAACTAATTACACATATCTTTTTGTTATATGACCCATTTTATAGGAGATCATAGAAATAAACAAAAAGTTGAAAAATTAAAGATAGAGATATATGTCACACATCTCTATAACAATATTCTTGTTCTTGTATAATAACACTTCACTATGAAAGTCAAGTTTTTCTTAGAACTAAACCAATTTTTTCTCCGAACTAACTTTTTATTTTATATTTTATGTCTCTATTATAATTTAACAACAATAACCATTATAATAATACACTCTTTTTTTAAATTACCCTTTTATAATAACTTTATTCAAATATTAATTATTTTAATTTACTATTTTCCCACTTTTGTTGTTAGTCACTTAATTTCATAATAAAAAAGCAATATTAAATGCTTTATTGTTATAAAGCCACATATAAAAATAAAATCTCTAAGTTAATATAATTTAATACATTACTCCACTTTCGACAAAGATTATTACATCGGTACATATAGTATGGTAATTAAAAAAAAAAATTCGTTAAAGGACTCTGCATATTTGTATTCCATTAGACAAAGGTTTTTCATTTTGTAAGGGTCAAAATTTATTAATAATGTATTAGCTTTCATTAATTTTGAATTACTGAAATATGAATACTTTAATTGATATTTTAAATTTAAATAAATTTATTATTTTTATAAATTAAAAAAATAAGATTAGTTTTTTTCGCATCTCTTTTGTCTATAATAGCCAAAAAAGATTTAAATGTCAACTAATGTTACAGATATATAACAGACCTTTATTTATATATAAAGTCATTTTCTTCTATTAAATTTAATAGGTCATAGGAAATGATTTTCTCCTATAAATAGTTACTTGTTCTCACAGATCCTCTTGTATCTAGTGTGAAAAGAACAGTACTACTATATTATAAGTTCATAAAATTAAATCTTAGACGTAGTAGTAATGTTTATGGGGCTAGTCAAGATAACACATTAATGGGAGTTATGAGAAAAAAAATTCCTTATCTATGGGAGTAGGTTTATTTTGGTCCCTTAAATATAATTTTGAGCACATTTAATCTCTTAACTATGAGAGTGGGTTCATTTTGATCCCTCAAATATAATCCTGAGTATATTTAATCCCTTTACAATCTAAAGTGAAGAACTTTTGGTCTCCTTAACAAAACCCGTTTAAAAAATAACGGTGCTAAATCCATCTAACACTAGAGGCGGAACCAGAATTTGAGGTTTGTGGGTTCAGAATTTTAAAACAGAACAACAACCTCAAGCTAACGTATAACAACCGCCAAAACATTGGGATTCTTCGATTCAGTTCAATTTTTTTCAAGTTAGATTCGGTTATTTTCGGTATGAGCCTGATTAATGAGCTATTTTTTTACTAGTAAAATAAGCTACTTTTAAAATTAAAAATGGATTGATTATTAATTTTATGTCTTGTTTATAAAAATAAAGAAAAAAAATCTATATTGCAGAAAACAGAAAATAATTTATGCACTGATGCAGGACATCAGGAGTGACCGCCGAGTGAGCTGAGGACCTCTTTCAGCTCAAGTCCTATGACCTTATTTTTGAGTTTCTTCTCCGATCAGGTCCGATGGGTTTAGCCTCTTACAAGTCATGTGAGTGTCACATGAGTTTAGCACCGTTATTTTTTAATCGGGTTCTATTAGCGAGACCAAAAGTACTCCATTTTAGCATAGTTACGGAATTAAATATGCTCAGGGTTATAGTTGAGGAATCAAAATGAACCTACTTTCATAATTAAAGAATTAAATATGCTCAAGATTATATTTGAGAGACCAAAATGAACCTACTTTCATGATTAAGGGATAAATTTAGCCCATAACTCCATTAATGGAACAAAAGGAATGCTTTTTATGATGGAGAAAGAATCCAACGTACCCATGAAAGGTTTAAAGAAATCATTAAGGCTTTTTTTTCTTTTCAATTAGTAATTGAAAGGTAGGGATTGAAATTTAAATTCCACTTCCTCAAAAGTTTGATTTGACTGCTAAATTTTTATAAACTTTTGCATAAGGAACAAAGGATGTCTTTTTTCTCATTTTAATTTGGTCCACAAAAGGTCTTTTGGGGAATAGGAAAAAAATCAAAATTAGGAATCTACCAAATAGTATAACTTTCTTTCCCATTTGTCAATTTTTTCTTAGATTCCCCGTATTATGCAACTTTTGTCATTTTTACTCCTCATATGAACAGAATAATTAGGTGCCTCAACTTTAAAGAAAACAATACAATAATAAGTAAATCACATCAATTCCAGAGCGAATTTCTTAAACGGGTAAAAGAAATTCTTAAAAATTCCACAACGGGGAAAAAATTGTTTTCGAGATATACGAGCATGATCCTACACTAAAAATGCATATGTCAAACAAGTATTGTCAGTTCTCTACCCTATTCATTTTAAAAAGAATGACGTATTATTAGTTAGGAAGTCTAAGGCAAATATATATTAGATCGAGGGTGTTTAAATAAACTTATAAGTTGGTTAAACTAATTTTTAAGTATTTTTTAGTTTATCAAAACGCTTGACAAATACAAAAAGTGTATATATATCCAAAATTCATAAGTTGATCATCCCAACTTATAATTTTTATAAGCATTTTTTATTTGACCAAATTTTTATTATTTTATTCCTAATATTTTTATAATATCAGAAAATAAATTAACTCCTAATTATCTCTCTTTATCGTACTTCCATCATTCACATTTTAAAAAAAATGTAAAAGTACTTTTAAATTTATATTTCTTGTAAATAGTTGTAAGAACATTTCAGTCACTTTAGAAAAATATGTTTATCAACTTCTTTTAACCAAACACATAAATTATTTATCATTTATTTCAGTATTTTTATTCAAACACATAATTGTTTATTTATAAAATTTATTTCAATAACTAGAGTATTCGCAAGAAAAAAAGAAATGCTATTAAGAGACAAGACAAGATACACAAATTTTACAATTTTTTATGATATTGTCAAATCAATGTCCTTGGAAGCATATTCATACGCTGTAAATGCTTTACGTGTTTAGGTGCATCATGCATGTGGGAAGTCCGTACAAGTACTGCAAGTCCTTTGGATGAGACTGGTGATGAGAGAATCCTCTTTCGATCTCTACATGGTGATATGATGATTGTCTATTATATTCCAAATTTCAGATAGCTAGCTTAGTGCTACAAGAATCATTTTTCGTTGCCTTTGATTTTGTATAACTTTTGGATTCTCTTTGCTCTCCTTATGTGATTGAACATCCAACTTTCTGTCATTTGTTTTTTCCATAGTTAGTTCCATAAATTCTGCTATACATTTAGTGTTGTAACAGTATACGCAAGATACAATCAGTAAGCTTGAACAAACAAGTGCTTTCAAAATGGTTGCTTTGAACTTATTAAGGAGTTGAGTGCACCATCTAAGTGAAAAGTATAAAGAACGGAAAGAAAGCTTTGTCTAATTTTAGATCCAACTGTTAAATCTTATATGATTCATCATTCATGAACAATGATGTGTTGGAAATCAGGGAGGAGAATGACTCTTAGTCACTCAAATTTTCTCTTGAAGATAAGTGAGACAACGATTCTTCTTTGTTCCACTCAACTTGATTTACACAATCAATTATTCTCTATGAAAAAAAGTGGGGAAACCATTCTTTGACCAACTTAACTTAAATAAAATGACTATATTATCTAGGTATTTATAAGACTATCCTAGCATGTACCTAGTCCAGTACACTTACAATCGTTTAATTCTATTCATTCTCTTTTTTCTCTCAAATATATGTATTCAATGATACATGTATCTTACATTAATATCCTAAATACATGAACTAACTAAATTCATGTATCACACAAATAAAAAATTCTTATCTTCTTTTAAGACAAGGTTCATATTCAACACTCCCCTCGAACCTTGTGGTCGGAATTCACAAATTATTATTCTTCTAACTTTTTAAATCTAGATTTCAACATCTTCCTCCTGAAGCGCCAATAGCAAAGGTGTCTCCTCCTCCTCCTCTTCTTCTTCTTCAATGAGGAGTTTGAGTCGATCACAGCCTTGGCTTGCAAAGCTAGCTCAAGACCATATTTGTTATGTAATCTCATTATTCTTCAAAAGATCATCATCTTCTTAGATTCTTTCATCTTCTAAGAAGATGTTTTCTTCTTGAAATTGAGGTTTCCATTTCTATTAATTATGCTTCAAAGGCACATCATCAATTTCATCGGAACTTTCTTTTTCATCACTTCTTTCCCCTTTTGGAGATTTCTCAGTAGCAAGAGCAGTTCTTCTTCATCATTTTCTCAATTATCATATTTATTGTAAAAATTCTTTTGAGATTCTACAAGAATGGATAGTATTTTAGAAGCGTCCATCTCTTCAGAAATCACTTCTTTTAATTTCATCAAAGCTAGAATTATCAGATCTAACAACATGCTTTCTCATGTTTATAATCACAAACATCTTAATCTTCATCTTTTCTCTGTTTTCATAAAAATAAATCTTCTCAGACATCCTTTCATCAATCTCTTGATAGATGAGAGTGTGAATTCTTTTCGTTCATCTTTCTCACGACAACAAATCATCTGCAACCTCTCTACTCGAGATTCTTCTTCATGCAACTACTTCATACGCAACTGCTTCATCTAGCAGCAATATCATCCACTACCTCTCTACTCGAGATTATTCGTCATGCAACTACTTCATACACAACTGCTTCATCAAGGTTATCACCCTTGTTGGGCTCCTTGCCATAGAAAACATCCTTCAAAAGTTGTTTAACTTTTGAAATCGTGGTAGTTCCATATACCAGAATCATTTCTTCAAGCTTGTGCTTCTCTAGCACATCATTCTCATAGCTATAGTAGCTAATCTCAATCATATTCGTTCTCTCGAATCATTTAAAAAATTTGGATTTCCTTAGATCCCTCGAGACAAGTGGGTCTGACACCAAATTTTGGAAAATTGGGGGAGGGGAAACACTCTTAATCACTCAAATTCTCTCTTGAAGACAAGAGAGACAATGATTCTTCTTTGTTCCACTCAATTTATTTACATAATTAATCATTCTCTTTGAAGAAAAGTGGGAAAAACACTCTTTGACTAACTTAACTTAAATAAAATGACTATACTGTCTAGGTATTTCTAGGACTATCCTAGCATGTACCTAGTCTAGTACATGTATCATCATTTAATTTTATTCATTCCCTTTTTTCTCAAATACATGTATTAAATCATACATGTATCTTACATTAATATCCTAAATACATGAACAAACTAAATTCATGTATCACACAATTTAAAAACTCTTCTCTTCTTCCAAGACAAGGTTCATTTTTCAACATGATGAAAGTCATCTATATATTAATCAAACACTTTAGGATGATATTAAAGGCGAATTCAAAATTTAAACTTGTGTTGATATTTTTTGTTAATTTATGTAATTTCCTCTCTTCATATATAATATCCAAAGAATTTGTACAGGAGAACATAACCTTACCTCCACAAAGCCTAAGACAATATACAAGGAGGATCCTAGGATCTAATTCTAGTAAATTAGAAGCAGACTCCTAATACACTGTAGCTTCACCTAAGTAACACCAAAAAAGTGTCTAGGGATAATAATAACTCAAAGTCAAGTTGAAATCACTTACCAAATATTCCAAGATGAAAATCTCTCTTTGAATCTTCCCAAAATAGAGTCTCCAACTCCCAAAATATATTTTGAAATAATAAATCCCGATCTAAAATGTTTAAGTACTGCGATGTAACATCCATTCGCGGCAGGGATGGAGCACTTAGCAATCGCGAAATGCAATCCATAAAGGGACCTACGTGACCGCGATCCCAATCCACTATCTGGTTTTAGAATTAGGTACGATAAGGCTAATTTTTTTTGTAAGCTAACTCTTTTGTACATAGTCCCAGAGCCTGTTCTGGACTATTCAATGGTGCATCATGTAACTTTTTGATGGAATAAATAAGATGAACATAAAGACTTAGCCTTAACACTATATTACAAACTAGATGGAATAAATATGTCAGCAGAAAGTAAAGTTATAAGTATAGAAACAAAAATGATATATGCCCTAACCGAAAATCACCATGTGAAAAAACAACATGAAATGAATATTATAGTACCAAAAATGTACCAAGAAATATTAGAACAAATAGAACATAAAGAAAATTCTAAGATAACCATACCAGAAGAAATATTTATGAATTTTAGTACTAGAACCCTAACACCATAAAAAAGATTAGTACCAAAGATAGAAGGATCTAGACTGAGTATCACAAAAGAACCAATGATATCAAGACAAGATAGCTTAAGAATCGTACAACCCAGAATATTAGATCTAATAAACATACCCAGTAATAGATTAAGGATTAAAGTAATAATATTTAATGGTATGATAACAACGGATTGTGTAGCTGAGATAAATACAGGAGCTATTAAACGTTTTATACATATAAGTAAAATTAACGAAAATGATTGTAATTTAATAGAACCACAAATTTATAATTATCTTGAAAATGAAAGAGAAATAATAATTACTAAAGGTATTAATTTAAAATTCAAAATACAAGACCTAGAATATAAAATAAATATAGGAGCAATAGAATATGATAGGTATAATGAATTATTAGTAGGAAGCGACTTTTTAACTGTGATAGATTATAAAATTAACAACGAAGGAATTGAAGTAAAGGATCAAGGAAAAAATAGATTTATAAGTAAAATATGAATGTATATAGGGAAATAATAGAGAAAAAATAGAAATTAAAAATAATAAAAACAAGCTTTATCGGGAAAAATATTTTCACAACTCAAATACTTAAAATACAAGGCAAAAGAAATAAAACTAGAAGAAAAGATAAAACAATTAGAACAACAATGTGATAAATTTGACAAGATATGGTTAGATATGAGAAACAGATGGAAAAAGAGAATAAATAATCCTGACTAACCCTAACGAAAAAATTAATGCGTTATGGGAAGAAATAATAGTAAAAGAAAAAATGAAAAATACATTAATAATGATGGATGAAATAAAAGAAAACCAAACACAGATGCAAGAAGTAATAAGAGAAGAATTAATAAAATTATGGAATGTATCCGAAGTACCAACATTTAAAATATTATTGGAAAAACTTAACATATTAGTAGAAGAGACAAATAAAGGTAAAGATAAACAAGTAGAAGGAGAAAATGAACCTAGTACAAGCAAAGAAAACACAATAATTAGCAATACAATTCAACAACCGGATATTGTACCGATAGATGCTTGGAGAAAAAGTAAAGAGCCTGTAATGGTAGATATTAGTAAAATAAAACCAAAATTGTCAAAGAAAGTAGAAAAAATATTAGATAGTTTAGCAATAATAAGTAAAAAGGGACAATTTTAATGGAAAACCAAGAACCTAGTGTACTTACGTTTTAAAAAAACCATAGGAAAAATATAATAGAAAGAGAAAGATACAAGTATGAACCAATAAAAAAGAAAGAAAAACTACACGACAGTAATAACAATTCAAAAGGTGGAAACATTTACTTAAAAGACGCAGAAAAAACAACCAACGAATGTTTAAACCTAAAAATAGATAAACAAGAACAACAAATATGTGAATTAAAAACAGAAAATATCAAATTAAGAACACACAATAATGAAGAATGGTATAATAAATATAAAAAATATAAACACAAATTTAAAGATACAAAGAAAATACTAAAATAAACCAAAGTAGAATTGAAACAAACAAAAGAAGAATTTAATGAAGTGAAACAAGAATTAAATGAGGTAA
The DNA here is from genome assembly GCA_034509755.1 of Anisodus tanguticus. NCBI lineage: Eukaryota > Viridiplantae > Streptophyta > Magnoliopsida > Solanales > Solanaceae > Anisodus > Anisodus tanguticus. Next base: position 30,532,788 of record CM067539.1, on the reverse strand, counting down.
AACAAGAATTAGGAGAATTAAAGGAAGAAATACAAATCCTTAGAGAAGAGATAAAAAGGTTAAAAGGAAAAAGGAAAGTAAGAAAAATTATTAAAACAAGCGATGAAAGTACAACTAGTAATGAAAAAACTGAGAGTGATACATACAAAGATAACAACATTGAATTAGCTAATCAAGAGATACAAGTAGCAGAATTCATAGAAGAAGAAGAAGACTCAAAAATAGTAAAAGAGAACAACCAGATAATAGAAGCCTTACAAAAGATGAAAAGCGTAAATGCAATCATAGAAGATGAACCTGAAAGTGATATAGAAGATGAATTTAATAAGCCCATAGAAACAGAAATAGAAACAGATGATATAATAAATGAAGATGCAAATGATTATCCTGAAGAAGAATTAGTAGACCATAATCTAGAAATAATAACAAGAAAACGAACTAGACTACCAAATCATATACCAGTAGGACAACACGCTGAATTTAAAGAATTTGTAGGATCAATGGCACAAGGTGTAAATTATAATGGATATTTTTTAGACTTAGATAATGTTTATGATGAACAAGAAATAGGAAGAAGAATAAATGATTGGAATCTTGGAATGTATATAGCATTAATGAACTCTACACAAACAGAAAACCTAGAATATATTAGATAAAACAAAACAAAATGATAAAACAAAAGATCTGAGAAATATTAGAATCTATATATAGAAGCTCATATAGAATACAAGCCTAATAAAATGGTAAAACAAAAGATCTAAGAAATATTAGAATCACACAGATACTCTTGTTCTATGTGTTTTAGATCTCTTCCATCTGTGTGATTCTAATATTTCTTAGATCTTTTGTTTTATCATTTTATTAGGCTTGTATTCTATATGAGCTTCTATATATCTACCATCTAATTATCATTTTGTTCCAAATCTGTCTTTCCTAATCTTTGTTGAAGCTCCTCATCTTGTTCCATTTCTCTTACTTCTTCTAGTAGTTTTTTCCATCTTATTTCACTCAATCTTTCGCTTATTCTGCTAAGATTTTTAGTAACCTTTTTTTATCTATCATTATAGTATATATTTCATGTTTCACTAGTAGTCGCAGTAGTAATAAGCTTATGGCGAACAAGACTTTCATATTGTATCCAGTAATTTCTTTCCTCTAATAATTTTATTTTTCTTCTTGTAATTCCATTTAGTCAGAACTACTTTCGTTTTCTGAATTTTGGTTAATAAAGTTAATATTTTCTAATTCTGATTCAATTTTTTCATCAGTTTGACTGACATAAAAGTCTTCATATTCATACCATTTATCATTATCTTCTTTTATTTGTTGTAGACTCATTATAAATTGAGTTGTATTTATATATTTTACACTTTTTTTCTTTAGGTTTGGACATTTATTAGCATAATGTTTTTTTCATTGCAATTCCATTATTTACATTCTTTAAGTTTTTTCTCTTCTAATGGTTTTATATATTTTCTTTTCCTAAATTTTCTTTTATAATTAAATTTTTTCCTGGTTTCAGGGGTATTCCTATATTTTTTAAATCTCTTTTTCCTATAAGGTTTGTAATAAGGTTTTTGATTTTGTCTATTGTAATTATTATATCTTTTATATCCCTTGTGTTGATACCTCTTATTTTTATGACTTTTCTTATATTTTCTTTCTCTTCTATTATCATCACATCCAAATACTAGTCTTCTTTATGTAAATCCACATATTTCTCTTAATCCTATTTTCTTATCTTTTAAAATCTTTTTTGCATCCTAGATTCTTCACATTTTCGCATTAGGTATGCTCTTAGTACTCTTATTATTTCTCCTAATGTATTTTCTTTTGGTTCTAGTTGGGTATATTCACTTGATATCTCAGTATTATAAGGTATTGGTAAGTGGTCATAATAGAGTTGTTGATAAATTAAACCTTCTTGTGGTAAAAATCTTGCGTCATAAAAGAACTTACTAAATCTTATTGTATATTCGGGTAATTTATTATTTTACAACATTTCATGTTATTTAGATTCATTATTATCTCGGTTTTTCTTTCTGCAAGTACGTTTTCTCGTGCTACTAACCATTTTTCTCCTAAAAATTCTCTTTTTAGTATAATATCAAATATTATTAACATAGATTTTCAATCTCTGGCATAGCTAAATACTTCTCATATTAATTGGTATGTTATAGATTCTATCCAATAAGCTACCTTTCCAATTAATGTTTTAGATATCAAGTCATACATATATTCTAGGTTTTCTGTTTGTGTAGAGTTCATTAATGCTATATACATTCCAAGATTCCAATCATTTATTCTTCTTCCTATTTCTTGTTCATCATAAACATTATCTAAGTCTAAAAAATATCCATTATAATTTACACCTTGTGCCATTGATCCTACAAATTCTTTAAATTCAGCGTGTTGTCCTACTGGTATATGATTTGGTAGTCTAGTTCGTTTTCTTGTTATTATTTCTAGATTATGGTCTACTAATTCTTCTTCAGGATAATCATTTGCATCTTCATTTATTATATCATCTGTTTCTATTTCTGTTTCTATGGGCTTATTAAATTCATCTTCTATATCACTTTCAGGTTCATCTTCTATGATTGCATTTACGCTTTTCATCTTTTGTAAGGCTTCTATTATCTGGTTGTTCTCTTTTACTATTTTTGAGTCTTCTTCTTCTTCTATGAATTCTGCTACTTGTATCTCTTGATTAGCTAATTCAATGTTGTTATCTTTGTATGTATCACTCTCAGTTTTTTCATTACTAGTTGTACTTTCATCGCTTGTTTTAATAATTTTTCTTACTTTCCTTTTTCCTTTTAACCTTTTTATCTCTTCTCTAAGGATTTGTATTTCTTCCTTTAATTCTCCTAATTCTTGTTTTACCTCATTTAATTCTTGTTTCACTTCATTAAATTCTTCTTTTGTTTGTTTCAATTCTACTTTGGTTTATTTTAGTATTTTCTTTGTATCTTTAAATTTGTGTTTATATTTTTTATATTTATTATACCATTCTTCATTATTGTGTGTTCTTAATTTGATATTTTCTGTTTTTAATTCACATATTTGTTGTTCTTGTTTATCTATTTTTAGGTTTAAACATTCGTTGGTTGTTTTTTCTGCGTCTTTTAAGTAAATGTTTCCACCTTTTGAATTGTTATTACTGTCGTGTAGTTTTTCTTTCTTTTTTATTGGTTCATACTTGTATCTTTCTCTTTCTATTATATTTTTCCTATGGTTTTTTTAAAACGTAAGTACACTAGGTTCTTGGTTTTCCATTAAAATTGTCCCTTTTTACTTATTATTGCTAAACTATCTAATATTTTTTCTACTTTCTTTGACAATTTTGGTTTTATTTTACTAATATCTACCATTACAGGCTCTTTACTTTTTCTCCAAGCATCTATCGGTACAATATCCGGTTGTTGAATTGTATTGCTAATTATTGTGTTTTCTTTGCTTGTACTAGGTTCATTTTCTCCTTCTACTTGTTTATCTTTACCTTTATTTGTCTCTTCTACTAATATGTTAAGTTTTTCCAATAATATTTTAAATGTTGGTACTTCAGATACATTCCATAATTTTATTAATTCTTCTCTTATTACTTCTTGCATCTGTGTTTGGTTTTCTTTTATTTCATCCATCATTATTAATGTATTTTTCATTTTTTCTTTTACTATTATTTCTTCCCATAACGCATTAATTTTTTCGTTAGGGTTAGTCAGGATTATTTATTCTCTTTTTCCATCTGTTTCTCATATCTAACCATATCTTGTCAAATTTATCACATTGTTGTTCTAATTGTTTTATCTTTTCTTCTTGTTTTATTTCTTTTGCCTTGTATTTTAAGTATTTGAGTTGTGAAAATATTTTTCCTGATAAAGCTGTTTTTATTATTTTTAATTTCTATTTTTTCTCTATTATTTCCCTATATACATTCATATTTTACTTATAAATCTATTTTTTCCTTGATCCTTTACTTCAATTCCTTCGTTGTTAATTTTATAATCTATCACAGTTAAAAAGTCGCTTCCTACTAATAATTCATTATACCTATCATATTCTATTGCTCCTATATTTATTTTATATTCTAGGTCTTGTATTTTGAATTTTAAATTAATACCTTTAGTAATTATTATTTCTCTTTCATTTTCAAGATAATTATAAATTTGTGGTTCTATTAAATTACAATCATTTTCGTTAATTTTACTTATATGTATAAAACGTTTAATAGCTCCTGTATTTATCTCAGCTACACAATCCGTTGTTATCATACCATTAAATATTATTACTTTAATCCTTAATCTATTACTGGGTATGTTTATTAGATCTAATATTCTGGGTTGTACGATTCTTAAGCTATCTTTTCTTGATATCATTGGTTCTTTTGTGATACTCAGTCTAGATCCTTCTATCTTTGGTACTAATCTTTTTTATGGTGTTAGGGTTCTAGTACTAAAATTCATAAATATTTCTTCTGGTATGGTTATCTTAGAATTTTCTTTATGTTCTATTTGTTCTAATATTTCTTGGTACATTTTTGGTACTATAATATTCATTTCATGTTGTTTTTTCACATGGTGATTTCCGGTTAGGGCATATATCATTTTTGTTTCTATACTTATAACTTTTCTTTCTGCTGACATATTTATTTCATCTAATTTGTAATATAGTGTTAAGGCTAAGTCTTTATGTTCATCTTTTCTGATTATTTCTCGTAATTTTTCTTCTCTTAGTTTCATATTTACTTCCTCTTTTTGTCTTAATCTTTCTTCTTTTAGGGCTATCATGTTTCTTAAAATTGTAATAGTATTTTCTTGTTCACTTGTTGGGAATATTCTTGTAGACGTTGATCTTTATCTTTTATAAGATCTATGTTTATTCTACAACTTACTATATGTTGGTTTATATCTCTATTATATGTAAGGGGGTTTTCGGCTATTATTCTAAGTTCTCTTAACTTATTTTGTTGTTCTATTAGTTTGTTTTCATCCATAATGTTCTATTGTCATTCGTAGGTCTGCGTTCAAATCTGCTATTACCTGGTTTTGTCTAATTATTTCAGTGTTGAGATCTATTAATTCTCTATATATTCTTATAATATCATCCAAATTTGTACTTATTTCTGCTAATTCAATCTCTTCATCTATCATATTATAACCTTTTAGTCTTTTTATTGCTAATTCTTTTTTCCTTAATTCTAATAAATTACTATAATATTTTAACAGTATTTCATTTTGATTCTTCTATGTATTAAGAGGTGTTATTGTATTTTAAATAAAAAAATTCTTTTATTTAGCATTCTGGGCGGTTCTTCATTGTATTAACTTTATTCTTTTTTCAAGCTCTGATACCAATTTTTCAGACGAATTTTTTCATCATCTAACAACCCTGAAGATGGTAGAAATACAGTTCCATTTTAGAACCTTGTTCAAAGGTTTATAATTAATAACTAATAACTAATCCGGGAACTCCTCGTTCCTGTTCAGCATGCTTATTAACATAAAAAGTTGTACATTTGCTTAACATCTGATTGAGGTAAAAAAAATGCTTATTCACGAGTGTGTCCAAGCCTATGACAATAACTACACTTAGGTTTGGATCTTCCAAAACGATCTCTTCTTCGTCGATTGTTAGACGGTGATTTTTGATTTTCTGATCTCCTTGTTAAGAGTTCTGAAGTAATCATAAGACATTTCCAACTTCAATATTTTTGGAATTAGAAATATCAAATCTTGGAGACATGGCTCAGACTTGCACACCACTATAAACAAGGATTCGTACGAGCTTGTTACATAAACGACAATGATATATGGTGCATTTATTCCAGCCAACGCCCAAGGAAATAAAGTTTAAGTAGCAACAGGAAAAGAGTTAACATTCTTTTTTGTTGCTAATTTTCTGTCATCTATACACTCCAAAGAAAGTCCAAAACAGTCCAATTAATTTACAAGTCCAAAACAGTCCAATTTCTTAGCATATTCACTTTACAACTAGTATTAGTTAAATAAATAAATGATTTGATTATTTATTACAAGAGTTGGGCGTCATTTCATTCTCGTAACGGGAATGAGTGCACCGCAAAACCAGACAAGTTGCTCCTTCGCCTCGCGGATATGTTGGGAGATGCATATATCTTAGACTTTGAGAAATTAGCATTCTTAAAAACACAAAAATTAGCGACGGTCAAATTCTATAGTTAATTAACAAAATGTAGCGAGAATTAACTAAATTTTTGTTACCTATGAGCAATTTAGCAATAAAGTTTGTAACTAATTTCAGTTTTTTATAGTGTAATGGGATGTCTCAGCATGGTACAAAAATCATGTAGTATCTCCTTAAAAATATGATACACTTTTTAAAAAAATTAAAAGGTCTTAGAGAAAAGAATAAGGTCGTTTGCAAGAAATAAGTGAGTAATAGCTTCGCCTCTTGAAGCTTTAAGACCAACTCAATCTTTATCTAAATTTCTTGTGATGATTATGTTCGACAATCTTTCCGTACATAACACAAAAAGATAAGGTGATAATCTAAGTCCGTTACCCAATTTAAAGACACATAAAATCTTCCCATTCATGATAGAGGAACTACCTCTAGTAAGAGAATCCATACTTACTAAGCTTAACAGTTGATAGAGGAAAAAGTGTTGATACTATAGCTTACTCCTTATCCTACCATAAACGGCCGGGAAACAAAAGTTTGATGCTCATAGAGAAGATTCAGAATTTTAACGAGTTTATGAGTTCTAAATTTTAGAAAAGACAAGTTATTCAATTTTTTGATAAATTATTTACACGTTAAGTGAATTTTTTAACATATACTTCCTCTGTTTCACTTTATGTGAATTTTTTTGGAGTACGAGGGTCAAACTTTATAATTTTGATTGTATATTTTGACATAAATATTTCAAGTTTGTAAAAATAAAATTTATATATTTAGAAAGTACATAAAAATACTACTCATAAGTGATGATAATTTATAATTCAAATAATTTAGAAAAAAATCTAAGGAACATGTAATCAAAGAATCACCTCATAGACTTTTATAATTGTACTAGTAATAGATTAATATAAACTAAAACGGAGGGAATATATAAAGTTTTGATCAAAACTATTGAATTTTATGGAATCGTTATCAAAAACTCTAGCTATGCCCGGAATGCCCGAAATGCCCGAATTAGAAAATACCAAGTTTAGCACAATTGAATTTTCAGAAAAAATGGAGGAACTCATTTATCACTTGCTCGCGCACTGATGAATTTTTTATTGAATCATAAACAAACATGAAACATTTCCTTTAAGACATCACCTCATAGGCTCATATGCATACATGGAAAGTACTTTTACATTAAAGTGAGAATACAGCTTCAAAGTACAGAATATATATAGAACCAAAATGTCACTCATCGATCCTTCTTCTTTTTAGGTGAGAAGGGGAGTGGTGGCAAATGTTCTACACGGTTTATTTTAGGTGCATACAATACAATATAGACATTCAAAAACCACAATTAAAGAAACAAGACAAAATACCGAATGACAAAAGGGTATAAAAAATTGGCTCGTGCACCTAGTGCAATATAGCTGCCACCACTTAACATTCTGTAGCTAGGGTCTAAGGCACTGAATTCCAAGAGATATTTCAAGTCCATAACTAAAGGATAAAGATCAAAAGACTTCCACAAAAGAGTATTCCCCATTCTTCCATGCAGACTCTCTGTCTGGGTGTACGAATAAAATCTCGAAAATTATTGATTTTATAAATATTGCCCCACTCTGAAACTATGGTAAACATAGTATCAAAACGTGGACGATATTCTTCTAGTGCGTTGCAGTAGCAACAGCAGGAGATTTGGTGGTTCCAATAATGGAAGTAGTTGTCGGCAAGAAGGAAGTCGAGGAAGAAGAATGAGAAGGGATATTGAGAAGTTCTTCACAAAGAAAATGGTGAACAAATCGAGCACTTGGTTCAGATACAAGCCTATGCCATGCTTGATGTGATTCACCACCTTTCTTTTCGAATGCTTCAGTGGCATCAAGTCGATTTATTTTCCACCCAAGTTGGCCCTCAAGTCTAAGAATATTTTGGCGCTGGCAACATGCCAATTTGCATGTATTCGCCTTAATATTTTCGATAACACACCGAAGAATCCTATCACGGGCATCTTTATTCTCATTTCTGAAATATTGGTCCATTTCGGGGACTCCAATTGCACGTCGAATCCCACCTGTGTAATCACCTTCAGGATTGAAAAATTCCCTCACTTCCTCTACTAGTCCGTCTTTCACCATCTTATCGACTCGTTCTGACACGAATCGATGCAGTATTTGCAAGTTCACATCAATCCAGAGAAAACAACATTCGTACCTGTGCTTAAATTCCATGTCATCATTCACTAGTGCCTTAATGTACGAATTCGACCCTCCAGCAATTATCGGTAGGTGACCCTTTCTTGTGATAGACTCCACAGCCATTGAAGCATGGTGACAAAAATCTGTGGCAGTGAAAACTTCATTAGGATCAATGATCGATAACAAATGATGTGGGATTCCACAAGTCTCCTCCTCTGTCACCTTATTAGTGACTATGTCGAGACCTTTGTACACTTGCATTTTGTCACTATTCACGACCTCTGCTGGAAAATGGTTGGCTAGATCAATGGAAAGTCTAGATTTTCCAGTGCCTGTTGCGCCAATAACTATCACCACCTTGTCCTTTCGTCGACGGGGAATAAAGGAATCGATAGTTAGACCATCTCGGAAATTAATAAGTGGCGGCGGCTGATAATGACCTTGTTTGCAAGAAACAAATGGCGCAATACTCATCATCGTGTTAAATTAATTACAAACCTGTATAAACAAGATGGAATGAAAGAATATTAATACTAGTGAGCTAATCGAGAATTAAATAAAAGATATAGTAAGCCTTGATTTTCGCAATATCGATCAAGTCGATAATTTCAACTTTCCAACACCATAAAATCTCTGAATATCTTTGTTGGTAAAGAGAAAAGACCGTTGAAAGACTATTTCCAGTTCAAAAATGAAAAGTTAACTAACAAAAAAGACCACGTAATTAAAGTCAAGGACCACGAAACGTACGTACCTTTTTTACAAGACTGGGAATTAATTATGCGGCGAAGGGTGAGAAGAACATAGCAAAATATATAGTCTGCAGAGAGAGCTTCGAACTAATTATAGCGATCTCTGATCAAAAGTTAAAAGGAATGTGTTATATATCTATAGAAGTATGAAGTATTCTTCTATGCAATGCATATATATGTTGTAACAAGATAGAAAATGATATATCTCTCGTTTGGTGTTAATTCTCAATTGTCTGCAGAACCTTTCAAAGTGGAGGGCTATTTATTGAGGTTTGGCTATAGGTAACAGAAGTTCAACACTTCTTATCATAAATGATGAGTATCATCAACAACAAGAATACTGTTAAAAACAGTAAAAAAGAGGAATATGATATACTTCAACACCTAGATCTACTTAATAAGTGGACTATTCCAAAAATTCAACCCCGGTTGATATACCAGATAGGTACTTTTAAAAAGCTAGGCTTTAAACAAGTAGTTAAAACTACGGAAGAAACTATCACTGTAGATAGCGATCATGGTACTTTTAAATTATTAAAAGACAGTGATATCGCCCCTTATAGGGAAACCCACCGCTTTATGCATATTGGGTTAGTTCAGGTTGCTTTTAAGCCACTTACTTTAAGAGGCTTACCTGGAAGTTTTATAGCTGTTCTACGAGATGGCAGAAACCAGAACAGGAAGAAGTCCCTAATAGGGACAGTACAAATGAGTCTGGCTTATGGTCCAGTTTATTTTAATGCTTATCCTAACTTGCAGATTTCCTTGCAGGACGAAAATTCTTTAAATGCTCTAATATTGAGTATTAAGCTTCATGGTTATGATTATATGTCTGGTACTGAAGTAATATGTATTTTTTATAGATTATACTTTAAACCTCTTTATACTATGAATCCGATGTGCAAAATCATGGATTTCAAAAATGAAACTATTTTAATAGAAACTAATTTTGATAAATTTAAGATTACCACTAGAAGGCCTATTAAATGAGATGAAATTGATTTTCCAACTGAATGGGTCATAGAGGGAGCAACACCTCCCAGACATGATTATAATACTGATATTACTCAGATTGACCAAGCCCTTGATGGGACTGTCAAATTAAGATTTTCTAAACCTGCTTATTTGACTAATGATTTGAATTCCAGATCTCATAGATCGGATAATTCGAACCGCTCTTATATTTCGCCTGCTTATTATATTGTTAAATCTCCGTCACGAGCTTCTACTTCTCGTATCCCTGATTTTTTACGCCCTAGTACTTCGGATAATATTGACAATAATAAAGTCGATAGAATTATAATTGGAGCTGATAATATTGCTAGAGGTGTCTTTGTAAATGATATCAAATTAGGTATTTACCAACACATTATTTCTTGAAATATATTAATTAATAACCATATATTTGTATCTAAAAAAAAGGGTAGCCCGGTGCATTAAGCTTCCGCTATGCGTGGGGTCCGGGAAAGGGCCGGACCACAAGGGTCTATTGTACGCAACCTTACCTCACATATATTTGTATCTAATATTGTAAAAAAATAATATTTTAATTTTAAAAATTATTATAAAAATTAAAAGCAGGCTTTTTGTGAGAACATCATGGATTGGTTGTTTGACGGATAAAATAATATTTATAAATATAATGCCATAACATTATTCAAATATTTGAAATTTGTTTTATCAATTGTGAGTGAAAAATAAATAACATGCAACATGAAATAACAAGTCTGTAGTACTAAATCAAATAAATTAATATTGAAAATATAACCTAAATTCAAATAAAAAAAATTAACACAATACTCTTATGTCAAAATCTAATATTACATAAGTAAGCTACAACATAACTTAAGTAAACATAATTCAAAGGAAAGGAAAAATATAAGTCTATAACCCCATTCGCAACGAAGTTCTACTTTAGTAACATCACTCATTATATGTCAAGTTTGTTAATGACTCATTCTTTCTAATATTAAGAGCTGTAGTTTCAAAAATTAGAATAATAACACAATTATGCTAAATGAATAAAATAAAATAAAAAATGAGTAATTACATGAAATCACAAGAAGTAAAGGTTGGGAATGAGAAGAAAGGAAATGAAAGATAAATAATATAAAAGAAAAATATATTTTTTTTTAAAAATAAAATTTAAAAGTAAAAATAAAAAAGAAATAATAATAATAGAAATAAAAAGAAATTAAAAGAAAAAATAAATTAAAATAAAATAAAAAACTAAAAAGTAACCCTGTAATTACAGGGTATAGTTACACTCAATTCTCAACCCCCCTTGAAAATTGGAGAGTGTAATTACACCGTCTCAATTACACTCAATGCCCACCTAACCAAGTAATTACATGGTTAAACAAACGATCCAAACTGTGTAATTACACCCAATTACACTCAATTTCAATTACTTGGGTCGCTTTCCAAACAGGCCCTAAATTTCAAACACAATTATTAAGACTTTAGATTGTTATCCTATAATTCAAAACTCATAAGGTTCAGTGGTTGTATTCGCATTTACTTACTATGTAAATTAACTTTTAATTTGACATATGTAAAAAGTTACTTGTCTTTCTTTTTTACATTTAGGGTGTGTTTAGTATGAAGGAAGATGTTTCTTTTTATGAAAAATGATTTTTTAGAAAATATTTTATTGAAAAATAAGTGGGTTTCTTACTTATTTTTTAGTGTTTGGTAAAGAAGCAAAAAAAAAACTATCATAACGGGTATTTGTATGTAATCTAATAAAATACTATGGGGGAGGCAGGGGTGAGATCATCAAGGGGTGGGGCTTGGGGGCGTTGGGTGTGTCGCACCTGTTTTTAACCCGCGGTCAAAGCGGAGCACAACGTATTGGTCATTCCTGGGTTAGATTAAGGAGTCGCCACCTAATTATTCTACGGTGAATTAGGGCACCTAAATATTAACTAAATGTTGCAAAATAACTCCAATTTTATGGTCTACGAAACTAATGAGATTCTAGGTAAGAGTTTTTTTTTATCCTAAAGGGAAGGGGTTAGACATCCTTTAAGATCCGCTAACTTGCGGTTATCCGATCAAACTCAGGTTAATATTATACTAAGGAAAATGCATGTTTAAAGTATAAAGTTAAAAAGATGTTTGCAAATAATTAAGGAAAGGGATGCATTTTGTACAAGTATGCATTTGTATGGTATTAAAAATATATGTAAAGTTTGAAAAAGTATGCATTTGTGACAATAATAAGGAGAAAAGCAAATTATTTATAATGATTTTGAGTTGCAAATTAAAAAAAAAGCTAAACTTATTTGTATGATTAATAAAGTGAATAGAAGATGATCAAAGTTGTTTTTGAAAATTTTGAATATGCTTGACGAGCCTAAAAATAAATAAACTAGTAGAGGATTTCTAATTTTGCACTAACCGAGCCTACAAGTAAATAAGCTAGCAACGGGTTTCTAGTTTTAGACAATCCTATTAATTAATTCTATTCATAGCCTAATTATTCTAAATATCCTAACAATCACACAAATATTAAATAATTATTACATGCCCAAAAAATAGAAATAACGGAATTAAAGAGTAATAATAAAAGGGAACTAAGGCATGACGATGTCATCTAGCCCTATTTATTTTTGAAATCCCGAGGTTGGAGAATGCAAGGAATGTGGATGCGGGTCTTCCTTTGACAATGATCATGATGAGTCTCATAACGAAACTCTTCGTAGCTCCCGATGCATTTCATGTAAATAAAGAAAAGAAAAGGATTAGTATATGAAACGTGGAAATATATATAAGAAAATGTAAACAAATAATTCGTGAAGAATAATATATTGTTGGGCCTGACCCGATTTGAATCATGAAAGCAGAAAGGGAAACAAGCGAAAAGTCTGTGGGCCGAGCCCAATGGTTATAGCAATGCAGTGTAGGCAAACAGGAAAGCAAAATGGGCCAGGCCCACCAGACATTTACTGACCAAGCAAAGAGTGATATACACAAGGATATACATTTGATATATGCTAGATATATGTCTAGTTCTCTATATCTTATATACTTTAAAGGTATATCATTTTAAATATCTCATAGAAAACATAAGGAAATAGAGGAAAAAGAACAACAAACAATTGATGGGTATCACATTCCAGAAGAAAGGAAAATGTTTGGGGGAGGGGCGGTTGATTCACATTGACTTTGTAGCTTTGACTTTGATACTTGCATGTCCTGTTGATTCGGACCTGTAGCCCCTCTATGGTTCCCAGTCTTGGCTAGCCGTTAATGAAAACATTTGTTGAAAACAATTCGTTTATAAGAAAGTATGCATATCAATAAAAACTTCTGTCGAACTCTAATGAAAATATTTGTTGAAAATAATTTGCTTATAAGAAAGTATGCATATATATAAATGTCTGTCGAGCAGTGCATGCAGTGAAATAAAGCAAACGTCTTATCCAAAATCATTCTTCTGGCTGAATACTTTGTTGGCCGACACTTTTTCCATGTCTATCGGCGTTTTCTTGCAGTGAACCCTTAAAATTTTGCCCTAGCTTATGATATATGAGGATGCTGAACCTTCAACTGGACCAAGCCGAGTCTTGTGGGGGTTGCTTGGTTGTTCTATCAAGGTGATCGGATGGGTGTACTTTATTACATGCAAGATAAATGGGGGAAATTTTAATGGTGTGACCGAAGCCGATATAGGCCGCCTACGTATCCCAATAAGGGAATCAGGTCATAACGTAGTTCGTTACACGCAAAAGGGATTGTAATTTTTCTAAAAGTGGGACCAAAGCCGATGTGGCCGCCTATGTATCCCGCTGAGGGAATCAGGTCATAACGTAGTTCATATGGCGAGCAAAAATGCGATTTTGGGGAAATTTGTGCTCTAAAGAAATGGAACCCGCCATGGGTTCTTTGTGTATCCCGCCAAGGGAGCGCAACTTTTACAACATAGGAAGTGCATTACATAGAAAAATCCTAAATGTAGTATCTTTTCACCGCATCCGCGTTGATAGCTTTTGGCCATACTTCGCCGTCCATTTCCGCTAGGATTAATGCTCCTCCAGTTAGCACCCGGTGAACCATATAAGACCCTTGCCAGTTAGGTGCGAATTTTCCTTTAGCTTCATTTTGGTGCGGGAATATACGTTTTAGCACCAATTGCCCCGGTTTGAAAGTCCTTGGTTTTACTCTCATGTTGAAAGCTTTGTCCATTCTGTTTTGATAAAGTTGCCCGTGATAGACTGCGTTCAATCATTTTTCATCAATCAACATCAATTTTTAGTACCGATTCTGTATCAATTTTGCTTAGCTCAGCTTGGCTTCTTGGATAATTCTCAAAGATGGTATTTCCACTTCTGCTGGTAACACGACTTCTTTTCCATAGACCAAAAGATACGGCGTTGCCCCAGTAGAAGTCCTGATTGTAGTGCGATAGCCCAAAAGTGCAAAGGGCAAATGCTCATGCCAGTGCTTGTAATTATCAATCATCTTTCGCAGTATTCTTTTGATGTTCTTGTTGGCTGCTTCGACTGCTCCGTTCATCTGAGGTCGGTATGGAGTGGAATTGCGGTGAGTGATCTTAAACTTTTCGCATATCTCATGCATCAGATTACTGTTGAGATTGGCTCCATTATCTGTTATAATCGACTCAGGGATTCCAAATCGGCAAATGATGTTATTGCGGACAAAATCAACTACCACTTTTTCGTCACTGACTTGTGGGATGATGCTTCCACCCACTTTGTGAAATAGTCAATTGCCACTAGAATGAATCTGTGTCCATTTGATGTGGCAGGTTCAATAGGACCAATGACATCCATGCCCCAAGCTGCGAATGGCCAAGGAGAACTCGTCACATTGAGTTTGTTAGGAGGTACCCTGATTAAATCGCCATGAGTCTGACACTGATGGTATTTTTGTACAAAGCGAATGCAATCTGTTTCCATGGTCATCCAGAAATACCCTGCTCTCAGAATCTTCTTCGCTAAAGTGAAACCATTCATATGAGGCCCGCACGCACGTCCGTGTATCTCTTCAACTAATCTGCTTGCCTCTCGGGCATCAACACATCTTAACAAACCCAGATCTGGAGTCCTCCGATAAAGGATTTCTCCGTTTAGGAAGAAATGGTTCGCTAACCTCCAAAGTGTCTTCTTTTGTGTGCTGGTTATGCTTTCTGGATATTCGTCTCCCTTGAGATACCTCTTAATGTCGTGGTACCAGGGCTTTCCATCCAACTCTTTATCTATATGGAAACAATAGGCCGGCTGATCCGATAAGTTCACCTTGATGGGATCAATGTAGTTCTTATCTGGATGTTGAATCATGGAGGACAGTGTCGCCAGAGCATCAACAAATTCGTTTTGAGTTCGTGGGATATGCTTGAATTCTATTCGCTGAACCTTTTGGTGGTCCATTCGCCTTGTACCTGATGAATCAATAAGTCTGAATCACCTATAACCAATAATTCTTGAATGTTCATAACAACGGCCATTCTAAGTCCGAGTATACAAGCTTCATATTCCACCATGTTGTTGGTACATGGAAATTGGAGCTTTGCCGAAATTGGGTAGTGTTGACCTGATTCTGAAATCAAAATTGCTCTGATACCAACTCCTTTGAAGTTTGCAGCTCCGTCGAAGAACATTCTCCAACCCGGGTACTCTTCGGAGATATCTTCCCCAACAAACAATACCTCCTTGTCCGGAAAAATAAGTCCGGAGGGGCATATATTCTTCATCTACGGGGTTTTCAGAAAAATGGTCAGCTAGTGCTTGTCCTTTGATAGCCTTTTGGGTAACATATATGATATCGATCTCACTTAGCAAGATTTGCCACTTTACTAGCTTCCTAGTGGACATGGGCTTCTGAAAGATGTATTTGAGCGGGTCCATTCTTAAGATGAGATAAGTGGTATATGCAGACAGATAATGTCTAAACTTTTGTGCAATCCATGTCAAGGCACAACAAGTACGTTCCAGCAAAGTATACCGAGCTTCATAAGGTGTGAACTTCTTGCTCAAGTAGTATATAACTTGCTCCTTCTTTCCTGTTTCATCGTGTTGTCCCAGCATGCATCCAAATGCGTTTTCTAACACATACAGATATAACAACAAAGGCCTTCCGGGATCTGGAGGCAGCAAAACAGGTGGATTAGACAGATATTCCTTGATTCTATCAAAAGCTTGCTGGCAATCTGATGTCCATTTAGTAGCAGCGTCTTTCTTCAGTAGCTTAAATATTGGTTCACATATTACTGTTGATTGCGTTATGAACCTGCTGATGTAATTGAGACGACCAAGGAAACTCATCACGTCCTTTCGACTCTTCGGGGGAGGCAAGTCTTGAATAGCTTTTACCTTTGAGGGCTCCAATTCAATACCCCTTCTACTCACGATGAAACCTAACAGCTTCCCAGCAGGGACACCAAATGCACACTTTGCAGGGTTTAATTTCAGGTTATACCGCCTCAGCCGGTCAAAGAACTTCTTCAAATCTGTCAAGTGATCTGGGGCCCTTCGCGACTTGATAATAACGTCATCTACGTAGACCTCGATTTCTTTGTGGATCATATCATGAAAAATGGTAGTCATGGCCCTCATATAGGTGGCACCTGCGTTATTGAGTCCGAACGACATTACCCGGTAATAGTATACTCCCCAAGGTGTAGTGAATGTTGTTTTTTCTGCGTCTTCTTCATCCATCAAGATTTGGTGGTAACCAGCAAAGCAATCAACAAATGACTGTAATTCATGCTTCGCACAGTTATCAATGAGTATGTGAATATTTGGGAGAGGGAAATCATCCTTCGGGCTAGCCCTGTTGAGATCCCGATAATCCACGCACACCCGTATTTTTCCATCTTTCTTTGGCACAGGTAAAATATTGGCCAGCCAAGTGGGGTATCTCGTGACTCGAATGACCTTTGCCTCGAATTGCTTAGGCACCTCTTCCTTGACCTTTAAACTCAAGTCAGGCTTGATTTTCCTTGGTTTTTGTCTCACCGGAGGGCAGGATGGATCAATAGGTAATTTATGCGAAACAAATATCTGTGCTCAGACCTGGCATATCGTCATAAGACCAAGCAAATATGTCGATATATTGCCTCAAAAGATCCATCAGTTTTTTCTTTTGTGCGGTGCTCAGATAGACGCTGATTCTTGTTTCCTTCACATATTTTGCATCTCCCAAATTTACTGCCTCAGTTTCATCTAAATTTGGATTTGCCTTATTCTCAAAATGCTCCAATTCCTCTGTCAATTCTTCTGGCTGCGAGTCTTCCCCGTATTCTTCGAAGTCATGTTCATTGTTTGAATTTTGTTTGCTTGTTTCATTACATGTCACATTCACATTATCGACTGATTTATTAGTTTGCATGCTGAAAGAGAAAAGAAATTTAGTAAACAAAATAAATTTTGAAATAGCAAAAGCAATGTGTATTTGTCATTTAAGCTTTCAAAAGATGGAGGCAAAACACATTAAGATGCATAGATGCGATTCAGGCCTCAATCAGAATCGCATTGTTTCATAAAGTACTAAGGCAATTTCTACCAAGCTTCCCGGAGAAACTGGGCCGGGGCACAGGTCTAATTTTCCAAAACATCTCCATTATTTGCATCCCAAATAGTTGGGTCTTTAGCAAAATCATCCAGAATTACATTGCATTCCACTTCTTCTCCCGCAATGAAAAGACTTTTACGTCCTTTCACGAGGTTGTCTGCATCATCTTCCTTTGACTCCTAAGCAGCATATGCTTTGACAAATGACTGATTCAGAGGCGGAACATGGTTTGGCAGGGGAGTGTCTCTTTTCCTTCGGACATTGATTGACAAGACTTCTTCAGGAGTGGGTTCGTATCCGAGATCGAAAGTATCTTTCTTACTGAGCAAGTGAACCGACTCTACTATACCTTCTAAGTTCAATCCGAGGCCTTGACCGGGCTTAAAGCCATTCTTCAACATTTCCTGGGCCACCATCGTGAGAACCCGAGGTAATTTCAGTTTTTCAGCTTTTGAGGCACATGTAATTTCTCTGATATGGAAAACAGACCCATCCAATATATCTACGCTTTCAACAGCAGGGATTTGGATTTCGGGACATATTGAATTGCTCCCTTCTCTGTGTATCACGACCTCGTGATGATTCCAGACAAACTTCAGGCTCTGGTGTAGGGTAGAAGGAACTGCACCAGCCATATGGATCCAAGGTCTTCCCATTAGCAGGTTATAGCCGGTAGATATGTCTAACACTTGGAATTCCACGATGAACTCTACGGGTCCTACTTGTAATGTCAAATCTATTTCTCCCATAACGCTTATTTGGGCTCCATCAAAACCTTTAACCCTCACATGACTTTCGCGAATCTTTCCAATGCTAATTCCCAGGGCTCGGAGAGTCGCCACATGACAAATGTTGACGGCTGAGCCTCCATCAATCAACACCTTAGAAATGAACTTGTTTATGCACTTTACAGTTATGTTCAACGCTTTGTTGTGGCCCAAACCCTCAGGTGGAAATTCTTTGTCATGAAAAGAGACTTTATGGGCCTCTAAAATCTGTCCGACCAAGGCCGAGAGTTTCTCGCCAATGGTCTCTCTCGGAACATAAGCTTCTTTGAGTACTTCCAATAAGGCACGTCCGTGAGTCGCGGAATTCATCAACAATGATAGCAAAGAAATTTGAGCCGGTGTTTTCTTCAATTGTTCTACAACGGAATATTCCTTGGTTGGCATTTTCCTCTAGAACTCTTCCACTTCGGTCTCTGTTACGGCCTTTTTTGGATTGTCTTCCTTTCCTGGCGCTCCTCGCGCTACTTCTGCAGGGGCATAACACCGCCCGAATCTTGTCATACCAGCGACGACAACTTGTACAATTTTTTTCTCTTTTCCCCTGCTCCTTTCCCCAGTCGAATAACTCCAAGGAACAGTTTTTGTGTCAAAAGATGGCGTCACTATCCACGATTTCGGAGGAAGTACTTCCACTTCAAACGGTGCCCTCACTTGAACTGTAATTATAGGGGTGATAAAGGCCGATGATTTAACTTTTTCCTCTCTTCGGACTGGCACAATGGTCCCTTCCAAACTGTTTTCTTCATCAACGGTAATCATGTTTACATTGGCATTGTCATGATTTGGCAAAGGGTTATTGTTTACATTAGCGGGAGGTCCTTTCAGTTGGATGATTCCTTCTTTGATCAACGCCTCGATCTTTTCTTTGAGGGTAAAGCAAACCCCAGTGTCATGTCCAGTAATTACAGAGTGGTATGCAAAATGCTTAGTCTCATCGTACGATCTGGGAATAGGATTGGGGATATGCCCTGGGATGGGTTGGAGTATTCCCGCGGTCCTCAATCTTTCGTACAACTGGGATAGAGGTTCGGCTAAAAGTGTATATGTTTTGACTGGCCTTCTTTCGTAATTCGCACGGGGTTTGGGAGCATTTGGTGGATGGGCTCGTGGCTGAGGTGGATATGTGGGTTGATATTGTGGGGAATTCGGATAGGTAGGTGCTCGTGGTGGGATATATATTGGCTGGGTATGGTAGACAGGGTAGGGAGTAGGTGAGTGTTGATAATAAGGCTGAGGGCTTTGTGTGTTTTGACTATAGTAGGAGGGCTGAAGACTTTGGGTGTTTTGATTGTAGTAGGGAGGCTGGGATGATGGGCTTTGGTAGGTTGGCATTTAGTTTGACCTATGTTCCTGGACCACCATGACAGGGGACGCTCCGTCCCTCATCTTCTTAATTATTCCCCCAAATGAGTCCGATTGGATCGCCTTACTCGTTGCCTGCAATGCTGCTAAGTTTGTGATTCTTCCTGTTTTGATACCCTCTTCTATGAATCTCCCATCCTTAAAACTTCAGAGAAACTCCGTCCTATGACACTTATCATTTTTTCATAGTATGTTGCATCTTTCAAAGATTGCACAAAGAGAGTGGTCATCTCACTTTCCGCCATCGAGGGTTGAACCTTCGCTGCTTCCGCCCTCCACCTCATGGCATATTCTCTGAAGGTCTCTGTAGATTTTTTCTCCAATTTCATTAAATAAAATCTATCCAAGACTGTGTCGGTGTTAAACCTGAACCTATCCACAAAATCCTATGCCATTGTGCCCCAGTTATGCCATTTTCGCGGGTCCTCATTTGTGTACCAGTCGAGCGCTTCTCCTGTCAAACTCCTTATGAACAACTTCATTATGATGGCCTGGTCTTTACCCACTCCAACCAGTTTGTCACAGTACGATCTTAAATGAGCGCGAGGATTTCCCTTTCCATCAAATAAGCCAAATTTTGGCACCTTATATCCGACAGGCAACTGAACGTCAGGATGCATGCAGAGATCTTCGTACTCGAGTCCTTCATGCCCCTTGCTGGTTTGGATATTTTTGAATGCTTCTTTTAGGCTATGAATTTATCTCGCCATACTTTCATCGGTTCTGATCCTTGCTTGCCTTTCCATCTCTTCATATTGGTCTATCTACTGAGGAGGTATGTTTGGTATGGTGGAAGTAGAAGGTTGAGCTTTCGTTACATATACTGGTGGCACATACTGTTTGTTAGAGATGTGTGCCATCGGTATTTGTTGGGTTTCCTGATAATTTTGTGTGGGAGGGATATTTTGGATGAGTGGGGTAGTTTGGATAAGTAGAGCTTGAGGCGCATATGGTGTTGTGAAGGACACTGGGTTATCTTGTAGCGGGCTTTGTTGTGGACGGTCCTGCGGGTTGATAGGATGCGGATTAGTGCGTTGCGGGCTGGCGTGTTGAGGATTGGTTTTGCTTAGTGAGGAATTTCGGGGAAGGTTCTGGGGAAATGGCGGTTCAGGAGATGGAAAGGTTTGTGGTGCAATTGCGCTCATCCCTTATTCAGGGAGTGGAGTATTGAGGCTGATGGAAAGATTGGTAAGATTTCGGAGCCACTCGATCTCAGTCTGCATGGTTGCCATTTGCTGTAACAGTTGGGCGAGGTATTCATCCTGGACGGTAGTATTTCTCCTTTCCGATATCTCTGGTTTACCTCCCGGAAGAGCGACAAGTCCCAGGCCAATTTGTTCGGATGCTCCTAAATCAGTCATTTTGTTGGATGATTGTGCCTTTGATCTCGTGAAGTAGGTGTGTTCCGCCAGTTTAAGTCAACACGAATCAACTTTTAGGGAAATAAATTAGGCAAAAATAAACCTTCTTCAAAAATGAAGCAAACTAAGTTAGTACGAGACGAGTAATTATTTCTTTGAAAAACATGTACAGAGTGGGAAACAGTAAACAAGTAGCAAGTAGATTGTATGGAAATTAAATGTGCGTCCTAACGTGCATGGGCCTCTCTTATACCAGAGGTGGGCTTAAACGCCAAATATGCGAGATAATGATAAATTGATCCAAGCTATTAATTGTGATGCCTTCTGTTGGAAATAAAGGTTGAATTTTACTGTAATAATAATGCATACAATAATAAAGTTGATAACATAAGATATTCTTATGACCAAGTTTTAAATCTTGCTCTTGATCACATAGATGAAGATGAAACCCCAACACTGCTAGGTCCGGCTCCTGCGTCTTCTAGGTACTGCATTATGTTTTGCATTTGATGCCACATTTCAGGGGTAACGACTGTGTCTCTGAGCCGAAAATTTCTTACCCAAATTGTTGTGCCAATATTTTCAAAACCCTGTTCGTCTTCAGGACTAAGGTCTGTATTACCGCGATCTTCTCGTAGCCACGCGTGATATTCAGGAGTACCTCCTGCCTGACTATCTCCAATATCTATTTTGTCAATGTTGTTCCATTCATCGAGAATCTGCCTAGCTCTGGGGATAATGAAATTCGGCCCGAATTGAACTTCAGAAACTCTTATATTTGATTGCAGGGGGATTATTTGCTTTTGTCCAAACTGTCAGAGTACGCGGAGTGGAGCGTATGGTTGGAGGCCTTTCAACCCGATAAGCTCAATATAATAAAGCCTTCTGAATCTTATATAGGCTTTCTTGGCATTCGAGAGCAGCGGGTATTTCCATTGGATCTGATCACTAGTGCGGGATGCCAAAAACTCATACCAATCATTGATGCCGACTGGCGACACAAACCGTTTTATCCTGTCGTAAAAGCTGACAATTTTGTTTGACTCGCTGAAGCATATGTCTACCATATTTTGGCGCTGATAAAAGTGTTCCATCGCCCAAATCTGCAGAATAAGGTTGCAGCCTTCGAAGAAACTTGTTTCACCTCTTTTACATTTCCCTAGAGCCCGAAATATCTCCGCTAAAATCATTGGGGCCAAAGTGAGTTGTGCGCCATCTACTCCTTCGAAAAGTGCCCGTGCAACGGAACATATGCAAGTACTGATCTTTCCATGCTCAAGTGGGAATATCAAAGTCCCTAGTAAAGCGACGGTAAATGCAATAGGACGTTTGGTTTACCACTGGTCGGGAGTGCAAGAGAATTCATTTTTGAACAGCTTATAACCATCTCGACAACCGTATCTCTCATAAAGATAATCCAAAGAGACCCAGTTATTTTCAAAGCACCGGAGTTCCTTAGTGTTCTTCAGCCCCAAGTAGCGGAGAAATTTCTTTCCAGATTGACCGTGCGGGATAATTTGTCCTATACCTTGGTAGATTAAGTTGGTGAAATAGTTGATTTCTTCCAAAGTAGGAGTCATCTCAAAATTTATGAATTTGAAGACGACCCGATCTGGATCCCAAAAATGAATTAGTGCTCTGACCAAATGCTGATCAGGGAAGATGTCGAACAATGAAATGAGGCAACCCAATCTCCTCTTGATTGCCATCTGGCTGCCAAGGTTGAAATTTGCCCACTATATTTTCAATTTACTCGGAATCCCACTCACCATCCTAACTTGCGCCACATATTCCATCTATAATACAAATATACAAAAAATGAATATGAATTTTCCAATTTTGGCATGATGTTTAGGCGTGGATCCGTCTATCATTATCCTGCTACACATAATATGCTGAATGGTCGTTGGGTCGTGAGACCCGTCGATAATTTGGAGGATTTCTTAATTGTGGAGTCGATGTCAAAGATCGACCCACTTAAGGTGTATGCATGCATGACTTAAGATAAAGGGTGGTATAGCTCTACCTTAAATTTTCTAAGATTTGGCTGACTAGACTCAAGGTTCCTGAGCGGACTACTAGAGTGAGAAGGCTACGCGGCCACCGGATGGTCCGGACACTCCGCGCATACGCCAACTCTCCTAAAATTTGGTAATTTGAAAGAAAGTTTGCGGGTGCGCAAAACACACCTCGCGTGTAATGTGTGATAGTGTCAATTTTCCGTAAAGGAAGAAATATGAGTGGAATGCCAATTTAAGGAAAGCAGTAAGAAAATATAGCAATTAAAACAGTTATGCATGCAAAATTTCACAAAGGAAACAAATCAAAGCATTAAATCAAACAAGGAGCAAAAAGTAAAGCACAATAATAATTAACCTAGGTTTGCTTTGGTCAAGAACCTGAAAGTCCCCAGCGGAGTCACCATGCTGTCGCACCCGTTTTTAACCCGCGATCAAAGCGGAGCACAACTTATTGGTGATTCCTTGGTTAGATTAAGGAGTCGCCACCTAATTATTCTACGGTGAATTAGGGCACCTAAATATTAACTAAATGTTGCAAAATAAATCTAATTTTATGGTCTACAAAACTAATGAGATTCTAGGTAAGGGTTCTTTATTATCCTAAAGGGAAGGGGTTAGGCATCCTTTAAGATCCGATAACTTGCGGTTATCCGATCAAACTCAGGTTAATATTATACTAAGGAAAATGCATGTTTAAAGTATAAAGTTAAAAAGATGATTGCAAATAATTAAGGAAAGGGATGCATTTTGTACAAGTATGCATTTGTATGGTATTAAAAATATATGTAAAGTTTGAAAAGTATGCATTTGTGACAATAATAAGGAGAAAAGCAAATTATTTATAATGATTTTGAGTTGCAAATTAAAAAAAAAGCTAAACTTATTTGTATGATTAATAAAGTGAATAGAAGATGATCAAAGTTGTTTTTGAAAATTTTGAATATGCATGACGAGCCTAAAAATAAGTAAACTAGTAGAGGATTTCTAATTTTGCACTAACCGAGCCTACAAGTAAATAAGCTAGCGACGGGTTTCTAGTTTTAGACAACCCTATTAATTAATTCTATTCATAGCCTAATTATTCTAAATATCCTAACAATCACACAAACATTAAATAATTATTACATGCCAAAAAATAGAAATAACGGAATTAAAGAGTAATAATAAAAGGGAACTAAGGCGGATGACGATGTCATCTAGCCCTATTTGTTTTTGAAATCCCGAGGTTGGAGAATGCAAGGAATGTGGATGCGGGTCTTCGTTTGACAATGATCATGATGAGTCTCATAACGAAACTCGTCGTAGCTCCCGATGCATTTCATGTAAATAAAGAAAAGAAAAGGATTAGTATATGGAACGTGGAAATATATATAAGAAAATGTAAACAAATAATTCGTGAAGAATAATATATTGTTGGGCCTGACCCGGTTTGAATCATGAAAGCAGAAAGGGAAACAAGAAAAAAGTTTGTGGGCTGAGCCCAATGGTTACAGCAATGCAGTGTAGGCAAACAGGAAAGCAAAATGGGCCAGGCCCACCAGACATTTACTGACCAAGCAAAGAGTGATATACACAAGGATATACATTTGATATATGCTAGATATATGTCTAGTTCTCTATATCTTATATACTTTAAAGGTATATCATTTTAAATATCTCATAGAAAACATAAGGAAATAGAGGAAAAAGAACAACACACAATTGATGGGTATCACATTCCAGAAGAAAGGAAAATGTTTGTGCATTTCAAACTAAGTAAATGCAGCCAATTCAGTGGATATATGATCAGTGTGGACATGAAGGGTGTTTCGTGCTAATATGGGCATGCTTTGATATTTAGGCAACAAAAGCAGATATGTGGTCAATTCAGAGGAGATAGAAAAGTTTGAAAATGCATAAATAGCCATTTAAAAACCACATTTCAAGTATCCAGAGTCAATCAAAGGCTAAACTAAGTATATAAACTCTTGTATCCACTGCATTATTTGATTTAATGACACTGAAACTAATGGGTACTTCGTGGCTAATTAACAAGTCACATTGGACATGAGAAACACAGAATCAGTCAAATAGCCTAACTTCTCTAAACAACAAAGATTGTTTATGCTAACTGAACATATATGACCAGTTAGTTAAGGCAAATGTGTCCCAGTACTCAGAAGATCTTTCAAACCATTAGGGATGTTACTCTAGCATTCTGGCATATAAAAAAAAATACAGACAACAGGACACCTAGGTAGCAGATCAAACATGGCATTTTAAGATAAAGAAGCAACCTAGTAACTGAGATACTTATTACAGCAGTTCAGTCATAGTAAATAGCAAGGCATGCATATTCCATTTTATTACTTAGCTCAAGCTTATGCATACAGAATTACAACATACTAACATGGTTCAAAGCTAAGGCCCTTCACTATCCTTTAACATCCACAACAAATCAATGCAATAGAGAAAATACACATATTCCTAGATCCTTATCATATGACCAACATATATGAGTTAATCACAAAGGACAGACAGATAGCAAACCAACATGGCATAGTCTAGCCTAAACAAGTAGAAAGCATTAGCACAAATATATTTTAAGCATCTTGATAGGGGAATTATGACCTAAGAGTCAAATAAAGGACTCAGCAGTATAAACCTATTTAGAGATTCTGGATCCAACAATATTATATAATGTCCATAAATCAACACATACACACACAAAACTCTT
The DNA here is from genome assembly GCA_034509755.1 of Anisodus tanguticus. Taxonomy (NCBI): domain Eukaryota; kingdom Viridiplantae; phylum Streptophyta; class Magnoliopsida; order Solanales; family Solanaceae; genus Anisodus; species Anisodus tanguticus. Next base: position 30,506,902 of record CM067539.1, on the reverse strand, counting down.
TATCCCATTTTACTACCCTGAACTCAGGCTTGCAGATTTATAAACAGGAAAGTAAGAATTTAAACCTGACCTATCTTAACACTTACTCATTTGATCACAAAGAAAATATGCAAACAAGTTGACATATATCTAAATCTACAAAGAGACCAAACTTTATTTCTACTTAGCATTGGATCTCAAACAGTAATTTAATCAAGATATAACCACATATTTAGACCTTAATCACCACAGAGCATGACCCTTAAAGTAGAACAGGGATCTTATCATATTAATCATGCTAAAACATAACTAATTTACATCATAACTCCACTAAACAGGTACTGAACAACATTTTCAATACATTATACTGAATGTAATACTAATCATGAACCAAACAGGTGCGAACATTATATGTATCACACATAAAACATCTAACTAATCATAACTCTTCTAAATAAGTACTAACAACATATGCATCATATCATAATCTAAATCAGTTTAGTAATACAAACAAAGCATTTCTAAATCTTGATAGGTAATTAAACAAGACTAACAACTTAATACAATTAGGCATTAAAACACAGCCACATGAATAATCAGTACATAGTTAGCACCAAAACACAAAAAATACAGAAAATAAATCGAGAGGAATGTATTTTACTGACCTTCTCCGGGCAGCGAACCGAGGCGTGTTTCGAATCGTCGACCCGCTCGGAGAAGTTTGTTTATGCGGTTGAAAAAAGAACAAATTTTTTGTGGCTTTGCCGAGCCGGAACCGAGAGTAAAAGGGGAGGACTTTTCAAAATCTAAACATGTTCAAGAAAGGATCTTTGGCTCTAAAAAAGAAACTCTTTTGCGAAACAACAAGAAAGGTCGACTCTTAGTTAACAGCTTAAAAAATAGAGGGCTTTTTGTTCTCTCTAAATCTGAATCCTTTTTCACTTCTCTCCTCCCCCTTTTAACAACCCACAAAGGGTTCTATTTATAGCCCCAATCGAGACCCTAACGGCTGAGGTTTGAATTTTGAATTTTGAATTCAAAACAAAGATTGAAAAAAATGTGACAGTCTCCTTTAATTTTGAAAACCGAGATGATAATAAAGGGGTATGGGTTTATGCTCTTACCCACCGAGTTCTTGAAGGTGTTCTAGAGGTACAGTGTAGCATGCATGCTTTGCAGGTCGATCTGACTCGAACAAGCTATTTAAAGCTCTGGGTTTTTGCAAAAAAATGGAAAAAAAGGATTGTGCGATGTGCGGGCTCGACGGTCGATGGGACATGGTGGCAATGGTATGGTGAGGGTGTTTGTCTGGTGGGTAAAAGGAGGCGACGATGGTTTCGGACGAAGGACCGCTGATTTTCTCTGGTTTGTTTTTGGTTTAGGTTTAAGGCGTTTTGGTGTTTTGGGTGGAATGGGCGATGGGTTAATGGGGAGTGGGTGTTGGGCCGCGGTCTTGGGCCGACAATGGGGTTTCGGTTGGGATGACTTGGGCCGGTTTGGTTTGGGATGTTTTAGTTGTTGGACGATGGGGAATTTGGGGTCTTGGTTTGTTTGGGACTTTTTAGGGAATAAAGGGAATGGCCGGTTGGGCCAAAACATTTGGGCTCGATTGGGTTTGTTGGGTCGACGTGTTGAGGTGTTTTGGGATAATTTAGGCTTGGTAAGGAGGGTTGTGTATTGGGCCTCCTTTGGTTGATATTGTTTTGGGTGAGGAGAATAAAATGGGGAGTTGGTTAAAATATAAAAGGATTTATTATTAGAAATGCTTTGAAGAGATGTAAATTATTTAAAATAAGATATAACGATGTGATAATAATAAAACATAATATTTGTGAAATGCTTAATGCTTAATAAAAATAAAAAAATATGATGTTGTTTTGCGAAAATAAAATAATATAGAATATTATGATAAAAACTATGATCATGATTAAAAAGGTAAATGGTTGTAGAAATACGAATAATAATAATAATAATAATAATAATAATAATAATAATATTGAGAATAATAACATATATGTATATATATATATATGCATATATGTATATATATTAAAATTGTTTTGAGGTGACAACATATTTAAAATTGCGAATAAATCGGAAAAGATGAGACAAAATTGGGTGTCAACAGGGTGGATAGGGAGGAGATAATAAACTTAGAATGTCACTTGTTTTCCCTACTTCCATTAAAAAAGTCATTTTCTCTTCTTTTTTTTTTTGAGGAACTTATTTTCCTAGAGTTAATATTTTCCAAGAAATTTGGCTAAGAAAACGTAGAAAAAATGAAAAACATTTCCGTTCCTTCATACCAAACACACCCTTAGTTTCACTTATTATCATAATATAGTTACTTTCAATTAGTTCTTATATGACTTGAAAGTGTGAAAGTTTTTATGCTATATTTTTGAGTTTTTTATTTTATGTTTAATATTTATATTGGAGTTCCACTAATTTAGATTTCATTAGGAAGTCTCACTTTGTGTGTGTAACGATCCGTTTAGTCGTTACGATGATTTCTTTCCATTTACTCCTGCTGATCCTTTCCCTAGCTTCGTGAGAGCGTTCATGTCTCGTGAGAATGGGTAGTACGGTTTTCGAAGTGTTCGGGTTGGTTTGGGGATAACTAGAAATCTTTAAGTTGAATTTATGAGAAAGTATTGACCAATAGTTGACTTTTGGGTAAATGAACCTTTTTGGGAATTTCGTCCATTCCCTGAGGTCCGGAAGATCGATTATGACTTAGTGAGATATTCGATTTGATTTTCGAGGTGCTCGGGAGCATTTTGTGTTCTTGTTAGAAATCTTGATTTTAGATTTTGGGGGTTGACTTAGTTAACCGGACTTCTGTTGGGAAATCCGAGGCTACGGGTGAGTTCGTAGCGCGTTTTTATATATGTCTGCATATGTGGTTTGTATCTGAGAGGCCTCGGGTAGTTGTCGGGATTTTGGGTGAAACTTAAGAAAATCAAATTTTCTGGTTTCTGATGTTCCCAACCTAGTGAGACATTTTCCTCCCCTGCTAGTCCGCCCCAATGAGGCTTGACTCGCATGAGAGGGGATCGGGGACTTAAGTGAAGTCCGCCCCAGCGAATGAATTTCCCGTATGGGCGTGTGCACCGGCGTGGACTGGGTTCCGCAGGGGTGAGAATCCCCGAATCAGTAACATTAAATACCCTATTTTGAACCATTCCTACCATCATTCCTAACTTTGAGCTAAGAGTAAACTAGGAGAGAATTCCAAGAGAGTTCAAGTCTTCCCATCTTTGGGGTAAGATTATTTCTATCATTTATTGTTCTTTCACTTTCTAGGTTTGGAATTCATAGTGGAAAATGGATTAGTTTAATGGGGAAGATGAACTCTTGTCTCTAAAATAGGTATTTGATTTCTAGACTCTCTAATCTTATTTTATGGGTAAAATTTGTCTATATTGAGATGGTATTACATGAATTTCTAATAAGATCTCTAATCTAGCTAGCCTAAGTTGAGATTATGAATAAATTAGGGTTTGACCTCAAATTAGGGGTTTTGATTCTAATAATGGGATTGGTTGTCTAAATAGCCTAATTAGCAATTGGGGAATAGAATTTCATATATATAAAGTCAATTTCCCATTTCCACCTTTGCAATTGTCGTTTTGACCTTATGAGCGCAATTTCACCTCTCTTGTTAGTTGATTTTCGAGTAGTGTGACTTTATAGTAATATGGGTATAATTAGTTTTTAAGTCTAACTTAGATTTCAATAATGGCTAGACTTTGGTTATTTGGAGGCTCTTCGGGAAAGATTTGACTTGTGTTTGACGGTTTGTGGCATCTGTTCGGCCATCTAGGCAGGTTACAACTTATCTTCTAGTTAGACTTTGGCTAGTGAAGTATATGTAGAGTTATTTGTTGTCGGAGAAAGCATGTTACACCTTCGGGTATGAAGTTGGGATGGATTACTTAGATTTGTATTGTTGACTGATTTGTGGGCTTGTTGCCTCATTGTGATTTATTAGCTTGATGCCTAGTATTTGATATTGGATTTGCACTTAGTTTCCCTATCGCGATTGTGATATTATTATCTCTCACTTATCTTGGTATTATCATGGATAGAGAAAAGGACTTGACTTGATACTAATATTGTGATATGTGGTCCATGTGTGGCATGATTGAGATTTGATTATGATTTACACTTGAGATTGATACATGCACATCATTTATACATATTCTACATGATTCATTATTTTGAACTGTGATTTGATATTAATAATGATAAGAGGGAAAGTGAAACATCCGAGGCTTCCTATCATGGTGTTTGCTACGTGCATATTTCATATGGCCATTCTTGCATATATAATTGGTGTTACCTATGTGGTCCGAAGGGAAATTATTCCGGACGTAGTATTATACAGATTTGGGATTAAGTTCATAATGGTAAGATTTACGAATGTTGTTATGTTTATTCATCTCATGATTAATGTTGAATTTGACATTCATACATGTATTCATCCATATCACCATGATACATTAACATTATATGTAATTGGCATGATGGTGATTCCATAATACATTGATATTACCCGTGATTGGCATTATGGTGATAAGTGAGGAAGAAATATTCGTGATTCTTGTAACATATTTGATAGTGTAGCCATCTCTGGACTGTGTGCGGAATGACAAGCGGTGTGGTGGGTGGTAGAGTCATCATGTGTGCGGAGTGACTAGTCTATGGACTTCACGGGTCCTCCATGGATCATGACTGCCGGGACGTAGAGATATTCCGTCTGAAGCATGTTTGTACAATATGAGATAGTTGGCTAGTGCATTGCATTTCATCGCACATACATTCATATTACATCCACTCATATCTCTGATTTTGGTTGTTGTATTTATTGTATTGCATGATGAGTTTCAGTCTTGATTCCTTGGTTGATAATTCAGTTGAGATGTTGTGTGCTTGTTAATCTCTTACTTAGACGTATGATGGATTCGACGACTAGAGGTTCCGCCTAGGTTATAGCTGTAGACTACTAAGATTTAGTGTATTTCTTGCTGTAACTTTTATTCCAGTTGTATACTTAGAAGCTCTTGTAGTATTCAGACCATATTCCTTGGATAGTTGTTGTATTTCACATTATCATATATCTATATTTTTAGACTTCTATTGTTCTTATTTTTATTTATGTTGTTGGATGGATCTTAAGGGACATGTTCGCCTACCAAGTGGGAAAATGGTAGGTGCCCACATGAATGATGATTCGGGTCATGATAAGTTGGTAAGAATTTCCAAAACATTGGTTGAGGGATGGGATTCAGATAAAATTTTATTTCTTTTTTGTCTGAAACCTTGAGCCCTAGGTTACCCTATCTATAAGTACAAGATCATTTCTAGTAGAGTTTTGGAGAATGATACGATGAGCTCTGTACCTATCTGCGAGAGGATATAGGGCATTTAGGAAACTTCCAATTCTTTCATTTCTTCATGCTACTTCATTCAAATTAGTTTCTAGTAGACTCCAATTATTATTTGAATATCATTGTCTTATTCTCCCACTAAATGTGGGAACTCGTCCTTAAATTCTTATGTGAACGATTGTCTATGACGTGTTGTGGTATGGTATGAGATGCGTTAACCTGATTCAGAAACGTGACCAAGTTCAGTTCTATATTTGGCTTGAGGATGCAATTGTGGAGGTTTTCTTGAAAAATGGGAGAGATGGTATAAAGGGTCATATGATCTCCATATTTTCAGTGTTGGGTTGCTAGAAAGTTGAAAAAGTGCATTTATGGCTTAATAAGAGTGATTTGTTCGATGATATGATTGCTTTTGGGAAACATTTCACCATCTTCAAGGTATTATGATGGTTTTCATGGCATGGGTTTACTAATGATAGGTTTACAATTCATCAGTGGCAGGGTATTGGGTGTAGATATGCGGGAATGAGTGTAAGTTCAGTAAGGAGCATCGAATGTGGAAAAAGTACCATGACCACGCGTAATAAAGAAGAGAAGTCAATAATAAGGACATGAAGGATGACCTTGTGGGAAACGTATAGCGAAGTAAGATTTCTTAGGGTATTTTGGCGAGAGTGCTTTTGTGTTAATGGGACGGAGGCATAAGGAAGAGGATTTGGATAGATCAATTTCTGCTATTAGGAAGGAAAAATTGGTATTTGACGTGTTTGACAGAATAAGGTTGCAAATGGTATGAGAGTGGATTTCTTATTCGTTCGTGAAAAGTTAAGTTGGACTTTGACGTGACTACATGATAGTGGTTTGTGGGTTCTTTCAGGAAAGTAGTTATCGGTTCTAGATCGGGAAACAATGCTACTGACGAGTGGAGACTTAAGATGTTGGGCAGTTGCGGTCCTGGTCCTTCAGTAAAGGATGTATTCACTGGGTCTTCGTGTTTAAAGGAATGATAAGGATATCATGGGATCAAGAGCTAGTTGATTTGAGAGTTATTTTGTGGTCATACATGATAGAATAGATATAAGGGTTCAGTGCTGAGTTGGTATGTTTGGTTATGCCGTGAGCTAATGGGAGCTAGTGGTTGACTAGTAAGAATTACTTTAGTGTTGGACAGGTGCGAAGTTTTAGTACTCAAGGAGCTATTGGGGGTTGCATCTAATATTGAATTAGTGTTGAGAGTCTTGTACCTGATGTGTAAGTTTCGGCTAGCTCCTGCTACTACTGGTGTACTACTTGGTTGAGTTGATTGGATGAAAGAGATAATCGCACAAATGGTTAGAGGTGTTCTGGTTAGATAATTGGGACGTTCGAAGTTGTAAATCAATGATGAGGTTTAAATTAATTTAAGTTGCAGAGAACGTTCAGAAATTAAGCCAAGTGAGTTTGAGCAATGGCACCTTGGTGGAGATACATGAAGACATTAGTAGGTCCATCTATGTGATAGACTGGATTTAGAAAGTATTTAGTTTTAGAGTTGAGTGTGTTCGTGAAATGGTTGGACGGTGATGATGATTGTGATTGATTAGAATCGAGGAATTAAATATTCAAAAAAAGTATAGTTGATCGATAATCGGTAAAAATAAGGTACATCTTCGGGAATACTTGGGTCAGTATAGGTTGTAGAGGTATTATCTTGCATATTTCAGATGAGGTATGATCGTGAGTATGCTTAAGGAAGGATATCTACAGAAGAGGACTAGTGATATAATAGATTAGATGATATGACAACTTCCGTGAGGTTTCGTAGTCAGCAACTAGTGAAAAGAAAATTTCAGGTAACCAACATGTGAAGGATTATGGAAGTGGCTTGTGTGGTGCACTGATGGGAAATTTCATAACACTTTTCAGTGGATGAGTTAGTGTGGTTTAAGGGAAGGGAATTTTGAAAATCTCTATTATGTGGAGGCTAGAGTTATATTTTTGAGTTGAGACATTATTCGTGGCAGTGCATTATGTTTCAAGTAATATTGACTGGACAGTTTGGGTGAGCACTTTTGGATATTAAGGACTTGTGAGTAGTTGCATGAGATTTAGAGTAGTATTTGTAGGATTTGATACTTTCAGAATTGCTATAGGCATATCGAGGAGTTACAATGGGAGATTCGATGGTTAATGGGTATTATATGAGGCTACATGTTTGGAGTTGAAAAGTTTGGGGTTGTATAAGATTTATGTATCGGGTAGAAGTTGAGAAACATGAAAATTGCAATCATAAGGTATAGTTCTTTGGTGCTAAGTTGACAACTTGGATAGGACTCAGCTTTTAGAGTCGAGGGTGACTGACATGACTGATTATAAATGAAGAAGATCTTGGAATTAAACACCAGAGATGTGTGGTAGGATTGTGATTAGTTCGGAATGTTAGAGTCAATTCGAGTGACTATTGGTAGTATTCAGGGGTTGTGCATTCATTTCAGATTAGAATTGTTCGATTAAAGCGTGATGGAATGTGTTTAATATTTCCAAAAAGGACTTATGGGTTCCCAATAAATCACCTTCACGGATTCGATGAGTTTCAGTTCAGATTTGAGGTATGATAGGTTTATCGAGCTTTATCAGGGTTTGCGAGTGGACTGATGATATTGTACCAAGAACAACTACTCGGACAGATGTAATGGGTTATGTCGGTACTTGGTAATGATTTAAGGAGGTACTATGGTTGCGAGAGGTCTTTAGAGTGATCAAATGGTGTCCTACAGACTTGGCTCAGCGGGTTATGCAGTGGTATACTTCATGTATTGTGATTTGAAGGTTTAAGAAGACTTGGAACTAGAGAACTCAGCTATGAGTAAGATCAGTTTTATGGGATTGCTTAGAGTTGCTTCGATAAAGCAAGAATTCTTTTTTGAAAAGAGTAAGTCATGGTTTTGGGCTTGTGTTTATGTGTTTCTAAGATATCGTGGTGCGAAGGACGGCTGTAGAAGGGTGAAAAAAGGGTTAGCGGAATTAGTTCAAATGTTCGAGGATCAGTTGTGTAATAGGTTTTGGGTATGAAAAGAGAAAATATGGATATTGAGCTAGGTTATTGGAAATTTTATTGGTAAGGTGAACGAATGGTATTGTCAGTGTATTTCTCTCTTGTGTGGGCCTCATTGAGATTTGAATTTGCCAATTTCCCTGGTTATTCGCTAGATTCCCGTAGTCCTCCTAATTCGATGATGAATTATTATTTAATTGGTATTTGATGTGATGACCCATTTGGTCATTACGATGATATCTCTCCATTTACTCCTGCTAATCCTTTTCCTAGCTTCGTGACAACGTTCATGTCTCATGGGCATGGGTAGTACAGTTTCCGAAGTGATCGAGTTGGTTTGGGGATAACTAGAAATCTTAAGTTGAATATATGAGAAAGTGTTGACTAATAGTTGACTTTTGGGTAAACAGATCTTTTTGGGAATTCTGTCGATTCCTTGAGGTCCGGAAGGTCAGTTATCACTTGGTGGGATATTCGGTTTGATTTTTGAAGCACTCAGGAGCATTTTGTGTTCTTCTTTGGAATCTTTATTTTGGATTTTGGGGGTTGAATTGGTCAACCAGACCTTCGTTGGAAAATATGAGGCCACGGGTGAGTTCGTAACGCATTTTTATGTATGTCTGCATATGTAGTTTGTATCTGGGAGGCCTCAGATTTGTGTCGGGATTTCTGGTGAAACTTATGAAAATCAGAATTTTTGGTTTATGATGTTCCTGCCCCGGCGAGACATTTTTCGTCCCTGCGAGTCCGCCCAACGAGGCTTGGTTTGTAGGAGCGAGTATTTGGAACTTAAGTGAAGTCTGCCCCATTGGAAAATTTTCCCTTAGGGGCGCAGGGGCGCGGACTGGGTTCCTTAGGGGCGAGAATATCCAAACTAATAGCATTAACTACCCTATTTCGAACCATTCCTTCCATCATTAATAACTTTGAGCTAAGAGTAAACTAAGGGAGAATTCCAAGAGAGTTCAAGTCTTCACATCTTTGAGGTAAGATTATTTCTATCATTTATTGATTATCCACTTTCTAGTCTTGGAATTCATGGTGGAAAATGGACTAGTTTAATGGGGAAAATGAACATTTGTCTCTAAAATGGGTATTTGATTTCTAGACTCTCTAATCTTGTTTTATGGGTAAAAGTTATCTATATTGAGATGGTATTGCATGAATCTCATGAATTTCTAATAAGACCTCTAATCTAGCATAAGTTGTGATTATGAATAAATTAGGGTTTGGCCTCAAATTAGGGGTTTTGATTCTAATAATTGGATTGGTGGTCTAAATAGTCTAATTAGCAATCGGGGAATATAATTTCGTGTCTATAAAGTCAATTTCTCATTTTCACCTTTGAAATTTTTATTTTGACCTTGTGGACCCAATTTCACCTCTCTTGTTAGTTGATTTTCGAGAAGTGTGACTTTATAGTAATATGGGTATGATTAGTTTTTTATTCTAAATTAGATTTCGATAATGGCTAGACTTTAGATATTTGGAGGCTCTCCGGGAAGGATTTGACTAGTGTTTGAAGGTTTGTGGCATCTGTTCGGCCATCCATGTAGGTTACAGTTTACATTCTAGTTAGACTTCAATTAGCAAAGCATATGTAGAGCTAGTTATTGTCGGAGAAAGCATGTTGCGCCTTCGGGTATGAAGTTGTGATGGATTACTTAAGTTAGTATTGTTGATTGATTTGTGGGCTTGTTGCCTCTTTGTAATTTATTTATTGTCTAGTGTTTGATATTGGATTTGCACTTAGTTTCCATATCGTGATTGTGATATAATTGTATCTCACTTATCTTGGTATCATGGATAGAGGAAAGGACTTAACTTGATGTTATACGATTGGGATTTGATTATGATTTACACTTGAGATTGATACATGCACATCATTCATACACATTTTACATGATTCATTATTGTGAACTGTGATTTGATATTAATAATGATAAAAGGGAAAGTGAAACATCCGAGGCTTCCTATCATTGTGTTTGCTACGTGTATATTTCATATGGCCTCTCTTGCATATATAATTGGTGTTACCTGTGTGGTTTGAAATGAAATTGTTCTGGACGTGGCATTGTACAGATTTGGGAATAAGTTCATATTGGTAGTTGATTTACGAATGTTGTTATGTTTATTCATCTCATGATTAATGTTGAATGTGACATACATACATACATTCATCCTTATTTCCATGATACATTGACATTACATGTAATAGACATAATGGTGATTCTGTGATACATTGATATTACCTGTGATTGGTGTGATGGTGATAAGTGAGAAAGAAATATATGTGATTCTTGTAACATATTTGATAGTGTAGCCATCTCTGGGCTATGTGCAGAATGACTAGCAGTGTGATGGGTCGTAGAGTCATCTCCATATTGTGTGTGCGGAGTGGCTGGTACATGGACTTCGCGGATTCCCCATGGGTCATGATTGCCAGGACGTAGATATATTTTGCCCGGAGCATATGCGTACTATATGAGAAAGTTGGCCAGTGCATTGCATTTCATCGCACATACATTCATATTACATCCACTCATATCTCTGATTCTGATTGTTGTATTCATTGTATTGCATGATGAGTTTCAGTCTTGATTGCTTGGTTGATGATTCATTTGAGATGTTGTGTGTTGTTAATCTCTTACTTAGACATATGATGGATTCGAGGACTAGAGGTTCCACCTAGGCTATGACTATAGACTACTGAGATCTAGTGTGATTCATATTACTTCAATTCTTATGTGGACGCGCTTGGTGACTACTTAATCCTCATATTTCTTGATTTATGACTGCATACTCTATACTTGGTTGTTTACTCTTGGATTGTGATAGTGTTTGTACTTAATTGAGAGCATGTTTATTCTTCAGTTTCTTCCTTTATGTATGTTAGTTAACTGTTGTATGCCTATGATACCTTCTAGTACATAGTGTATGTACTGATACTACTCTTGCTACACTCTTTTAGGGGTTTAGAGTTGTTTCAGGTACATGAGTGAGGCTCGATTAGCCTTCACAGATCTCATGGAGTTTATCTAGACCTTTCTGTTAAATTATCATTCTAAACAGAAGTTGTATTCAGGTTGTGGCTGTAACTTTTATTCTAGTTGTATACTTAGAAGCTCTTGTACTATTCAGACCAGATTCTTTGGGTAGTTGTTTTATTTCGCATTATCATATATCTATGTTTTTAGACTTTCATTGTTCTTATATTTATTTATGTTGTTGGATGGATCTGCGAGGGACGGGTTCGTCTACCAGGTGAGAAAAGGGTAGGTTCCCGCACAATCGGTGATTTGGATCGTGCCATTGTGTGTGGAGGGAGGGGGGGGGGGGGAGGAGGACATTCCCTAGTCCTTACCAAATCCTACATTTTAAAGAAACTTGGGGCACTTTGCCAAAAACCCTATTTGAAGACTTATATTGGTGAAAATGCCACAAGTTTTAAAGTATTGGCTAAAAGGTCACATATTATTAGGTCAGCAATATTAGTCTTTGTTGCGTCCAAATTTAACTTCAAAGTTTTAAAAAATACATTTTGGCCCCCAACTCCTAACATTTTAATTACCCAAAAAATAGAAAACTAAATATTTTCCTCTATTTAATTACCTCAAAAAATAATAAAAAATGAAACCTTTCCCTTCAAAAGCTCCTGATTTCTTCACTTTTCTGATCCCATTTTAGGCAAAAAAATTGACTTTTCATAAGAAAATTAGTCTGAAAATTTTTTATGTTGTCAATTACAGTCATAGACCATAGCCATAGTCTATTATAGATTTATTATGCCGTCGATTGTAGAATATATTATAGTAGGTGGTGATTACATTGATGAAATCGACGAGACCTAAAAATGTTGGAATTGGATTTTTATGAGCAAGGTAACAGGATGATCCTGATAGTGATGACGAAGAGTGTTACAAAAAAAAAATGAAACAACAAACCCCAACCCCAAACCACAAATTTCACAAATTTAAAGAACCATGCATAGGTATACCGTAAATCGACCATTGTCAATAGCTAACAGTTATCATTTAGGCTCGACTTCACGCATGGTCAATAATTTTTCACATGTTATATATAGGCCAAGGACAATATTTATCTAAAAAGTCATAAATAAATAAAATAAAATAAATAATAAGACATGCAACTATTTAAATATTATAATAATATTTTAATACATCATATGAGAGTCTCCATCCATTGAACACATGATCAAAAGAATTTTAGGTCAAGTAATGGTACTTAAAAGGCCAATATTTGACTTAAAAGTCATAAATAAATAAATTAAATTAAATAAAAAGACTTGATACTATTTAAATATCGTAATAACACTTTAATATATCATATGAGAGTCCACATCCATTGAGAACATGATCAAAAGAGTTTTAGGACAAGTAATGGTACTTAAAATGCCAATATTTGTCTAATAAAGCCATAAATAAATAAAATAAAATAAATAAAAATAATTGATACTATTTAAATATTATAATAACACTTTAATACATCATATGAGAGTCTCCATCAATTGAACACATGATCACAAGTGTTTTAGAACAAGTAATGATACTTAAAAGATTAATATTTGTCTAAAAAGTCATAAATAAATATAATAAAATAAATAAAAAGACTTGATACTATTTAAAAATTATAATAACACTTTAATACATCATATGAGAGTCTCCATCCATTAAACACGTGATTAAAAGAGTTTTAGGACAAGTAATGGTAATCATAACACTAGTATCCAATTAGTCTGACAACAAGTTATTGTTGTCAAAGCACAACCTTGTTTTAAGGACAACTATTACTTGTGCTTAAACTCTTTTGATAATGTGTTTAATTTATGGAGACTCTCATATGATATATTAATGTGTTATTATAATTGTTAAATAGTATCAAGTCTTTTTATTTATTTTATTTTATTTATTTATGACTTTTAAGATAAGTATTGACCTTTTAAGTACCATTACTTGTCCTAAAACTCTTTTGATCATGTGTTTAATGGATGAGAATTATCATATAATGTAGTAAAGTATTATTATAATATTTAAATAGTGGTATTTTCTTATTTAATTTTATTTAATTTAATTTATTTATGTCTTTTTAGATAAATATTGACATTTTAAGTACCATTACTTGTCCTAAAATTCTTTTGATCATGTATTCAATGGATGGAGACTCTCATATGATGTATTAAATTATTATTATAATGTTTAAATAGTGACATATTTTTTTTTTTATTTATTTATGTCAATTAGACAAGTATTGGCATTGGTCTATATATAACATGTGAATAATTATTGACCATGCGTGAAGTCGAACCTAAATGATTACTATTAGCTATTGACGACATTTGATTTATGGTATACCTATCTACGGTCCCTTAGATTTGTGCAATTTAGGGTTTGAGGGTAGGGGTTAGGATTTGGGGTTTGGGTTTGAATTTAATTTTTTTCCCGTTAGACTATTAGACTAGTGCAAATTCAACATGCTTCACATTTCAACAGTCACCTTTATTTCTCTAGTTTATTATCGATCAAAATGGTCCAAAATTGTCCTAAGCAATGAGTTATTATAGAGCAAGCTGATTTATTTTTTATTTGACTTTTAATTTATCCAGCACACTTAGCTTTATTTTGAGTGACAGATCACAAATTATTTTATAACAGTATAAAATAAAAAATTCTTAAATTTATAACTGTAACTATACATCATTCCCTATATAAAATCGACCCAAAGTTCAAACTCATGTTAGGATTTGCCCTGAATTTCCTACCTTATTTGGATTAATCATAATTGTGTTTTACTTCAAAAAGAATTTCTTGGTGAAAAAGGTTTTATTTGTAGAAAATGACTCTACCATATATCGTATTTCTTGGAGGAGAAGTTTTGGACTTCTATAAATATAGGATCCTTTATTCTCATAAACAACACAATGACATTCACAATGTAGTCGTTTAGAGAGTTTTATTTAGGGGGAGATTTTTCTCTCATAGTTTTTATACTTTTTAATATTAATTTTTAATATGTAGGCTAATTGGTCAAATCATATTATAGTATTATGCTTCTTTTAGTATATTTTTCTTTGTCGTCAGATTTATCGTCGTTCAAGGTTTGCAATTATTAGCTTTCGTATGACGCCATGTTATTTCGATCCCAACAAGTGGTATCAAAACCAATGATTCAGTCAATGATTCAATGGGTTGAAGACAAGCTTAAGGCGGCCGGTTCAAATTAAGTTGCAATCGATTTCGCGATAATAAAGATTTTGTCTGGAGTACTACATATGGAGATGAATTTTCAATAGTATTTTTAACATTCCTGCTTCTGATCTTTAAAAATAAAATTAAAATATTTTAAAACTATCTTAACCCATAATATTAAAAAACCATGCAAACAACAATAATGAAGATTCTATAAAGATGGAGAATCAAAATTATTTTGCCAGAAAATTCAAGTAAAGGGAAGATTTGTTAGGATTTGCCCTGAATTTCCTACCTTATTTGAATTAACCATAATTCTGTTTTACTTCAAAAAGAATTTCTTGGTGGAAAAGATTTTCTTCGTAGAAAGGACTCTACCATATATATCCTATTTCTTGGAGGAGAAGTTTTGGACTTCTATAAATAGAGGATTATTTCTTCTAATAAAAAAACACAATAACATCTATAATGTAGTCACTTAGAGAGTTTTGTTTAGGGGGGGATTTTTCTCTCATAGTTTTTATGCTTTTTAATATTAGTTTTCAATATGTAGGCCAATTGGCCAAATCATATTATAGTATTATGCTTCTTTTAGTATATTTTTCTTTGTCATCTAATTTATCGTCATTCAAAGTTTGCAATTATTAGCTTCCATATGGCGCCCTATTATTTTGATTGCAAGATGTGGTATCAAAGCCAATGGTTTAGTCAATTATTTAATGGGTTGAAGACAGACTTAAGACGGCCAGTTCAAATCAAGTTGCAACCGATTTCGCGACAATAAAGATTTTGTCCGGAGTACTACATGTGGAGATGAATTTTCGACCGTATTTTTAACATTCCTGCTGCTGCATCTTTAAAAATAAAATTATTTTAAAACTATTTTTAACCCTTAATATTTTAAACTTTATTTTAAACCATGGGAAACAACAGTAATGAAGATTATATAAAGATGGAGAATCAAAAATATTTTGCCAGAAAATTCAGGCCAAGGGGAGATTTGTTAGAATTTGCCCTGAATTTCCTACCTTATTTGGATTAACGATAATTGTGTTTTACTTCAAAAGGGATTTCTTGGTGAAAAAAGTTTTCTTTGTAGAAAATGACTCTATCATATATATATATATATATATATCCTATTTCTTGGAGGAGAAGTTTTGGACTTCTATAAATAGAAGATCATTTCTTCTGATAAAAAACACAATAACATCCACAATGTAGTCGTTTAAAGAGTTTTGTTTAGGGAGAAATTTTTCTCTCATAGTTTTTATGCTTTTTAATATTAATTTTTAATATATAGGCCAATTGGTCAAACCATATTAAAATATTATGCTTCTTTTAGTATATTTTTCTTTGTCGTTTGATTTATCATAGTTCAAGGTTTGCAATTATTAGCTTCCGCATGACGCCCTGTTATTTCGATCCCAACAACTCCTCCATTGTCTTTTTTCTTGATCAAACTCCTCCATTGTCTCTTTTCTTGATCAAATTCATCCATTCTCTTTTCATAAATAAAAGTTTTACAAAAAATTATATAAAACAATAGTCTATTAGGGGATAGGAAGATGGTGGTCAGATCATCAGGCTCTTTCCCTAGCCTTTCATAGATTACACATAGAGAATGTGCATTTTCATCTGTTGTATGTGATCTACATGCAAACAATAGAGTGGTGTTGATCAACCACAATATAAGAATACTAATAATGGACAATAAGCCTAGTAATTGACCGTTATAAATTTGAAGAAACATAAAAAGCAATACCGAAACAAGAAAAATAAGTATAAATAATACATATTTTGACCAATAAAAAAGGCTAAAATTTCAAGTCTAGTAATTGACCAAGACGAATTTGTAAAAATAAACACAAAAGAAAATACAATCGAAATAAGTAAAATAAGTAGAAATAACACATATTTCAATTAAAAAAAGAGGCTAAATTTCAAAAATTTGAAAACCTCAGAACTTTATGAACACTAGGATTTATCATGTTAGAAAAAAATAGGAAATTTTATATAAGAAATACGGAGCTCAAAATGCTCCAGAACGGATGCAAAATTAATTAACATACCTGAGGATGACGATTGGAGAGCTTCTGAGCTCTGAAGAGAAGAAAAATTGAATGGATAAATTGAGATTTTGATATAAAAGAGGAAGAGAGAGAGGGAGACTTATTCATACTTTAAGAGAGAAGGGAGCGAACTTTTATATATTTTAAT
This sequence comes from Anisodus tanguticus, assembly GCA_034509755.1. Lineage (NCBI taxonomy): Eukaryota > Viridiplantae > Streptophyta > Magnoliopsida > Solanales > Solanaceae > Anisodus > Anisodus tanguticus. The sequence goes on along the minus strand of CM067539.1, from coordinate 30,490,073 downwards.
ACAACTCAAAGAGACTTAAGTGTAGAAATTTAAATCTTTAAACTTTTAAAAATTATTAAAGTAATATCGGGCCCACATATCAAAAATCCTAATCCACAAAAATAAATTAAAAAGGAATTAAGTGGCATGTTGACCAATTTAAATTTCAAAGTGGCCTTTTTTCCAAATCTTCTCAAGAAGCTTACTCATGAATATATCCTTTGGATGACCAGTTGATACAATTATTTTTCTTTATATTGACGTTGTATATATATAATTTGAACTCTTTAAAAACAAATTACAAATTCCGATTTGTTTGTCTGATGGTTTTTGCAAGAAAATATTATTTTTTATAACTTTTTTAAAAAATCAAAATTTTGAATAAGCAACTCTTAGGAGTAAAAAAAACATGTGCTTATTATTTTTTTAAAATTTCAAAAACATACAGCCCAACACAATATTTTTCACCCACATAGTCATATTTTTTAATTTACACTCGCATATCCAACGATTTTCTTGCCGTATTTGTTTATACACCGTTATACATTATTGTAAATATTTATACACCTCTATAAATAAAGTATCTGTCTTATATAAAAGTGTATAATAATTTTTAAAAATATACCTACCATGTATAAATGTATAAAATAATATATAAAAGTGTATAACACATCACTAACTATATAAACATCCTCCTTAGACTATTTCAAACAGGTCTAAATAACATTACTCCAAATTTCTTATAAGAATCATATTCGAAATTCAAACTCACTTCGTCTAACTTCTTCAATGATGGTTACGTCTTTTTAATTTGATTTTCACCACCAAAATCTTACAAAGATAGTATTCTAACCACAATTTGAGCTCCGTACACAACAACATATAGAGTTTGTTAACTAATAATGAAGAGATGGATGAATTAAAGAAGAAAAATAGAGAAAGTAACCTAACTTTCAAATAATCCTTATGAGCCAATCCGAGTAAAAGCTGAAAACATGACTCGCGCAATCCCGCCTTATTTTCACATTATTTCTTCATTCTTCATACACTTTACCCTGTGTGTTACAAATACAATTAATTAAAAAAAGTGTGATTTTTCTAAGAAGTTAAATTTTAGATGAAATAATCACACATATTTCAACACTTTGAACTTCCCGGATTGATTAGTCTGAAGTGTTTTGGGGCCAAGCTAGTAATTGACGTAAACCTTTGATGAGAAGCACTGCATTTTTTACCACCAAAGGGTGTGGTGCAGCGGATGAGGCTGCTCCTCCCTTAATCAGAGGTTTCGGATTAGAGCCCTGACTATGGAAAATTCATTGGTAGGGCCCTACGCGGTGCGAATCCAAAAATAATCGAAGTCGAATGCGGGTACCGGACACAGGGCTGAGAAACAAAAAAAAACTTTACATTTCCTCATATAGTGAATAAGAAATATTAGCAAAAAGGAGTGGTGTGTGTCGTTCTTCTTTTTTGGACTAGATCATAGTCATTTGATGCAACATGAAATTAAATGAACATATTCTTGGGAGGGACCAAGCTGAATGATTCTTGGTTCCAAAGTTGTTAATTAGGGTAAGGACGAACTTAAAGTTGTTAATAAGAGAATAAAACAGAGTTTTGCGAAGTTGAACTTAATTAAAGCACTCATAAGAATGCCAAGTTAAAATTAAATAGGGTCACCATTTAATATCTACGGAGAAGAGATAACTTAAACAAAGTCCATTTAAATAAGTGAGGATTATTATTAATCAACTAACACTAGAGTGTGGCTCCTATCTAAGGAATCGCGTTGAATTCCCTAATCGATGTTTATTTAGTAGTACACACTTCTTTTCTTAATTTAGGATTAAAACTACTTATTATCTAGTGATAATTAAACACTTGTGATCACATTATCAACAAGAACTTTTTTGGCAACTTGTTGTTCTTAAAGTAACAACGGCCAAAGAAATTGGTTTACAGTGGTTTTGATGCTTCTATGATAATATATGATCTAAAAGGACATGATAAATTATTCCTAGCTCCACATTTAGTTTCTTTATTACTACTCCCCACTTTAGCTTTGGCTTCTTGTAAATGGTCTTGTTTCCTTTTTTGGTCTGCTAAATGTGTTATGTAATGCACAATATGTTTGATAAGTTCTCAGAAACGATTTTCTTTTCCTAAGACTAAAGGAATATGTTTGCGGCTTTTCATTCATTATTGTGTACAATATATAGTGTTACATAATTATTTACATTGCTACAAACTAGGCAACTAATCTTCCAAATTACAATCGGAATATAAATTAACCTAATATAAAAGATATACAATGATACGGGAATATTCTTGTAATTTTCTATCACACCCCCGCAGTTGAGGCGGAAGGTTCTCGTATGTTGAGACTGACTCGAAAATCATCAAAGAGTATGTGCGGAGGTCCTTTACTGAATATGTCAACAATCTGGTACCGGGAAGGAACATGAAGGACACGAACTTGTCCACGAGCCACTTTTTCATGTACAAAGTGAATATCCATTTCAATGTGTTTAGTGCGCTGATGTTGAACGAAATTGATGGAGAGATATATTGCACTTATATTATCACAGTAGACCAATGTAGCCTTGCAGATTGGGCAGTGAAGTTCTAGTAGAATGTTGCGTATCCAACAAGACTCAGAAACAACATTCGCTACTCCTTTATACTCGGCTTCGGCACTGGATCAAGACAGAGTAGGTTGTCTTTTAGAAGACCAAGAAAATAAGTTATCTCCGAGGAAGACACAGTAAACTGACGTGGATCGACGAGTGTCCGGACAAGACATCCTAGTTAGCGTCAAAATAAAAGGTGAGACCAGAGAGTGAAGACTTGTACAGGTGTAGGCCGAAGTGAAGAGTACCTTGTACATATCGCAAAATACGTTAGAGTGCATTCATATGTTCATCCGTCGGGCTGTGCATATGTAAGCATATTTGTTGCACGACATAAGATATATCTGGTCTCATGAAAGTGAGATACCGCAATGCTCCTGCTAAACTGCGATAATGAGTCGGGTCAGCATACAAAGAACCAGAAGAGACACTGAGTTTGGAATTAGTGTCCACCGGTGTGTGGGTCAGTTTGCAAGACGTCATGTCTGCTCGGTCAAGGATCTATTCGGCGTACTTCTTTTGACAAAGAAATAAGCCACATGCATGTCTCGTAACAGCAATGCCCAAAAAATAGCTTAGAGGACCCAAATCCTTCATAGCAAACTCAAAGGCAAGGAGTGACATAATAGATCGGCGACGTGCATCAGAAGATGTAGTTGAGATGATATCATAAACATATAATAGGATGTATGTCATGTCATTACCATTGCTATAGATAATGATCAGGTTTGATATCTGAAAAACCGATAGAGGATACAAAATTAGCAAACCGTTGGTACCATGCACGAGGAGCATATTTCAGTCCATAGAGTGATTTCTTCAAATGACACACATAATATGGATGAATCGGATTCCTGAATCCCATAGGCTGATGTATAGAAATGGTTTCATGAAGGTCCTCATGCAAGAAAGCATTTTGACATCAAGCTGGTGAATAGGCTAATATTTGGACAAAGAAATACTGAGAACGGTCTGAATAGTTGCCGGTTTCACCACCGGGCTGAAAGTTTCATCACAATCCACTCCCACCTATTGAGACATGTCATCACCTACAAGACGGGCTTTGTGCCTCTCAAAAGAACCATCAGATTTCTTTTTATGTCGAAAAATCCACATAGAACGAATAACATTAGCATCAGGAGGACGAGGTACTAGATCCCACATATTATTTTCAATAAGAACATTATATTAGTAAATCATTATATTTTTCTAATTAGGATTGGACAAAGCATCTTTCGGGTTGCGATAAAGAGGTGAATGGACAACCGAATTGGACAAGGTAATAGCCATTTGGGTTTGGAAATGTCGTGCATAGCATTAGTTTCCATTTTCTGTAGGGGTACCATAGGGGGTTGGATGAGATCGGGAAGGTAGGGTTGAGATGAGGCAGCGAGATCGGGAATAGGACCAGGATTGAAGAGGTAGGGCCGAGACAAGGCAGTGGTGTCGGGAAGAGGGGGTGGGGGAGCTGGCCGAGAGGCGACAACTGAATTAGAAATCTAAGAGGGGTTGTTTCGAGGCTCCCGTTACGGGGCTGAGTGGGCTGCTCGACTCGAGAAAGTAGAGATTGGGTTGGGCGCTGGTGATGGTAGCGACTGATTTTGTAAGTGATGAATTAAAATGGGATTTAGGCCATCATTTAAGAAGTCATAGGAATTCGGAGGTGGAGAATTGAGTTTGACAAAAGGGAATTGGGACTCGTCGAATATGACATGCCTAGAAATGATTACTTTTCGGCTGGACAAGTCGTAACAGTTGTAACCTTGATAATTAGGGGTAACCAAGAAAGACACACGGGGATGACCGAGGTTGCAGCTTGTTGATTTGAGTGGAGGGATAGAGGGGGTAGCATAGATATCCAAAAGTTCATAAATGCTTATAGGACGGATCCCGAAGATAGAGAACTTGAGTAGGAGACTTGTGGTTGAGAGACTTGTTTGGGAGAATGTTCAAGAGATATGTTGTCATTAAGAGAGCGTAATGCCAAAAATATGAGGGGATAAAGGTGTGAGCAACGAGGGAACACATTAAGTTGTTATAGTTCTAATTTTTCTTTCGGCTTTTCCATTTTGTGGAGAAGTGTGTGGACAGGAAAAATGAAAAACAAGGCTATGTTTAGCGCAGAAAAGTTTGATTTGTTGATTGTCGAATTCCCTCCCATTGTCACATTGAAAATATTTGATATTCTTTTCAAACTATGTCTTTATTAACGCACTAAAGGACGAAAAAATAGAATAGACTTGGGACTTATTACCAATGGAAAAAGTCTACAGAAAGTAAGAATAATCATCCAAAAACAACATATAATATTTATGCCCCGCCGTACCTAAAATAGGAGAAGTCCATAAATCACTGTGTATGATATCAAATGGAATTAAAGTATAGGTGGATGAAATAAAATGGCAATTTGACATGTTTTCTAAAAATGCAAGATTCACAAACAGGAGGGTAAGAGACATGTTTGCAATTAATAAATTTATTTGTGCTAAGGGAGCGTAAAATAGAATCTTTCGGATATCCTAATCTATTATGTCATAAAAGAGACGAAATAGCTGCAAAGATTGATGGAGAGGAGGTTGGATGACCAACTATGGTGGTGATAGGATAAAGGTCCTCGGTGCTGTCACATCTCATTATTTGCATCCCTGTCATAAAGTCCTTCACAAAAAAACCAAAAGGACAAATTCAAAGGAAACATTATTATCGGTTGTGAAACGATGCATAAAGATTAGATTTTTAATAAGTTTCGGGGTATGGATAACATATTTAAAGATAACGGGAGATGTGGCAGAGAGAGTGATGATTGTTCATAACCTCAAATGAGAATGCCTTGTCCACTACCAATAATAATATGATGACTTAAATTGCTCATATTGAAATAAGACGAGAGAGTAACTTGGGATGTCGTCATGTGAGATATGGCGCCAGTATCAATGTACCAACTGTCATCTGGAATGTTGAGAGACATCGTGTTTATAGTCGCCTTAATATTCGTCAGTGCATAGGTTGAAGGAGGAAAGACCTATGCATTGTATGCCTGTTGTGGACGTGCGTCGAAGATGCCGGGCTGGGGCTGTCGGGCCGGAGGTTGGGCTTAGGAGGACATCAGGTAGGGGCAATGTGGTGCAGCCCAAGCTGGCTGGGCCCACGCAGCCTATGGCGGAGGTTGTTGGCACTGCCACTGCTGCTGTGGGTGGTTGCCGACCGGAAGTGGTTGTCCCCTCCCGCCACTGCTACTGCTTCCTCTACGGCTGTCGCAGCCTTTGCCAAAATTTCTCCCTTTGCGGTGATTTTGGGAAGGCGAGCCGCATTTTGGGTCATTAGGTTGCTGGTATGTGAACCGGAACTCGGGCCCCTTTCGTCGGTAGATGGACCGCCAATAGTGATGAGGGCGACGTCGGTGGTGCTCGCATTAGCCGTAGCCCACTTGGTTTTTCGGGTTTCTTCGAGGATAAGTCTCGAACGATCCACATAGAATGGAGGCAATAACGTGCTTTGTTGGAGGATGGTAGCGACACCGTCATAACTTTCATTCAAACCCGCAATGAGGTGCATTACCAATCATTGATTTGTGACAGGTGCACCAACGTTTAAGAGTTGATTGGCAATCATCTTAAGTTCTTAACAATAGGCCAACGCATTAGGAAAATCGTCGTGCTGAATATCCTTAAATTGATTTTTCAAATACAAGGCACATTGTACCTTTTTATCATGAAAAATACTCTCCAATAGCTCCCACGTTTGTCGTGCAGTGGCGTCGGTTTCAATGATCGTATGTAATAGATCGTTTGAGATTGTTCCATAGATCCATTGTAAAACAACCGCATCTAGGCGTGAGCAAAATTCATCATCAGAACCATCATGTGTCCCAGAGGCTCGGCAGTGGGCTTTGATTTAGGAGGGATGATGTGGTTGATGATTTGTACACACGACAATGAATCTTAAACAATTCCGTCCAGGAGGAATACTGAACTTTTTCCATCTCAGGGGTAATAGGAATGAAATTCTTGATGTTGTTAACATCAAGAGCATGATGAAATTTGGGTTGTTCAGCCATTGAAAAAATTGGGGAAGAGGAGGGGAGGAGGTTGCCGAGAAATTGAAGAAAAGAGAAGGAGGAGGTCGGTGGCGAGAGTGAGGCGGCGGACGACTTAGTGTAAGAAATTTTAGGGTTTGATTGCTGATACCATAAAGGAATATGTTCCTTGCTTTCATTGATTATTGTGTATAATATATAGTGTTACATAATTATTCACATTGCTACAAACTAGGTAACTAATCTTTCTAATTATAATTGAAATATAAATTAACCTAATATAAAATATATACAATGATACGAGAATATTCTTGTAATATTTTATCAAAGACAACCAAACAATAAATTAGGTACTATAGTTTTCCTATTAGAACATAGATGATGCTGACAGTCAGATGCTGAACTAGATCATATTAAATCAAGGGGTACGAAACTGCAAATACCACCACACGAACTAGATTTTGTGGCAATAAATTCGAACTTGGCATAAATTTTCTTAAAATGTTTATTCAACTATAGATATATACTTAATTCAAGTAAGAAATGGTCCTCGTCTGCTATTTGATTGGGAATTTTTGGAAATTTAATTTTCCCCTGAGAAGTTTTCATTGGAGAAATAAAAAAGAAAAATTCCATAGAACATTTGCATGTTCTTTTACTTTATTACTGCTAAGGATAGGAATGGGATAGTCATTACATGGCATTAGATAAATGGGAAGATGAAGAATCCTTTTTTCTGATAAAAGGAATGGGAACATCAGCCATAATATTTCACAAAATGGTGAATGGACTTTGGAATCTGAATTCTGGAAATGTTTTTTTGGTCTGTGTTTAATCATTTAGTTTTCGAAAACTTACTTGCTATGATTAATTCAAATTTGCATTACATATGGGATCATTTAAGGGAGAAGCTCCATTAGAAATTTCTCTATTGCCAGGTTCGAACTCAAGACATCTAATTTGTTTACATTGTGCTTGAATGAATTTTTGCTTGTGCAGTTTTTTCTCTATGGTTGACAATCTCGACAATTTGTTTTTTCCCTCTTTGCTACTCCTCATGTCCATATAATATGATGTTTTTAGGTTATATATTTAATTCAAAATAAATGGATTTTTACATAATCAAGAAGACATTAATTTTTTTTTTTCAAATTTACCCTTATTTAGATATAAGTTAACTTTTACATAACCAAGAAATCATAGTATATTAATATTATTTAATTAAAGATAATTTAATTTAGTGAAAAACACCTCTTAGTTTATAGGGATGGGTGTGTAGGAAATTGATTCTTTGAATATTTCATTTTAATGTTAGGATATATATACAATCATATGATGTAGTACTAATCTAAGTTTATCTAAAATATAAGATGCTAATTACTTACAATCATCCTAATTGATTACTAATTGATACTAATTACAATATTATGATTTACGGTGAATAAAGATAATTATGAGATTGTCCGATAATTATTTTTCCAGGGTGAGTATAATATGGACCTGAGGGAGTATTAATTTATTCAAAGTCTCCTGTAGTGCAAATTTATAACTTACAAAAATTTACTATTCACTCCGTAAATTTTGAAAGAGGAACAGGATTTGGATTCTGCAATGGCTAGTGCTTTATTCCCCGATGTTCTCTGAATATCGAATATAGGCAGGTACATATACATCTATCATAAAACCAACTTAAATTGATCTAATTTTTGAGAGTCCTCAAGACAGATATCAATAGCCAATAAGTCATCATAATCCAGGGCCTTAAGCTCTAATAATCACAAATATTAGGGGGCCTAGGGGAAGTTTCTTAAAGTTGAACTCTCCATGAATATGCTATCTGCTGGTTGTACGGACACAAGTTATTTAATTACATTTCCCCCCAATTAATATACCTTTTTCTCTTTTTCCTTTGTGATGTAGCTTTCGGTTCTGATCACTTTAATGTTGATAGAATGTGGAATTAAGGTCATAAAGAAGAATGCTTCCCAAAAAAGGCAGGTACCTCTCCCCTTCATTCTTCAAGAACTTGATTGAATTAAGTGGCTTGCAGGTATAGATTCCTCTATAAATATATATCATGTGTGTGCTATGACATCTCATTCTCCTATCATGTTATTGGAAGATTGTAAGTCAAAAGTTGCATGTTATTTTCTTCTGTGTTTGCAATCGAATTTACTTGTGACATTACATAACATGTTAATAGTGCTATACATTCTAAGGCCACATTAAGGTGAGAGGACGACGATTTGAGGTGACACATTAGGCATCATTTTATTTATTTGCACTTAACGAATGTCTTAATTTTAATTATTCAGATCTCAGTTATTAAGTTCGTTTATCTTTTAAGTTTGAATCTAAATAATTCCGATCTTAACCATTATTATTTTTTTGTATTTACAACCACTCGATGGGTCGGAATAGATTTGAATGATTAAAATTTATAACAAAGTCTTAATGTCATTAAGATGTCTATTTCTGAATTTCTACAAAGATGACAATTCACCAATTTCAATTCATCGTACCGTCATCGCCTACAATTATCAACTACTACCGACACCACCCACCATTATCAGTTATCACTGCCCACGACCCATCCACAATCGCTACGGCACCGCTGTTAATTGCTACAATCAACTGTCACCACCGCTAACTATCATTTACGATAATCAACACCAACCATTATTACCACAACCACAAATTACTAACGACAATCTTCACTATATATCGTCAACTACCGTTACCATTCACCATCACCATCAGCTATCACTATCATCCACCACAACTATCAGCTAAACCACTAACTACCACAATCAACTACTACTATCAGTCACCATCATTCATAGCTACCGCCACAACACCGCCATTAGCCAACACCATCTCCAATTGACATCCACAAACACCACCACTAGTATCACCACCATCAATCGGATAATTTCTTTAAAATATTTTTTTGATATGGTATAAAATTATTATTCATATGGAGTATTTTACATTCATACATCTTAATTGTAATAAAAATAAATGAGGCCTCATTTTGCTCAGTCTCTTGAACATTGGAGGGCACGCTTATTTTGCTCGTTAAGCACATTTTTGGTAATAGCTTTATTTGATGGAGAAGTGCTAATTTTGACCTTTATATTACTATAGTGCTCCTAATATGTAACATATGTCAATAGTATTGAGTTTTTACCTACACACAAATCACAATAAGGATATTTAACCCGGTATAAGTTGGCGATGTTTGGCATGATACTAAAAAGGGTCTAATGCTTAATTAGTAGCCTTCCCTTTTTGACTGTACATATCTGTTCAACATAATAAAGTTAAAGACTGATAAAGATATCAACAGAATATGTCACTTATTTTTTGACTCCTCATTTTTGTTTGCTTTAATATATTACAGATTAATGATCAAGAAATGTAGTGAGATAGTTGAGATTCTTTAATTTTTAATTAGATATTTCAAGTTCGATACCTAATCCTAAAGAATCTTTCAGTGGGGTGCATTTTATTTTCTTATTGGACTTACTTGACGCGATTTGAATTAACTCAATCAGTAAATTTCAAGTATCAGATAGTTAAATCTTAAAAAAGAAAAAGAAAAAAAAAGGAACACTACAAATGGTGCACCAAGCTTACGTTGAATGACGCATGCACCATTTATAATGTTGAAGCTTAAGAAAATTGCTATAAAATGCCTACTATGGTTTATTCTCGTTGACTCCCCTAAAACAGAGTTAAGTGGCTACATGTGTCTAACATTACAAAATTTAAACATTAAAAAAATATATTGAAACCCTATTGACATCATTCAAATTAAGACAAAAATGATTAGCATAATATCACTAAACTTCCAAAAGGTTGTTGCACTGAGAAGAAAATTGACTTATAATTTATCATGACAATCATTTGGAGAAGATATGTCAATGCTATCACGAACTGAAGTACCAAGTTGCTACCAAATTATTTATTTCTTGTTTTTTTCTGATAATGACTCATGCGCATTATTGCACCGCCCTTTTTTAATTATGTGTAAATTACCTTTTTTTTTAATGAAGTAAAAGTAAGACCGTGGTTAGTAGTCCTTGTGCATGCGCGATGATGTTACAAGAACAAAATGCACCAAAATCAAAACAAGTCGCCCGGAGAGAAATTAAATGAATTCAATGATAATTGGAAAATCCAAAAAAGATTTTTATGTACGTTCATCAAAAAATAAAAGTTAAATAATCTTTTACACCAAAGTCAAACTTTGAGAATATATATCAAATTTACTGAAAATGGCTTCTTGAGATCTTTGGATACAATTGCATATTGGCTAATGATAACAAATTTTGCTCACATGCATGTCATTATATATTCTAGAATAAGCTTCACGCACAGCTCATGGTGCATATATAGATATTGCGGAAAGAAAAAAAAAAATGCAAGAGAAAATATAGTTATGGTTTATGATGCAATGTACGAAAATAAAAACTACTACGTGTGTATTAAAGCAAGTTGCGATCAAATTTATGAATCTTCATTGTTCATGTCACTCTATTTAAACTCGTCTCAATCTAAAACTATAAACGATTAATTTCTCAAATGCTAGTTGAAGCAACAAGCAAAAACCTAAAAAGAAATAATAACCACTTGAACAAAAAGTGCGAAATACTGAATTAAAGTTTTGACTTCCACCATTACTAATGTTGTCTAATCAGATTGGGCTAACCCCTTGAATCATCTCTCCATAGCATTTAATATTCAAGTGCACAGCAAACTAGCTAGTAATAACTGTTGGAAAAGAGCCTGATTATATTCTTCTTCCTCTTTTTCTTTTCGAAGACAGAGTGTCTAGTTCATTAAGATTCATCAACCACATAGGGTAAAACCCAATTAGTAAGTCCAAGCAAATCAATCAATTTATTAGTGATGTACATTCACTCAAGAAAAGCTAGCTTGATGCTTGATTATATGCGAGTTGATTGAAAATATTGTCAACTATATTTATACCGCAATACATGTTAAATAAATACACATATAAGGAAATTGAGATCTCACTACAAGAAGAAAGACATTTGCAAACAACAATTTTTGTTGTCATAAGTTGGATGTTGTTGTCAAAAATATTTTTCTCAACAACAAAAGTTATTGCAATAAACTCCGATATGAAAAGTTTTCGCAATAACATGTTATTGTTTTTGTTGCCATTTATGGTTTTTAGCAACAATATATTAAATTTTTATTGTCATTTATGTTTTATAGCAACAATATATTTATTGTTTCTAAAGTTTTGTTGTCAATTCTATACTTTCGTGTAGTGTTGTTATTATTGATGTTCCATTTGATGTCTTGACGCGAACTGATTAGAGTTAATAGAGTCTACCGCAATTGCATGATCACTATTTAGAGTATAGACACCATAGTTGATCTTATGATCCTGGAGATGGTGAATTTTGACATTATTGTTGGTATGGATCAGTAGGCATCTTATCATACAAATCCAAATTGTTATGCAAGATGATGGGGGCTCTAGGAAGGCCGAATGTAACTTGGAAGGGGGTGAAGGTTAACCGGAAGGGTAACCACGTATCTTTCATGAAAGCTCAACAGATGATTAGCAAGAGCTGTTTGAGTATCACTGCCACAGTACGTGATATTCCATTCATAATGGCACTAAAGATGTATCCAGGGTCGACCATAGGGTGAAACGGCCTAAGAAAGGGCTTCAGGAACCAAAACTTTTGGGGGCCCATTTTTTTATGAATATTTTATTCGGTGTTCGATATTCGCATTGAGATCCCGATTAATTCGGACTCATGTTGCATAAGATCCATTCAATGGGTAAACACTCCCTAACAAAAAAAATTCATTTCAGGGCTTGACCCCTATACTTCTGACTAAGGTAGGTGGGATCTTATTTATCTCACCACAATCCATTGTAATGGAGCCCCAACTTTTACCAATACTAAATTTATAGGTTAATCTTTTTTAAAAGAAAAATATTGTGTATATCAAAGTAGAAAAATAAATATTGTATAAAAAGAAAAGACATTTCCGCATTCTTTATTTCCTTCGTTGTTTTTTTCCTTCTTCAAGTTTAAAGCATTGCAATAGGTATATTGAAACATCAAGAATTATTTCGATACAAGTTATCGATTTCTTGAATCAAATTCTATTAGATAAGATCAATAATATCTCAACACATATTAAATCGTTTATAAAATAATTATTAACAACTTTACAACTCAAAAGCTAGAAAATATACTTTAAATGAAAAAATATATAATTATTTTCTTTAAAAATAAGGTCTTCCATTAAAGTTTGTCTTTAGGCTACCATTCTTGTTGAGCCGCCCCTAGATGTATCAGGAGCTTCGTCAGTTGTATTGGTGGAAAGGGAAGAAGGACATAGTTCTTGCTTGAACTACTGTAGGTCAAGTGCGAGTATTAGAGACTTGCTGATTTGGCACAAACTTTGGTTATTCTTACGTGGAAGTGAGAGTGTATTACCATGGGCATTGTGGTAGGCTTGCCACAAACCTTCACTACAAGAGAACATGGAATTAGCTACGGAAATTGTCGGTAATTCCTAGCTAATCCGTCCTAAATAGCTCTTTGCCAATTAGATTTTCATATAATTCGTCGCTAATCCGTAGCTAAATGAAATTAGCATAGAACTTTTGTTATTTAACTATGAAATTGTGTTCGTCGCTAATTCCCTCCTTGAAGAAGCACAATTTAGTTTGGATGATGGTTATAGACTTACCGGTCATGACTATCTATTCAGTTGAACAGTTGGCACAAATATTTATTAGATATATTATCAGCTTGCATACATCACCTATTTCTATTATCTCAGACTAGAGTTTCCAGTTTATAGCTTGATTTTGGCAGTCCTTTAAGAAGAAATTAGGTACATGGGTTGAGCTTAACACAATATTTTATCCACAAACTGATGTATAGTCCAAGCAGACTATTTAGATTCTAAAGAATATGTTGTGCGTGTGTGCCATTGATTTGGACTTGGGAGGTCATTGGGATGACTATTTCCCCTTAACTAAGTTTCCTTTCAATAACAGCTACCAATCTAGTATTCAAATTGAACAATTAAGGTATTATATGGTCGTCGATGTCGTTTTCTAGTTAGTTGATTAGAATCGAGCAAGGTGAAGTTATTTGGCCCAAAGTTATTACAACAGACCTTAGATAAGGTTAAGGTTATTCAGGATTGGCTCTGGAAAATAAAGAGTAGGCAGAAATCTTATACCGATATACGAAAGTTTGATGTTGGGTTCATGGAGGGTGACTATGTACTTCTCAAGGTATCGCCTATGAGAGGTATGACAAGGTTTGGGAAGAAAGAAAAGTTGAATCCCATATATATCGGACCTTATTAGATCCTAGAGTGGATTGGTGCAGTTGCTTAGAGGCTTGCTTTTGGTCCAGATATGGTAGTGCATCCATTTTCCATGTCTCGATGCTTAAGAAGTATGCTCGAGATGATAGCCATTTCATATCAGCTAATATTTGCGTGGGGGAGAATGTAACAACCCGACCCTTTAATTTTAGTATTTGCATTTTAAATTGAGTTTTGAATGTGTATAAGTTCATAATTATTTGTGACTTGTGGGGATAGTTTGAAAGGAGACCCAAGGGCTTGGGGTAGTTGAAATTCAAAACCTTGTTGCTAAAATTTTTATATCTGGTGTAGCCGCAAATATGATACTTTTATCGAAAATGCAAAAGTCTATCATCTGTCCAAGCTACGCAAATGTGATCCTGCAAAAGCAAAGAAATAATTTGTAAATGCGAGCTCGGAATTCTGGAGCTCCGTAAAAGAGGTAATTTGGATTGCAAATTCAAACAGACCTAAAAGTATAAATTGGATAGTTACAAATTTCATACCTAATTCTTACACTTTTGGTAAAAAGAAGCGCGTTGGGAGAATTTTTTATTGATTTATATTCTATCCAAATCATTGAGGTAATGACTTCCTAACACCCCTGTGTTAATATATTGACTTTGTTTGAATTTTAACCATAGAATCATTGAATTAAAGAGACCTTACTAGGGGTTTTTGCCACCGTTTCCAAATTAGGATTGTGATTGGACCTAACTAATTAAATTAAAATCTATAATGAATGATTCTTTCTGTAGTTTTAAAATTGAGTTTTTGACTTGTAGTGATGGGTCATGATTCCTGAGGCAATCTGGTGAGTATCGGAGAAGAAAATCTAATTTTTGAAGTTTTAAAGTTGAGATATGAAAAAGGGTTGATCAAAGTCAACGTCGAGGGTTACTAAGTTTGGATTCGTGTTTCGAGTGTTCTGTTAGATTCAGAACGTGATTTTTGACTTAATTGAATGGTATGGACGAATTCTGAGGGGATTTGGAGTGATTCAGACACTTGTTTAGATTACTAGTTAAGATTATGAATTTAAATTGACCATGATCAATATCGTATCAAGACGACCCCAAATCAGTGTTTTGAGCATTTCAGTCGATTCGTAGTGTGTTTTTTGATTGATTTGCATATTTAATTTGTGTCCCGAGATTCCGAATGAGTTTCGGGCATCAAATCAAAATTTGGGAGCACCAGATTTTCTGGTGTCTGATAGCAAAAATTGGCCTTTGCGATCACGAGGGCTAGGTCGCATTTGCGAAGGTAATAAGACATCGAGATCAGAAGGTAGATCGGGATTGCGAAGAAGGGTTTTCAGGGTTAGGTTAGGTTGGCCTTCGAGATCGCGAAAGGGGCTCGCGGTCGCAAAAAATGCACTTTCTTGGCAGAATTTAATTCCCAATTCGATGGGACATTTCATAATTCGATTTTGTGCGTTCTAGAGCTCGTATTTGGATGCTTTTTATGGCTATATACTCAATTTCAAATAGGGGTATGATTCTAACCTTTCTATTGTTATTTCCCCATTATTCCCGTCATTTATTAACATTTAATTCATGTTTTAGATTAAAAAATTGAGGTTTTGAGCCTTAAAGTGTAATAAGTGGATATCTTTGATTTGAGGATCAATTCAGGGGTATATTTGGGTGATTTCATAAATTTAGACTATTCAAGTTATGGGGAAATTAATTTTGTAATAAAATTCCAGTTTTGACCTCGGGGGCTCGGGGTTTACTTTTCGACCGGGTTATTTATATACCGATTTGGGTCTTTTATACTCATGTAGATTAGATATTTGATAGATTGAGAGCATTTAGAGGCGCTCAGGAAAGAGAAGATGACTTTGTGAGTTCGTTTGCTCGGCTTTTAGGTAAGTTAAGACTTTCCTAAACTCTATTTGGTGATGATTTTGATAACTAATACAATCAAACCTCTATATTGGCAGCGTTTATCTGAAAATTTCATGATTGCTATAGTGAGGTGTTGTTATGTATATAGACTACATTTGATGTTTAGATCTCATTTAATTGTTATAAATAAAAGTACCCAAAAAAAAAATTTATGTACTTTTTATGTTATAAACGAAAACAAAATACTTGTTAATTTTAAAATCTCAATTGATTTTCATATTTCAATAATTAAAATTTGAAATGACTAACAAATTACTACTCCCACCGTCCCAATTTATATGGTGTAGTTTGACTAGGCACATAGTTTAAGAAATAAAGAAAGACTTTTTGTTAATGTTGGGTTTGATGTTGTGACATTTGACTCAACATATATTCTAAAGGACTGATTTGAATGCATAAAAATGTTGGAACAAATGTCACAACATTCAGACCAATATTTTTTATAACATTTTTGTCTTACTTCATGTTAAGCAGTAATAGTTTATTGTGGGGTAAAAACGACTTAGGCATGGTGAATTGGAGCTGTGTAAAATATGGGAGAAAGAGTCAAAGCTTGGGGAAGAAGTCGAGTGAAGAACAAGTCAAAGCTGTTGAGATTTCGACTCCGTGATCTTCTCCAACAAACACATCGGTTGCCCACTTTTCCCTCAACCTCCTCAACTGATCGATGAGATTTTCAAGAATGACTCTCTACTATAAATAGAGAGGCCACAACAGTGAATCAATTATCCAGAATTAGATTGAAAAAATACCAAGAGAGCACTCGGGATTTCAACATTACAATTGTTGTTTAGATTCTAAATTAGTTTTGTATGGAGCGATTGTAATGAGAGGTTGTCTTGTCTACTTAGTTATATTTTTCAGGAAGAAGTCATCTGCGACTTCAAATTTTAATTCCTTTCCATTTTATATTGTAAATTGTAAAGAAAGGAATTTGTAATTTTGTATATAATTTATATACAATACATCTGGTATATCTATAACTTATGAAAATTTTAAACCTTTGTGTTCTTTAAATCCACTGCATTTACTCTTTAAAGTTTCTATTTTTGCAAAAGTGTTGTTACTGGTGTCAGACGAAATTATCGCTGACATTCGGAAACAGAATTGACATTTGATTTATTTTATCTCTTGTTTTTACTTTCAGTAGCTTTTGACACCCCTTACAAGTGGTATCCGAGCCGACACTTAACACAAGAAGTACTTAGTCCTGTTGTCATAAGCTATGGATCCGACAAATCCAACTATTGGTAGACTTCCTATTTTAGATGGTTCAAACTATGCCTATTGAAAGATTCGCCTACGTTCTCATATCAAATCAATTGATGTTAGGGTATGGAGATCTATAACCAACGGGTATGTTGTTCCATTGTTGCCACCGGATGAGAAAGGTGACATTCTAGTTAAACCTGAATCCGAATGGATTGCGGAAGAAACCAATAATGCTAGCTTTAACGAAAAGGCCTTAAATGTAATTTTTGGATGGGTTGATCTTTACATGTTCAAACTCATTCAAAACAGCCCCACGGCTAAGGACGTATGGGATACTTTACAAATTCTTTGTGAAGGTAGCTCAAGTGTTCGTCGAACAAAGTTACGCATGCTCATGAGTAAATATGAATGTTTATGGATGGAAGAAGCGGATGATATTAAATCTTATTTTGAAAAGTTGATTGACATCTCAAATGAATGTCAAGTGCTTGGTGAACCTTTAACCAATACTCAACTTGTTGAAAAGACTCTCCGTTCTCTTCTTGAAAAGTTCAATTTAAAGATTTGTGCCATTGAAGAAGCTCACAATCTTGCCACAATGGACCTTCATACATTAATGAGCATTCTCAAAACCTATGAGATGAACATTGAGAATCAAAGGGAACTATATGAAGCAAGAATGTGGCACTTCAAGTTCAATCCTCAGAGAGTCAAATCGAAGAAGTGGATGAGAATCTTGAAGAAATTGGTGAAGGTGCAAATGTTGTCTTACTCACTCGAAAATACAATTCGATGGTGAGAAAGCTCAACAATGATAGAAATCAATCTAAATCTAAAGAGCACCAAACCAAGTCTTCAATCAAAAGCCTACTAGATTCCTTCCAAATGTACAAAAAGGAAATCAACTAAGAAGAACCAACTCAGATCGTATCAAATTTGATCCCAAATAACTTGAGTCCGTGCAGTGTCATGCATGCTCAGGTTGGGGTTATTATGCCAACGAATGTGCAAACACTCTTAGAAAATTTGGTAAGAATCTATGGGTTTCCCCTAGTGATGTTGAAAATCAAGAGTAAGAAGATCATGAAATTGAAACACAAGCAATGCTGGCCACTATTTTACAACAGTCTCTATCGGATAATGAAGATGTCATCTATAATATTGTCTCAGAAGTCACGACATTTTCTCCAACATCAGCAACAACATCAACATCATCAGCGACATCTTTAAGGTATGAATTCTTTAACTATTCAGATGTTAATTGCTTTAGTGGTTCTATTTATGTTAGTGAGGATGATTGTATGAATCAAGTTGAAAGCAAAAATGATATGATTAATGAATTTCAAAGTATTTGTAAATCCTTAATCATAGAATCGAAGCAACTTGACACAAAGTTAAAATCTTTAACTCATGAGAATGTAGATTTCAAAGGCACAATAACCGGACTAGAGGTTGCACTTACCAAAAAGGATACTGAATTTGGTAAGATTCGTCCAAAACTGGATTTAGCCGAAGCAACCTTCCGCAAGCTCAACACAAGAACTTCGAAATTGAATAAGATACTCAACTTTAGTAATCCTTCACATGTAGGTATTGGGTACGAAAACTCTCTTAAAACTATATGCTCTAATCACTTTGACACAAATGAGAAAATGCGCTTTATAAAAGAAAATGGGATGAATTGTAGGTTCTCGTATATGTCAAAGAATATGAAGTTTATATGTCATCACTGTAACTCCCCTAGACACTTAAAACCATATTGTTTCAAACTTCAAAATTCTCTGAGCAAAATATTGCCTAAATTGTTGTCCAACATTTCGGATAACAATCGGAGCAACATTTCTGAGCCAAAAGGTAAAAAATGTTTCAAGAGAGTTTGGGTTCCTAAAATGAATTTATCTTGTAATGTTTGTATAACTGCATTAAGAACTAACATTGCAGGTTCTTGGTACTTTGATAGTGGATGCTCTTGCCACATGACAGGTACAAAAGGATTTCTAAGGAACTATGAGTCATTCAATGGAGGAAATGTGACCTATGGAGGTGGCAGTAAAAGCAAGATAATTGGAAAAGGGATCTTGGATGTTTTTGGTTTTCCAGCCTTAAGGAATGGCTTACATGTTGAGGGTTTAATGGCTAATTTAATTAGTATTAGTCAACTGTGTGATGATGACCTTGAGGTAAAATTTAATAAGAATGCTTGTAAAGGTACGAATGAAGCTAATATGTGTGTCATGACAGGTACAAGAACATGCGATAATTGCTATGTTGTTGTAAGACAAGAAACATAAAATAGTGCTAAGATCGATGACACAACACTATGACATTATAAGCTGGGGCATGTCAACTACCGCAATTTAGAAAAATTGGTCTCATATGAAGTTGTTAGAGGCATACCCAAACTTAGCCATAAAGGTAATACTGTCTGTGAAGACTGTTTGAAAGGTAAGCAAACCCGTGTCTCTCATAATGCTGTCCAACATGATGGACAGCATTCAGGTACATCTTGCTATTTTCAATTGCTACATATAGATTTAATGGGTCCAATTGAAGTAGACAGTCTAGGAGGCATGAGGTATTTCTTTGTGATAGTAGATGATTTTTCTATATATTCTTGGATATATTTTTTGAAAGAAAAATCACAAACGTTTGATATGTTTAAAATCTTGCATTCTAGAATTAGGAATTTGTTCTATTCTCCCATTTTTTCAGATTAGATCCGACCATGGAAAGAATTTGAAAATAGTTCATTCACAAACTTTTGTGATAAAAATGAAATTTTTCATGAGTTTTCTGCCCCCAAAACACCTCAGCAGAATGGGGTTGCAGAACGGAAGAATAGGACATTGCAAGAAATTGCTAGAGTAATGATTAGTTCTAAACATTTGTCAAAATGTTTGTGGGAAGAAGCCTTGAATATTGCTAATCACATAGCTAATAGAGTCTATCTAAGGCCAGGAACAAAGATGACACCCTATGAGATTATAAATGGAAAGAAACCAAATTTGCGTTACTTTCATGTTTTTTGGCGTATTTGTTATATCTTAAATGATAGGGATTATTTGGAAAAGTTTGACTCTAAGAGTGACAAAGGGATTTTTGTTGGCTATTCACAAAATAGTCATGCTTATCGAGTATACAATCTGAGATCCAGAACTGTACAAGAGTTTGTAAATGTTATCTTTGATGATCTTTCTGATGTTTCAGGAAATCCTATTGAAAATAACATTATAGATATAGTGGAAAGTCCACAGATTGCAGAAAAATTAGATGTTGCCACACCCGAAGCAACATCTGAAACCTGAAATAGAAACCACAGAGGCCATGAATGAGGAGTCAAATGTTGAATTGCTAGATCAAGTTCGAAAGGACCCCTCATCAAGGATTAGGAAGAATCATCCAACATGCCAAGTGATAGAGGGAGTTTTTGAAGGAATTAAAACAAGAGGAAAAGAACCACTCAACTACAGAGATATGGTAAGGTATGTGTGTATGTCTACCATATACCAAGAGGTTAGTCTTTCTTGTTTTATATCTACCTTAGAACCAAAAAATGTTTTAGAAGCACTCAAAGATAATTGTTGGATGCAAGCAATGCAAGAAGAACTTGAACAATTCTCTCAAAATGAAGTATGAGACTTAGTTCCACGTCCAAACAATACAAATGTAATTGGAACTAAGTGGATTTTTAAAAATAAATCAGATGAATCGGGAACAGTTGTCAGAAATAAAGCTCATCTAGTTGCACAAGGCTATACTCAGGTTGAAGCAATCGATTATGACGAAACATTTGCACATGTGGCTAGAATTGAGTCAATTAGACTTTTACTTGCTATTGTTTGTTGTCTGAAAATTACTTTACACCAGATTGATGTGAAAGGTGCATTCTTAAATGGTTATATACATAAGGAAGTCTATGCTGAACAACCAAAAGGATTTGAAGATTCTCACCATCCGCACTATGTATACAAGCTCAAAAAGGCTTTGTATGGGTTGAAGCAAGCTCCTCGAGCATGGTATGGTCGTTTAACTAACTTTCTTCTTGAATTTGGTTTTAACCATGGCAAAGCTACTCATACTTTATTTATTAAATGACACGGTGTAGATATTATAATAGCTAAAATCTACATAGATGGCATAGTCTTTGGTTCAACCTCACAGTCGTACCTTACTTCATTTGTTGAAGTTATGTCATCAACATTTTAAATGAACATGATTGAGGAACTAACTTTTTTCTTAGGCTTGCAGTTAAAGCAATGTGATAATGGAATTTTTATCTCACAGGGTAAATATTCCAAGAATCTAGTTAAGAGATTTGGTTTGGAGAATACTAAACAAATGAAGACGCCAATGGGTTCGTCACAGAAGGTGTGTAAGGATAATGTTGGTGAAAATGTCGACCCAACATTATATCGATCTATGATAGGTAGCCGTCTTTACCTTACTGCTAGTCGCCTAGATATTATGTTTAGTGTTTGTGTGTGTGCCACCGTACTTTCGGGTCACGGTTTAAATCGCTAGGCGTATGTAAATAGACCCGAGCGTTGGAAAAGTTTATGTTATATTTACATACGCTAATAAAGAGATTAGTATATAAAAGGATTAAACTCCAAAATAATTTTGGACGTAACAAGTGTGATGACGGGGATCGAAAATAAATTTGGTGCGTGCACAAAGAGGTTATGGACTAGTGTCATATCACAAAATTATAACATTGAGGATATGAAGGCCTTATAAGTTGTTAAGATTTAAGTGAATTGGGATCATGAAATTAATTATGTGTATGATTGATTAATGGGAGACAATCCTAGTAACTAATCACCATTTAATGAGTATGTGGCATCAATTAAAAGCTCACAACCGCCGAGAAGGGCTAGTGGAAGACCAAATCATAGCATTCATTTAATTCTTAACTTAAGACATTTCAATTTTAAGGCACAACAATTGTAGATCGTGATTCACTTTGCCAAAAGTTTCTCCAACCTTTTCTTTTATGAATGAAACAGAAGCAAAGCAATTGACTTCTGATTTGGAAAAAAATGCACGAAGTAGTTTGGTCCTTTTCAAACCAAATTTCTTAAATTTTAGTTAGAACAATACATTCTGCACTATTGTTGCAAAGCAACATTCTAGCAGGCAATATTAAAAGGGTCGGTTCAAGGTATGTTAAGGCAAATTATTTTTTTATTTTGGCATGTTCCATGTAACGAAATATAATTGTGATATTGTTCCATAATTTATTCTACTCCTAGTAGTTAAGAATATATCATGTTATTGATTCCTATGTTAAAAGCATGTCTAAATATGTTCCTAAGTCCTTATTGAGGCATATAGAAAATATATTGATATTCACAGTGTTAGCCGAAGGTACAAGGATATTGTGTCATTCGATAAATTTGAAATGCTTTATTGTCATT